>CM075476.1:35247500-36447500 GCA_037950665.1 Hypophthalmichthys nobilis
CCCTATTATGGATTTTTGAAAATTACCTTTCATGTAGTGTGTAACATAGCTCTAAGTGAATGAAAACATCCTGCAAAGTTTTTCTATCTGAAAGTGCACCGTATATAAAGTTATTGTCTCTCAAAAGTAAGAGTCGACTCTGAGTCAATTAAATGAGTCATTTGTAAAAACGAATCCCAAGCCGATTCGTTGTGACATCACAACGAAACATTAGCATATTGGCCGCCCACTTATTGCACACACAGACACCAGGGAAAATTAAATTTTTCAACAATACCACAGCAGTACAATCTTTTGTTGTGTTCCCGTCATTTTACTGACGAAAGCTCGGGGAGTTTAACGCAGGATTCACAAAAAACTTGGTCTTAAAATATGAATCAATGGCCAGTTTATTTGGACCAGCTTGCTCCTCTAAATCTCAACCTGTAAGTATTATTAATAACTGATGTTGTTTATACTTTCTAGCGATCATTCAAAATTCGCAGTTTTGTATGTTATGATGTGTAACATACACCCTAGTCTGTATGTCTCCTGCTAACCGGCTAACTCTATGTTTATGTAGTTCTGCTATTCAGATGTCGGTCCAATACTGTCTGAAAATGTGTCGATTAATGCAGCTTGTCTGTCTTATTACTTGATCAAGGATGGAGCACGACTTTTGTTTACAAAGTGTAATGCATTATCAGCTAATCACGTCTGTGCTCGGCTAACGTGGGAGTTTACAACATAGCTGTGGGCCCGGTACACTTACATAACTGTAAAATAAACAGTTTTTTTCCTCTGCATTTTTATTAATACAATAGAGTGGAGCTCTATCTGTATTGTAATGGGATGTTAAGATGCTAGTCCGAGCTAACTAGTTGAAGTATTCTCTCTGTAAACAAACAATGATATAAACAAACAATGTTCTGTAATGTCAAACAATGATATAGTCATTTTTTACTTTGTTAATAGTTATGACGAAAAAGTTTGTACACATCTGTCCTAAACGTTTATGTTTAGAGGTTTTCAGCTTCACTTGGCATTCTGTGCACCTACATAAAGTATAACAGTGACGCTGCTATCATGGCTTATAAATAACGCAAAATAAGGTGACACTTACCATATAGAAACGTCCTACTCCAGTCGTGATTGTGAATCAGTTTCTGAATGATCGACTACTTCAGACGTTTCATCATCTGACTCGGGCTCGAATTGATACGGTAAAATCAATGCCATCTTTTCTGTCCATACATTGTATACAATGTCTTGTGAATTGATAGCTGTCATTCAGTTATGGCAATGGGCCCGTGCAGCACGCGTTGCGTACAGTAGACCAATCACAAAGGATTGGGCCATCTGACCAATCAGAGCAGTGTAGGCTCACAGAAAGGAGGGGTTTAGAGAGACTGAATCTTTAAACTACTTCTAACGAATCGTCTACGAATCATTGAGAACTGAGGTGAAATTAAATGTATCTTATGAGAACACCAAAGTGTTTTTTTGACCTTGCATGCATGTAAACCTGTTGTAGGAGACTCCCAAACAATATTATGAACCTTAAAAAAGGCATAATAGGGGCACTTTAATTATGTTTTGAGCTATACAAACACATTGGAGAAAATTTGACAAGATTTATGGATATTTTTATTGAATATCTTTATTTTAAAACTAATGCTAGATTTTTAAACTAAAGATTAGATATATGGATGGATAGATAGATAGATATGGAATTTTAAAGATTTTAAAACTGATTTATATTTTAAAACGAATGCAATTAATGTTTCATAAAATTGCTCACACATTACTTGAATTTCATTTGTTCACAATTTTATTTAGCTAGTTTTCATTCCATAATTCTAACAGTTTGGCTTCCGAAACTTGATTACATTCTATTTGTAAAGAAAGCCTTCCTTTTGACTTTGTAAAGAAACATTCATTGTATAGGGCCTTGTTCATTAAGCACAATCAAAACAAATTTGTGTAAACTGTTCTTATGTAAACTGTTGCATTCAGTTAAACATAATAATGTGTAAATAGATTTTTCTATTATTAATACAGAAAATTGCTAATGTTTCATTAAAGAGGCCTGATGTTTTGCCATTGTTTGACATTAACTTTTAGCTTATGTTACAATTGGAAAACACAATTCATCAAATAAATCTGATAGTAAAGTTTCGGGCATTTAAGACATGAAAAACACCTCTAACAACATATGTTGGATGATCATAAACATCATACCATATGGTTGATAGATTTTTTCAAAAGAATAATTTGCTTTGGTGGCTCTTTTTAAAGCACAGTGTGATTTGTCTAAGGCCCTGGAACAATCCAATGTAAGTCAATAACAGCCTAATTATAGTCTGAAGCTATTTTACAGTCAGCCTGAATTGAAATGACAAGAACGCAACACCTGGTTCGCATTTCACTCGATGAGATTTATGATGGGCATGTCTTGGAAAGAAAATGCCTAGGCAAAATAATAGAAACATGCTTTGTAATAAATTATAAACTGGTTTGAGGTCTAGCAAAATAAGCCAAACAAATTGTCATACTAGCTGCATGTACATTCTGACCAAACAAAACAACAATCCTAATATGATATGATAAAGAACAAAGCAAAATTTAAGAGAAGGAATGTATTGTGACTCATTAAACTACGGAAAATTTAACTTTTTTTTTAAATCCGACTCATTCGTCTTCGTGGTGTTCGAAAAACTCATGGCAACAAATGGTAACCATGGTGATGAAGGTCATGAACTCCTGAAAATCACACTCCGAGTCGCCATCGGTGTCCAAGCTTTCCATCAAACTGTCCATTGTCGCTTGATCTTTCACTTGCTGAAGGAGATAAAGAGAAAAACTTAAGGAATACGAAAATAGATCATCATTAAAATATTTAGTTCTGTCTAAATCGATTAATCGCAATTAATCGCATTTAGCATAAAAGTTTGTGTATGTATTATATAATATATATACATATATATATACACACACACACACATATATTTACAAACTTGTTAGATGCGATTAATTGATTTGACAGCACTAATTTAATCGTAAATATCTGACACATAAACTCAATTCTGACACAAAGCCTTGATTGTAAATCATATTTTCTTAAAATTTCAAGACAAATTACAGTGAAAGTTTTTTAATTACCTCAGTCAGAGTGGGAAATTCATGCGTGAGCAGCTCCTTGAGTTCGCTCTTCTTTAATTTGTACTTGTCGCCTTCTTTCGACGAGTATTTGTGGAAGATCTCAATGATGGTTCCCAGGCAGGTCTCTAAGTCTGACATCTTAATGTAGTCTGGCTTTAACGTTTTCTGGAATAATTACAATAAGCACAAAAAAATGTGAAATGTTTAAAACCAATTGCAAGCTGTTTAACTTTCACCCTCAAATGACTGTAAAAGTTTAAGTGTTGGAGCAATTGTCTTTCACTTTTGCAAACACATTTCTAGTCATTATGTAGTTAGGTTTGCAATTTCATCTGCAGTTTGGAACGCTTGGAGCAAAATAAGCTGTAAAACATTATAATGACAAAAAAACGTAATAGACTTACCAGCAAAGAGTTTGTCAGAATGAGGCGATTTGGAGCAGAGTGAGATGGGAGTCCATTTATAGGTCTGTAACAGAGGGGCCTGTAGCTTTGAGATTCTGACCTGTCAATCACCAGAACTGACCAATCAGCTTCTGACCTTGTTCTCACTCCACTACACACATATTCAGAGTGAGATACAAAGAGATCAACACACACACAAAGTATACCACTTGTGTGGCCAAATTTATAGTAAATAAGCTAGTAAAAAAAAAAAAAAAAAAAAAATCTGTTACATAAAATAATGCCTTTGCTAACATGCAAAACTTCCTTTACATGAAAAATTAGTAGGCTTTCGTTAACTTGATATTAAGTATGTTTACTGTCTGCATGTTTTTGATGTTTCTTTGGAAACATGCAGCTTTTGTCTTGTCAGTCTTTTCCAAAGAAATCAAACACAGTCGCCTTTTCTATACATTGGTTGTCTTGTCCTTTCACTTAGGCCATAAGGATATATGTTCACCACTTTTTTTCTCCCTTTTTGCTCTTCTTTTGATCATTCTGGGAAGTTCTGTTGCCCATAAGCGCACACAAGTGTTTTGTTGTCAGGCATCTCGGTGGACGACAATAGTGTGTTTGAGAGGAAGTGAGTGGTGTGGCATGTTAATCAGCCGATCCTTTTCTGTTATAGAATTGGCCAGACGTGTGTCCTAAACACCAGTGGACTATTAAACAGCTTTGACACCGAGACAAACACATTCACACACATTCATTGCACTGAATGACATAATGTACACTACATTTTAATACATTGTTTTTACAGAATAATTGGTAACACTTTACAATAAGGTCGCATTTGTTAACATTAGTTAATGTAACAAATTGTTAGTTTATGTTAGTTAATACAATATTTATTCATATATTTTTGTTAGTTAATAAAAATCCAGCTGTTCATTGTTTGTTCATGTGTATATATATATATATATATATATATAAACATTATACAAATTATAAGAAAAACTATATATATATATATGTGTATTTATGCGTTTCAATGCAATATGCTTTCATAAGTATCAATATTTACTCTTAACAATATATAAATATGAATAACAATGAATATATCAATTGTGTAACATGAGTTACAATATTATAAAAAATGAAAAGATGGATATGAATAAGAAAAAAAAATAATTTGATGAGTTAATTTGAATGTTTTTGTTTTATTGCATTATATTTTAACTATGAATACTTTATAGATATAAATATTATAATGTGTTTAGTTGCACTAATTACTACTATTGTTCTATATGAACAGTGAAATCAGAAGCCATGAAGTCATAGTTCTTATAAAAATGAAGAGGTGCATGGGAATGCAGTCACGGGGCACTACGATCCTTCAGTCTCCCATCCCACTCCTCCCTGGCTTGTGCTGCAGTGGGCCGGACGGTTGGCTATTGCCGGACAGGCTTTTTTCCGCCATAATAAATGTGTCTTTGTGGCCTCATATAGGCAGCACAAGCAAACTGTTGTTGACAGCAAACACTGCATCTTGTGTCGGGCTTGCTGTCCTGACGGCCTGTCTCTGGGGTCAGATGGATATAACACCCTGTGAACAAATCAATAATCCATCTCTCTCCATCTCTGTACTCATGTGTTGATTTGTTCATCGCATTGCAATCTGGGAGCGTCGTGTGCAATGGATTGCCTCAGATGACTGTGCAATTATGGGTGCTGAATTTTTTTGCCGTGATGAATCAGTGATTTTGATCCAGGCTGAGATGTATGGGTCAGCTTTTCCTTTTCCTTTTTCACAGAATGTTCCTAAACAGTTGAACTTTAACTTAAATTAAATTAAAAATTGATTTTAATTCAATAAAAAACTAAAATAAACTAATAAAATTAAATAAAATAATGATACAATTTTAAACTTAATATTAAATGCCCCTAATAAAAAAAATTAAATTAAAAAAATAAATAAAATGATACCATTTTAAACTTATTATTAAATCAAATTAAATTAAATTAAAAAAACCTAAAATTTATAAACATAATGAGGCCCTTTTAAACTAAATATTACATTTAATGACAAAATAAATTAATAAAATAATTAACAAATAAAATAACAAAATAATGAGACCCTTTCACATTTAAGCCTAATATTAAATCAAACTGAAGTAAAAAAATAAAAAAAAATTTAAAAAATCTAAAATATGACAGCCTTTAACAGTTAAATTTAATATTAAATCAAATGAAATTAAAATAAATTTAAAAAACTAAATAATTATTAAAATAATAAATAAAATAATATGAGGCACTTTAACAGTTAAACTTAATAATAAATCAAAGTAAAATAAGTAAAAACCTATATAAATTAATAAAATAATTAAAATAAAATAATATGATACCATTTAACAGTTAAACTTAATATTAAATCAAGTTAAATTAAAATATATTTTAAAAAAACTAAATAATTGTTAAAATAAATTAAGAAAATTAGTTGTTTTAACAGTTAAACTTAATATTGAATAATATTGAATATTTTAAAAAAAAACTAGTTGTTAAAATAATAAATAAAAAAAATGAGATCCTTTAACAGTTAAACTTAATATTAAATCAAATTAAATTTAAATGAATAAAAAAAAATTATAAAAATATGAGATCCTTTAACAGTTAAACTTAATTTTAAATCAAATTAAATTAAATTAAAATAAATGTAAAAACTAGATACATTTTTTAAAAATAACAAATTAATAAAAGTTATAGGTTTTATGATATAAAATCAAATAATGTGTGTTGTGTATGTGTGTGTGTGTGTGTGCGCGTGTTTGTCCTAGTCTGGCTGTGAATAATCGCCAGTGTAAAAAACGATCGAATAAATGAGCTTTTGTTGGCCGCTGGATTGAGGAACCTGTTCTCTCCCTGCCGTTGTGTCAGCCATATGATTGGCTGCCCAGTGCACTCTGGGATACTAGTGGTGGCCTGACAGAGGACCCATTCTGAGCTCCAGCCACGCTCAAGATCACATGCTCTCATTGACTACTGTTTCCTTACAACTGCTATACCTATTGCTTTCACATCTTGACTAAAATGAAGTGGAAAAAAAAAATACAAGGGTAAAAAAGTTGTTTGTTGCTGATATTTACTTAGTTGGTTCATTTTCAAATGTTCAGAAATCGTTTTTATTTCATTTGTATCTTTGAATGGGTCGTTTTGATAGAATACATGATCATCTAAAGTTATGAGAACTTTCGACCAATGGGATTTCACAGTGGGCAGAGCTACTTACATGGCCTTCAAAAATATATATTAAAACATAATGATTAATCACACACACACACACACACACACACAAACTTGTTTTCTTTTTAATTTTTTTTTAAGTTTCTAACAATATTAATCTTTATGTTTTATATTAATCTAATGATTTTGTGGTCTTCAATGTCCATCCATGAATTGAAATTGCAAGAAAAAAATAAAAATAAAAAATACACAAAAATGAATAAAAACAAAAGGTCATATAAGGACACATACATTCCTGCCTGTGAAATCATGTTTTGACCTATTTAATATTAATCAATGTGAGTTTTGTAGTTTCTAACAGGAAATACAGTTAGATTTGTATTTTTATTATTATTATTATTTTGTAGAGCATCTCAGGGTCTTTAAATTTAGATTATAGCTAATCAATATCAGTTTATGCAAATTATAGGCCTATACAGTATTTGTACACAGATATTGAGATAGAAAGATTAAGAAACAGTTATTTTTACCACCTCAGTTGGCACACGTGTTCTCTTCTGAGTTTTAAAAGACAAGGCTCCTTTTCACAGGAAAACGTTGAGGAACAAGGATTTACAAAGACAATTACGGCCTAATATTTCATCGTTTGACCTTCTGAACGATAAGGAATGAAATGTGTGTGTTCTCTTTGCGGGTGGTTGATCCGAAAGAAAATTTAGTATGTTTGGCCACATTCGCTCGTGTCCGTTTATAGTGTGTGAGGCGCTGAAAGAAAGTCTTTAGAGTATTTTTCAGCCAGGTGAACTTTTCTCTACATACAAATCACCCAGCGAGACTCACTGGCCTTCCTGTCGCTTTGGCTGTTGCCATGGCGATGACCTGTTGCCGCGCTGCAGTGGCGGTTTTTCGTTCCCACCTCTCGCTGTGCCAAAAAGGTTCGCCAAAAATGCTGAGTCATCGCCTGGCAACGCGCCACAGCAACGGACAAGGGCAGCTCTCCAGGTGCTAAGTGCCCCGATTCACTTCAGGACAGGTCTGATACTACTTAAAAAATACGCTTTTGAATTTGAAAATATTTTTAAAATAAATAAATAAAACTTGACATTTTGATACAGCTAAGTTCAAAATGTTTCTTTTACATATGACCACATGGGGGCATTAACGCTATTCTGCTGTCATATATTCTATACAAACATTACAAATGCATCCAACCTCTTTGAAAACCATTCAGGGCAGCTTCAAATTTCTTATAAGGTATTACTGATTCATTTAGTATGGACTATTTGGATATATTTGTATAACCGCAATTGTTGTTTACGCTGCCATTTTCTCATCTGCAATGTTTATGCTTAACCACTCGGTGGCAGACTTGGCTTTTTTGTGATTTACTACTGTTCTGCAGGGTTATTAAAAATGAAGCTTACATCCCTGTCTGGGCACATAGGTTTCTAATCTGTCCCTTATTTCCTACCTGCAGTGTTTCGTCTGGTCTGCTTCCACAGATAAACCATCCAGTTAACAAAATCTATAAGCCACTTAACCTAGTAAAACAAGCTGCCGTGTTGGCAGCTCTGTCTGTTACGGCTCAGAAGTCACGTGACTCCCCTAATGAGATGTCGGATATTATATATAGTATTTTTATTTTATCATATTTGATATTTTAATATTTTTGTATTGTAATATTTATTATATTATTTAATATGTATTTAATATATCACATTTTATTATTTAAACATCATATATCTCAATAAAAATGTGATAATCTCAGCCGTGTGACACATTTTCCATGCTTAAATTAATTAAAAAATTTTTTTTTTTTTTTTTTATTAATTTTTTTACACATTTTTCAAAGAGATTTTCAGATCTCCACTTGAGTGGACAGTATGCATTTGGTTTTAACTGAAGAGATACTGTAGATATCACCCTAGCCCAAGACTGGTTCCCCACATTCTGAAGATAAAGAGTAGGGGTGTAACCCCAGTGTCCTGGCCAAATTCCCATTCAATGAATTGGCTCTATCACTCTCTCTCTCCTCTTCCCCTATAGCTGGTGTGTGGTGAGCGCACTGGCGCTGTTGTACTTTGCCTGCCGTCGCATCATCCATGTGGATGATGCACATTGGTGGTGGTTGAGGAGAGACCCCCTGATATGACTGTAAAGGGTGTACAGTAGTACATAAGAAAGTGCTGTATAAATGCCTCATTCATTCATTCATATTAAACACAGTACAGTAAAAAACAGTAATTCTGCGTCTGTTTAACAAGCCAATGAATAAAATGAAATAAAATCATGTGAAAACTAGCCTATAAAATATGTACAAAAAATATAACAGCTTCAATTATTGCAAATGCAATTGAGTTTATTCCTGTTCGACCTTCAAACTTAATATGTTTAACGTTGCATGTCTTTGATATCAGAACATGAGGATGTGATTCCATCAAAGATCTTTTCAGACTGTGTAAAAACAAAAAAACAAAACAAAAAAAAAACACTAGCGATCAGGTGTTTTCAAATCTCATCTGAAATGAGCAGTGTTGGGGTAACGCATTACAAGTAACATGCATTACGTAACCAGATTACTTTTTTGATGTTAGGAGTAAAGTAACGCATTACAAGTAAAATGCATTATGTAATCAGATTACTTTATAATGTAACGAGTAAAGTAATGCCCGTACCCACAAATTCATAATCTGTGCCTACTCTTTCACAATCTGTTTGCACAATTTTGCAAACTGTCCCCCAAACCATACGGTTTATAAACTGAGTATATATATATATATAATTTTATTTTTATTTTTATTTTTTTTACCTGCGAGAGGATAGAAGGAATGAATGGATATTCGGGAGTAACTTGGCATTTCTGACTGGCCGTCAGCCATCTTGGTATAGATAAAAAAAAATTCCAGTGTAGTGGTTGATGTGCAACTGCAAGAAATGGCTTTTTTGAATAACTGTCCACTGAAGTGACCTCTAAATTTGAATTTTTATGTACACTTATTGAGATGAGAACTAATTTTAGTAGTGTTTTACTAGCTGAAAAACTGTAGTGTTAGCGAGTAACTAGCTAAAGGTACCAGTAACTTTTCAAAGCTAGCAACAACATTAACTTTACAAACAGTAGCTGTTTTCAAAGCTGTGCAACTTGTCAATTAACAAGCTACTTTTTCCAACTAGTAGTGGTTGTACAGTAGCATGACAAAATCACTATTTTGTCACGTCGTATTGCTAGAGTTGAGGTAAATATTTGTTTCTCTTCAGAGAACAAACATATTTTTAGCTTAATTGCTTAGCTTCAATGTATTTAGCTATGTTTTATTAGCAGCTTGTGTAGTTAACAGCTTTTTCAGCTTGAATAGCCTAGCTTTTAGCTTGACAAGTAGCTTCCCCAACACTTGTTGTTAGTCAGTTAGCAAATTAGCAAGACTTGGTTAAATGTCATATAGCTAGGCATGTTGGTGGCTAACAGGCTATATTTCACAAAAAAAAGTTTTTTTAAAGTTTGATGGCATGCTGCTATAAAAATGAAATGAAAAATAGGAGATCACTTGCTAGGTTCATGCTCTTGTTGTATTGAAGCCCGTAATGTTCCGTTCTGGGCTGTCAGGTCGATTGGCAGCACAATATAGCCGAATCAATATCTGGCCCTTTTGTGCTACTTTGTGAAGAGAGGTTTGATCTATAGCATAGAATTGGTTTGGCTAGGAATCAAGGGTCATGTATTTGTAAGCAGCCTTTATTTGAGTGAGTCACCTGCTGCATTAATTAGAAACGGACGTAAGACTTCCGCTCAACTTCACTGAGATTAACAGGTGAAGTTCAACATGAATCCCTTTTTGCGCAAACAAACATAGACGTGCACACATGGTCACCTATAATTAAGGATGCTCTCATGTTTTGCAAAAGAGGAGAGGATATTAAATTTAAATGTTTTCCTTATGACTTAATTTCCCCAGCCACCATTTTTGCTGATGGCAGCTAGAATGAATATCAAGCTGTGTGATATTTGGACATTTACCCTCCTAGACATTGTCTCATTATTGTCCCGTAGTAAACAAGCTTTGCGAACTGGCAGAAACAACGCAGGCGCGGTAATTAAATTGGATTAAGTGGATTATGTGGCCCTTGTGATGAATTGGCAGTTTGGCTTGTCCTCACCTTAGCATGTCAACCTGCACGAAGACACACACAAACATAAACACGCACGTGTTTTGAAAGTCCTTAGATTGACGATCAACATTATCTGAAAGGTAAACATCTCTTCATAACTATTAGATTAAAAAAAAAAAAAAGGATTAAAGGGATAGTTTACCCAAAAATAAAAAAATTCTGTCATCAATTACTCACCCTCAAGTTGTTTCAAACCTGTATGAATCTCTACAAGTACACAAAAGAAGATTTTTTGAAAAATATCATGGGTAACCAAACAGTTGATGGGCCCCATTGACTTCCATAGTATTTTTTTTTTTCAATACTATGGAAGTTCACCATGTTGTTACTGTCACGTGATCTACCAGCGTTAGTTGCATTGCTTCACTTCCATTCATAAATCCCCTCCCTGAGCCTCACGGGATAGTAAAGTGTCCATCGAATGCTCACTTCAGAATCTCACTTCACAATCTTTTCGCCTACTCTTTTTCGAATACTATGTATTCGGATATACTAGTTTTTGGCAAACTGTTTTTCGCATACTATATACAGTAGTCGGGAAGTATCTGATTTCAGACGCACCGACAGTGTCTGGGTCACAGGGCCGGGGCAGATGTCATCCTTTCCTTTGGATAATTGGCAGGAACAGGAATAGTAAATCCAGGTCAGCATGCTGCTTGTAATGTGAGGTCAGTATGCTGGCTGGACATAAGCTCTTTAGCCAGGTTTCACCTCACTGCAACACATACTGCTCTCCCACTCACAGAAAACACAGCGTAAAATTAAAGTGAAATGGACATGTTCAGGCATGTTTACTCTCAAGATGAATTCCCATTCTTGTTCTAATAGCAAATGTGGAAACGGTTCAAGAATGTGTAAACTTTTAATAAGTCGATACTTAATTTTAACCTTAAAAACAATATCAAAACATAACCGTAATTTATTATTTAACAGCAGAACGTGTTCAAACAGAAGCACAAACTAATAGAAAGGACTTTCATTAACTCAGACGTATTAACATTGAACACTGCACCCGAAGGGAGGCTGTTGTGAATCACAGAAAAACAACTCATTTGTTTGGAATTGGTTCTGATTCTGAAGGGAAAATCAAAGAATTGTTAGGAGGGTAGATGAGGTTTTGGATTTTATTGGATTTTGTTTATTGTTTTTCATCTCTTGGTTTTCAATTACTGTTCCCAGTTTCAGTAAAAGAAAGAAAGAAAGAAAGAAAAGGCACATCTTTTGAAAATCCTTAGATTGATGATCAGTTAAAAGTTCATTCTCATGAATAAATGCAGAGAAGCGCTAAGAACCGGATGACGTAGTTTCATTCCGCTCCAGTCCCAGTAGCCAATCACACACTCCGGAGGCACGCTTGTACGTCAGATTCGGTGACGTTGCTTCAACTTTGTTTTTCAACCTGGGAGAACGAAAATACTCAGAAAAATGCAAAAATAACCAATTTCCACTTGGTTAAATTTGTGAGTGCCTTTAGTGTTTTCGTTGATGTACAGCCTGTACATATCTCAAAAAAATGTGTTTGGGGGTTTCATGACCCTTTAAAGTGTCTCAATATTGAAAAACATGGCCACAATTAATCTTATAAATAGCATTTACCATATAATTAACATAATACCCAATAGATTTCCTTTTTAAAGCATTGATAATACAGTGCATAGTAAATTAGGTGTATTGTCATGGTGTAAGCCAAATATTTAACCTGTAACCCGCTCATTCTCATTTGGCATCATTTTCTCTTAGCTTAACTTTGTAAGTGCTGCGGTGGACGACAGAATTTTAATTAGGTTGTTATGTTTGCTTAATGGCCTATCATAAAGAGAAAGAAATGGCTGGGTTTACTGTACACCTTTCCCATTGGGAGTTCTTCATGGAATCTTTCCAAATGCTTGATGAGTTTCTAAAGCCACAATGAAGGAAATTGGCTTTGCAAGACAAAATGTAAGGCACACAGCTGACTTCATCATAATTACTGTACTGAACTTTAATATTGGCCACTTGTCTTAAATCCATCCACATAATGAAGTGATACATGTGTATAAACCCTGTTATATCTGAGAGGAAGATGTATCACTGTGAGGCATGTCAGCGTGTCACATCCCGTCTGTGTCAAAGCGGTGGGAAAGTGCACCATAACTTTGTATGATTAGCCTTTAATCTTTGAATCAGCACAGACACAGACACACACACACAGAGAGAGAGAGAGAGAGAGACCCAAAGAGACGCACACACACACACACACACACACACAAACACAGAAAGAGAGAGAGAGAGACAAACACACACACACACACACACATCTTTCTATTTTAATCACAATGAGTGTGATGTAACTGTACCAGATGGCTGGATTTTCTTTGTTTGGAAGCTCACTTGCACATACAGCAAAAATATTATTTTTATCTAACCAAAACATATTGTATGTTATAAAAAGAACAGTTTAAAACAGTCTAAGCGATATATTATTTTTACCTGGAAGGTAACCCGGTGGTCTACCAAAAATATGTATATAGATACTATAAAATTGGAGAATATTCTATAAATAAAATATTATTTTTTACTCATTATTTGCTACTATGTGCACAAAAGGAAATATAAAATAAATATTAAATAAAAATGTGTGTATATATGTGATGTGATCTGCGAAAACCCATCACATGGTAAAATTTTACGTATCACAGGTTTCAAAGGTAGCAAAAGTTATGGTTATCTGAAGTCGGCTGATCACTCTGATTTTCAGGAACAGAATTTTGAGAAAAATAACTGTCACCCCCTTTTTTTCGCATAGACATGAAAATGCACTATCCAAACTTAAATGGTTGTAATTCAAGAATGCTTTGGAATATAGACCTAAGGTTGGTCTTGTTTTAAAGAAGACACTTGTCAGATTATTTTAGAAGTGAAATAAATGAGGAAAGTGAAATAAAAAAAAGTTATAGAAGTTTAAGTTTATGAAAATATAAAAATATAATTGTTTATATTTTATAATAATATATTACAAAACAAAATGTTTTACTCTTAAACTGCAAGAAAATCAAAGCCAAAAATGTCAACATTCCAAAAATGAGCTTTCAGTAAGATTTTGTTTGGGCGCAGTACCAAACTTTTTCACTAGATGACACCCAAGCTCTACTATTGACCATGTAAGGGCGCCTCTATGTATTTAAGTGATCTGATCCATATATTTCCATATTTTCATACATTTTACAGACATCCTATTCAGAAGTAGTATGGGCAGTTTGGCAGTATTTGATTTGAATTTAACCTCTAATAAACTCATAATTAGAACATGTATGTTCATTATAGCTGCGTTGTTCTCTTGCGCTCTGCCTTCTCACGATAACACTGTATTAGAAAAAAAATCTTTGCGTGTTGTAGGACTGGCGGGAAATTTGCATTAATACACCTTCATTCTACATGTTATGTGGTTTATTTTGATAGGTGAACTGTTATTGTAGTGTTAAGAGGGAAAGCTATGAGCGATTTTTTTGCACCTCTGCCAGACAGTCTTTTAAGTTTGCCACTATAAATCGCTATTTTTCTGTATTTAACAGGCGAATTTTAACAAGATATTTTCAGAGATGATAGATAGATGTTATAGAATAATAATTTAATGACAACCCAATTTTGACCAACTAAAAAAAAACAAAAAAAACTGACATTCGACCTATTTTTTGACTTTACTGAAAACGTTCCGTCGCAACATCCGACGGGTTTTCCCAGAAAGCATCACACACACATTACCTGCTTTTTATTACCTGCATTCAGATTTAGCATTTTCCCTCAGGTCAGTCCTATGTTCATAATAAAAAATCTGTTTAAATGTCCGATGTATCATCTTATCCTTTTAACATTTAAGGGGTTTTCCCGTGACTGACAGCGCTATAGTCAAAGCATTTGTCAGTTGCGTCTTGTTCCGTTTTCAAAACAATTCAGTCTTTTCAATATAAAAGTCTTCGCTACTGACTGACACACTCATAAAGACAGCCTTTTCTGCCATCTAATGACGTGAAAAGGTAACTTCTGTTGATGTTCACAGTCAGGGATTAATTTTTCCGGCAGATAAAATTAATATTTGTATTGTGTTGTAACCGTTTTATAAAAGCAATAAGTTTGAGGCTACTGCTGTATTGTGAATAAGTCACGGCTGAAGCGGTTGCAGGCACTCCGCGAACGCCCTTCAGCCGTGACTTATTCACGATACAGCACAGTACCTTATTGCTTATATATATAGGCCTATATGTGTGTGTGTGTGTTTATCTATAGTATATAAATATTTTTTTTATTTTAGATTATAACTAATTAATTTCTACTAACTACTAACTGTGCAAAAATTAAATGATTTTATATATATATATATATATATATTTGGACAAACCCAGCGATTCGGTTGTTTTAACCCAGCGGTTGGGTTAAATGTTTGCCCAACCTGCTAGGTAGTTTTATTTAACTGAACTATTGGTAAAAAAATTTACTGTATTGCTTGCTTAAAATGAACCCAAAAATGTTGGAAATGAACATTTATTAATATGTTTAATAAGTGAACATTTATTAATAAGTTTAATGAATTAAACAATAAACATTTATTAAATTGCTTTTTAATAATGTTCACCTTTTGTTTATTAATTTTGCCTCTAGTAATTATCTGTCTGGTTTTTAGTTTCTAACCTATTTGGGGTTCATTTTAAGCCAGCCATATAATAATTTTTAAACAATATTGGGTTAAATAAAACTGCCCAGCACGTTGGGCAAACATTTAACCCAACCACTGGGTTAAAAATAACCCAATCACCCATGGGTTTTTCCATTTTCAACCCAACTTGGGTTGTTTTCAACCCAGCATTTGTTGTTATTATATGTCATTTATTATTTATTTTTATTTGTTTGTTTGTTTGTTTGCTGAATGGCCTCAGTTTCAGACAGAGCCTGATATAAACCAAAAATGTCGTGCAGAGAAGCAAAGAAAAGGCCTTTCCTCTCTCTGTGGAAAAAGAGATACTAGCATCTTACCGTGTGTCTGCCAGACCTGTCAGTAAGGCCTGTTTTATCAGGTCACATTGTCATGGATTATGGATGTTACTGTGGCAACCTGACAGGATAGAATGCTTTGTCTCTCAGTCTTTCTCTCTCTCTCTCTCTCTGTCTCTCTCTCTCTCTTTTCCTGCATATGAGTAGTGATTTCTGAAGGGTCCTTCTAGCTCTGAGCCATGCTTTCAGGCTGCTTCACTCCATCAAACAGCTGATAAAACGGTCCAGGGAGAGAGAGAGAGATAGAATGCTTTGCCTGCCGTGTATGCTGGGGCTTGTGAAATGGACCAGATAAACTCCAGTAAGTGTGAATATATCTTACTGTGAATAAATGTTGTTCTTTAATATTAAAAGACTACATTAAACAAGCTACCAAATGCTTGAGTGCCTCATTGATTATAGTGTGCAGATTTTCAAGCAAATCCGTTTTATTTTCTTCTCTGCATGCTGGCTGTGTACAAATAGTCTGTTGTGAGAAACCATTAATAAACAACGTCTAATGATGCTTTGGTAAACAAAATTTGTCACTACTGAATGACTCACTATTTGCTAAAAGAGAAAACTGCTCACCAGGGGCAATTTAATAAGAATTCAAGAGCCCTAATGGCCTCTGTTAAGGATTTCTAATATCTCTGGAAAAAAAGCTAACTGTTAACATTCACATACAAACCGGAAGTATGCAACCTGGATGGACCCCAAAAGATTTGTAATGCCTATTTAAAAAATATTTCTTGGTGGATTCCTTTTTTTATTATTTTATTTTTTAGCAGTGTTATATACAGTAAGCTAGCAGGCAGTTATTTTCGTTATCTATCTGAATCATGCTAGCAATGTGATAATACATGGTAGCAACTGCATAGCAGCACCCTAGCAACCACCTAGAGTACCCTAGCAACCTCATAGCAACACCCTAGCAACCAAAATATATTCTCAAAATGTGAACAAAAACTATAATAATAGATCAATGATGCCAAAAATAAGAATGCTAGTTGGATAATTAGCTAACAGTATACTAATCTAGTTGGCTAATTGGCTTCCATTATGCTAAGATGGTCAACTAATCATTTCAAATACAGTGTAATATTGTATGTGCCATTTGTGTGTACATATTAAACAATGTTAAATTTAATTAAAAAAACATATTTATATATTTAAATAACATTTTAATATAAAATGTGAACAAGACACTTAAGAGAAATAAAGAATAATAAAAAGAAAAATATATTCAAGATTATTTATTAACAATATATTTTGGCCATTGTTTGTATATTTAAAATGCATTTCATTACATTTAATTACTGTGTGAATTTGCAGAAAACAGATTTGGTTGGTTGATGAGGTGATATGTTTCTCAAAACAAACTACATTTCCCATAATTCTCTCTGGCATCATGAGAGACAATGCAGCTTATAAAAACCATTTAAAAATCTGGTCCTCTGCTATAATACAATGACATTTTTACTTTTTTGTGGGCTTTTTTGTGATATTTTCAAAAATATATATATTTCGATATGTTTTTGGCCCTAGAAAAGTGTAATTATGACATCTACCAAAGAAAGCCAGTGAAATTTTACCCCCTGGATCATACTGGTAACTTCTTCTTCTGTATTTTAACATTTCTTTAACACCCTTAACTCTCCATTTATGCTTTTACAGCAGTGATCTACTTCACTATCTAACGACTAGCAGATGGACTCAGCATGTGGAAATCATCTGGGCCACACACACAATGCGGTGATCGGAAGAGCTTTTGTCATCCAGTAATTGTTGCCATCTCCAGTCTCTAATCTTTCACCGAGTCATTTCGGTCACTGATCTGAGACCAGCTTTACTGTCTCATTAAAACACTGTGTCTAAAAGAGACACATGAAGGGAGATGCTCGTAGATTAGGTTGACGTTTCTACTCAAGGGTTTGCCTGTTCAAAAATATTTTACATTGATATTTTCTATAGAATCAAAATTGCATTTCAGGTTACACTCTTGTAGCAGTGGTAGTAAAACCAGCAGGCTAATTGGCTAGCATTATGCTAATCTAACCAGCTGATCTGAGACCACTCATACAGTCTACTTATTTTTAATGTGGTTTGACATCTTATCAAAAGGTGGGAGTAGAAAATTAGCGTGGAGAATGTGTTGTGAAATAGCTGTGAAATGTTTAGCTATTTTTAGCAAGTTTTATGTGCACGTAGGGCTTAAACGCTCAATCAACTCTGAATCTAAAGTTGCATCTGAGTCGTCCCTGTGTCTAATTAAGATTGAGACAGTCCCACTGATGCTTTAGCAAAGAGACAAAGGCCCTGTATCATGACATATTCACGTTGCCATGGCAGTCAATGGTCTTTTGAATGTCCCTGGACAAATAGCGACTCAAGCGCTAATTAGCCAACAGATTGAACAAGAGGCTCAGGCTCCACATGTTTAGAGCAGCTTCGTGGCCACTGTTTTAGGTTGATGAAGCAGTCTTTTTATGCTCCAAAGAACTGCAGGTGGTTGTGCCGACTTCTTAGCTGAAGTAAATCACTCATAGGCTAGGCTAGGCTAGGCTAGTCTTAAAAGTATCTTTTAAAACACTTTTTTTGGGGAAAATGGGACCTGTTATGCCCTTTTTCAAACTCTTGGTTTTGTTTTTGGGCTCTACTACAATAGGTTTTCATGCTTAAATGTTGAAAAGACACATTAACGCTCTGTTTCACTATGGTCGGCTGGACCAGTGTGTTGTGATGGGTCAAGAGCGTGTTTCAGAAATGTCACGGCCCTATCCATAGCCACAAGTTTCAACACACTATAACACAACTCAACCAGGCTCCAACCCTTTATTTTTTATGCCTGCATATTATTAAAATGAGGAACATTGTGATGTGTTCATTCCCATAAGAAAACTCAAGGCTACAATCAAGGTGTTTCAGGGAGTTCAGAAACAGTGCTTGCTGATACAGAGAATAACTCCCTTTAGAGTGACTTTGTGCTTTGTAACTTTGTAGACCTTATGCTTAAACATTACACACTAAAGAAAGTTGACAATATAAAAAGCATAAGGTAAAGAAAGTACCTAAAAATGGAGAACATCATTGTGTGTAGCCTGCATACTGGCCTGACGATCCATCTACAACAATAACATTGACAGTTATTCTTATGTGTTTGTGTACACCCTGAAGGAAAATGAACAATGCGGAAAGGCAATTCATTTCGCTTCACTATAACCTTGCTTCCGCTGAGAGTTCACGGCTCCCAGGAAGCTTTCAAAATGTCACTGCATATCACAAATGCAAAAGGACGACACTAAGCCATCAATATTATCATGCAGTTTCCCAGCTTGAAGCCCACGGATCTAAAGTACAAAATCTGATAACCAGAGATTGATTTTTCTTTTCAAATGTGTATCAAGTTGAACGTCACATTTCATGAAAATAAATTAAATTCTGGTTGGTTAACTGCTCAAGAAGGTGACTAAATTTAAAGCACCAGAAATGGCTAAAACATCAAATTAATTAAATAAATGCATGAAATAAAAAATATCACACAAGTAGCAGTGCGATATGGCTATATATCAGCACAGCTGTGATTCAGCCGTAGGTAATCACAGCGTGCTGATATACAGCCATATCACATGCTATGAGTGTGATATTGCGTTTATACAACAGTTCAACGGCACAAGTGTGTAAATAAATAAGAACATCTTTAAAAACCCTTATTTGTGCAGAACTACTTCCTTCCACCATGGATTCAAATCTCAAATTGACAGTTTAACAGCAGAGCCCAAGCCTCCATTACTAATTCTAAAATGTCACTTTAGAACTAGTAACAAAGGAACGTTGAATTGCTTCATTGAATCTTATTGTATTATGTAGAGTAGAGGATTATGGTATTATGAAAGAGAGATTGACTAAACGAGTGTATTATCTGCATCTGATATAGCATTCATTCTTCAGGTCAATGTCCATATTATATCCATTATAAAAATCAGTTTGAATGTCCACTGAGAAAAGCGATATCTTTGTCTTTATCCTTTTAAAAGTTAAGGGGATTTCCCACATTGCTAAAACAACTTACTTGTTCTGACTCGTTCATAAAGAGACTCTTTGCCACCATCTAATGGGGTAATTATGTAACTTTCACTGATACTATTGACAGACCTTTTCCTAATACCAAATACTGCATATTATTTATACAGAATGAAACTATATATAAAATTTGTTGGACAACAATATTTAAATCAACAATAACCATTATAAAAGAATTAACACAAGAAAAACAAATACAATTCAAACAATGCAAACAATTCAGTCAAACGTACAAAAGTAGCACTCTAGTACTGTCACGCTGGGTTGCAGGAAGGCAGACACAGACGAAGAGAATAAATCCAAAATACAAGTTAGAATGAACAATCCAACAGGCAGACGATCAGGTGCAACACAACATACCTGGACTGTGAACGGACAGGGAATGAATGTGAGGAACCAACTTATAAGGCAAACACAGATGAGGATAATGAAGGGAACACAGCTGATACCAATTAACTAATAATGACAGTAACCAAGGAGACAGACGAGTGGCGGGAACTGAACAAAGGAACATGTGACAATTGAAAACAAACTGAAAGTCCATACAAAACATAAACAGAATCGACTTGATGCAGCGCCACACAGACCGATCGGCAGCTGACTTGAAGCAAGGGGCAGGTACCAGGGGCAGGCAGACAGACGGAGGACGACGACCAGGGCGGGACAGAAGGAGGTAGCATCCATGGAGGAGACGAGAGTAGGAGTGGCCAGATGGATGCGACCCAGAGCTCAGCCATGCCAAATGTCCAAAGCGGAGTCGATGGTGGTAGGAGCCATAATGGTGATGGACTCGGTGGAGATGACCGACGACGACAGAGCCTTGGGAGGTGGAGCCCACCGCACAGACGGAAGTCCGAGGCGGTGATGGAATGCCGATGACCTGGGCGGCCGCGACGGAGTTTCAGCGACGACTCTCCGAGGCGGAGGTGGAGATCCGGAGAGCAGAGGATGAGCTGGTGCGACCAAGGGCGGAGGTGGAGCCTGAGGGAGGGCGGAGCTTGCTGAAGCCAAAGGGGTGGAGGGTGTTCATCTGTCATTCTGGGTTGCAGGAAGGCAGACACAGACAAAGAGAATAAATCCAAAATACAGGTTTTAATGAACAATCCAACAGGCAGACGATCAGATGCAACACAACATACCTGGACTGTGAACGGACAGGGAATGAATGTGAGGGACCAACTTATAAGGCAAACACATATGAGGATAATGAAGGGAACACAGCTGATACCAATCAACTAATAATGACAGTAACCAAGGAGACAGACGAGTGGCGGGAACTGAACAAATGAACATGTGACAATTGAAAACTGAAAAACTGAAAGTCCATACAAAACAGAAACAGAACAGACTGTGACAAGTACAGGATTTAAGTTAAATATAGCCTAAATATAAAGTTATGAAATTTAATTTTCCCTTTAACCCAAATCGTTTTGCTCTAATAGATTAATAAGACCAAAGATTGCCCATTTGATGTACCCCAAATTAATTATATTTTTAACCACAGTCTACATAAGAGCCAGTGGCAAATTCCCGAAGGACTGGCTGAGATGAAGCTGTTCTCTGCGGGTACATGAGCACTGAATGGCACTATGTTTATATATGAGTCACATATTTGAGGTCTAAATAACTACATTTTGGAATACATGCCTAGAAAACTCTTTAAACTACATTTCATGACACAACAACAGTAGTATTCATAAAAAAAACATGGTAGATTTGCTCGACCGCCATGACAGTCACCACAAGCGGAGTGATACAAACGGTGCAACGGTACCAGTGCTGATACTGGGATAATATCGCACAGCTCTCAGCCAATCAGATTTGAGAACCAGAAAGAACTGTTGTGTGCTTATATATAGATATATATATATATATATATATATATATAACTTTTTTAAATAATAAAAATTTACATGCTATCCCTGGACAGCTGGAATCGATGAGACTCAAAGATGTTGGCTGTGACAGGACTGGGCCATTTTCCAGATGCTATGTCTGAAGTCACGGCCACTGGAATGGAGGCACATATCTATCAGAAGTGTGTGTGCCTCTCTGACAGAGGGAAATGAAATGGCACTGAGGGCAATCGAATAAATCATCATGTTCATTCCCAAGCTCCCACAATGCATTTCAGCCCTGCAGCATTTTTTTATACTAAATAGGCACTTTTTACTCTAAGAATTCAGAGTCTGAGGCTTCAGCTCTTTTTTAAACCTTAATAAGCTACTACTGCTAAATAACATCCTAACTGAAATCGAACCCCATAAGTTAGCATAAATAAGCAGATTTGGAACTTTATATGCGCTCAAACTCTATAATGCAACTCCCAGAGACTCAGTTCACAATATTGCTTGATTTTAACATTGTTGCTAAGCTAACACAGAATTTACATTTTGGCAAATGAAGTTGTATAAATTTGTAAGTGTTCATAGAATGTCACAACTGGGAATGATGTCACACCCGAGTTAGCCTCAGACGACACGCCTATGGATCGTTGGCTGAACATCTGATGCATATGGCACACAAAATGGGAAATACTCCAGGAGTTTCAAAGTTGTCATCTGATTGGTTGAATTCTCCAGGAAACAAAGTCGTCATGATGCCAAACCTCTTGGAAGAAGAAAGCCGTCGTGTTTACAACTTGTGACAATGAGCGCTTATCAGAATTAACTAAACGCTGGATTTATCTGAAGTTCACAGCACCATTGTTGCGCCATTGTTGCAGTAAACTTTCACAACTTTCTTGAATGAATTGCATGCTGGTCTGTTATTGTGGAGACATTGACTTTACATTTTCATGGGCTTAAACATGACACTAAACAAAACAAACTGATTGCATTAAATTTCGGTCAGACATCCTCTTGGGTGGTCCTTGGTCATTGAAAGCTGCTATGGAGCCCAGATCCTCTGCTGTCAGTCTGAAGGTCTGGCTACGTGAGACTACACCCAAGTTTTCCACATTCCACTACACAGTTTAGAAAACTATGGACTCATGCAGGCAAACCTTTGTTGCACTTGTTCTTTTGGAATACATAAAAAAACAGTATTTTGCACAGTATCATGTTCACAGATATTAGTTGGATAGTACTGTGTGCACCACAGAGTTGGAGACAGAAGTGTAATAAACAATATATTACTATTTTTGTATTACTATACTCTTTCACTATGGTTCATGTGCTGAGCAGCCATTTGGATTCTGAAGTCGGAGTTGTTGTGCTTCCCGTATATACAGTAAAGCCATCTTTCGTTTTCTTTCTTCTTTTTAATAGTGCCTAGACGTTACACTCTGTTCTCCATGTGTGCTGTACCACACACATCTTTTTTGAAGCACACCCTTGCTAAGCAGCAATGTTTCTGTTTAAATTGTTAATTACAAAGCCTTGCATCATTGTGTGTGTGTGTGTGTGTGTGTGGATGCGTGTGTGCCAGTCCATTTTATTAATTTGCCGTTGCGCTTGTGTTTTAATGTTAACAGATCTTTGGAAATGGCCCAAACCCTTGAAAAGAGCTGCCCACTGTGACATGTTTTACAGATTACTCTGGCTGCGGATAAATTTCCAGCTCAACACTTTCGCAAAAACCACCACTATCTGGCCTAAATATTATCATGTGATCTCCTGAGAGTCAAACTGCAATAGTTTTATTCTCAAAAGCCTTCACTTACTTACAAAATTCTCACATTTTTTTGTGTTTATTTTGCAGCCAGGTGCGACAGTGTGCAATCCAGCGTCACCGCTTGACCTCGGAGCTCAAACAGAAGTCCAGATAAGGATGTGGCTGCTTGAATACCCCTGTGTGTTTCTCATAGTTCAGTTCCCAGACAGAAAAACCTCTGAGTCAATGCCTGAGAATGCAGTGCGGGCAACGAAAGCTACTGCAGCCTGCACAAATACCCTCTGTGTGACGATACATGCAGATAATGACAACAGAAACAGTATGATTTGTTCTTGCTGGTTCTTACAGCACTTACTTTTAAAGGAACATACTGGGTTAAATACAAGATGTGACATACTGCCAGTAACCACAGAAAACCATTTCAACTCCTCCCTCTGTTTAAAAAAAAACAAACCATCATGTTTACATTAATTCGCTTACAGTGGATGTCAAATGTGCTGATCGCATTTTTATTTAAACACCATAACATATAAAGTTGTGTCTTATTTGAGCTGTATAGTTGTTTAAAACATCCAAGACTATTGTTCTAGGCAGATTTCTTCCTTTAAATAGCCAATAGGAAACATGTTGCTATGCTAACTATGCAACTCTCTACTGTAATAGGCTATCTAAAGCCAAAAATATTCATTTGAATGGATAGTTCACCCAAATTTCTATCATTTATTCACAGTGAAAGTCGGTGGGGTCCAATATTTTATTTGGACCCCTATGACTTGCATTGTATGGATAAAAACAGTTGTTCAAAGTATCTTCTTTTGTACCTGTTGAAAAAAACAGCATATGCTGGTTACATATGTTTTGAAGCATTGCAGCTGGTTTGAGCTGGTTTAAGCAGGTCCTTAGTTGGTCCTTAGCTGGTCAAGTGCTGGTCCTAAGCAGCTCTAGCTCAGGACCAGTTTAAACAAGCTCATGACCAACTAAGGACCAGTATAAACCAGCTCAAACCAGCTGCCATGCTTCAAAACATATGTAACCAGCATATGCTGTTTTTTTTTCAACAGGGGTGTTCCACAGAATAAAGAAAGGTTTGGAATGATGAGTAAACGATGACAAAATTTTTGGGTGAACTGTCCCTTTAAGACCAAAGTAAACAGATTGGCTTGTGAGTTTGTGAGCTTTTTTGGACATAAATTGTGGTAATGCTATGATTTTGAACATGTACCATGGTAAAAAATAATCTTCAAAAGTACTAAAAGAATCATTTAGGAACCAAAATTATATGCTTAAATATAAGATGCAGCCACTATTGTTACTTATTTATTCAATGGCTGCGTTATGAAGTTGACATAAAGCTTATGTGGAAGGTATTAAGCAAATATATTTGGCATGCCATATTTTTCATTTCATCAGCATGCACCTCAGGCTAAAATTCAGAATAAGTGTAAACAGGGCTGTGCGGAGACCGTACAAATGTCAACAAAAGGACATGCAAACGGGGAACTTCTCCGATAATGATCTCTGTGCTTACATGGCTGTATGCTAATTTCGCACAACCTTTAAACTTGAGTGAACGTGTATTTTTGTGCATGAGTCTGCTTTTACTTTATTTCCTTTCAAATGCAGGCCTTTGAGAGCAAAGCTCAAACTTTGACACGTATCACAAAGACTAATGAACTGTTTAGCATCGCTTCATGCATAACGACAAGTGTCTGTCACATCAACGTATAACTCAGCTGTTTGATCCAGTTTGTCTGAACAAAGCACATCACTATCTAATGATTTTATTTTGTTTATTTGCTGCTTCTATGCTAGACAAAGGTGTGGGGTTTGTCCGCGCACAGTGAGCGCGTATATCATGTGGCTTTTCATAAGTTTTTTTATCTCTTTCTCTCTCCGTTTTGCCTTTCAGTGCTTTTTTTTCTCCCTCTCCCACAAAACAGACAACAACCCCTCACCACCCCCAGAGAACGCAGGGCATGATGCTCACGGTGAAGAGGAGTCTCTTTGTTGCAGTCTCAAAGATAGCAGTGGCTCTCACTCCCTCCTCGAGACTGCTATCAAATTATTGCACTAGCCCCTTGAGCGTCACCCAGCAGACCCCCACACATTTTTGTGGATAATATAAAGGTTTTTGTAGCTTTCTGGAACTTCAAACTCTAAACTCTGAAGGCTTTTTCAGTGTTTCTCTTTTCTTTGTGGGTTTTTAAGTCACTACATATAATATAGCCTACTTTTTGCCTACTGTTTTATGAATACTGTAAACTCACATACTACTAGTGATGTTCAATTCTTGAATAAATCATTCTTTTAAGTGGGTATCTAGTCGAGCCGATTCACTGAATTGAACTCAATCCAATTTTAGTTTTGGGTTGATGACACAAGACACACATCTGAAGCAGAACGAAACTCCTTGTGCAGCACCGAATAAGCCAATAAGGAACCATTCATGAAGAACCCGTTTTTCCATTCCACTTCACTACTTTTCCACTGTATGTAAATACGCACTATATGGATGTCTTTAACCGCTGCACTCTCATCTTTTGCAGCATCTCGCGCATGATGCGGTATTCTAAAGACGTGGCGCTCAAGTTAAAAGAAGTTCAACTTTTAAAAAAACAAGCCTAGACCTTGCACTTTTTTTTCGTTCCACTGACCTGTGTTTTTAACAGCGAAATGCATTCTGTGTGAACCTGTTTGAAATGAATGAATCAAACCTACAGGCAGAATTGAAAGTCAGCTCTTTGGTGTTGTCCAACTCAGAAAGAACCAAATCAGCCAGTTCTAACTATCAAAGTTTTCCAAAGTTATCGAAAACAGAAAACTTTTACAGTTAGATTCTGTGAATCGACTTGACTGGTTACCAGCTTAAAAGAATGATTTGTTCAAGAATCGAACATCACTACATACTACTCTTTTCACATACTGTTTTTCATCTACAGTATGCAAATTCGGATGCAGCCACTGTCAGGATGGCGTAACAGGAGTCCTTTTTGTGAGATCACTTCCTGTTAGTTGGTAATGCTGCCTTCATATGCTATAGGAAATTTGATAATTCCCACTTCTGAAGTCGTGATTATGAGCTTATTGCATTCAAGTTTCGACATGAGAGGGCGTTTATGTGCAATTTTTTATTTAGGAAACACATATTTACGATAATTCAGAGAGTACATGAAGGCAGTATTAAACCCAATGAGCTCTATACTACCTGAAATTAGCTATTTTTTAGCATTCCTATTCTTCTCAGTGGCACTTGTTCAGATGGCGCATGACTCCCAGAAATACGGAATACTAACCGGCAAAATTTTGTCCACAATATAGAGCCACGCTGACTTTGATTTGGTGGACAAAGATAAATATTTATAATGCTTGAAGCTGCTTCACTTTTTCTGGTTATTTGGAAGACAACATGCCAAACTACCCTTTTATTAAGGATTTCAGCCTTTAATTAGGCACTATTTTAAACGTTTATACTGATAGATTGCCTTTTAAGTTGTTGTATACCAATAAATACATGATTTTAATTTTGAAATTGAAAAAAAAAATGCTCATCATTGAACAGGTAAGTCTTTGTTAATTACATTTTTATGTAGTTTTAAATAAATTTAAAAAAATACACACACACAAATTGTTATTAAGTCAGTACAAATTATATAATTTAATTATATTATATTACTTTAGAAATTAATAGAATATTTTCAGTCTGTTCTTGGGAGTGTGTGTGTATATATATATATACACATACATATATGAAAGAAATGGAAAGCTTGATGCAGGGTATAGAATGAATATCATCCGCATCATCACTCAAAGAATATTAATAATTGATCAGGCAAACTCTAGACGCCAGAGAAAAAGTGATTTTCCTTGAGGGCCCGTGGTGACAGATGGCAAACGACCGGATTCAATTCTCCGCCCAGCAGTCTCACAGTCCCCGCCCCTCTCTATGACATCACCGGAGCTCTAGCCCCGCCCAGATGCGATGCGAGACGCGTTTGCCCAAGAACCACAAAGGAGCACAAAGTGACCAACTCAACACTACAACTGCGCGCTGCTTTGGATAAACATAAGAGGAATGCAGAGGTGAGTTTATGCCATCTTTGCGCTTTTGTGTCTGTTAATACTCTTGGCTGCTTTTGAAATGATTCGGATTATGTTTTGAAACCTCCGAAATGTTTGTCACTGTCCATAAGCGCTCTGTGTTCAGTAGAACATGCGTTTCTTGTAACATTTCAGCTGCTTTTACAAGCCTGAAGTTGTAGTGATGCACACATATCAGGTGTATTCAAATTTTAAACGTATGAACTTAAATGAGTATATTAGGCAACACAATATGAATTATATATACATAAAAAACTCTATTTTTATTACTAGAAATAATGGATTTTATATACTTGTACAGTTAAGCAGTATAAAGTAAAAAGCTTGAACTGTCTTATTATTGATATTCCCAGAATTCCCAATGTGAATCATCACTTGTTATTGTATGTAGCAATGTAGCCCTTCATTGAGATATCCCTATGCCTGTCTGTAAAATGTCTTTATTTTTTGAATAATTATAGTGATTTCTTAGAACATGTGTCTTTTAAGTTGACAAAATGGTCACGCCGATTTAAAACCAGTATAAATACACCAGCTTATGCCAAAATATCAAAGTAACTGTAGTTGCTACTACTAAAAAATAATTAATAAAGAATGAATTTGGTAAAAGTGTCTAATTTTAAGTACTAAACTACTGAAACTATGGTTACAATGGCACAGTTTCATTAGGAATGACTTGGTCTTGTTTGACAGTTGGTTATTTGTTACCGTGGTTATCAGTGTTTGATAGTCACGACCACCCTGGTGGTCATTTCTAATGGTAAGGACATCCTATACATTCCTCCTCCCTCTCTGCTCCCATTCCCAGCCGTCGATCCCCTCTCCTCTTCGTCCCTCCCCTTCCCACATTCCTTTCAGACTTTGAATGGAACAGGATTGACCTGTGGCATAACTCAGCCTCATTTTTTCTACAAGACCTCAGCTTCCCCCTGTTATATTAACAATTTATTTTCAAGTTAGGTTGTTTATTAAATATTCATGGCTCGCAGAACAAATGGCTGCAACTTTAGATCAGTATGGTTGTGTGTGTGTGTGTGCGCGCGCGTTTTTGTGACATATCAGGACAAATATTTGTATAATGACATGGGTATGACATAAGTATTACAAGGAGAGGGTGACTTATGAGGACATTACCCCATGTCCCCATTTTTCAAAAGGCTTATAATTCATACAGAATGAGTTTTTTTGAGAAAGTAAAAATGTGCACAGTTTCCTGTGATGGGTAGGTTTAGGTCTAGGGTTGGTGTAGGGCGACAGAAAATACAATTTGTACTGTATAAAAACCATTACGCCTATGGAATGTCCCCACAATTCACAAAAACAAACGTGTGTGTGTGTGCTTATGTATTTTGAATAACAAAATTATAATCTATATCTGTGTCAAACGTTTTTTAATTGTAGCATATTACAGTAACTTCTTTTACAAGCTTACTTGCAGCGAAACCACGTTTGTTAAGTCAGAAAACATCTTGAAATCTTTAAGTCAAGATATAAGAGCCTTTTATAGCTTTAAGGAATGTTCCAGATTCTATACAAGCTAAGTCTCTTGACAACATGCTGTAGATAACCACATAAAAAAATGGTCTTATTTGATTTGGACTTACAGTTTTCAGTAACTAAAGATACTTGTACATTAACACACAATGGAACTAAAGTTTGGCTTCAATATGACAAGTCATGAGATTTAAACAATTATGTGTATGAACGTGAAACTAATAATTCAAATAACTTACTAACCTTGCATGTGCTAAAGCATGTGTCTAGAAAAGATCGATTTAAGGAACTTAACAGCACAAACAACAGATTTTGTACTTCAAGTTTTACTTTTCTTCTTTTAAATGTCAGCAATGCCGTGCGTCATAGACCATCAGTGTAAGTGCGTCATTGTAAATGTAACGTAAATTTAAAAAATATTTGTTTTTACTAACTGATTAGCAATTATTTACTGTCGTAATTGACCAACAACGTAAAAAACGATGTATTTAGTTTGACTGAATGACTATTCGGTCTTAAGGAAGTGCTGTATATTTGCGCTTTTCAGAGTTACCTGGTCCTGATCGAACATGTTTGCGTAAGACGCATTTTTTTGCGTTTAAAAACAAATTGGACAGTTTTTAACTTGACACATAGTAATGTTATTTTAAGACCCATGTTCGGGGTTTCCCGGAGCCTTGCATTCATGGGGAGAATGAAAAAAAAAATACAGTAACTAAAATAAATGACAATGTCACAGATGCTGTCTTGCGTAGTTCAAAAACAAAACAACAGAAGACGCATTGTCCAAAGTCATCCGTCTGAAATATGTATGGCTAGTGTCCGTTCTTTAAGAGTGTGTTCACACTTGTAGTTCGAAGATCGAACCTAAGGATATAAAACAAACAAAAAAATGCTTTTATGATGTATATTTTGCGACTAAACTTACTGAACATCCAAAACAATGTTGTGTGCTGGGATAAATGTGCGTACATATATGATAGTATTTTGACCAGCTGAGAACTCATGAAGAGCTTATCAAAACAGCACCAGTACATTTTCCTTCACACACACAAACGAAGATCTGCGTTATGGTGTTTCAGACACCTGTACCGAAATGTAATGGGCAAAGTAGCGCCTATGATGAGAAAAAAATGTATGCTTACTGTATGCTTGAGCAGTAGAGTCGCATCTTGTGACGTCACATCCTATTTTTGGTTCGTTTACATGTCTTTAGTCCGTGTTGCATTCATATTCCTTTTGAATTGCATCAGAGTTTGTTTGAAATCGAGACCCATCTTTTCAGGGCCTCGGTCCGCACACCAGGGTTCAGATGGCAGCGTTCACACTTATTCAAATGAACCACGCTAACAATCGCTCCAGAGTTCATTTTCATCAAACTAAATATGCCAAGTGTGAACACATCCTCAGGCAACCTTTAGCACAGCACGCTAATTTAAGAATCACCACTAAAAATGTCAAAACTAAAGAAAAAATGCATATCTAGCCTGTAAAATAAAAAATAATACAATAAATCAAATAAACAACACACAACCATACAGCTTAACTTGGATCAAAGCTGAAACATTCCTTTCACAGAAGTGCCTATCAGCGAAAAAACACTCTTTCTATTATTTGTGTCGTGTCCACTGTACATAAAGCCATGTTAGTCCAGCTTAGAACAGCAGTGTTAAAATCCCCCTTGAGTCAGATGGCAGTAGACTGTGAAAGACAGGGCATAAAATGGCAGATCGTTTTACGAGGATTTAACGTTTCAGAGTTGGCCATCAGGAGAGATTACATTGTAAGTAAATTGTGGCTTTTACAGCGTTTATCCTGAGGCACGCAGGCCTGATCTAGAATCACTTTGCTCCAACTCCCATCCAAATGGCCTTTCCATTCCCGTAGCCTTTGGCTGCTCTTCCAATATGAATGCGACTATTATAGACGCTCTGAGTTAAGATACTATGTTTAAAGAAAGCCACTAGTTTCAGTTCAGCTAAGGGTAAGTATTACTCAGAATAACCTAGAATTATGTACTGTCTTTTGCTTTTTCTGTGTGTCGGGATGAGGGAGTGTATTGTTGATGGTATCAGTGGGTGTCTTTAGCTGGGATCAGGACCAAGACCTGGGCGGTTTGTTTTCAGGACTCAGAAGACGCTCAACGGTCTGGGTCTCTGATTCCTGGTGATTCATCGGCCGCAGATATGTTTATATATAAACTAGCCATCTTTGTTCATTTTGCTCAAGTAGAAGCATGAAACATGTTGAGACGGCTCATATTTTAAGGCTAAAATCAAAATTAAGAAATTGGTTTGTTGGAGAAAAATTTGGTATTTATTTATTTATTTCGTTGTAACGTTACTCACGACAATTAATCACATTTTCTCATTCTCACCACTGATATAAATCTGATATATATATATATTTGGTTAAAAATCAGAGGATTTAAATAATAAATAACATCTGTTAATATCAAAATATAACATCTGTTTATATATTTATTGCTTTGTGTAAAACCTGCCTAATTATTATTATTAAAACCTGCCGAATTAAGTTATATTATTACATTAAATAATAATTATAATATTTTAAAAGTTATTATATTAAAAGTTATAAACAGCATGAGTGTATAATATAATTATTACTATTATTTTGTTTTTGGAATAAAAATGTGCCTGACGTGTTTTAGTGAGATTTGCTGTTTGTATGTGTTTTAGGAGCATCTTCTCCGTAGATTCACCTCAATCACTGATTTAGCTGACTGACATGTGCTTGCCATCTGTAGTTTGTCTGCGTTCTTCGGCATTTTTGCTTCCTATATTTGGCCCAGAGGAAGCTCAGGGTTATGAGTGAGATTCTTGTGCTGTTTATGTTGTATCAGCTGAGGAATGATATTAAATTCCAGTCTGTGGCAGCCGATTTCCAGCTGGAGGGCTTCAGATACACATAACAGCAGGAGGAGAAGATGGGGGGGGACGCGAGCTACTCATCAGCCAAGCATTTCCTCTCTTTCTTTTTCTCTTTTCCTCTCTTGCTGTTTCTCCTTTACTCTGTCAGTCTCTCCAGAGCACTTCCTGTCATAGTTCGGCCACTTCCTGTTTCAGTAAACAGAGTCGTTATACAGGAGAAGGTTTGACCCTTCTCAAATTGTTTACACTATATTAAATACAAAATACAAGTTTTTAGTTTAATTTTAAGGGTCAGTTGCAACATTTTGGATGGATTTTTAGATATTCACCCTTAATCCTGTTTTGATCAAGAGCATTGGTTACTTTCCACTTTCCTCAGGAGAAAAGGCATTCTTATTTTGTGCTTTGATGATAGTTAATTTAGTTAATGAAAGCTTTTGAATGTCTAACCAGACCAAGTACATGTTTATGGCCCATTTAATGAAGTGTTTCATAGATAAATTCACAGCAAACGAACTCTGACAGTCAGAGATGTAGAAATTATGCTATAGTGCTCAACTCAATGATTTCCTTTAAATCGAAAGATCTACTCATTAGCCTTTGTGCTTCCATTTGTTTTCTAGCCAAAAGGGCCTTTGGGGAAGTATTTGGCATCTGAGAAAGGCTCTCAGCTGAAATGCAGACGCGCCACACAATACATGCATTTGAGATGCAGGCTGTCTGATATCTGAGACGAGGAATCTGATTGGCCCTTGCTATTCTGGAGTTTGGCCAATCGGGTTTTTGATTCTGTCCAAATGAGTGAGAGATTGAAGTGTCCGCTTGAGTTTCAATTTATTTTGAATTTATTTTTCAATTTCTCATCAGGCACACCCTGATACACCCTGGGGTGTTTAAATATCCAAATTTGTGGTTGACCGATGTGGATTTCTAAATGGCAAATCTAGATTTGGACATGGTCAATTCATTACCTTTGTGACTTCTTGTTCCTGGTGCTGCATGGTTTTGAGTTTGGCTTTCCAAGCTTTAATTATTTTTAATTGAATGTATAAAATAAGTATATTAAATAAATATAAAAAAATATATTAATAAAAAAAATTGCTAAATTATGTATTTAGTAATTTTTTTATGATAAATTATATTAAAATCAATTTATTCATATTTGGATAATTAAATATTAATATAAAATACAAATATTATAAATATAAACAATTTAGTTTAAATAACTAAATTATTTATTTGATATAATTATTTTGTTAATTGTGTTAAATAATAAATTTTATTAAGAATTATATCATTAAAATAAAATAACTTCAGAAATTTAAATTAAATATCAAAACAAAATTAATAATACATTAATATAAAATATTACACATCATTTAGTATACTTATTACTAAATTATTTATATTTAAGGAATATTATAATATTATTAACTAAATATTTTATCAATTTATTTTAAATAAAATATCAAAATAATTGTTTAAATATATTAATATAAAACATGAAATTATAAATATGACTATTATATTATAAGTTATTACTGATTTATTTATATTTATGTAATTATTATATATTATTATATAATAATATTTCATAAGTTATATTAAATAGTAATAATTTTAATATATTAAACTATTATAAATAATTTAAAGTAAAAATACAAAATGTATTTAATTATTTTATATTAAATAATTATTTAAAAAAATAATAAAATTACTAAATTATTTAAAATTAAATTACAATAATATTCATATAAATATTCAAATAAATATGACAAAATAAGTAATTATAAAATATTAACAAATTATTTATATTCATTTAATAGAATTATATGCTTATGTAAATCATTTATTAATAATATATAAGTATTTAAATAACGCAGATTGTTCTTAACCTCATAGCATTATAGACAACAAAATACACTCTAAAAACTATATCTTACAAATGAGAAAGGCACTTTAAAAATAAAGACACATTTGCCAGTTTTGCTTTTTTTTTTTTCATGAAATGGGCTAAAAAATATCTCCACGGTTGTGTGATGATGCAAGGCGTCTGATGTGAAGACTGCACCACCCCAGTAGCCAAACAGACACTCGTGACAAAATACACACAGACATCCTGCGCTTCAGGTTTTATTTAATTTCAGGCCACATTTGGTGTGTAATGTAAAATATGATTCCATTGCACCATGAACATGTTAAATGATGAATGTGCAGGGATGCTGGCTTCCTGTTAGCAGTAGTCTCCAGAGAAGTGTGTGTGTGTGTGTGTGTGTCCAATAATAATTAGGTTTGACTCCATGTTTTGCTCTGGTTAGTCTCTGCAGGGTTTCTCCTCCCACCAAGGACTTCACTCTCTCCCAAACACATGTACAGTACAGTTGCGCTCAAATGTTTACATACCCCTTGCAGAATCTGTGAAAATGTGAATAAATGTAACAACACAAGAGGGATCATGTGATTTCACTCTGAGGACAATTGAGGGACTCAAACACAACTATTACAAAAGATTCAAACATTCACTGATGCTCCAGAAGGAATCACAATGCATTAGGAGCCAGGGGGGTGTAAACTTCTGAACAGGATAAGGATATCCAAATTGTTCTTATATTGTTTAAATATCACATTTTTTCATTTAGTACTGCCCTTCGAAAACAACAGAAGATACTTACATATTTCCCGGAAGACAAATTAAGTACAGTTTACCTTGATCTTCAAATTCAAACAGTTTATACCCCCTTAATGCACTGTTTCCTTCTGCATCAGCAAATGTTTGAACCTTTTGTAATAGTTGTGGATTTTGTTAAAATTATTCACATTTTCACAGATTCTGCAAAGTTTTGAGCACAACTGTACGTGCTAAACTCAGAAAATAAATGATTATGCACTTACTGAATCACTGGAATCACATCCTGTAGAAGGTCTCATTTCCAGTTACTTGAACTAATACAGCCAGAAACTATACAAATACTCTACAAAGTAAAAGTAAACATTGCCAATGTACAGTCTTGTTGAGTATATATATTGTGCGTTCTGGATGGGTTGTGATGGTTGACTTGTTAACTAGTTGCCCAACAACATACATGTTGACTAGATTTTGTTCTTTAAGTTGTTGTTGAGCCAGAGTTTAATTAGCTTGCTCTGCTTTATCTCTTAGCGTTAGCTTAATCAGTTAGCTTCAATAAAATGGGACTTCAGCTAGCTTTCTTCGCAGTATTCTCTTCTAACTGTTGCCCTGCCATGACAGTAGTTGACCTGAAAGATAAACTGACTATAGAAGAAGACGATAGATGCTAATGCTTGCTTATATCGCCTCTTGTGGCAATATACATAAATTGCAGTCTGAGACATTTCAGACTATGAAGCATGAATTTGCGCTTGTGTAGCTAGAAATTTGCATAGCCAGTATTTGGCACCTAACATTGACACAAAAATGATGCACATGCCTAAATTTTAACAAATGATTGTTGACATATCTACTGACAGCAGTGCAATAATAATTAGCAGATCTCCTGAATCAGATTTTAGTGGCCGGAAGCATAACTTCTGCAGCGTTGCGATCTACACCTTGCGAATCCCTCAGGAATAGAACAAACCTTAAAAAGCACAATCGTCATCAGTTTCCACAAGCACAATAGTGTTGCATTGTGTTTCATAATTAATGGGGACTCAGCACAAATTCAGTCCTTGTAATCCCCCTAAATGCCCCTGTAACTCTTATTGTCAGTCGGCTTGCCTCCCGAGGTAAATCTTCACTGGCTTATGGTGAATGCACCGAGGTATATATGTCGGTGGTGTTTGTGAGCAACACTAGGGAAAAGTCTTCATTGATATGTAGAACGTTTCTTGAGAGACAGCCCGACCTGACGCAAAACAACACAGTTCATTTACAGAGGACTTTGTTTAGGCCTCGGCTAATCCAGACCTCCCAACAGGAATGAAACCTGGCATCGGTTTCTTCTGTCTTTGGAGAGACATTTGGGAACACAGTTTACTGGTCTTGAATTCTTTCTTTTTGTCTATTCATGTATGCAAATTAAATTCTGAGTATAATTGAATCAACAATATGATGTGTTCTCCTTTGACTTGTGGTACACCAGAAATAAAATTAGTACACATGCTTCAGCACAATGAGCCAGCTAGGATGTGCTTGTACATGTGGCAACATTTGTTGTATTTTTGTTTGTGATATTGACATACATTTTCGAACATATATAGAATTTTTACGTATCTAAAATGTAAATGATTTTATATATTTTATATCACAGCAGCAGGTTTATTAGGCTGCTGTCACTTTAAGACCTGGCGCTGCCGCACATGACGATTATCTGACACGTCCATTTCAAACTTCATTTAACTCATTTAAGACTGTTAAGCACAGTCTTAAATGCCTGTTTTGTCGAGGATACTTGACAAAATAGGCATTTTTTTTGTGTTTTTGTCTGCTAGCCAAAGGATGACGGGAATAAAAGGACGCTGCATTAATTGTGTTAAATATTTTTAACTCGTTAAATTGAAAAACTTAATCACATGCGTCAGTACAGTAACGTGACAGTAACAAGTAACGTGAGTTACGTAATCAGATTACTTTAAGTAACTAGTAAAGTAACAAATTACTTTTAAATTTACAACAAATTATTACTTTTTCAAATAAGTAATGCAAGTTACTTTGCTTTCCCATTTATTGACTGACAGCTTTCCTGTCTCTAAAAAAAAACATGGTTCTATATAGTACTGAAAGTGGTTCTTTGGCTCGTAATCATAGGGGAACCACTTTAAGTGCTGTATAGCACCAAATCTTGGTGCTTCAGTGGTTCTTCAGCGGTTCTTCACCGGTTCTTTGGGATGACTCAGGTGCTATATAGCACCGCTACCGTATACAGAACCTGTTAAGCCCCTGTATGGTTTTTCAGCTGTTCTTCAGTGGTTCTTTGGGGTGGTTAAATCCCCGGGTATACTTCGGCTGTCCGCGTTCGTGCTGTTGCACGCGCACCATCCGTCGGTCTCGAAATTTCCCAAATTGCAGCCCAAATTTCGAGACCGCACGGACGGTGCGCGTGCAACAGCGCATGCGCAAGCAGGACAGAAGAGTCCACTAGGTGGCAATACGCACAGTACTGAGCACAATGTGCAGTTGTCGAAGAAGAGTGTGTAAATAGTGATTCAAAAACAAGACGAGTAAATTCAGAAGCATGCCTTCTCCATCGTATTTGATACCTGTTCTCTTGGTGTATCTTCTGAACTATGTTGTAATGGTGGATGCAATATTTTTTTTCTCTGATCCTGCCCAGCGAATGTCCCATTGATGACACCATATCTGGTATAGAAAAAACTGTACTGCGCATGTGTCGAACTCGGTCATCCACGCGCATCCGTGGTTTAGTATACTTTGAAAGATGCGCGGACGCGACTGCGGCGAGACGCGTCCGGGCGCGGAAAGTGAAGTATACCCGGGGCTTAAGGTGTCATATAGCACCACTGCCATACAAAGAACCTGTTAAGCCCCTTTAAGCCAAAGAACCACTGTTGGTGCTGTTTAGCACCATTTTTGTTGAAAAAATAAAATGCGATATGGCACCTCTTATGGGTTCTGCATAGCACCAGAAGTGGTTCCCCTATGATTATGAGCCAAGAACCACTTTTAGTGCTATATAGCACTTTTTTTTTTTTTTTAGAGTGTGTTAAAAGAAATCAGGAGTAACGCTGCGTTCCAGACGAGGTTGGACGTGGGGATATCCCAAATTAAATGTCCCACTTCAGACCTCAGTGAGTTTCAGGCAATCAGATGTCACATTCACATGCTAACCACATGATGTTGAAAAAAAAGCTGACAAAAAGCAAAAACGGAGGTATTATTACATAAACTTAATGTCTAATAATAAAGTTTGTTTTTACGTTTATGCTCATTAGAAGCAGGATTTGCCGACATCTTGGAAGTGAATTATTATAATTATCAAAAGATATGTGCAATAAATATTTATGTTATGCCACTATGTCCCTTCTGACCAGTCTTTTTATGCAAATATTAGACCAATATGTCCAGCCTTCATATAGGAAAATCAATTATTAGGCTATACTAGCTAAAAAACAACAACAACAAAAAACTAAACTACGCACTTGTAAGGAAGGTTATGAATGGCTGTCACATCATGTTAAAAAAGAACGAAGGACTCGATCAGACCCAAAAGACTCGAAAGTTGAACTAAACATTCATTTTCTGCATTCAGCCTATGGGGCTGTGATGTGATGAACGAACGACTCGAACCCAAAAGACTCGAGAGGCGAACTAATCATTTCTGTTTCCAGTACAGACTACATAGCCTTGTCTATGGGGGTGGGACTTGATGAACAAACGACTCGAACCCGAAAGAATCGAGAGGCGAACTAATCATTTCTGTTTCCTGTACAGAACCTATGGGATGTTGCGCATGCACAGTCAACAGAAATTGAATGAATCACTCTCTGGGACAACTCGTTGTTCTCAAGTCATATTAAAGATTTGTTAAAAATGAACGCATCGTTCATGAACGACACATCACTAGTGTGTATGTGCGTGCGTGTGTGTGAGCATGCATTTTTGTGATTTATGAGGGCACAAATTTGTATAATGACATGGGTATTACACTGGTATTACGACGTAAACATGAAATATGAGGACATTTCATGAGTCCTTATATTTAAAATAGCTTTAAAAACATACTAAACAATGTTTTACTAAAAATGTAAAAATGCAGAATGTTTTCTGTGATGGGTAGGTTTAGGGGTAGGGGTAGTGTAGGGGGATAGAATGTACAGTTTGTACAGTATAAAAACCATTACGCCTATGGAATGTCCTCACTAAGATAGCAAAATAACAACATGTTCTCCAACCAATATGACCATATAGGTCGTTTGTCACTTCCCTGAAATACGACCCATAGGAGCGTTTGCTAAAGTTGCGCCCCTATCGACAACAGGACACTTTCATTTTAATGCATTGTTCCCTTTTATCTGCGTCATATTTCAGGTTTCGCGTAGCTCAATTGGCAGAGCATTGCAATAACAATATGCAATCATGTGATCACACGATCGTGGGTTCGATCCCAGGGAACGCATGTGCTCATAAAGTGTATATGCACTATAAATCACTAAGGTTAGGTTTAGGGATGGGGTGGGTGTAGTTGTTAATAAAAAAATGAGTTTTGCTAAATGGAAATAGGACAAATGGTGTAAAAACCCCACACATTGCATTTAAATGAACATGCATTTTGATTGGTAACGACAGTCATACCTCATTTCATGACGACAGACGTAACACGACACTGTCATTATTTTTACACCAGCTAGAGGGCGCATGACTTTAAAACGTAAATATAGGTCGTAATAAGGTGCTTGAAAAATGACCTATAGAGTCGGGTTTTTTGGAGGACAGTTTCCAAAATAAACCTGTGTGTGTAAAAAAAAAAAAAAAAAAAAAAGATAAATTATACTAAAAAAAAAAAATCTTTACTAAGTAAGTAGTTGGGTGTTGTGTGTTTACTTTACTGATCCCTAGTCAGAATGATCCAGTTTTTACTGAGGAATATATTTGATAAAGAGGCTTGTAATGTCAGACTCATTTGTGTTAGCTGAACCTTGTCAGGTAGAATGACCTATTCACGTAGAGACGATAAATGAAGTCTGTCATTTAATGTACTCCTGAAATTAGCCTCTTATAGGTGCTTTGAAATATTATCTTCCATCCACACCCCTCTGCACTTTACCTGAGTAAAGCTTTTGTTTTAGAGTCAGTGGTGAAGTATGGACTAGTGGGGCAGTGGAGGGAGAAATTGCTTTGTCCTCTGCTATATATATACCAGGTGGTCATATTTACCAAGTGATGAGCTGTCGGTGGAAATCCCACTTGTCTTATTCACCCAATTAGCTTGTCAAAGTAATATAAAATTCCTCTAAATTATCAATGGAACTAATAATAAAATTTTATAACCACAGGCCGTAATGTGCCACGTTATCTCTGTTATTGCCCTAATGCCACGTTTTGGAAATGTAATTATAATAATTCAGTTGAAATGACAGGTGTTTTAATGCGAGGCGGAAGGTTAAGTTTGATATGGATGTCGCAATGCCGTTCTGTTTGAATGAATTAATTCAACCAAACACTGTGTATCTGTATGAAGCTGTCTGAAGAACGATAATTAAGGAGGAGTGCTTGAATTTAAACTCATGAGGTTTCTGTAGAGCTAACAATGTATCTAAGAGCATCTAAATTCCCTGGCCTCCAGCTTGAAGTGCTTTCAACTCATCTTCTGTGAGTTACGTGCCGCATCCGAGATAAGAGTTCTCTCTTGTCTTATGGGACACCCGAGAGTCGTGGATTACCAGTGTTTCATGTTGTAGGCGGATGGTTAAAAATGTCTCTTTGGATAATTTTTACGGGGTTGTGACTTTACGGGAATTGCAAGATTTTGTTTTCGATTTCACTTCCATTAATGGTTCTTGTAGTGCATTACGCCATTCCGTCCATGTTGGCGGAAAAAAATGCATCTTTTAAAGGATAAGTTCACTTTCAAATGAAAATTAGACCAAGCTTTACTCACCCTCAAGCCATCCTAGGTGTATATGACTTTCTTCTTTCTGATGAACACAATCAGAGATATTTTAATAAATATCCTGACGCATCTGAACTTTATAATGGCAGTGAGTGAGACAAATGAGTATGAGCTGAAGAAAGTGCTTCCATCGTAAACGTATACTCCACAAGGCTCCGGGGGGTTAATAAAGGCCTTCTGAAGTGAAGCTATGCATTTGTGTAAAAAAAAATCCATATTTAACAAGTAACATCCATATTTAACATAAATACATGTTTTGAATTGTTAATGGAACCAAAGTAATTTGTCTTTTTGTTTTGTTTTTTTATAATTTTTTTTAAAATGTTAAAAAGTTGCCTTTTCATAACCAAAAAGTTGCATAATTGCCAATGTTTCTAGCTACATAAAGCGTAGCGGGGAGCAGATCAGTGAACAAGAGAGTAGCGTCATTTTTACAGTGTTGCCCAGCACAGCTATACCACACCATGTTACAGCACAGTACAAGCTATTGCAAACAGAAACAAGTATACTACTACATAGAAATTTCATGTCGGCGTGTTATTTGAGTGGACTTTTCCGATGAGCATGAGCGGTACATGAGCGTTTGCATGGGCCATGAGCAACTGAGCTGAGCGCATGTGCATAGAGAGGAATATTGACCAGAACGTATATCACACCACACAGTGATAATCGAGAGTGAAACTTGAACACTGCATATATTTTCGGCTCGTATTTTCAAAGATTTTTCTCTCCAAAAAACGAAAATGCCATTTTTGGCCAATAATTTCTCGAAACTCATGGTTGCATGGATTCCTATATAAATGACTGGATATTGCACACAAAATTTCGCCAAACAATGGTAAGTGTGACTGTACCTTCAGACCACAATTCATAATAGCAATTTGAGTCTGATATTGTCAGATCAATGACTAAATAGCTTTATCACCAGAGTCTGTGACAATAGATGCTAAAGAAAGGAGGGAAGGAGGATAGAGGGATAATGGGTAGGAGACACTAGTCTTCAGTCATTGGAGTGCCCCAGGTGATGTTATCAGAAACCATGATTACATCCTTGTCAGACCTCTAGGTTTCTAATCCATCAATTTCTCTTCCTCTGCCTTCTAATACCAACATCCAACTGTGTCAGTGATGGTCTCGTGGACCTTTATATGTGGGTGCTCCTAGTGTTAGAAGAACCATAGACCTTGAAGCATTTCTCCAGCTCTGATAGAGCAGGGGGAGGTCAGTGTTGTAATTTTTACAATTTCATGTCATCCAGGAATGCACTTTGTCCATCAACTTCTGATGGCCTGAATTATGAATAAAATAAAAGCATAGGGGAAATTTTTTTGACGGGTTGGACTGAAGGAAACGAAAGATGAGTGGTATTGCTGACCTACTTCAGCATCTCATGTAGATAAAACGAAATGGACATTTAAAAGGCAATGAATCCTTCCACAAATCTTTTGTGAGAAAGGCTTTTGAAACATACATGTCAAAGATGCTTTCCTTCTTTTGAAGGGTTCATTAAGCTTTTAAGTATCAGACATGAAAGGTCCTTCCAAGGCCTTCATGGATTTCTTTCCAAAAAGCCTAAAAGTATTTTTAAAGCATTTTTCACCACAAAATTGTGCATTCATATAAGTAGAAGTAGTACAGAGACACACCATCGTGTCATTTCAACCTCATTTATGGCTTTCGGAGGATAACTCTTTTGTAGAAATTACATTATTATCAGCTACTCTGAGTTACTTGGTCCTTTGGTCTTGTTTGATATTCTTTTCATGCTTCTGTGATTATTTAGTCCAACTAATTATAGCTTGTTTTACATCTCTGTGTTGTTTTGCATGTCTGTCACGTCAAGAGCAGATTAATAGCACTCATCATCTCAGACATAAGTTGAGGCAATCATGCATGGAAATTGAGTCTGTTTCCTCCTCCCCAAAAGCCAAACTGTTGCTCATCTAAAGAGAACATAAATCATAACAGGAAAAATAGCACCTCTAATCCACAACAAAATGCACAAATTGATCATTTTATAAGAGTTTGCGAAAAGTTTGTGCTTTTTTTTTTTTTTTCTTGGAACCATGCTGACACAAAAGTAATATATTCACTTTTAGGATGGTATTTATTCTTTGTCATCACCCAGCGGGTGTTTTAGTCTGTTTAATTGATGGAACCCCTGCTGCACCGTATGCATATGATTTTTAGTTCAAGGTGTCCTTTGATATGCTTTGATATCTTTCTTTCTGAACCCAGCAAATCAAACACTCTACCAGTGATAAAAGACTGCTTCGTTCAGATCTATAAATTAGTACATTTTACATTGTTGTTGTTTCCAGCCAGGATAACTACCTTATATCTATTATTTAAGGTATATATCTATTTATTTTTATTTGATTGTATTACATTGTTTTAGGTAGTGTGGCTTGCAGTCTTAAGGAAATGTGCACAGGGTGCTATAATAAGTGACTTTTTATGCTGAATTAAATTATTTTCTGAAATGCTGTTTACCTCCGCAATCTGTCATATTTACAAATGAAACAGACTATTCAAGATAAAAAAAAAAATAGTAAAAGAGGAATTAGTGACATTAGCTGAAAATAAATGTTGTCTCAGAAATGCAGCAAGGCAATACATTTTGATAAAAGACTTGATGATGTTTTTGTTGTTTAGAGTAATGTATACAATGAGACCAGGAAAGTGCATTAAGTAAGCAAATTGGATACATTTTCATTTCATGCTGGCTTTAAGCTTTATTAGCAGTAAGACGTCACTAAGACATTTTCTGAGAGATTAAGTAAATTAAAAGTTGAAGTCAAATGAAGGTCAAAGATTAAACACATATTGTCATTTCCGGAGGTTACAGCACCTTTTTATGGGTGTAAATGTCTTATTGATTGTTCTTCTGCAGTAACCTCCTTTATTGTCATCCCTTGGCTATAGATATTCCATCAGTTAAACCATGATGTGACTGGACTAAATGTTATGAAATTAGCAAGACCATTAAAAAATGTTGAGGTATTCAGAATTCACCAGGATCTTTTGTTGGAGTTCTAAACTAACCGTTTCTGACGGTTTTCAACTTCTAAATAGACTTCAATGCATAAACCTCTTCCAAGATAGATTAAATGTAATAGACTTTAAAGATCTTTTAATCTTATGCAGTACATTTTGAGTTATATCTTGACCCAGTTTGTCCCTTTAGCTATACCACACTAATCTCTAGGTACAATCTCTTTAAAGCGTTTTGCCTTAATGATCCAATAATCTGATTGGTGCGCGTCTCATTATTGGCAGTGCATCAAGCGTTTGTCCAGCCACACAAAGCTAATCAAAATTGTCCCTGTCCTTTTTGTTTTCTCAGCAGAAAAAAATGGAAAACTGCCAGTGTTTGATTGTCAGGTTTGGAGCAATGGTAAAATAGCTTAACCAATGCAAGATGGCAGCCCACAGGATCAGAGTAACCAACAACAACAATGTGCTCCCTAGATGTAAATCAGAGGGCACTCTTATTGACCTTGATGAGGGAGTGACTGAGGCGAGTCTCATAGATGTCAAAGGTCAGTTTATTACATTGCAAATAAATAAAGGGGACATCTGATATGATTGTGCCATGTACATTGCAAATCAGTAATTCTTAATAATATGTTTATCTTTACAGTGCCTTCCCCCAGTGCCTTGCGTTTGGCCCCCTCAATGTCATTTGGGACTGCACATGAAGTAGTCGCCATAAAGGATTACTGTCCATCCAGTTTTACCACTCTAAAGTTCTCCAAAGGTGATCATCTCTATGTGCTGGACACATCTGGTGGGGAATGGTGGTATGCCCACAACAACCGAGAAATGGGATACATTCCTTCAACATATGTGCAACCAATTAACTACAGGAACTCATCTCTAAGTGACAGTGGGATGATTGACAATCTTGGGGACTGCTCGGAGGAGGGAGCAAAAGAGCTGGACCTGCTGGGGGAGTGGACTGGAGTGTCGCTGAAGCCCTCCATGCCTTATGACAACAACAACCCATTCTCCATGCTCTCCTCAACCAACCCATTCCTAAATGGGTCCATGGATGACGTCCTTGATCAGAACAGCAATGAGAAGACGAACCAATGCAACAGCATGGATTTGCTTTTTTTTGACTTGCCTTCAGCCCCCATCTCCACCACCAGCAACACAAAAGGGTACAGCAATAGTGTCTTTGATGGAACATCCACCAATGCTGATCTTGAAGCCTTGCAGATGCTTCGCAAGGACAATCCATTTTTTCGGAGTAAGAGATCTTACAGTTTATCAGAGTTATCAATCTTACAAGCTCAGTCGAATCCTCCGTTGCCTTCATCAGGTTTTTTTACAGGGCTTAAAGCTCCCTCACCGGAGCAGTTTCAGAACAGAGAGGACTTTAGGACAGCATGGCTAAACCATCGAAAGTTGGCACGGTCTTGCCATGACCTTGAGTCCCTTGGACAGAACCCAGGCTGGGGTCAAACACAACCAGTAGAGACTAACATCGTCTGCAAGTTGGACAGCTGCGGAGGGGCAGTCCAGCTCCCAGATACAAATATCAGTATTCATGTTCCCGAAGGCCATGTTGCAGTGGGAGACACTCAGCAAATCTCTATGAAGGCTCTACTAGATCCTCCCTTGGAGCTGAACAATGACAGATGCTCGACTGTCAGTCCAGTGGTTGAAATCAAACTGAGTAACATGGAAATAAAGTCATTCATTACCTTAGAGATGAAGGTATCCGTCACAACTAGGACAGAAAGTCCAATGGCTGAGGTTTTGTGTGTAAGAAGTGATTGTAAAGAGGGTCCTTATTCTCCTGTTCCACAAGCATACATTTATGGTGATACGATTCAGGTTCAGCTGGACAACTTGGAGCCCTGCATGTATGTAGCCATTGTTGTCCAGACCCAACATGTTTCCTTCAGTTCATCTGTTTGGGATCATATGATGAAAAAAGTTACACTGGGTCTCTACGGGCCCAAACACATTCATCCATCTTTTAAGACTGTGGTGGCCATTTTTGGCCATGACTGTGCGCCTAAGACTCTACTAGTCAGTGAAGTTGGGAAGCAAGCAAAGTCTGCCCCTCCTGTTTCACTACAATTGTGGGGGAAGCACCAGTTTGTCCTTGGCAGACCTCAGGACTTGCAGATAGGTATGTACTCTAACATGTCAAACTATGAGGTCAAGGCAAATGATCAAGCTAGGGTTGTTCGTGGGTTTCAGCTCAAACTAGGCAAGGTGAGCCGGCTCATCTACATGATTACGTCTCGGAACGCAGATGAGATTTCTGACTTCACGTTACGTGTCCAGGTAAAAGATGATCAGGATTGCATCCTTGCACAATTTTGCGTTCAGACACCACAGCCGCCCCCTAAAACTGGGATACGGAACAATGGCCAGAGGCGGTTCCTAAAGAAAAAGGAAGTTGATAAAATAATTTTGTCTCCTCTGGCCATCACCACCAAATACCCACAGTTTCAAGAGCGCTGCATTACCAACTTGAAATTTGGCAAACTGATCAAAACGGTTATCAGGCAGACCAAGAATCAGTACTTGCTGGAATATAAAAAAGGGGATATTATCGCCCTACTCAGTGAGGAGAAGATCAAACTCAAAGGACAACTATGGACCAAAGAGTGGTACATTGGATACTATCAGGGAAAGATTGGTCTTGTACATGTAAAAAATGTGCTTGTCTTGGGAAAGGTTAAGCCTATATACTTTTGTGGGCCAGACCTTACAACCACAATGCTGATGGAACAAATCCTAAAGCCCTGCAAGTTTCTCACTTACATTTACGCCTCTGTGAGGACAATACTTATGGAAAATCTGGGGAACTGGCGAGCATTTGCTGATGCTCTGGGCTATGTGAATCTCCCTTTGACGTATTTTTGCAGAGCAGAGCTGGATAGTGAACCAGAGAGGGTTGCCTCAGTGCTGGAGAAACTAAAGGAAGATTGCCTCAACATGGAGACCAAAGAGAAGAAATCTTTTCAGAAGGAACTGATGATGGTAAGCCTATGTGTGTCTTGGTTTGTCCAAACTGCATAGTTTTCTAATTATTGTGGTTGTGTTTGCTTTTTGAATATAGTAGAAGTCCGCTTCCAAATAGATAAATATTAGAAATTTGGCCACAAAGTACTTGATTTAAACCTGTTTTTATGCGGTTCTGCTTATCTGCCTTTTCTCTTATTAATGCTTGAGGCTAATTCTGATGAGAGTGCACTTAGCTGCTCTGCGCTGCCTTTCTTATCTGTACAGCTGTGGAAACCTGCAAGTACAGCAGCCGGATCCCTTCTTGGCTCACTCAAATTCAGAAAGAAAGATTGCATTTGTATTAGTTCTTTTATCACTGGGCACAGGATGTCCAGGGTTGGTAATGTACAGTATAAGCTGCCCCTGTTTAATCCCCACAATGTCCAGAAATATTAAATCTTTGGTGTCCTTAAAAGATTAGTTCCTCTAAAAATTAAAATTGTCTTCTTTTACTCGCCACATTTGCTCATGCTGTTACAAACTTTGATGGTTTTCTTAAATTTTGATCTGGTCCTCACACAAAGTTATTGTATGGCTTTAGAAGACTTAAAATATCGTTCACAAGTCATATGGAACACTTTTATAATATGTTCATGGTACCTTTTTTAAAATGTTATGACAGCCCCAGACCTCATTCAATTTCATTATGTTGAAAAGAAAAAAAGTTGTACTGGATTGGAACAACGTTAGTGGGTGATTTTGGGTGAACTACTTTAGTTTAGTTCAAAGTGCTCTTTTCCACTATTGTAGAGTTACTGTCAGAACAGCACAGCAGATACTTTGCTGTTATAATAAAAAAAAAAAAAAACACTAATACAAGTTTTGCTACATTGTTAGGTACTTTTGAAGGTCCAAATGGGGATGCTGACTATTCACTGACCTCAGTGTTAAAGTAATATAACCCTGGAAGGAATCTTCGTTTTATCTTTCCCTCCACAACAGGCAGAGCTTTTGTTCAAGTTAAATTATTCAAGACTTGAGTGGGCGGTAAGCGCCTGTTATATCTCAACAATCATTTGCGTCTCTTTCAGAGTGTTTCTGCTTATGTTTCTGCTGGCTAAGAGGGAGCTTCATCATTGTTTCCCTGCCGTGCTTCTAGTGCTGACACATTCATCAAGTGGAGATGAGGCTATTATTCCCATCCCAAGGCCTGACGTCAGAGGCTAGCCGATTGTCTTTTGTGGTAGTGAATCGATTTTGAAATTGCAGCCTGTAGTCCCTGATGGACGCACGGCCTTTCCTTGCTTCACTCTTGCTATTATTTAGCGATTTATCTTTTCGAGTTTGGTAATTACGCCCAATACTTCTGAGCCTGGTGACATTTTGAGCTGTGCAAACAATGAGATGGAAGAAATTTTGCTCAACGTTAAGTCTGACATGCCAGCTATTAAGCTTAGCATAGCAATTTATAGGTCTTTCAAGCTAATACCCGCCTGTATTGTGATTTAACAATTCTGTATGCTGTCTCAGTATCCTAACTTAGAGTTAGCATTCCACACACACAAATGTGCTTAGCCTAAATCCATAAATATATGACTTTTCCTATTAAGCCAAGTTTTATCGAGTCAAATGGCAGCTTGCCACCTTTACTCAGCAAGTGGTGCGTTTTCAAAGCTTGTGTGCTAGGTGGTTGGCTAGGCCTTCTGGAAGCTTCCAAAGACTGAAAGAGCTTGGCAGCTGCCTCAGCCATATCTAAACACTCCTAAAATAAATCCAAACAGCAGGGGGGCACTCCAAGGCCATCAGACTAGTAAAGAAAACAAGCTAAACTGAGCCTTTTTAAATGTGCTTGGTTTAAATATTTGGAATAGGAAGAACTGGGGTTATCGCCAGCTAACAGTGAGCCACCTGCTTTGGGCTTGGTGCAGCTTCTTTATATAAATGTCACTAGTCACAATAGCCAAAGCATTTTGTTGTAAGATAGCATAATTAATTTGTTTCATTTTTTTCTTCTTCTTTTTTTTTTTTTTTTTCTTTTGCTCTTGTATAACTCTGGAGAGTTCTGTAACATCTAGCTATTTCTAAATATCATATTTTATCTCAATTTGCTGACAGTTTTTTTCTGTCTGTCTGGTTTAAACTGGCCATGTCTGCCCCTAAGGGTTAAATAATGCATTTATAAGAGATTTTCAACAGCTTATGCCTGAGGACTGGCTGAGCCCTGACATTTTTCTCAAATAGCCATGGTGTGATGGGACACATTTTACATGCTTCTTTAGAAATCAATGTGAAACATGACCTTCACCTCTCCCTGCCCTCTGGTACCATAGCTAAAATTAGATCGTTTTTCTGTGGCTGTTCAACCATAACCGCAAAACTTTGACTCATTTTACAGTAATTATTGTGAGTGGAAGTAGTATATTGATGCTTTGTGCCCGCTACTGTATTCAGCAGTATCATTTAGCTCTGATGAGTTTCAAAGGGAAAAGCTGAAACTTCGCACTCCCTTTCACCTACTCACATTCTAATTTGCATACTATATGTTTATAATAGTATGCAAAATTAGAATTTTTGGATTCTAAATGATAGTGTGTTGAACATGGCGTCGCAAGGTGCCCACATGGTATAGTATTTCCAGTAGATTGTCGAAGTATGCATCTTTGCATGCTTTTTCAGGTTTTTCATTTTTGCGCAACAGGAGTTTATAATATATGTGACCCATGCAGGCAAAATGAGTCGGAATGCCCACAGGCTAATTATGAGCTACAGGCAAAACAAGTAAAAAAAAATAAATTTTTCACAAAAATAAGTATAAGTATTAAGTATTAAGTAATAAGTATTAAGCCCTCATCTAGCAATCCCAATGTTCCAAATAGCAATTAAACATCTAAAAGTATCTTTATTTATACATTTTCTGAGAGGAGAACCTTTGTTTTGTCCATGAAAAATGCAGTTTTTCTCTGCTCGCTTCTCGACGACTGGTGCTTCCCCTCAGCACAAGTTTGGTATCGTTTTAAAGTGCAGCATTCCAACTTTGTGAATATTCATAGCGAACTCTCGATGGCATGAGTCTGAACCAATGAAATGTGATTTTCAAACTCATTCTGATGTAAACAAAAAAAGTGTATGCACAAAGACACCTCAGACAATAAAAATAACTAACTCATTTTTGACAATTTACTTATTGCAACTCATTTTGCCAGCATGGGTCAAATATACAAATACATATGTTTGCATATATATATATATATATATACATATATATATACATATATATACACTACCAGTCAAAAATTTGGACACGGTAAGATTTTTAATGTTTTTAAAAGAAGTTTCATCTGCTCACCAAGGCTGCATTTATTTAATTAAAAATACAGTAAAACAGTAATATTGTGAAATAGTATTACAATTTAAAATAACTGTTTTCTGTTTGAATATATTTTATAAAGTAATTTATTCCTGTGATGGCAAAGCTGAATTTTCAGCATCATTACTCCAGTCTTCAGTGTCACATGATCCTTCAGAAATCATTCTAATATGCTGATTTGCTGCTCAAGAAACATTTATGATTATCAGTGTTGAAAACAGCTGTGTACTTTTTTTTCAGGATTCCTTGATGAATAGAAAGTTCAAAAGAACAGCATTTATCTGAAATACAAACCTTTTTTAACATTATACGCTACTGTTCAAAAGTTTGGGGTCAGTAAGAATTTTTTTTTTTTTGAAAAGAAATTAAAGAAATTAATACTTTTATTCAGCAAGGATGCATTAAATCAATCAAAAGTGACAGTAAAGACATTTATAATATTACAAAAGATTATATTTCAAATAAATGCTGTTCTTTTGAACTTTCTATTCATCAAAGAATCCTGAAAAAAAAAATATTGTACACAAATATTTTGTACAATTGTACACAATAAATGTTTACATCAACTACTTAATACGTTTTCAAATGAGAGAGAAATCTTGCATTTTAACAAATTATTTTTCTTATAAACCATGTCAATATCAATAAAAAACACCTAAACTTTTACCCTACACTTAAGTACCCATAGGAATGAAAAAGACAAAAATGAGGTTACTTTAACATCAAATGGAGACTTTTTTCTCCTGCTTCTCACACTTGTCTCCTGAGACAAAAACTTTAACACTCTCACAATGGTCTCCTTTAGAGGGTTAGTTCAGCCAAAAATGAAATTTCTGTCATTAAGTACTTACCCCCATGTCGCCCCAAACCCTTAAGACCTTCGTTCATCTTCGGAACACAAATTAAGATGTTTTTGATGAAATCTGAGGGTATCTGATCCACACATAGGCAGCAATGACAGTGCACTTTTTGAGGTCCAGAAAGGTACTAAAGACATCATTAAAACCGGCAACGTGACTACAGTGGTTCGAACTTAATATTATGAAGCGACGAGAATACCTTTTGTTTGTAAAAACAAAACAAAAATAACGACTTTATTCAACAAATTTGTCTGTCCTTTGTCATACTGCTGCGCTATTTCCGTTGCAGAGCTTCAGTGTTAATGTCTGAACGCGGGCTTAGTATTGGCCAACCTTTCTGGACCTCAAAAGGTGCAATGTCGTTACTTCCTGTGTGTGGATCAGATACCCTCGGATTTCATCAAAAATATCTTAATTTGTGTTCCATAGACAAACAAAAGTCTTACGGGTTTGGGACGACATGAGGGTGAGTACTTAAATTTCAGTCAAATCAGAAATTTCATTTTTTGGGGAACTAACCCTTTAAAGTTTTAGAAGAGGTCTCAACAACATTACACACTGTGCTCAGATTTTTCTCCTAACTCTTTTTTAATGCCTCATATAAGAATCCATAGTCTCAGTCTCATAGCTCAAATGTGTTAGCAAGTCCAATTAGCATTCATCACAGTAACCTTTTCAGAACTGCATTCCAAGACTTTGACTTATGCCAGCTGCAGTGCTGCATGAACGATTCGAAATCAGTTGGAATTATTGCTAAACTATATCACTGTGTTATCAAGACCTTACCAAATAAGTCAAATCTTACAACTGAGATCAGGCCGGTCTTGTCGACATAGGTCATTCATTTCCTAGAGTTACTTTTTCCCTCTGCACAGTGAGTTCTGACAGCAGACATTTGCCGTAAATTTATTTCCTTAACCCTGCAGACTACAAAACACTTTTACCTCATGGCTTTCAGTCAGATCTGTCTGATCCGGGTGTCATGTGGTGCCAACAGTTGATCTTGGCAGGTGTAATCTATCTGATGATGGGGGAAAGCAGGTAATGGGAGGATGCCAAGTTAGGCCAGGATAAATCCAGCAACTATGATTCGTTTTCCACGGCATGATGGATGCCGTGATGTATCACTTGGTAATTGAATGCTTGAGATATCCAATCATTCCCTGCAATGAAAGTTGATGGGAGGAAGTCAGCTGGACCTGAAAGTAAAATGCAAACATATATTAAATTTTGGAATGATTGATAAAAAATATTTAAAGTTACAGTATATAAAAATAAGACATTTATTTTGTTAAAAAATACATTTTTTTTTAAGCTGAATATATTTCAAGCAGTAGTTTTTCTAGATCTGAAAAAAAAAATGATTCTGGAAGTTATTCAAAATTTAGAAGTAATAGAAATGTATATAGTGAATACAATACAAAAGTCTAAGATCACTAGTTAAAATAATTCTGTATTTTTCTAATTTAATTCAGATGTGTTCATTACAGATTATATATTATCGGCATAATATGTACATCTGACATTTCCAAAATCCTAAAAATGCTGGTTTAAATTAGTTTTTGAATCAGATTTTCTGTATGGTCTCAGACTTTTGCTATTCTTGCTTTGAAAATCATGCTTGAACGCCATGGTCCTTATTCACTTTTTATTGCATGTTCCACAAAAGAAAGAAAGTCATACAGAAAGACATGAGGCTGACTAAGTAAAGAATTGTCATTTTTGGGTGAACTATTACTGTAATATGTTGGCCAGAATGCAGAACAAATCTGATATTATACATTCTCCCGCACAGGCAAAAAGCCTTTCAACTAGAAAATAAAACTAGGCTCATTATCCTTGTCACTAGAGAGATAGAAAATCCTTGGTGGGTTCATTTAATTCAGTTTTACAAGTAAGAAAGAAAATCTTTCGTCTTCCTCCCACTCATCGGCTTGCCTTCCCCCCTGCTGTTCCTTTTCTTTCCATCTTTTTTTGCTACCCATCTCTCTCTAAACTCCCGAAACGCAGGAAGCCACAGCAGACATCTAAACTGTAGAAAATGAGATGCCACCGTTCCTAAGCTCACAGGTCAATTTCATCTGTCCATCATTCCCATCAGGTTGTCTCTGGAGAAAGTGGACAATATTGTGCAGAGGGTGAGCGGCTCAGCAATCCCATTTGAGAGCATGTTTCTTATAGTCAACCATTCAGCCACTATTCCGACACCCTTAATGGGTTTTTTTTTTTTTAGTGATTGGAACTTTCCTGTAAAACCTGAAATTGGTTTCAATCCCACTTTCAGGTCTGAGTCCCTGAAGACCAGTTTGTTGCATTATAGCAAGTTTCGCTTAGAACTGAAGGGCTACTTCAGTCGTTGATGTAGTGTTTTCATTCATAAAGCTAAACCGGGAGTTTTTAATCAGCTATAATTTGTGGTATATCTGTCAATGCAAGTCTGTGAGAAGTCCAGTCCAGTCCTTGAGTTTTTTTAAAGCAAGTTAGAGTTAGCAAACATGGCTAAATATGTAAGGAATCGCATGCTAGCATAATTTTACTTTGCATGTGGTGTAGAGCATTGTAGCATTCCTTCCAATAGGTTCGAGTTTTTAATGTTGTTTATATGTCTGTGTGGTGTTTTTAATATGCTTTAAAACAAACCATGTGCAAATTCATAAGTCAACACCATTGCTGAGTATTTTCTCCTTAAAACTGCAATGAAAAAAGACAGTCTCAAAAACGTGGTTTAAAAACGCTTGTGTTTTTTGCGTCACAAACTACCTTGTAACCAATCACGTCAACGTGCGGGCGGGTTTTAGCATATCATTAACTGTGCTGCGAAGTAGGGGGGTCTCAAAAGAAGCCAGGTTATCCCGGAATATTTTCCTGTTGATATGAAAAATCGGGTATATTTAGCAATATAGCGGGTGAATTATGTATATGATGTATATTACGATATTAACTATATGCCTTTCTCCACTGACATTCTAAGTTGTTCAAAGCATTTCTAAGGATGCTGATATTTGGAAGAAAGCTGTCTGACTCTGAGATGGCGAACAAGAACATGGTTTGTGTAACATTAGCAACACATTATTAGCTGTTTGATAACACAGTCAAGCAAAAGGCAAGTAATTACTTACAGTATTAATTACAGTTATGTGTCTGACAGTGTAGAGAGCAATACATAAACGCATTACCATTCTGATACATAGACTTGTAGACGAGCCTTTATAATTCACTCTTCCACTTCTTCTGAAGTAGTTTTTGGTTCAAACATATATGGCTGAATTAAACCAGTATTTCCATTTTCCATTGTGCAGAATTTACTACAATAACGTTGACCAAGTGGATCTCTGAGCTGGTGTGAGTGAGTGGAGGCGGGGCTAATTTGCATATTCATGGATCCATGTATGCTAAATGAAGCAAGGATGTTACATTCAAGCTATTTTAAGGCATGAATACTTTTTTTTTTTCAAAATATGTCATTTTGATGATTAAAGATGAGTGTTAAGGGATAAAATTATTGACTACAGGGGACTACACACTTTGAATTGACAACTTTGAATTTCACCTCAGATTGTTGCCTACATTCTGATATTTGCTCTATTCCAAACTGCATATTCTGTTTTAGCCTCATTAAAATGGTCACATTCCAAACAGGTGGCCCGCTGGCCTCCGGAATGTTCCGTGTTCTAATTCCAGAACATTCCTTTGTAATGGCTAGGCACAAGAATTCTGATCATGCCTGTGGTCCCATTCCTTCAGGATTCATTATTTTCTTATTAACCAGGTAATTCAGGAGGAATTCTGGTCCAATTGGATGCATCTGTAATGCTCTTGTTACATTCCAAACACACTCCAGTAGGGAATTTACATTCCTGTGAGTCTGGAACCTGGATAGGTATTCTAGTGAGGTGATGTTGTAATTCAGGCTCTGCAATTTCAAGTCAGATTTTAATCAGAAAGACGGATAGGAACCCATTTATGCTTTAGCAGACATCTAATTGAATTTGCATGTTCATTTTTCCCAAGTCTTCATACAAAAACATTCAGTCAATTATGCTTTCATGTTTTGTTTTTCACCACTTTTTTTGTGAATTCCTTTGGGCCTGAGTACTATATTAGGGGATACTCTTTATGGTCTTGTTAGTAAAACAAACATTTTAGAGCCTGAAACATTGTTCCCATTGTTTATAGAGTTCATTTTGGAAAGACTTACAAAGATGAAAAAGCTCAGGAAGTGGATACATAAATACAAGTCTATTCAGAGAGTGCCAGTTCACCAAACCATCTCTGGAAATAGACGCTTGACCCCAGGCTACCTAGACACATTCAAACAATAAATAAGCCATCCGCCATCCATTACTTTCTGACTTGGCGTAAATAACCACTGGAGGCTGGAGATAGTGGGAATTCTGTCATTTTCTTTGACAAGGGAATGGTGATGAATACCACCTACAGTTCTTCACATTACTCTTCAGATCCAGAAATGGTCCCGTGTGGTCCAACTCTTGACAGCATAACAATGATTCGTATTAACAAGATCTTTACATACAGCACCACAACTGTAGTTTGATTCCCAAACTAATGACTCTGAGTGAATTGCTCATTTTAGAGCACAACCGGTGTAGTTCAGTTCCTCAAGGCATGACTCTTAGGAAGTAATTATTTTTAGTGAATAAAAAACATACAGCATGTATAGTATGTAGTCTGATTTCTGAACAAATGATTGCAGTTTGAGTCCCAGACCAATGAATCTTTTTAATCAGTTATTTTTAATGAATCAAAACATATAAGGTAAACAATGTATTCCGATTTCAGAGCAATTGGTTCTTATGATCCGGTTCATTTTAGTGAATCAAAACAAAAAGTAGGGTTTGATTCCAGAAGAAATTACTCTTAAGCCAAGTTTACACAACAGGACTTGTTAATCTTCGGAACACAAATTAAGATATTTTTGTTGAAATCCGATGGCTCAGTGAGGCCTCCATAGCCAGCAATGACATTTCCTCTCTCAAGATCCATTAATGTACTAAAAACATATTTAAATGAGTTCATGTGAGTACAGTGGTTCAATATTAATATTATAAAGCGACGAGAATATTTTTGGTGCGCCAAAAAAACAAAATAACGACTTATTTAGTGATGGCCTGGGGCCATCGGGTTTCAACAAAAATATCTCAATTTGCGTTCCGAAGATTAACGAAGGTCTTACGGGTGTGGAACGGCATGAGGGTGAGTAATAAATGACAGAATTTTCATTTCTGGGTGAACTAACCCTTTAATATATAACGTGAATTCATCCATTTGTCCCGAAATACATGTGGCCGGTGAACTGGGAGAACAATACAGTGAGTGAGCTTTATAGTTACTTACACAATGTGTATCTGATATGAATAAACGTCGGCAAATTATATTTTAATTGATTGTTATTGCTGCTTCCAAAGACATCAAGTGTATATTTCATTGGGCGTCTCGTCGCCACACGTGACACCACAGGATATCGAGTCAGCCGATTTCTTTCTTCTGCTGAACACAAAATAAGATATTTTTGAAAAATGTCTGTAACCAAATAGTTTTTTCACACACTGAATGAATGTCTTGTATGAGTTATTATTTACAAATCAAAAGCACTATATTATGGGTGTAACTTTCATTAAGTTGTAAACAATCAGTGAAAGTCTTGCTCTATGAACACAATAATATGATTTTTTTTTTTAAACTGGGTACAATGAGATGACATTATTCTACTCACCCTTCAACCACTGGAATCAAAAAAAAGCAAAAAGGAACATTAAATGGACATTTAAAAGTGTAAAAGCATCACAAGGTACTTTCAACAGACCGTGAATAACCTCAAAAGCACGATTTTTTCCACAGCAATAACAGACGGGTTAAAAATCACAGTAGTAATTAGGGCTGGACGATTATGGCCTAAAATCAAAACCTTGATTAATTGAACATTTTACCTCGATTACGATTATTTTGTTTCCATTTTTTTACCCTCATAGTTCACTGACAAGGTTTGTACTGTAAATATGATTGACTATTAAAGGTGGGATATTTTTTCCTTTTGAAAGTGATCTGACATCATAGCTCACTATCAGCAGTTATTTTATCTATGGTTCGTAACATTTCTTACAGATTTCTGCTTGTTGTAAATCAGATAAAATTAAATTAGTACAGTACCAGTACGAGTGATTGCGTGTGTGAATTAGTCATACCGTCTCTCTATTAATTGTGAAGCTGTGGGTTGTAAATAGCTCCTTCAAAAGTAGAAAAATATATGCTATAATAAGTTGAGTTTCTAAGCTACTTTAGTGATAAATCACAGAACAATGCTGACAACTAGTTTCTGCTTTCCTCTCTGTGCGCGCGATCTTCACGTTTTGCCCAGCTACTGCTTGTATGAGTGTTCGTGCCACAGTGCAGCTGCGCGAGCACGGTAGCTCGAAATAATATACATCCAATCGTCTAAAAACGCTTGAATGTCTAAAATGGCAAACCTTAAAACAAATACAACTGACAAAGTTTAGTGAAGACGCAAGGCTCACCGCTCGCGCGCCTTCACTATGTGTTGATCCGGCGTTAACCTCCGTGTTGCTTTTATGCCACTGACTGGACGAGTCATGTGGCTACACACGCGGTAGTATGTTTTTAAGGGGGAAGTATTAACAGGATTAAAAAAATGTAATAACCGACATGGGAAAATTACATTGGTTAGAGGTTCTGAATTTCGGTTTTGATTACTTTTCGATTAATCGTCAAGCCCTAGTAGTAATGTGTATATATATGTAACCCCTCACCCAGGTCCTACTCGCCCCGCTCTGCGCGGGCCTCGAAACTGGGTCTCCGGTGTGGGAGCCGGATGCTCTAACAATGAGGCTAAATGCTGCAACCTTTAGTGTCAGTCGCTAGAGCATCTCTTGAGATCAGGGGAGTGAGGTTTACACGCACAGCTCTTACTAGCTCAAGTCTGTTACACTCACCCCCCTAAACCTTACTCCCATCCGGGTCACGGCACCAATGTAACCCCTCTACCCAGGTCCTACTCACCCCACTCTGCGCGGGCCTCGAACCCAGATCTCCAGCATGGGAGGCTAAAGACTGCAGCCCCTAGCGGCAGTTGCTAGTGCATCTCTTGTGATCAGGAGAGTGAGGTTTACTTGCACAGCAACTACTAGCTGGCCTCCGTTACATATATCTCTATTATATAACATACATTGCCTTAATCATGTAAAAATGTTCATCAACTTCAGCATTGCGTGATTCTATTTCAAAGTGACTTCTGTCATTTTTACAGATAATAAATTGTATTTACTTGTGAAAATAAACCTGAAAAGAGGAGGATTTGAGGAAAAAAATGAGAGATTATTCGTGCATTCCAGCAAAGTCCCTTTCAAGGAAAGTCTGTTCACTCGGCAGCCATATTTACAACACCTCCGGGCAGCTATTTCGGGCATCCAAGACCAAGTCCTGTATATTTGAATGGTGGAATCCTGAAATCTCAAAAACTGCTTGGCGAACTCCCAATTAAATTACATATTTCAAATCAGCAACAAAATCTGACATGAACCATCCCATAAATGTTGTTTCTTATGCTAAAATAGTATTAAAAAAGCTTCAGGCTAGACGAGGCAATGCACATGTGCAGTCCTATGCTCGAGTCTCAGGTTTCCATGGGAACCGGAGCTTCTAACAGCAGCCACAGTGACGCAATGCCTTTATCATTCAGCGATTGGCTCTTTTACTTAGAAGGTGGGACATATTCCGCCATATTGCACGTTGCAGTTTCTCCCATTCATAACTAATAGGAGTGAACCGTCTTTCTATATCTATCATCTTTGATTCCAGTGAATTATTAATGGGATTAATAATTCACATTAATTGAAAGTAAATAAAATCAACAGAACAGATCAAAAAATGTGGAGTATATGTTGTCCTTTTCATACTATTACAGCGGAATGCAAAGGGGAAAAAAGAAATCAATCATGAGGAAAAGGATGCAGCGACTGAAAAGAGCTCTTGCCATAGATATTCTTGTTATAACATCACATTAAAATACCAAGCGTTACGTTATTCTCATGATGTCTGAAAATGAGACATGAAGGAAAATTGACAGCTCAATCAGTCAAACTGACGGATAAGCTTTATTTGTAGGGCAACCTTATGATTTGAAATGATTCATTTCAGTCTTTTTGAATGGAAGTTCCCCAAACCGGAAGTGCCACCCAAAATTCAAAACGCAGTAGGCTCGTCAGGAATAAGATGGATATATTGTGGAGATTATGCAAATGCACTTGGATATTTGAGATCTTTGCAAGTAATTAGCTGAAAGACTCACCAGTCATTTATTAAAGGTTAGCTGGAGATGTTGTTATGAACAGTAATGCAACTCTGTGCATTTTTTTTTTGTGAATATTTACACGAGGTGAGCCTTCCAACAATAATAAATTATAAGGCCATTTGGCAAAAAAGGAAATTACCCATGGCTGTTCAGCTGAACGTATTTTTCCCTCTAATGACTGTGACATTTTGCCTTCTCATCCCAAATGTCAGGAATCAGCAGACCTCTTGAGTGCTTTCAACAGATCCAAAACGAGAATCTCCTCTCTGGCCGTAAACACAGTGAGGGCGTTTGTCTGGAAGGTCAGGCGTGGAGCGGACCGCAATCAAATTAAAGAGTGCAAAAAGAGAAAGAGAGATGGAGAGAAGATAGATGGAAAAAAGAATAGATGGAAATTGCTTTTTCAAAAAAGCATTACCGCATTTATGCAAAAGGCTATTTGCATCCTGTGGTGTCAGATACTGTCAAAGCAATATGTGTGTGTGTATATATATATATATATATATATATACATATATATATATATATATATATATATACACACACACACAGTACTGTGCAAAAGTCTTAGGCACGTCAGCATTTTCACCCCCCAAAAAGGGTTTTAAGCCAGTTATTTATATCTTTTGCTGTAGTGTATCAGTAGAAAATATCAGTTCACATTTCTAAAAATTCATTTTGCCATTAATTGTAATAATCCAGTGAGATTTTTGTATTCACAAGGAGACTGACAACTGTGATTAAATGAAGAAACAGATGAAACTGAGACAAACTAAATCCAGAAGAACTGTGGCCGTGTCTCCAAGACCCTTGAAGAAACCTTCCTGCAAAGATTAGTACTGTGAAGCGTTTTAGGCACTTCTGCAAAAATGCTGTAAAGTGAGGGTGCTTTCAAAAATACTGTCATAAATAGATTTTATTTATCAATTAACTTCTATTAACTAAATAAAATCAATATTTGGTGTGACCACCCTTTGCATTTAAAACAGCTTTTGTCCAGGTACACTTGGGCATCATTTTTCAGGAAGGTTTCTTCAAGCGTCTTGGAAACACATTTCAAAAAATTGTTTTTCGCACTGCCTTTTTTTTCTTTTTTTGTAGATATTCGATTGTTTTTGTCCCTCAAACTAAAGTGTCTGTCCTTTAGGTTTAGATTTACTGAAGCTTTCTGTAGTTGCTTCTTATCGAGTCAGTAAAGAATATTAATGCGTCCTTTAAACAAGAGAACTCTTAGCACTGCAGGGGAATAAATCTAAAGTCGCCTCACAGATTTATCACGCTTTTGAAGCGATACTTCCTTGTTCCGGAAGTTTCCTTCTCCCTCGTCTTACTTATACGTGTACAGTGTCTCCCCATCAAGCAATGAAAAGGAAGTCATTGACTTTATTTACCCAACAGGGAGACATAATGTGTGCGGCGGTTCTCATGATTGTATGCATCTTATCGTCTCACTGAGATTCTCCCCCGGCTCTAGTTGTGTTTTTCTTTCCTCTCTTCCCTTCTTCGGCAGCAAGCATGAAAGAGAGAGGGGATTACCACTCCATTCTGCTGGACCCCAGGGGTCCTGTCTCATTCCAAACATTGCTGTGTTTGTGTGTGTGTGGCAGGAAAAGGGGTCGGTTGGGTCCTCTAAAGGGTTCAGTCACTCATCCGCAGAGACTGCAGAGAGAAGAGTACAAATTCCTGACCTTGCATTTTTGTCTTACCTTATCCATTCTTTTTTTATGACTGTATATGTACTTCTTACACACATGGGCATTGTTTTAAAACACATTTAACTTCACCACAGTATAATTTCCTATCCTAAGGGAGGCTAGATCACTCTCTATATTGTGTGTGCTGGGAAGATCGTGTGTCGCACAAAATTGGATTTTGAAATACGGCTGTCATGGAGTGTCTAATCTCTCACACTGTTTATGTGTATTTCGGTGTGATTGTTATTATTGGCTGTTTTTAACTTAAGTGGTACTATATATATATATATATATATATACAGAGCTGGGTATATATAGTATTTTATTTTTTTAAAAATCATGTTTTTCGCATTTTTTTACATTTATATTTTTTTTAGATATATGATTGTTTTTTTATGGCCCTCAAACAAAAGTGTCTGTCCTTTACAGTAGATTTAGATTTACTGAAGCTTTCTATAGTTGCTTATCATATTAAGTCGGTAAAAAATATAAATTTGTCCTTTAAACAGTTATTTTAAATTGTAATTTTTCATAATTCTGTTGTTTTTACAGTATTATTGATCAAATAAATGCAGCCTTGTTGAGCATAAAAGACTTCTTTCAAAAACATTTAAAAATCTTACCGTCCCCGTATTGTTATTATATATTGCTTGTTATATATTATATCAAAATGTATTAATATATATATATTATATATAGTAACCATATATATTATTCAGACACTAGATATAATTTTTTTTTTTTTTTTTACTAGTAGGTGCAGGACACTATAGTTAATTTATGTAAGTGAGGATAGCAAAATAAAGTAAACTGTGACATATTATACCCAAAAATTCTTCATGCGGTGAACTACCAGTAAAATTGATAAAAATTTGGGACCAACAATTATTCAGACACTTTGTCCTGACCATGTTATGCTTAAAGGGGTGGTTGATTATGATTTCACTTTTTAAACTTTAGTCAGTGTGTAATGTTGCTGTTAGACTATAAACAACATCTACAAAGTTAGGACGCTAAAAGTTCAAAGCAAAGGGAGATATTTTCTTTTAAAGAATTCTCTGTTTAAGGACTACAACAAACGGCTGGTAGGGACTACAACGAGCTTCTTCCTGGGTTAGTGACATCACTAACCATAAAATTTACATAAACCCTGCCCCCAAGAACACGCAACAAAGGGGTGAGGCCATGTAATTGCAATACAGTACATAATACAAATGTGTAATAGCATGTCATAAAAGCAAGATGACAACATGACAAGTTATAACCGTAATTAAACTAAACTATACCTGTTCTATCTTCATGCAGCATATACAGTTGTGCTCAAAATTATTCATACCCTTGGTAAATATGACCAAAGAAGGCTGTGAAAATAAATCTGCATCATTAATCTTTTTGATTTTAAAAATCTACAAAAATCCAACCTTTCATTGGAGAATAATAATTTTAAATGGGGGGAAAATCTCATTATGAAATAAATGTTTTTCTCTAATACACATTGCTCACAAATAATCATACCCTTTTATTCAATACTTTTTGCAACCTCCTTTTCCCAAGAGAACAGCTATGAGTCTTCTCCTATAATGCCTGATGAGTTTGGAGAACGCCTGACAAGAGATCAGAGACCATTCCTTCATGCAGAATCTCTCCAGATCCTTCAGATTCCCAGCTCCATGTTGGTGCTTCTTCTCTTCAGTTCACTCCACTCATTTTCTATAGGGTTCAGGTCAGGGGACTGGGATGGCCATGGCAGAAGCTTGGTTTTGTGCTCAGTGACACATTTTTGTGTTGATTTTGATGTACAAAAATACATAATTCATAATATATATATGTATATAACCTCATATGCCAGCCCTATATGAGTCAATACATTTTGGTGTATTATGGCTCTAGAAAGATTTCAAGTGATGAAGAACTCAAAATAACACTGTTTAGAAACTAGAGACTTCCTAATAACTTCTAATGAAACTCTAAGGGTGTCATTATGAGATATAATGAACATTTTATGCAGGGCCAGAGGGCAGCACTAATGTTAATAGTGTTGCTTGTGAAACATTAAACATTAAATTAAAAGAACACAAACCTTTAGGATAAAGTGTGACTTAAAATATTGGCAAAATTGCAGATCAGTATTTGTATAAAAGTCATAAAGATGATATTTTTGGCCTAGTTCAGTTTTATTGTTTGTAGTCATTTAAATTCTTTTAAAGCATTTGATCTTTGAATAACTTTGATTCTGGGATATCAAATTAAAGGAGACCTATTATGCCCTGTTACAAAATCTTGAGTTTGTTTTTGGATAGATCTTTTCATGAATGTCCAAAAAACACCTTATTTTTCACATATTTGACATTGCAACACCTCTCTTCCCAGTCTGTCAGTAACGCTCTGTTTAGTTCCTGTCTCTCCTTCTGAAAAGGGCATTATGCTCTGATTGGTCAGCTGGACCAGTGTGTTGTGATTGGTCAATCACTTCAAACGTGTTTTGAAAATGTCACGGCATGTACCAAAACCACGAGTTTCAACACCAACCCAACTCAGCCAGGCTCCACCATTTTTTTTTTTTTTTTTTTTTTTTTTTTTTTTGTGTATGCCTTGAGCGGGAATTATTTAATTGAGTGATATTGTGACATGTTCGTTCCCACAAGAAAATTCAAACAAGGCGTTTCAGGGAGTTCAGAAACAGTGCGCACTGATATAGAGAATAACTCCTTTTGGAGTGACTTTATGCTTTGTTGCATTGCAGACCTTTTTCATGCTCGAACAGCAACATGTAAAAAAATATATATAATATTTATATTAATATTAATATAATATTTCTTTCTTTGTGCCCAGGCTCTTTTGAAAATAGATTGTCAGGGTTTAGTGGCCCGACTCATCATGGACTTTGTGTTGCTGACGACGGCGGTGGAAGTGGCTCCTCGCTGGAGGGAACTCGCCGAAAAACTCGCCCACGTATCCAAGCAACAAATGGAGGCCTATGAGGCTCCACACAGAGACAAAACTGGGATGGTGGATAGTGAGGTGAGGAAACAAAAGCTCCCTTTTCAATATGAAAGAATATAGTTCACATTTGTGAGTTCAATCACAAGATATACCCATTTACATTTATTTTTTAATCTCAGGCCATGTGGAAACCAGCCTACGACTTCCTGTTGACGTGGGCCGCTCAGATTGGGGACAGTTACCGCGATGTCATCCACGAACTGCACATGGGTCTGGACCGGATGAAGAATCCCATCACCAAACGCTGGAAACACCTCACCGGCACCCTTATCCTTGTCAATTGCCTCGACTTGCTTCGAAGCTCTGCCTTTAGTCCCACCCCTCAGGATGACTTCGCCATTTAGCTCCACCTCCTCACAATCCTTGCAGAATCAGTTTCTGTTTCGACATCACCTCGGATGACTGCTGAACTTTTAATGGATATCCACTTTTCTATTTCACCATCAGCTGTGAGTTTACCTCAATCCAACAGACGCTAGGATGTCCTGTACCCGCCCACTTCCATATAAGGGCATGCGGAAAGCCAATAAAGCCAAAACACAGAGTGTTTTAATTGTAGCTATTTTTTTGAGATTTCTGAAGGTGTTTTTATCAGTTTTGTTCTTTGTGATATCTATATTTTTTATATCGGATGGCACAAAGGAAATTTTTACAATCACATTTTTCAAAAAAAGAAGCAGATTTAATCTTTGTTCGTTACTAAAAACGAAGGTCTATTTTGTGATGTCACATTTACCTGTTTGTCTTGGTCCAACCGTTCTGTAATTTGTTGCCAAATGCTTGAGCCTTCCACATTTGTGACTTTATTCCAAAATCTTTAATTGTTGTTGCGTCAGATTTGATCGATTTCTTTGCACAAGGAAGAAGACACTAGTCTTACTAGACACACAAAACACCACAAACTGGTTACGTGAGAGGAAGGAGCATATGGTGTGTTAATGAGATGGTAAGTTCTGACTGTGGGTCATGTGTTTTATCCTTTCAAGCTTTTGCAAAATTTGCGAAGTTTGCTTTTGAGTTGAGGATATCGCACCATGTACTAGGTATTAAATTGCAGTGTTGCTTTAGTTTCAATTGTGAGTCATTCATTTAGTGTTTTTGTCGAGAAACAAATGTAGTCAGATGAATGAATAAATCATAGCGTGATTTTATTTATGACTGATTATTTTTTTCTTTGGTGTTCTACATTTATATTTTTTGTACCTGATATACAATTTTTCCATTTTTAGACAGTTTATGTTCTTGTAAAGCTTTTTTGTTGGTTTATTTGTTTTAAATAATAATCATTTATTTTACATCCTGTACATGTCAAGGAGTATTTGTGCTGTTTATGGTAACAGCATGTAGGGAAAAAAGCAAATGTATGTATGTGTGTATATACATTCTGTGATTCAGAGTTCTGTCACATTTATGACTTGTTTTTGTGTTAGCTCTTTGAGAGTAACTGTTTGAAAAGTTATAATTCACACATTGTCTTAGTTGCAGCCAAACGTTTAGCAAGAAAACAAATTAAACATGCTGTCCCATGTTGTTCCCATGGATTCAATAAAGCAGCTGTAAATTGAGAGAATGTTGTTGTTAGATTTGTCAGCTCTTATTGTGACTATTGTGCACTTTATATCTTGCTTCTTGTTATTGTGACTGTTTCTTATGATTGAGACAGTATATCTCACAATTGCAACGTCTTTTGCAATATTGAAACAACAATCTCACAATAGAGACTTTACTTTTCGTTACTGTTTATAAAACTGTTCATAAATTTGACTATTTGTCACAAATGCAACAAAATATTATGACTATTTCTCATAATTGCGACAATATAGCTCACAATTGTGATTTCATTTCTTATTATTGCGACTATATCTCACAATTGCAACATAATTTTGCAATATTGCAACTATCTCACAATTGGGACTTTTTCTCATTACTGCAACTGTTCATAAATAAAAATACAACTATTTGTCACAATTGCGACTAAGACTTCAGATGCAAAAGCCTCTAAGTGCCGTCTGAAATTTTCTTCTAAAATGAGCATTTTTATCAAGCGCGTATGTTTAGGTTTAGTAATTTCACTTTAATCGCAATTAATAGGTCCTTTTCATTGCCATTAAAGTGAAATAACTGAACATAAACATACAAGCAATATTTCTCATAATTGCAACAGTATATCTCACAACTGTGACTTCATTTCCTGTTAATGCGACTGTTTTTCATAATTGTGTCTTTATATCACAATTGTGACTTCACTTCCTATTATTGCGACTATATCTCACAATTGCAACATAATTTTGCAATATTGCAACTATCTCACAATTGGGACTTTATTATTGTTACTGCAACTGTTCATAAATTCGACTATTTGTCAGTTGCGACAAAATTTTGTTATTGTGACTATTTCTCATAATTGTGACAGTATATCTCACATGTGACTTAATTTCCTCTTATTGCGACTGTTTCTTTGCGACTTTCACAGTTGTGACTTAATTTTCTGTTATTGTGACGTTATGCTTGTTTGAGATGCATCGGCACTGCCAGACTGATCGGTGTATGACATCAAAGTACCTCGAGAGGGTTTGGAGAGCATACGACTCCTTATGCTTTTGAATCACTCTTACTGTACTTTAATGTCATACGTTGATCAGTCTGCGCAGAGCTGATGCATCTAGAACAAGACTTATATCTCACGTTATTGCGTCATTTTTTCTTTGTGACTTCATTTCCTGTTATTTCCTGTTATTGCGACATTTTGTTCTTTCAGCTATCTCACAATTGAGAATTTATTTGTCGTTAATGCAACTATTACTAACGTTTTTATTTCGTGGCAGAAACAGGCTTACATAGTGATATACAGGTTAAAATGTTAAATCAGTAGAAATCAGAAATGCTAATCCTCATAATGGCACTCATAAACTGATAAAAAATTTGACTTATATCATCTACCCCTGTTATTACAGACACTGGATTGTCATTTGAGTTTTCATGCATATAAAGAGTCTGTGCCCTTTAGAGTGTGTGTGTTGCAGTTTTTGTCTGACCTCCGCCCAGTCTGCAAGCAGCTTTCTGCATCTCTAAGCACTTCAATAGAGCTGAGTGGGAAAAATCAATTTACACTATATTTAAATTGCTAGATTAATTACAAGCTTGCAGAAATTCGAATGGGCACTATAAAATCAAGACTGTTTTATTACGATCATAATTAAAGAAGAAAAGCACAATGACTAGAATCAATGAAGACGTAAATACAAAGCAAACACATCAAATCACAGCAGCAAATGCTGTATCTTTTATGAAGAAATGGGTAGATCCAGTCCTGGATGCCGATTGGTCGATACAGTGTTGCAGCTGTGCTAAATTAAACAATATAATAACAGCTATGATGCAAAACACCTGTTCACAATAATGTGTATATCACAGAACCCATAGAGGCAAATTTCAATCTGTTTCTCACAAAGTTATTGTTAGGCTTCTGAATATATGTTTAAATGAAGCATAAGTCACATTAAGTAATTGTATGATATTTTTATGGTGTTTTTCTCACTTTTGAAGCTTGACATACTCTGTCTCATTTTTATAAAAGAGTGACTAGAATAAATCATCAAAATATCTCCTTTTTGTGTTCCAGAGAAGAAAGAAATTCATACATGAACAACAAGAGTGTGAGTAAATTACTGTATGTTTGGTTGATGTCAGGTGCAGTATCTTCTAGTTGAAGTATGGCATTTAATTTGCTAAATATTTTAAAGAACATTGATATTTTTAATATTTCTTATTTTTAACATTCTTAATATTTTTATTTAGTATGATAGTTTTATAAATAAGTCATCAAATATAGGCAATTATCTTACATACTCAAAACCCTTGTTTATTATACTGTGGATTTGGCATTGAAGTGTTTCAAATGACTAAAATGGAAACAAATTAAAGGGAACAAAGCTGTAGCAAATATTTAAGTCTTTTCACAGGTGTCAAAGGTCTCTGATGTGCTTGATTTCATTGTTTGCGATGTCTACAGTTATCATGTCAAGTGTCACTGACAAGAATTGTTATGGCTAGAAACCGAGGAAATTGACAAATATTCCCTTTTGGTCTTTCTTTCATCTTCATCGCACATTCTTTGAAGTTAGACAGCACATGTTGTCTCAAGTTAAAAAGATACTTTTGTCTATTACGTTTTTCCTTCACTAAAAAACAGGTGAATCTCACTAAAGAATCTCTTAAGAACATGTCCAGGCCATGTTTTACTCTGAAATCTAAAGAAAGAAATAAAAAGATTATATATTCTTAACTTTATATATATATTATATATATATATATATATATATTATATATATTATATTGAGGCCCAGATGTCAGCAATTGCCATGAAAATTAAATGTGATGTGGACATGTTTTTGTGAGATTCACTCAAAGCCAAACTTCTATGAGAAAGAATAAAATGGCTCTTCTTTAATGAATAAATGAACTGAGGAGTGATTTAAAGGTGCCTTCTATTGAAATATTAGGCTTTAAGTTTTTTAAAAAAATGCGTTTGATCCGTTTCTTCATCATCTAATGGAGTCTTTTCATGTTGGTGGCTTCAAAGCGTGATGACTCTCTGAGGAAAAAAACTTCTCGAGAACCAAAGGAGGATGAACCTCCAAAGTACTTCTACACTTTTCTGTTTATTTCACACCCTTCGGTTCTCATTGACTTCAGATCGAGACTGAAATGCAAAACAAGTGGCAGAATGGATAAGCAAATGAAAGGGTGGGATAGAAAAATCTCAACCAAACAACCAACATTCTTGTTTTCTTTAAAACAAAAGCCCCATCATGGTGGTTTTGTTTAAAGGCTCTTTTGTCTGAATTATTACTGTTATGCAGCACTCTTTTTTTATTCACTCCTTTTAATAAGCTCACATTCCAGCTAATGATCAAATGAATGCATCATTCTGATGACATAATTGTCTGTCACAGGCGTCCATTGCAAAATTAGGTTAATTAAACGTTCCAGCAATGTGTTACGCATCACAATGGGCAGCTGACACTGAAAGCTTTTGCATATCCACGGCGATGAGGCAAGGCCACACAGCGGGAGATGCAGGGAAACATTCCAGATGGTTGCCAGGATACGAGAGAATGCTTGAGGCTGATTGGCTAAAGGGGAAGAGGTCATTGCCTTGTGAAGAAGCTGAATCTTAAAATGTCAAAATAACGTGGACCCGATTAGATGTTTGGTTTAAATGGTTTGCAATACCAGTTTTGTAGCTATTTTATTTTTCTCCCGTTAGTTGTTGGTTTTGTTTGTTTTTGTTTTGTTTTTGCACCAAAATCAGTTTTTTTATATTATTGCATTATTAATAATATTTTAGTGCTGTCACTCGATAAAAAAATTAACTAATTAATCGTACATTTTTTTTCTGTAATTAATCGCAATTAAAAACATTGGAGTTTTTAATATTTTTATACTGAAAATTATTTCACAGTTACTCTCCAAATTAATGTAGAAACAACTGTGGCATCATGAGAGGGCGTGTTCTAGAGGGCAGATACACTGCTCTAAGATGGCTGGAGCAAGAGAGCATCTTAAGAACTACCACTCCCAGGTCACCACACCTGGAAGCTGGGGGACAAGATGGTCGTCTATTAAGGACTACAAAACCCAGGTTGCCAGAGAGAGCAGCTGCAGCTAATAAGACCAGCAGCAAGGTCTAATAGAGGGTGGCCCGGTCCCAAATGGCACCCTAAACCCTCACGGTGTTCCTCTTGAGTCCACACTTTAGTGACGTAATGCTGCTTTGACTGCCGGGTAAAGTCCTCTGCGTAGCTCAAAGAATTGCGGGCTCAGCTGAAGTGCGCGTCGAGGGCGCATAGTGGCCGCAAAGGGGGCACTCGCGAGCACCCTTCTGAAACCTAATATGATGAATGGGACACCCTACGGTCTCGTGGACTTAACGGACACACGCATGCGGCAGCCATTGTAAGTCCACAAGACCGAAAGTGCATAGAAGTGTGCCATTTGGGATTCAGCCAGTGTGGGAGAGCAGTGAAGTGTGCGTGGCTGGGAAGAGACATGTACCTGTGAAACAAAGAAGACTTTTTGAAGTATTTTTGTTGTTAGCTGAAAACCTTCTATTTGATTATTAAACCCACACCTGCATACCAAGAAGACTGCTGAAGCGGTGTTTTCTGAGAAACTACACAAGCTAAAAATCATGCTGTCACAAATGTTGGAGAAGTGGGCATGTGGATAACTGCTGCTGTTCCAGAGTGACGTGGACGACCTCACAAGCCTGTTTTCTAAGCTATGTACACAGTCCATTGATTGTAAAATGGAGGAATTACTGAAAACAATGATAGAAAGTAGCAAAATCCAGCAGCAAATCCAAGCGGCCTTACTGGAAGAACAAAAGAGGGCTAATAACCTTAAAGTTAGAGAACTGGAACTGAAACAAGTCCAAGATGTTAGCAGGGGAGAAGGTCCAATTAGCAAGAATCCCCAGTCGAAAGCACATTGTATAAACTGAGAACATATTCAAAGTCTAACACACTATTTCCTTCCAGTGCAAACACGGATAGATGGGGGAGAGAACCTGGAAGAGACGGTTGGCCTCAGAACAAGCAGATGAGCCACCACAACAGCCCATCACTCAGAGGAGGGTACATATACAGACGGAACTCTCTTGGGTCAACCCAAGAGAGTAATAGCAGTCCAGAAGTGCCAGGGCATCACATTTTAACAGGCCAGTATGGAACAGCCCAACTGAATGACCCTACAGTCATTAATGCTTTAAAGAATGTGAGAGTTGTGGAAGGGGTAGATACCAGTAGTCTTCCATATATGATGTTTTATTAACAAAATTCAGGAGGAGCAGGTGCAGATAATTAGACTAATCATCACAAGTGGAAAGCATTCAGCTAATCAACCAACAGAGGTATATATACTGCAGACTTACCTCTGTTCGTTGACAGTTTATCAGCATCCCTCCACCACCCCATCTCCTCACTTCTAGTTCTATCTCTCATAACCACATCCGGGGGGAGTACTCTGGGTTTGGGCCAAAATTCCGAGCTCGGAGCCCTCCCCCTGGACAGCACACCAAATACGCATTACTTTACTCTATCTAATTATATGTATATGTGAACTCGTGAATTTACAATCAAGAACTCGGGTTGCTCTACCAAATAAAGAAAGATGGGGAGGAGACTATAGAGCAGTTGCTTGTGCCTCAAACCCATAGGGCCAAAGTACTGCAACTAGCTCACACTCATCTGCTTGGGGCACATTTAGGGGTGGAAAAAAACAAAGTGTTAAAAACAAAGAGTGTTAAAATGATTCTTTTGGCCTGGTGTGCATAAGGAAGTTGAGAATTACTGAGTGTAAGCAATCAGCTCCAAAACCTAATTTTCGTTGTCCCTCGATTCCTTTGCCCATCATCGAAAATGCTCGCAAATGCTTCATAAGACCATTGACAAGGATGGCAGAAACTCTTTCTGGTGCTCGGGCCCTAATAACAACTTTATTCAACAATTTCTTCTCTACCCTGGCAGTTGACGCAGTACAGTCAGTGCTTCCATCATGTTTCTATCCGAGCAGCACAACGCATGCATGTGATGCTGACGCAGGAGCCGGCCAATAGAGGGTATGCATTAACGTCACTTTCCCGCCAGAACACGCTCCCTCAGCTGGACTGAGTGGCAAAAGAACCTGCTGCATGACTGGATTTAATAGGGGAAACTGCGAAAACGCGAGTAAAACAAACGATTACACTAAAGGTTGGGCTCGAAAGTGTTTCTTATAACATGTCAAAGAAACCTAATCCATGGATATTGACATACAGCCAGGAATCGTGTTTCCTGATATTTATTTACGTGCCTGATTTCGACACCGGGGAAACACATAAAGCAAATCTGCCTGTGAACGCTTTATATAACTACAATATAGGTAGGTGTGATCACTTCAAAGTTATATCGTTATATCGTCCAGCCCTAAAACTTGTACAGTTTTTGTTAGTGTTTATTTAAAAGCACCCAATTATGCAGAATATAAGATAGTAAATATTTAATTGATGAGTTGTCCACACAGTATATAACAATACAATATATAGGGTATGATTTTACCCCAAAATCCATCGTTTCGACACAAAATGATAACAGCAAATCCATGTTTCTCTGCCTAGAGTTCAGTTGTTTCTGTGAATTGCAGCGATCCATTTACTTCTTTTTTTTCTGTAGCTAGCTTTTGGCAGTCTGTAAAAATATACCTCAGATTTTGTGTCAAAGCTATTTGTATAGTCAATCGCAAAGCTCTTTCCCGTTTTGGATGTGTTTTGTGTGTTTTTCGCGGCATTCACGCTGAAAACCAATGCTGCCACTAGGTCTTTTTGCCACTCAGTGGCGTAACCGCAGTCATAACGGTCGACGGTGACGTCACTTGCATATCCTTTTTATGTGTTTTAATGTGTCTTGATAAAACTTTTTAGTAAGAAAATGACGAAGTGTACCTTTAAACAGCCAGAGCAGCGCTGAGTTAATATGGTAAACTCGCACTTTTCCACCTTTTAAACTGTTTGTATGTGTTTGGCATATTTTTCTGCACTTTTTCTAATGTGCTGTCTCTATGACAACCATGCAGCTGCTTGTCAGCAGTATAGGCAATGTGACGACGGAGTAACGGTTTCCTCTAGACTAGAGAACAAAAGTGCGCGCGCTCGAACACACAAAGCCTGAGGTAGGGGACGAATTTAAATTTCCTTTCTCTGAATTGAATACCCAACATCCTGTGAGTCATTAAGACCCGTTTGTCCCATATAGCAGCAATGAAAGGTGAGTAAACGGCTTGGTTGAGTAATCTTGCTGTAAAACAGCAAAAACGTCTCCTGAGGGAGCAACCATATTCATATTCCTGTTCGGACGCTTCAGACCTGTGAAGGTGAATGATGTGCAGATGGAAGAAACAGACTCGGAATGGAAAGTTAATATGAAAGAAAGTGAGAGAGCTCGAATTGTCCTTGCTCTTGAAGTAAAGCCCTTTAATTAACATCTCCTCATCCCGCTGAGTGCAGTGGACGGAAAATAGTTAGAAGAATAAATATCTCCTCCTCCTGCTGCTCATCTGTGGATGAATCTAGCCTCAGTAAAATGTGCAAACATTAACACGACTGAATGAAAACCAAACTGGTCGCTTAAGTGAAAGTCCTTATAACATATTGTTTAAACAACATTCAAAATCCATTTAACTTATGCAATTCTAGTTACAAGTAAAAAAGATACTCAGTGGTAAATTATGAAGGCGCAAACTTCATTTTATCCATTTATTTAGATAGAAAAATACACTAATAAAAAGTAGGTAGCCTAATGCCACATTTTGGGGGGCACGTGGTTATTTATATATGCATGGTAATACTATGCTTTTTTCTCTCTCTCTCTCGACAGACACCATGACTATATTTATTTATTTACATAATGCGATATCATTAGACAAGCGCCATGGTAATGTCATGTTTTTATTCTTCTTCTTCTTATTATTATTATTCAGAAATAGGCTACCATGGGAATACATTTTGTTTGTTAAAACCAAATACATTTACCAATAAAAACAATACATTTATTATCTTAAAACCTAATTTTTGTACTCGCACCATGATTCTTCACTTTGTAAATACTATGGTACATTAATATGGCAAACATTCAGTATTGGCATCTTATGTGATTGCTGTCTGGTAACTAACCTTTTGCTACAGAAAGTTATTATTTTTAGATTAAATATTATGAACATATTTTATAATTATGCGCTGGTTAACTGTGCACAATAAGCCCAAGGACATTTATTTAAAAAAAAGAAAAAAGAAAAAAAGTCTATTTTGAATTAAGGTTGTCTTTAAGAACTTTCAATTCAGTTCACATTTAACAGTTTTGACCTTTTTGTAATCACAAACATATTTCAGTGCAATAAAACCCAACAAGCATCTCCCCTTGCTTTTTGGCATTCTATTGTAACTGAACTCCTATCTCCTAAATCTGTGGCAGGCAAGTGACGCTAACTCATTTCCAATTTCACAAGGTGTCCGACAGAGCTCATTTCCATAATTACACAGTATATGCAAAAGCTCAGTGACAATGGTATGAAAAGAAATGCACCTCGAAACCTGCATCATTTCATCCATGGGAAAACAACCTTTTGAGATAGAGAAAATCTACCTTTACGCCCTAAGAATAATGCAATCATGTTGAGGCAAACAGAGAAATCAAAATTCCACTTCAGCTGCAAAACATCTAACAAACAAGATATTTTATAGACCTTTTTTTTTTGCTTGAAATACATTGTCCTCATGTTAATATGTAGAACCTTATTGTAAAGCATTAACAGTTCATCTTTAAAGAATATTGTTTAATTGCTAAATTCACAAACTAATCATAATCCTGAAGAAACATCCACCAATAAGGGAAGCATTTTGAATGATGTAATCGATTTGGTCTTCTCACACTTTCAAACTTTCTAAATATAGAAATATTTAATACTGAGCGGCGTTTGGACGTAATCATGAAAGTGCTGAACTGCGTTTCACAGTTCAAATTGTCAAATAAACAATTTTTTTTTTTTTTTTTGTGCACAAAAAGTATTCTCGTTGCCTCATAACATTAAACTTGGACCACTGTAGTCACATGGACTATTTTAACCATGTCTTTAATACCTTTTTAGACCTCAAAAGGTGCAATGACTTTGCTGTCTATGGCCACGTTCACACAGCAGCAGAATACGGTTGTCAGTGCTGTATTTGAACGGTTACGTTCACACACAGTACGGTTATTTATGGGAGTGACAACCGCATTCTATAACTGAACTCACACCCGTAAATTTTTAGGACTCACAACCGCATTCTCAGAATATTCGCGCTGTGTGAACGGAATAGGACTGGACAACTAGTTGTCTGTCACGTTATACAGTGCGAGAGAGCCGCTCTTCTAAGATGTTTTGTGTGCTTCGGTAACTTACTGAGACAGAGATGTGACCTGTGCGTCATCAAGGTGTTAGATCCAGTCACTGTTCTCCACCGGAGCAGCTCATGTCAGTTTTGTGTTTCTTTTCAAATGCCGTGTCATGCACGAGACGTCGCAAAGGACGTGACGCGTGTGCACTGCAGCGGTTAAACACTCCGGCTAGCGTATGTTTACATGCTGCTCTTGGTTAATGAAGTTTTGATGGATGAACTTGCGGTTCAGTTAGTCTCGTCATGTGAAAAGTGATAATGCTTTTCAGTTTTATGGACGTCGCCATCTTTAATATTACGTTGGTCACTGTCGTTATGGTTACTAGTAAGAGAATACGGGCTTGACTCTCTCTGCACGTTCATACAGATAGTGTTCCAAACGCTACTGTAAGTTGCTGTGTGAACGAGACATTTCGAGACTCACACCTGTTAAGTAAATGCGGTTGTCAATCCCAAAAACTGACTGTGTGAACGTGGCCTATGTGTGGTAAAGAAACCCTCTCAGATTTCATCAAAAAATATCTTAATTTGTGTTCCAAAGATGAACGAAGGTCTTATGGGTTTGGGACAACATGAGGGTGAGTAATTAACAACAGAAATTTCATTTTCAGGTGAACTAACTCTTTAATAAAACATTTGTATTTTTGTATATTATTTTTATACTTAAAATCAATGACACTTGTCTTTAAAAGTTTTTGATTAGATTACACCATTTTTAATGCATCATGGAATGAGTAGTTCATTCCCTTATTAAAAATAAAAAGCACACAGTCCGTTTTAATTTTTTGCTTCAAATCAGATGTCACAGAGCTTGTTGGTGTCACGGAACACAGACCAGGGAGATGGTAAGTATAAATGAAGACAGGCTTTATTGAACGTAATGGTAATTGCAATGGTGGATATGGAATGTAATTGCAGCAGGATGGACACAGAACAGATTAGCAGCCACACACACATTTAACAGTCACTGATGAATATAATCTGAGCACTTTCCTTTGTTTGTTTGTAGGACATGAACACAGGACAGGAGACAGGGAACAAGGAGCTGGAGAACGGAGATAAAGGAGAATTGAGACGTGGAATAAGAGACGAACAGCAGGTAAGGAGTCTTTAGGTGAGTCACGTCAAAGGAGCACTTCCGGTGGATCATAGACAAGGAGTGTATGTGTGGAGAGTCCTTATAAACAGTGCAGGTGATGAGTAACAACTGGTGGTGATCAGTGGTGATTGTTGACGGAGTGCAGGTGAGTAAAAGGAGGGATGATGGGAAATGAAGTTCTAAGTGTATGACAGGGCTAGTGACTGTGACAGTTGGTTGGTTTAATGCTTAAAACTCTTTATTGAATTTTTTTCATGGAGAAAATTAATGAAAAAATACTAGAACCAAGGTCGCTGAAAAAGTGAGTAGTCACTCTTACGCTCTATTGCAGTAACAAAGAATTCAGTCTCATTTAATTTGCTTTTAATTTGAAACATTTCCCAAGGTCAGGTCATAAGGCCAACAGAATGGTGTAAAAAATATCTGCAATGGACTCCAATATTTCTTTCAATTCCCTTGATCTGTGTGAGATAAATGAGCTCTCTTGTGCCTGCAGTTGTCACTGGGACAACCCTTTAGGCCACTCACAGATCAGCTGATTAAATATGTATTCCATGCTGGGTTTTGTTCCCAATGGGTTTTGGTCTGATGTGACATGCTTTGATTTGTCAGACGCTGTGGGTAGATGTGGCACAGTAGCGTCCTGTTCTTCAGGGGATGTAGTTTGTGACTTTGTGTGTAGAGACGATGTTTCACAAAGGTCTGAAGCCTGTGTGTGTCAAACAGAGATTGTGATATTTGTCTTTGATCACATGGAAATTGATTCTAAACAAAAAACTGACCTACAAATTCACTTAAATTAATATCGAAGTTTTGACCCCATCTCTAAACGTATTATGTAGTCACAGTTTGCAAAGTAAGTTATCAATATGAACCTTGAAATGCAACATTATTTTAATCTTGTTGCAGTTATTAAAAAGTACACTTATTAAATAAATTCTGGTAGCAATCCACATTATAATGAAAAAAAATATTATCATGAAAATGTTCATATTATAATGAAAACCCAGTGTTTTTCTCTTTTAGTGTTATCAAACTTGTTACATTACATACACTACTGAAGACCAGTACAAAAATAATCAGATTTTCTGTAAAAAAAATCTATTTATTCCCCATATAACTTCAGCTATTCAAGGGTTAGTTAACCCTAATATGAAAATCCTGTCATTAATTACTCACCCTCATGTCGTTCCAAACCTGTAAAGTCCGGAACACACCAAGTTGACGCCGACGAACTAGTGGTGACGAAAGCAGACTGTGGGGTTGGCTCACGTCGGCAGCGTCTGGATCCAAAGTTGCCCTGACACACCAAACCGATGCTCGACACCCGGCGGCCAAGTAGCATGTACCAACAGCCAATCAGAATGATCAGATGGCCCAACTGACCGACGAGCTCGAAAAAAAGCTGACAAGGACCAACTTCAGCCGACGGTGCGGAACACACTGATAAAAAGTTAGTCGGCCGACGAACAAAAACTGCCCGACAGCCGACCGCCAGCTTGGTGTGTTCCAGGCTTAAGACTTTCGTTCATCTTTGGAACACAAATGAAGATCTTTTTGATGACAGAATGCTGTCAGAATTCCTTCCATTGACTGCCTTTGTAACTACCACTTTGACGCTTCAAAAACTTATATAAAGAGATGGGAAAACTAATCCATATGAATCGAGCAGTTTAGTCCAAATTTTCTGAAGAGATTTGATCACTTGTTATAATGAAAAGATTTAATTTAGGCTTTTACTCGCATGTAAACATTGATCAGCGAACATAAGCAGAAGCTCAACCTAACCTGAATAATGCACAAGAGCAAACCTCTTCCTGAAGCTCAAACGTGCTGCGTAACCAATGTGATACATTTCTGTAGATCGATTCATTAGTTAATGCACTGTGAACTAACATGAACAAACAATGAACAGCTGAATTTTCATTAACTAATGTTAACGAAGATCAGTAAATACAGTAACAAATGTATTGCTCATGGTTAGTTCATGTTAGTTAATACATTAACTAATGTTTAACTAATGAACCTTATTGTAAAGTGTTACTGTAAAAACATACGTTGTACATACATTGTATTATTTCATTCGGATCGAGTATAATAATTGGATGAACATTTTATGGTCCTACACCGTCCACAGACAATATCTATTTATAAAAATACATTTAGACCGTTTAACATAGTGATTGTTATTAGTATATGAGGAGACTTTCAATCAGTATAACAAAAAATGTTTCTGTAGAGAATTGCACCTTTAATAAACTATAATCACTGGCTTCCGGCAACAGCCGTACGCGAGAGAGTCAAGTTCTGGTGGAAGGGTGACCTTTTTTGGGATCATTTTCATTTCTGGGTAAGTATTCCTTTAAGTGGGTCCAAAAGCACTTTCATCTTTCACTTTCATCAAATTTTCATTATATTGCAATTAACATTTCATTCAGTTACCACTGTGAAGTATATTATTTTCAAGTATATTATTTCCATAAGTAACTATTCTTTTTTACAAGAGTAGAGATGCACATGGACAAAAAAAATGACATTATTTCCTAAGAATCAACCTGTCTCGAATTAGTGCTGCACCGTTAGAGGAAAGTAACAATTATTGCTGAGGTGCTAAGGATCTCATTCCAGTTTCATTACAATTTGGCATTGGCAATTAAACATGTTAATCCAAACTCTTATTCAGTTTCAATTTAAAGCTCAAGACAATGAGCGCTGCGTATGCAGAAAATGAATTATGAAGTTAGACATGAAGCAGAGGGGAAATTAGCAAGCTACATCCCAAGACACCAGACTGTTATAAATCAGATCCAGCTTTTGATCCTGGATGTTGATTAGTCTATACAGCATTATGGGCATGATAAAATACATAATAACATCTTTACCTTCCTTGTATTTCAAAGCCCTTTATCTCTATTCACAATACAGAACGGCTTCAAAGGCCTTATTGCATGAAAACGTGTACTGACTCGTGTATGAAATGCTTTATAACTTTCAGCACGTCACAAACAAACTTGATTCCATCTGTTTCAAAGGCAGAATAATGAGTTTCAGAGCAATGAGAGGGGTAGACAGTGTCTCTGGTGCACACTTACATCTGTTGTGAAAAACATGAGTTTCCTGCTTGGCCGAGCTTTGTGCATAACAGGTGGACTGTATTACACCTGAGCGAATGCAGAGAAAGAGAGAGAGAAAACGAGATTATCATGGTGTGGGAGTTGCTGGGAAAGAAAAAAAAAAATGGATTGTATACAAGACAAGCGGATGGAATGTCAGTAACTTTGTCTCAGATGTTTCTCCTATAAATCCTTGAAATAGGAACAAAAAGTCAATAGTTTTAAAACTAATGTGCAATATATATAATAATATATAACATACTATAAATAAGTAATATAAGTACCACAATATATATACTTAAATAAGCAGCCTCAAAGTAGCTTTGCTAACATTGCTACTAGAAACAACCCTTACGAAAAAGAAGTATACTTCAAGTTCATTTTATCAAGTATACTTAAGTAATGTTCAAGTATATTTTTTAAGTATACTATATTTAGTAAGTATACAAGTATAAATGTACTAGTAGTAAACTTGTAAGTGTACTATTTTAATACCGCTTGGGACTAAATTGGCCCAACTGAAATATACATTTAAGTGTATTATAAGTGTAACAGTAGTAAACTTTAAGTACACAACTAGTTCATAGCTATGTTTCTCATTTGTACAGCATCTGTACTACAAGTGAACTTATAAGTATACTAGTAGTTTACTATTTTAATACTAGTAGTACATTTTTTGTATATAAAAGTACACTTTGAAATATACTCTCAGTAAACTACTAGTTTAGTGCAAGTATACTTGTAAGTTTTCTTTAAAGTTGCAATATGTAATATTTTCTGCCCGCTAGAGGTCGCTAGAGGCCTATTCAAAACAAAGGCATAGCTTGATGACACCAAGTTTGAGTGCGGAATCTTGGGACATGTGGTCTTCACCTCAACGGCTGGTGGAAAATAATCGGGATATGACTCTGGAAGAAATCATGTTCATGGATGCGATTATTAACGTTACTGTAGTATGAAGCAGAGCAGGACCGAGTGTTGAGGGAGCTGAACGAGGCCGCTGGAGCGATTGCGCAACACACGCCTCACGAGCAGCGGAACTTTTATTATGACACAGTCGCCGGCGCCACTTCTGCTTTTCCGGTCATGAGTATGAGGTAATGCAGCTCTGTTTATCATATTAGATACATTTGAGTGTGTTGAAAATTATGTTATAACGTTACTCTGTGCGTACTCTCGACGGCTGCTGTGAGACACTGTTGCACACTGCAGTAAACTAGATTGATTTTAGAATAACATATTAAATGCTGGATGGCTTATGTTGATAAATGGCATTAATTTTAAAACGTATTGTATGATGGAAAAAATATAAATATATCAAAACAGTTGTTCCCTTGTCTATTAAAACATGTAGATACTAAAGCATCTTTGGTGTTTCCATGGTTTCTACAAAATAAAGCCGGAAACCGAGGGTAACGCGGGTATGACGCCATTGACAGGCGACTCCTCACACGTCCCAGAGCCTTGGTTAAAATTGCAATTTTCTCACGATTTACAAATAGTTGCAAACATTTGGGATGTTGTAGGTACTCAACTGAACAAAATATATAACACTGGCCTAGTGGTTTTTGGATATTTTACTGTAAAATTCTTACATTTTGCACCTTAAGTGAACATGACATCACACTTTAGGTATTATTTTTTATACTTGAAATACCTTTAACTGTACTTTAACTCTTAAAAACATTTTATTTAGCTTCATGAATCCTTTTTTATCAACACTTAAATGTGGGTAAGTTTCATTTTAAAAAAAAGGAAACATTTTAAACAAAAAGCTGAGAAAACTGCATTTTTGTCAAAGACTATGTCCGGATGGGATTCAGAACGATGATCAAACTCAAGTGGAGTAGATCGAGTCCATCGACACCCCCAAAGCTTCATAGTCCTCATTCAGTGTGATTAATATGCTGTTTAATGTTTGATGATCGCTTTATTTTATATTTGCGTGAGTTATCTTCTATCGCTTGTTTCAGCTTCTTTTTCTCCTGCTTTTTGTTTTGGAGATTCTGTCCTCTTTCAGAAGATGCGTAACAGCGCCCTCTACCGTATAGCCTGAAAATTCAGTCAATGGCGAGAAAAGAGTAGATTTGAAGTAAATTCCTATGTACATTACAAATGGACTACACAAAAATTCAGATACTCAGAATTAGGAATATATCTGTTTTCTTTATAAATCAGTATTTTCAAACAATGTACTATTATACTATACTTTTAAGTATATCTCGATCAAAAGACTGAGTATAGGCCAAATATACTTAGACTTTTTTGTCAGTATAAGTCAAGTATACTTAAGTGCAATTTTAAATATATTTCTCAGAAGTACATAAAGTATATTTCTGAGAAGTATATAAAAAGTAGATTGAAAGTATACTTTCTTATTTTTAGTTTAAAAGAAGTATACTAATAGCACACTTGAATAAACTTCTTTTTCGTAAGGGAATTGAGATACAAAAATATCTAATTTGAGATGCGGGTGGTTCCAGGGGGTTGATCACCCTGATCTGATGTAAGAACGCTGATCGTGTCTTGGTTGATCTTACAGCATCAATGAATACAAAATCGATGAGTCTCACAGGAACAGAAACCAATTAGCAGCACATCCCATTCAGGTCTGTTGCTTGGCTACGCACCCTCTCTGCATGTTAATGCTGCCCCTCATCTACCTGTTCCTCACACAGGAGCTTTTGTGGTTAAAATGGAAAGGAGATGAGAAGATTCCGCTGACAGCAAATTTGTACGTCAAAACACATTAACGTAAGAGGCCACTTTGCATTCGAGAGTGAGAGGGTGTCGTAAGGGAGATAAATATGAAATAGTAGGTCTGTTTGCTCTCTGTTTTCTGGAGGAACCTCAAAGGAACTCCCTGAGGAGGTCCTGGTCTCCATAGTGAACAAAGGACGCTAGATGTTCTGGAGCAGCTGGAGTTAGATTATCCCTGAGGATTATGTCCCCATGGCACCTGAAAAGCTCTCAAATATTCAGCTTGAAATGTTTGTAAGATCCAAAATCCTTCACTATGAAAAGAATGTAAAAAAATAGGGGCAATGAAGTTCACTGAGTTAAAGTTTTGGGATTCAGATGCATGGTTTGATAAAACCTTGTCTGAAAGTGCACACAAGTTTATAAATTCTCCATTTTAAAGGATTTATAGGCCTTTTGGAGTCTGAATACTTTGAAAACTAGATAGATAGATAGATAGGTGTGTGTGTGTGTGTGTGTGTGTGTGTTGTCCTACTCCTGGTCTCGCTCCCTCACTGCTGATTGCCGGAGCATCTGTCGAAGAGGACAGGAAGGACTAAAGGGCATGGACCTGTTTGAGCTCATTTATTACAAGGTGAAACCTCAGGCAGTTAGAGTCCCGGCGTCCTCTGTCTTAAAACATTTCCTCATTACTTCACGTCCTGTAGCAGCCAACACCTCCTGTGAGGAACGGATAATAAGTACTTGTTAAATATTGTGCCATGACATTTTTAAGGTATGAGAGGCTGTGCTATATTGTGTAAAATGTGGTGTTAGATACTGTATTAGAACAAATACCTTACGGCTTTTATAACAGTTTCTAATATTTAAGGACTTAATTTTAATTAAAATGTTATTAAGCTAATTCTGCTAAAAATGTCATCTTTGACATCTATCTATCTATCTATGTCTTTCTGTCTGTAGATCAGTTAGCATATAGAACTGTGTTTTAAAATGTACAGAAACATACTGAATGTAGTCCATATTGTATATTCTATATTGTGAGTTAAAACATGCTACAACTATTCATTAACACATTAGCATGTTGCTAAGCTAATGTGGTAGTCAAAAGATAAATACATACCACACGCAAATACTGGGTAAAGCTTCTCTCAACTTCATTCTGACATTTTGGAGTTTTTTCCCCACTAAACTCAATTACAATGCAGTGCACACACCTATGATCCCATACAATGCTGTCTAGGTAGGCAGCATGCTAGGTTTCGGAACAGCTCAGCCAGTATGTATGTAGGATTTTACTAAGGCACCATTTTTGAAGTCTCACTCTTCTTTGAGGCCCATATGATTGTAAAGCATACTTTGATCTGGATTTAATTGTTCGGCCACAATAAACCATTTCAGTTCCTCTGTAAGAGCCACATACTCCTTCCTGAGCCCTTTCCTTCCTCTCGGAGGACTGTCAGAATGGCAGGAACTCACTATTTTTTTTCTTCTCTAAATCCTTTTTGTATTGACATTCTTACACACATGCTTTCTTCTCAGACAGACTGAATCCAGTCGGGTTAATGCCTTCTTGTGCTAGCTGACATTGTGTGAAAAACAATCCACTAAAAACAACATGTCTGAAACGACAGAACTATGAACATCAAGCTTAATAAGAATAAATAAAAATAGGGATGAAAGTGACCTTTTTTACACAGAGCATAAATAAATAAATAAAGAGTACATTGTATTTTGTACTAACGCCTACTGATGTGGATGCAAAAGTTTTTGTTTATTCTTTTTTGGTCAAAACATTATGCCTTAATTTACTAAAGGATTTGATGTTCACTTATTCAGGCAAGGATCCTATTTTTGTAAACTTCTGCAATCCTGACATCTAGTGATAGAAAGGCAACATTACATTTTTGGCAGTCAACAATCCTGAGTAAACATTTAAGGCCTGTACAACTGGTATTAAAATGCGTTTTGGTCGATCGGATCACAAGTGGATAACACTAAATACAGGTTTAAACAGGGTGTAAAACGCTTTGAGCTTGTCCACTTTCGACCACTTCAAGAGGTAGTCAAAACACATTCGACCGGATTGCTTTCGTAGTGTAAACACTCATGTGGTTGAATGTATTCGAACAGCCACAAAAGACCACCAACTCTCCGCCTACTGACCTAATGTGTAAACATTATGGAAAGCCAGTCTAGCCAGACAAGATTTAAACTGTGTCGGCTGAAGACCCAAGTTTGGTTTAAAGACGAAAAATGTACCAATATTATCTTGCCATTCTTGATTCATAAAACACACTCACAGCGTTTGGTCTTGCAGCTATCAGAGCAGAAACGAAAACTGATGCTCTTTGTATATTTTCCTTCATCTTCATATGTAAATTGCGCAAACTTATTTTGTCCATTAGATTGAAAGATCTGAGAAAAAACAAACAAACAAAAAACATACATTTATACACCCATAGACCCTCCCCTCGAAGAAATCAGGACAGAAGTGGCTGAAAGTGGACAAAAGAGATGAATTAAAACATGGCTGCGTTCCAGTTAGTTTTTTATGCCCTTCCCTCGCTAACTTCCCTCAGTCTCATTGACTCGGATGTACGTCATTGCTCCCACTACTGGCGGAACCATTGCAATGGGCTGTATCGGAATGTCCTAAGCCTTGGAATCCTCTATGGAGTTGATTTATTATTTAATTTTTTTACCTTACGAAAAGCTGCATTCTATATGTACATAAGTGTGTTTGAGTTGTTTTAAATATATATATATATATATATATATATATATATATATATATATATCATAGAGTGGGGTAAATTAAATGTGATATGCAGTGATGTCACAATCGTGTTGCATTGTGATATATGGATCTGCCTGAAGTGTATGTATGTAGACTCGCTCCCTCTGTCAAAATCGCCTGTTCGTATAAACTTCCCTCATCCACTTCACGAAGTGGAACGCACATCAAAATGGCAGCAGGGATTTCCCCGAGGGGAAGTGCTTAGGGAAGTTTGCGAGTGCATGTCTAAAACTGGAGTGGAGCGCAGCCCAGATGTAAAGCGACCTTGAGCTCTGGAAAAGCACTATATTAATAAAACGTATTATTATTATTATTATTATTATTAAATGGGAATGTGTCTCCCTTGTCTACTTGTGATCCAATTGACCAAAACGCATCTTAATGCCAGGTGTAAACAGGGCTTATCTTCAAAATATTTAAAAACGAATGCAATTAAATACTATTACTATTACTATTTGAAAATGTACAGCTTACTTGTGAAAACAGTACAGAATAAAAAAAGCTGTAAAATCCTGACATGAAAATAACATGACTGATGAAATACACACACACACAATACATGTTGTTGTTTTTTTCTATGGGGACTTTTGTGTGTGTGTGTGTGTGTGTAGTTTTAGTTGTGTTTTTACAGTTTTTTTTTTTTTTTTTTTATTTGCTGTGGTACTATTTTCACAAATAAGGTGTACATTTTCAAAACTCTTAGTACAAAAATCCAAACTGATCACACTTGTATCACAGCTAGTCATTCTTTCAAAACCTGATCTCATGCTTTCATTCTAGTTGTACATATTTTCATTATACATAATCACTGTTTACAAAACACAAGATCATTGTGATATGTAATGAGAACATTTGGTTTAATCACCAAAACACAACAGAATGTTCTTCTTTCAGTTTAGTACTTTTAATAATCAGTTCATTCAATAGCAAACAATGCAAGATACATGTTTCAAATCACCCTTGTTGCTAAAATAATTACAGTAACACAGGCTACAGATGCCACATTAGAGAATACACTTACATTACCTAAATTACATAATTGGCATAAAATCCATAATGTTTTGTAATAGTATCTATTCAGTGTGTTATCATAAGGTGTGATGAAGTATGACAGTCATGATGTTCCGTGCTAGAACAATACAGTAAATGTTCTCAATGTACCATATGACTGAGTCTATACTGTAGTTGATCTTTATAAGGGTGACTTACAGTAATGTGGCAGTTTCCATGCTAATCTGTTTACAGTATTACATGGCATACATACTGTAATGTAAAATGTGGTATTATCTCTCTTCTTCTGATGTATCTCTGATCAATCTGATGTTACACAGTCATTGACTGTTTCCCTGTTTTCCCTTGTACTCTATACTGCTCTAAGTTCACAAATTGCAAATCTCTGTCACACACACACGCACGCATGCACACACACATTGTTTAGTATGTTTTTAAAGCTATTTTAAATATGAGGACTTATGAAATGTCCTCATATTTCATGTTTACGTCGTAATACTAGTGTAATACCCATGTCATTATACAAATTTGTGTTCTCATAAACACACACACACACACACACACACTTTGAACATAGTGGTTATCATCTAAGATAAATTGCTTATAATGTAAAAATAATTCATTACTTTTGGTTATCTGTATCAGAAATAAACAAAGTAGAAACTATATCTATAGAATCTGTATCTATAGAAATCTATAGGTGTACCAAACGATTCATTGATTAATCATTAAGATAAGTTGGATTAAATAATAGACAAATGTATTAAACTGAACGAAAAGAGATGCAAATCAAAAGTTTGATAGTAATAGCATTATGAAAGGCAGTTACTGTGAATGAAACATTTATATAGATGAAACACTTATTTTGTGTTTTGTGATTTTGTGTATTGTACTAACACAATTGAAAACATGCTGAAATGTTTGTGCACTTTTGATGATATGTTGTGATGTTAGTACTAAGAGTTGTAAAATGTAACACTTGCTTAAGAAAATTGCACCAAAGCAATTAAAAACAAAACAAACAAACAAACAAAAACCTGTAATCAGGTATTTAAATATTTAAAACTTTATTTTAAAGAGACTGTTATACATATATTTTACACCAGGGGTCAGCAGACCCCCAAAATAAAATCTTAAAGAGACTTGACTGCAATGTCTTTTAAAAATTAGTAATCCTTCATTTGTTTTCTTTTCGTTTGTTTGTTTGTTTTTTTAAACAATCTATTTACTCTATATGGGGGGGGACATCTCACCGTAATAATAATAAAATACATTGTACAATTTTACATTTAAATTCATTAAATTTAATATTTTAAAATCACAATTATAACAAAAATGCTTAAGCACTTTTTTTTTTCTCCACTGTGTCTCATGATGTACATGGGGTGCAGTGTTGTGATGTGACTTTCTGAACTGGTGTCTCCGTGCTTCTGCTTGCCTGTGTGGGAGGAGTTCACACAGATTTGTATTCCTCATGCACACGCACAGACAGCAGCAGCAGCGCTTCAGTGTGAGGCAGAGCACAGTGGGGAAACCTCCATCTACTCTCACTGTCGGCTTGTTTTTATCACTACTGAGGAAACGCCTCGCTCCCTGACCTTACTGTCTCGGATTTATGATGTGTGGGAAAGAAATCTGATCGGGCTATTCGTAAACTCTTCATAGAAAAGATAAACGGAGGCCAGCGGTCTGCAGTACACCATATCATCAGAAAACAGGAGGAGAACCCAACGCCCTTCCCAGACCGACCATGCATACCTGCCTGGGTTGATGTGCAGTGGAGATCTAGGATGCTTTTATGGGTTTGCATGGATAAGTATGCACCATTGACATGCTGAGGTGCCTCTCCTGTGTGTGATGTGGCTGGTGTTTTATGGATCGCTTAATGGGATCATAACCTGGTGTTTTTTCCTTCAAACCTCAAAGTCATCTCAGTTTGGAAGCTAAATAACCAATGAATCGGAAGCCTGGATGCCTCAACATTGAAGAGGCAAGATAGGCGACGTTGCTATGTGATTTATTGGTTGTTATATATTTATCATAAGATGGGGAACGGTTTCTCTAACATCGCAGCTTTCCAATCCCTGCACATTGTAATGCTAGGCTTGGATTCTGCCGGTAAAACCACAGTACTGTATCGGTTAAAGTTCAATGAATTCGTCAACACTGTTCCCACCATCGGCTTCAACACTGAGAAGATCAAACTCAGCAATGGCACCGCCAAAGGGATCAGCTGTCACTTCTGGGATGTCGGCGGACAGGAGAAGTTAAGACCCCTATGGAAATCCTACAGCCGTTGCACGGATGGTATTATTTACGTAGTGGACTCTGTAGATGTCGACCGGCTTGAGGAAGCCAAGACAGAACTGCATAAAGTCACTAAATTCGCAGAGAACCAAGGAACTCCTCTGCTGGTGATCGCCAATAAGCAGGACCTCCCAAATCCCTGACAGTAACCGAAATCGAGAAGCACCTGGCTCTCCATGAACTGAGTCCTTCCACCACGTACCACGTCCAACCGGCCTGCGCCATCATTGGCGAGGGTCTCCATGAAGGAATGGACAAACTATACGAGATGATCGTCAAACGAAGGAAATCTCTCAAACAGAAGAAGAAACGATAGACAGTTGCAGACTTGTAGAGACATTTAAAGGGATAGTTCACACAAAAAAACAACAATTCTGCCTTATGTTCCAAACCTGTATACCATGTTCATTTTGAACCCCACTGAATTTTTTTGTGCAACATTGACATTTTTCTAAATATCTCCTTTTTGTGTTTTGCAGAAGTAAGACATACAGATTTAGAAAGACAAGAGGGTATATGATGATAGAATTGTCATTTTTGTGTGAACTAAATGTTGCCATGAACAATATGACGGGTTTTGCCTTGGTGTGCAAGATTCGGTAGCACTTTATAGTGACTTTCATTAATAATATATAGTGCAACAGATATTTTGTTAATGTACATTCATACTGTCTGAAATGTTTATGTTTGCATAAATTTCCATATTTGAATCTACATGAACTCTTGATCTGATAACTGTGATATATTGAAATATTTATTGCAGTAAGTAGTAAAATAAATTAAAAAAGACATTAAAATATTTGCAGATTATTTGAACAATATAGCATCTTTGCCTCAACCAATGGCATGAGTTTGGGGCAGGACAATCTGTTTGTCCGAACAAAGGCAGATATGTTTGGAAAACCTGTTTGAAAACAATCAATTTTGCAATTCAGTTTTGGTGCTGTTGCGCATAAATTGCACACTTTAAGCATGTTTCTTACTGACTTATTAGTGAAAGTTATTATAAAGTGTTACAGAAAAAAACAAAACAAAAGTGGTAAATAATATGCTTGCGTATAGAACCAAAAACTACTTAAATAGCAAGAAAATATGTAACTAGCCAATCATTTAAAATGCATAAAAATAAGAGCGAGAGAAAAAAATGGGCCGGACCCATGATGCTGCTTCATATTAACTCCATAAATATTGCTAATAAACGGTAGCCTGTGCTTTGAAAAAACCCTATATGAAGAGTACTTTTGTTACAAAATTATTCCTTAAATAAACTGAATGCCCACATGCACCTATACGTAAATTCAAATGATTATTTTGTACATTTTATTATGCTTTTCTTGCATAGCAGCACATTGAACCATATAGTTCCTCTGTTGCAGTTTTTCTTTTTTTCCCATCTGTCTTTCTTTTTCAAATTTGGCTGAAGTGCCCTACACAGACAAGATACGTTTGTTTTGCTGAAATGCTAGTTTGTACTACAATCAGAGGTTGTTGTATTATGAAACCATGTAGTGAAATGAAGACTGTTTATGCACATGATGCCAAAAATAAATTATACTGAAATACACGTGTAGCATTTTGTTGGTTTGCAAATTGACCTAAACACTTCCCAAAAGTCTGTATTCAGCATTATCACGAGCAGCGAGCCTGTTTTCTGTAATTAAAGTTGCCGTTCGGTACAACAGCAATCACCCATATTTCCCAGAGCTGTCAGATCTACATGATTTCACAGCGCTGGACGACGTAAATCCCTTTGATTTAGCTCCAGGCTGGCCGAGGCCCACACGTGCTTGCGTTTGAGCATGGCACACTCTCGGGACCGGGATAATGACCTTTTAGTGCTCAGCGAGATTGAAAATGGATATTAATAGGAGAACTCACCCATTGTGTAATTAGAATAAGCCACAGCGGGCAGGAAAAATTCCTCTGATGGGAGTGTGACTGGGGCCTAGAGGCGTGCAACACAACACCTGCTGGGTGGGCAAACACACAGATGTATACACAGGGCAACATAGTGTGATTTTAAATAAAATGTACTTTTAGCTGTACTATACTCTTAAAAACAAAGGTTCTTTATTGGCATTTATGGTTCTGAACCTTTAACATCCATGGAACCTTTCTTCAGCAAAAGGTTCTTTATAGTTGAAAAAGGTTCTTCAGATTATTAAAATGTTCTTCACACTAAGAAAAAAAAAATGGTTTGATTAAGAACTGTTCATTGGAAGGTTCTTTGAGGACCAAAAATGGTTCTTCTATGGCATCACTGTGAAAACCCCTTTTGGGACCTTTATTTTAAGAGTGTATGGTTTTGATGAGAATTAGCTTTATTATTAAAATTTTTAAGGATTATGTTGCATGTTAAATCTGTCATGCTAAACAGTGCGGTTTTAAGAAATTATTTGCAATTTAGAAACCACTTTTCTAACTTTTTTTTGTGATGTCTCTTCTGCTAACCAAGGCTGTATTTTACTGTATTTTAGTTGACCAAAAAGTAAAAACAATAATATTGCAAAATATTATTACAATTTAAAAGAACTGTTTTCAGTTTTAATATATTTTAAATGTAATTTATTTCTGTGATGCAAAGCTGGATTTTCAGCTGCCGTTACTTTTTAGTGTCGTTGTCACATGATCCTTCAGAAATCATTATAATATGCTGATTTGCTGCTCAGTAATGGTTATTATTTATTAATGCTGAAAAGTTCTTGCTGCTTAATAATTTTTTTTTGTGGAAACGAGGATGGATTTTTTTTTCAGGGTTCTTCAATTAATAGAAAGTTCAAAAGAACAGCATTTATTTGAAATGGAAATCTTTTGTAACATTATAAATGTCTTTACACTGTAAAAATTTATTTTCATGATTTTTTTTTTTTTCTTTTGTCAAATCAACTTAGATAATTAATTTGGCTCAGATAACTTACAGTAATATTTTGAGTTTCTGTTGATTAAACCAATCACCTTCATTGTATTCACTCAAATGTTTTAATTTCAATTAACTCAACATTTTAAGCCAACCAGGTAACTTATTTTTTTAAGTTAAACCAACAATTCTTTTTTACAGCGTACTGTCACTTTTGATCAATTTAATGCATCCTTGCTAAATAAAAGTATTAATTTATTTTATAAAATCTTTTGTATCCCAAACTATTGAATTGTAGTGTATCACATTTTTCACAAAATATTAAGCAACAAAAACTTTTTCAACGTTAGGCACCAAATCAGCATTTTAGAATGATTTCTGCAGGATCATGTAGACTTCTAATCTTTCAGAAACATAAAAAGTGTTAATTATTCCAAACTTTTGACCAGAAGTGTATATGAAAAAATAAAAATGAATGTAATAGTAAATATCATGGTATTTGTATAAAAATACAAATGACCATTGAAAAAAATATAAATGTATTTTTTTTTTTAAATGAATGAAACCAACCTCAATGCAACATGATCATGAACTAGGCTTTTAAAATAGTCTCCTTTTTATCATCCAAGATATTCTCATTTGCCACTGACCCATAAACCAGATCTTTTGCTATATTTGTACTGCTTCCACTTATGCCTGTTTCATGATCGCAGTAGGTGTGCACCATAATATCAGCCACATTAATTACCCATCATCCCAAAGAACCCATGGCCTTGAGCGTAAAATTCTGTAAAGGTTGAAAAGGTACGATACGAGTTGAGACGCTCTGAATAATCCAGAAACCCACAGAGGCGACAGAAAAGATGATATAGATAATTCATCTCAACATCCACCTATCTAAAAACCCAGGCAGTGGGAATGACAGGCTTTTTTTGGAGCAGCAGGTAATGGGGTCCTATAAATAGACCTTAATAATTAACGTGGCACCCACTGGAAATCCTTCAAAAAGGCCAGAAATGGGGATCTTAGCAATGATTGAGCTAGACAGTCAATGTGATCCAAGGTGTGATTTTAATTTTCCCAATGAATTTACTGTGAATTGCTCATATATTGTTGTCTTATCATACTTGAAGGCAGGGATTACTCACATAGTTATTTATGGAAATGTAGATATCAGACTATTTCAGTTCCCAGGGAAACTATGTGATTTTATCAGTAAACAACACTCAAACAAGACTCATGACAAGACCGTTACCAGCAACCAGAGAAATACAAAAAATAAACAATGATGTAAAACATAAAAAAAAGTGTAAAACATTATTTTGGTGTATTTTTACCATGGTAACCATAGTTCTCAGTATAATATCTATTACAATTAAATAAAATAAACACACACACACAATACATAAAATAAAATGTAATGCAATACAAATAAAATTACAATAAAAAAAAATTGAAAGAATTACACACCAAAGTGAAATATTACAGACAGAAAGACATACATTTTGCCTTAGCAAGTACCACAAACTACAATATAAACAAGCTAGTACAAAAACCTCCCTTTGTTCATGTGTTCATTGTTCCTGATTTCTTTAATTATACACTATGCACGTTAAAAATGTTGTACAATTACAACCATTGTCAGGTTGAAGGATTTATTGCTATTGGAACTCTCTCCCCATACAAACAAGTTATTAAAATGTCATTTGTTACTCTGAACATGCAGTCAATGTTTTGTTTTGATGTCTGTAATGAGTTGTTTGTACAACTACATGCAAATTGTCTGTTTTTGTGGACCAGTGTGAAAGAATTCATAAATTAGACACAGAGAAGGCCCTATTTTGAACTCCTAAGAGTAAAACTCAAAATGGCCATGAAGGAGCCGGGAAAATGGTTTCTGCATCTATTTGGGTCATATCGAAGGATTTGTCTATTAATATACCCCTTTCCCGTACGCCTCCATCCCGGTTTTCTGGGTGAATCCATGAGGCTTTGAAAACACACCTGGATCTTTGTGACTGAAATATTTGGTTGTTTGTTGCCCGTTGTGACATGCCTACTCGTGTTCCTCATCTTTTTGTATGACACCTGTTTACCCCTCTTTCCCTTCCATTTTTCATCGCTCTGTAACTTCTTGTTTTATTCTCCAAGCTTTCTCTTTCTCTGCCTGCTTTTAGACGTGCCATTCTGTAGCTAACCAGGTTGGAATGAGTGAAGAGATCTATGGTAGCAGAACAGTTGCTCTCAGAAAAGAGGTAAAAGCATTAAATTACCCTCTCTCTCTCTCTCTCTCTCTCTCTCTCTCTCTCTCACACACACACACACACACACACACACAAACTACAGCAGGTCACATGGGAAAACTGATGGTTCAATGGTCAAATGAACTAAAATGTGGCCTAGTATTAGTAAAACCTTCAACAAATGGTGCAATCCATGAATCCACTTGGTGAGCCAAAAATTCTGTTTTTGTTGTTTGTAATAAGACCTTTTGTTTGATTAAAAATGATAGTAATGATATTATATTTTATAAATATTTTTGGTCTTGCTGTGCATGATTCATCAATGTGCATTATTCTAAATAAATAAAAAAAAGTGTTTCATAATCTTTCATCAAAACATAATAACTTTCTAAATGTCTGAAACAACTTTTTCTATTTCTGCTGATATAACCAAGGGCACTTTGAAGATAGCAGTGTAATATCAAATAATATAATATGCCCACTTTTCACCCTTCATTCCAACATATTGTCTTTTTACCTCTTTTGCTTTTCTTTCACCTTTTGTTGCTGAAACCGATATCTTCCATCTAAACAGAAATCTATCATTCTCCCTCCTGTTTCTGTGCCCTACTTTTTCACAACTTCTTCACCCACCCACCCACCCCCCTCTCACCTTCCTGTCATCTTTTTCTGTCTTCCTCTTTCAGAATATGCATCATTCATTTCTGCGCTTATGGATATGGAAGACGCTGCTTTGCCGCCGTGTTTGTTTACTGCATATTGTTGAGAACTGATTAATCCTGCTTAGTAGTTCAGTGCTATCAAGTCTCTCTCTCTCCTATGTTTATCTTCTCATCCTGTGTGGGCGTTTTTGCATTTGGGCCATTTGAATCACACCGTCTGGATTAAGTCTATGGGAATGTGCTGTATATGGTAACATCAGTGCTGTCTTAAAATACAATAAAGCTTTCATGTTTTGTTGTCAGTGCTGAGCTTCCAGGGGATTTGTGTTTTGTTTATGGCATACTGTGCTGCGCCTCAGGCCTTTGTGCTGAAAAAGTCAAATCAAAGAGCTTTGATTGGTGACAGGGTCATAATATGACGCTTACATTTGTACCACTATGTCAACAATCCAATGTCAGAAACCACAGTCACAAACTATTTACAACTTATATACAGACATTCAGCCAGATAGATGGATGGATAGGTAGACAGACAGACCGGCAGGCAAACAGAATGTTAGATAGACAGTCAGAATGATAAAGAGATAGAAAAAATTATAGACAGATATATTGATAGATAGACCGCCAGTCAGACAGATAGAATGATAGATATACAGTCAGATAGAATGCTAGACAGAATGGTAGATAGACAGACAAACAGACAAAATGATAGATAGACAGATCAACAGAATGATAGACAGACAAACAGAATTAGACAGATAGACAGCCAGACAGAATGATACATATAAACAGACAGACAAACAGTCACAATGATAGATAGATAGAGTTTCTGTTGATTAAACCAATCGCCTTCATTGTATTAACTCAAATTTTTAATTTCAATGAACTCAAAATTTTAAGGCAACGAGGTAACTTGCATTTTTTAAGTTAAACCGCTAGCTAGTTATTGTAGTCTCGTAATTCCACATATGTTCAGATTTAGCACATTACTCAAGTCTTAGATTTTGTGAATCGGGAGGTTTAACACTGCGACTTCTGACCTGTAATACCCGCCCTCAACAGACCCCAACTCGGCGGGAGGGAAAGGGATTAACTGTTAACGCCAGTTTAACATCGGAGTCATTTCAGCTGTTTGCCAAGGCTTAAATAAAGTCTTAACTCCCAACACAAGTGTCAGGACAGTAATGGAGTACTCACAGGGAGGTAAAAATTCACCATATGGACATCACTGGACACCACTGTGTCTGTAAAACTGTTAATCTACAACAGGAAAGCTGTTTTAAAAGGTGGGCAAGATGACAGTTAACATAACACACTGAATAAACAAGACATTCTGTGTTCCTGTCAGTGAGGGTACACTGTTTTTATGGTGCCCCGACGGGTCTCGGTCAACCCTATTATTGAGACAGGCCGTTAAACTGAGAGCTCTTTGTTACGTAACATACTTGCGACAGGCTGTAGTTCACTGCTGTCCTGCAAGGTCACTGACAGTTTGTTCTTGGCAGTACTGTGTGAAAGAATTTCTACAATTTATAGAGAAACAACCCTGTATTGTCTTTTTCTAAAGGCTAACAATCCCAAACTATGATACTTGCTAAGAATGAGAAGGTTACCCTTAAAAAATGTCAAGCTAGTCACAGTTTATGCCTCAAGTGTTTTTTTTCCCTGCTAATTTATCTTGCTATGCTATTAGATGTACCATCCAAAACATGCATTTCAAGCCACTTTATAAAGTGCTCAGAATGCGCTGTCATTTACAGCTCTAAATCCACCAAACTTTTCTTCATTTCTTGCCATTTTACTCTCCTGCTCCTTCGCAAAAGTGCTTGTAAGAGCGTGTTCAGACAGCATAGAGAGTTCAGAGATGGGTTAATCCCTCTTTCCCAGGTGTGCGTCTCCACGTGTGCCCCGCTCAGCTGTTCTCTCGGTAGTTTTGAGCGTGTTTCTGCAGAAACATGTTTTATTTGAGTCAGAACGAGAGCCTCATCTGAATACTGGAGCTTTCCAGTGCATTTCATTATCACTTTAATTGGGAGAGCAAATAAATCATTTGCTGTGCTGTGGTAGGAAAAGATGCCATGATCCAAGTCACCATTTCATTACCATTTCATCTCATCACTATATAGAAGAAACAACTGAGATATTAAAAAGAACCTATTTGCGATTTCTCATTCCTGTATATGGGGGGGACATTTATATATATATATATATATATATATATATATATATATCATTTTTTTTAAATATAGTCAAAATACATTAAGAACATTTGGTAACATACTATATTTTCAATTTGAAAAAATATATATTTTCTTAAGCCAAACTGTTTAAAACATTTGAAAGATTTTTTTTTTTTTTCGTATGAGTATGAAGATATCTGAATGACTTTGGTAGTCTAGTTAATCTGAGTGAAATTAGGGTGTAGCTTTGTCCTTTAAACATTTGATTATGTCTGCAAAGAACATCAACCACTTTTTATTTCAAAATTCCATGAAATTGCCCCTTTTAAGGCAGCAACAAATCAGGGGAAGGTGCAGTACTAAAGAAGGTGCATAAGACACACACTCAACCCTGCCAACTACTGATGTATAATTTGTCCGCTTTTTATCAAAGCCAAAAGCGTTGCATAACGTCAGCAATCTGTGAACATGTTCCTCCGGTCTCAATTTGTAGTTGCATGTTATACTCAAGGACCCTCAGAGCAGCTTTGGTGGTAAATTCCGGGAAAATGGTGGGGACGTGCAGCTGTTGTTTCTGATGTGGGTTTGTTCATGCTAGTCCCTGGCTGAGTGTCTGAAAAGGCTTGGCGCTGGTGCCAGCACCCATGTGGTGACCATATTCACAGATTAAACAAATATACATACTTTTAAAAGCATGCATTAAAAACTGTTAAACACACATAACCATGCATTTTAAACTACACTCTAAAAAATGAAACAAATCTACACAGTAAATTACCGTTTTCCATTGAAACAGCAATGCATTTGGGTAATATTTGTCATTTTAAGAAAAGAGGCCTATAAGCTACTTTCTCAAAAACGACAAATAATATTACCCAGAAATGCATTGTTTTCACAATATATTACTGTGTCAATGGAAAACGGTATTTTACTGTGTAAATTTGTTTTATTTTTACAGTTATTTTTTATATGGTGAATAATGGATCTCATTTCTGAAGGTCAGTGAGTTTGAAAATATCTATTTTACTATACTTCCTGTCAAACAAATATGACAGCTCTTTCCAGCCACTAGTTCAATATTAACCTGTTGACTTATGTTGGGCTTCCTGGAAGTTGTTGAGAAGCGAAGCTCTTCGCTTGAAAGAGAAAGAGATTTTTAGCTGTAGTTTGGATGTGTGCCATTTCATTCACTCAACAGACTCTGGGAGAACCCAACAACACTGTTCTTGTTGGCTAAAAAAACTTTCTTTCTGGGCCTGTTCAGTAAAGGTCATGGTCGAGTTGCAACAAACCTCTTAGATTAAGTAAACCCTGTTATTATTGGAAGGGTATTATGATGGGTAAGGTTATTTAAGGGTTTTCTTAACTAAAGGGACCAGACCAGACCCTTAGTGAGGAGTCTGCTGGAGATGGAAGAGTTTACTGCTCTCCATATATTTGTGTGCATCTTTCTGTGGGGTATTTCACTGGTTTTATGCATCATCCACATTAGCCATTTTGCTTAATCTGTGTAAAGTCTAGTCTAGCTTATTCTGACCAAGAATTATCCACTTAGACAGAAAGGGATTGCCTGACCAAAATGTAAATTTGACAGTTTGTGATTTTAGGTGCATGTGAAATCAGATATAACCCTGAGAGCAAAGATAACTTGCTTACGTGTGTGACGGAGGCAATCTAATAAACCTCACTCACTTGGCTTTGAGACGTGCACTAGTGACTGATGCCAGAGACTGCAGCCTTTAGTGTCCTTGTTAGTGCGTCCGCCTCCCAGTTTGGAGTTGGAGGCAGTTGTGGCCTAATGGTTAGAGAGTTGGACTTGTAACCCGAAGGTCATAGGAGGGGGGAGTGAATGGACAGCGCTCTCTTCCACTCTCATTACCCACAACTGAGGTGCCCTTGAGCAAGGCACCTAACCCCCAATCGCTCCCCGGGCACCGCAGCAAAAATGGCCACTGCTGCAGGTGTGTGTGTGTTCAATATTCACTGCTGTGTATGTGCGCACTTGGATGGGTGAAATGCAGAGCACAAATTCTGAGTATGGGACACTATACTTGGCTACACATCATGTCAGTTTCACTTTCTTTACATTTAGCATGCCTGCCTCCCATGCTGGAGATGCCAGTTCGAATCCTACTCTGAGCGGGTCGATTAGGACCAGTTACACTTGCTACTAAGGTGACTTTCACTCTGTAATTTTTGGTGTAGATCCCAGCAGTTTTATATACCATCTGAGTCGAGTTGAAAGATCTGAAATACAGTTCATGTGGACTGCAGTATTGTTTGTAACTGGTGTGAAAGTTATCAGGACTAACTTGTAGAAGTGGAGACGTGTGTAATCGATCTTCGATTCAGACCAAGTGACTGAACAATGTGTGAAAATCACAGAAAGGTGCATTTAGACTGACAGCGATTGGTTTCTAGTAGGCATTCCTACTTGACTGCAGTATCAAAGTGCATTCCTGTTGGTTGTCGCCACACCTTGTGAAAAAAAAAAATCACTGGGAATCGCTGTCATTGTGAAAGTACACAGAGAATCTCAAACAAAATTGATGCAAAAATATCTTGCAAACTTTGTAAAATCAGTCAACTAGATCTTTGTGCTTGCCTGAGAACTTCTATTACTTTATTTCCTAATGAAATGAGGAAAACCCACTACTTGGCTACCAAAAATTGATTATAGCTAGCCAATCAGATTGGAGCTTACCTTTCGAGAAAGTTCTCAGCCTTTTTTGTGTGCAGTATGCATAAGGGTGTACATTAAGGTAAAGGTCTTAAGGTTGAATCATCAAGGCTTGCAAACATTACTCTCCATTTCCTCACCCCTCAAATCAGTGTTCTCAGATCATAGAATGAAGGATGACAACTTTTGACTGGTAGAATGAAGAAAAACTTACTGCTTACTTTTATGAAAGGGAGCAGAGCCAAACACAGGAATTTATGGCATTAGTGATAGGGAAAAATGTTGACTTAGCCTGAGAAGAAGCATTCCATTTGATCATAGCAAGACCAACAGACCACAGATCCAAAGGAAGGACACTTCTGTGAATCTGTGGTGTCTAAGAAAAGATCTAAAGTAGCTCTTTAAACTTCAGATGTCCATATATTAACTGTCAGTGTGTTTCAATGTACTATTTCATGAGATACGGACAGCACCAGGTGGGTCACACAATTACAAGGATTTGAGCTGATAAAATGAGACAATATGTCTTTAACTGGCCAGGAAATGACGGAACAGTCGATCATCTGTTTGGAATGTGTGTGTGTGCGTGTGTGTGTGTCAATGGTACATTATAGACTATCCCACGTGAGGTCAGGAGAGACTGTAGTGTATCACTTTCTGGAATGTAGAGGGGCAGGAAGAGAAATCAAGTAATCTCTCAAAGAAATTAACTTTTATGCAAGTAGCATTAATGTTTAACTGTGATATAAGTCAAACCTGTCAGGCCCTGTTTACACCTGGTATTAAGATGTGTTTTTGTCAATTCCAATCACAAGCCGATGATGCTAAATACAGGTGTAAACAGGGTCTAAAACGTTTTGAGCTTGTCCACTTTCGACAACTTCCAGAGGTAGTCGAAAATGCATTCGACCAGATTGCTTTCATAGTGTAAATTCTCATGTGGTCGAATGTGTTCGAACAACCACAAAAGACCATCTACTCTCTGTCTACGGAGCTAATGTGTAAACATTATGAAGGTGCTGCTCTCTGTATGGTTTTATGTTGTCTCTGATCGTGTTCATATATAAATTGCGCCAGCTTATTTCGTCTGTTAGACTGAAAGATCTGATTAAAAAAAAACATGCATTTACCCATCCCATAGACTCTCCCCCTCAAAGAAATCAGGACAGAAGTGGTCAAAAGTAGACAAAAGAGACTAATTAAAACACCGGGTGTAAACGGTAATGTGTCTCCCTCATCTACTTGTGATCCGATCAACCAAATCAATATAATTTTGTTGCGTTGCATTTTGGGTGTTCACTTGCAGTTATAGGGAAAGCATCTATGTTTGTAAAGATATTACAGAAAAGTATTACATCAGGCATTATGGTATCAAAGGTATCATTTTGTTTCATCAAAAAAGTAATATAATGCAACTTTTCTAATGTTATATTAACATTACCCCAACTAAACATTAGATCTATGGCAGTGAGCAAACAGTGATTATAGATTCCCTGAGGAAGTTCAGTGCTTTATGTAGGTACAAGAATAAATATGGCATGTCAAGTTTCTCCTCTGTTCTTTGGCCAAAAAAAATTAGGCCTAGAACAGCTAAAAAGCTATTACTCCTGGCATTTGTTCCTTCCTTTTCGCACATTCACAGATGCCACCATATCTCCCACCATGACAAATCACACCGAACGGAAACAACCAGCAGATCGCAAAGCTTAGATATGTCAATTACCACGGAACCCTGTTTTCCCCTTGTTTATCTCTCTGTTTTTCTTACTATCTCTGTCTCTCCATCCCTGTCAATTATTTCTGATATGAGACTCGGGAAAGAGGCCAATGAAAGGAAGGAGAAGAGATTTGGCATGCTGATGCCGACAGAATTCAGTGGTGCTCTGAAGAAGTGATCTCTATGTTGAGATGACAGGAAATGTACAAAAATAAAAGCTTTAACCGAATTGAACTCTGCAAGAATTTAAGTTTCTCCGACAAGATCTCACAACGGGCGCTTTGAGTGTCATATCACTCAGAAAAACATTACCATTTTCACTTGGTGCTCTACATCTAAAATATTACCAAAATAACATAAAATTGTGATAGAGTTAGGCTTGACTTAGCCAGTAACGAGAGCTGTACCTGTTAGCATCAAAGCATGTATATCTCCACAAGCTAACTGACCAGTTATTAAGACGATACTTTGGCAGTGAGATTACATGTTGCCAATCCGTGCAGTCCAGTCAACCAGACACAGTTCTGACCACCAATTAGTTAATCAGAGGAGACAGGGTATTGGGACTTGACTAAAGTTCCCTTTGAACCTCAGCAGGACCAGTGAGAGCCCAGTGCCTTCGTTGGCCGAGTCTTCATCTCTGGTAGAGTAAATATTAATAAAAAGACAAGAAATCCAGCAGAGATCAGAAAGGCAAATTGGGCATTTGGTCTGTCTTACCGTGAGGGGCCGGATTTAATTCGACAGATGGTCTAATTTCTTCAAAGTGGATTAGTTCAGGCAAGAAATCGCAAGTTGCCTTCATCTCAGTGGGTATTTTTTGGGCCAAATTTTCTTGTAATGAAATTTGAAATAATTCAATGGAATTTTGATTTACCATTTGACTTCAATCCCAAATGTGCTAATGCTGCATTCATGTCAGAATTACTGTAATTATAAGATGACATCTTGCAAACAACTTGATTATTGCCAATAAGGAAAAACTTTAAATGTTAGCCATGAGCTAAAGTATGCTAAAGTTGGCCATCAGGTTAACAACTGTAAACACACCTCTAAATCCTTATTCCTAATGAGTATTTTTTCATTTTCTTTCACAAGATAACTTTATTTAAGAAGCAACACTGTACAAGATTTTAAGACTTGTTTTCATAGATTGTATTTGGAATATAAATGTACACATAAATGACAGAGTTTTTTCACATGTTTTGCACTTGTTTATCCTTAAAATAAGAGAAAAATCTGCCAGTGCAGTATGACAAAATGCCCTTGTTTTGAATATGCAAAGTAAATTGATCTTAAGAATTATAACAGGAAAACAGAGCAAAAAAAATAAAAAAATAAATAAATAAAAAACTAATTTGAGCTTCCTACCTACAACACTTGCTATAATAAAATGTCATATTAAATAGAAAAAGAATGAAAACCACTGCAGTTTTGGTTGCTTGTACATTACATTCACTCAGAGAGAGAGAGAGAAAGAGAAAGAATTTTCAACTTGTAATTATTCGTTCGACATTGACAGACAACTTTTATGGGAACAACTCATAATTATGATTAACCTTAATGACATACATGTTAGAACTATGCAAACACATTACCATAGTTCTAGAACCTTCAATATCAAGTATTAAAGTTGTTGAAATGTTCTAAAGCATTTATGGAATCCAAGGCTACATCTCATTAGCTAGATAGCTTAAGCAAATACAGCAGACTATTTAAAGGATTGTTCCTAACAAAAGTGAGCAACTGAATTCCTTCATGAAGGTTTCTTCCACAAGGTTCTTAACGAAGGATAAAAATGATGGTTCCTTGAAGGAACTAAGTTTTGCCTTTTGTGAAGACACTAATCCAAGGTGGCTATTTATCGGCGGGAAATTTTCCTTCATGTTAAGTACCCAATTTAAAATAACGTTTTCGTAAAGAACTCTAGGCAATCTTCTACTTCTTAAAAGTCATAATTCTGATGCCAGTGCTGAGTCCTAAGCAGCTGAAGCCTCCGTTTCAACCTTGGTTTCTGACTGCGAACATGTTGATGTGACACTGGTTCTGTTCCCAGTGTTGTTGCGTAAAGAGCTCCAATTTGGCTTTTGGAAAGTGGCCTGGGGTCACAATAGTAGGTGATCTGCATCATTCAGGAAACATGACACATCACACTGATGTTACAAAATTATGCTGATGTGCCCTTTGGGTGCATGAGCACTCTTCAAGAAATCATATTCATAAGTATTTTTGTCTTATTTTCCAGTTACAAAATCTAAAGTCCTTGAAACAGGATGAATCATGAGTATTATGATTTCTGAAGGCTCATGTGACACTGAAGACTGATGCTAATGAAGCTTTGATCACAGGAATAAATTACATTTTGAAATATACAACAGAAACCAGTTACTTTAAGTTGCAATAATATTTCACAGCATTACTGTTTTTACTGTATTTTTGATCAAATAAATACAGCCTTGGTGAGATTAAGAGACTACTTTCAAAACATTCAAAAAACCTTAATGTTTACAAACTTTTGACCAGAACTGTACATGCAGTGAAGATAATCAATGTAAGCATTGCCTGAACCAAATTTGTGTGGCTATTATTAATATGTTTAAATGAAAATGAAAAGAGGCAGATTGGTGTTTTATAACATGTTTTGTATAACATGTTGCTGGTGGTTATACATACAGAGATAACCGGAGTAGCCAGAGCGAGCCAAGTGAAGATTCAAGATTGCTGCTGTTGCATTTGCAGATAATGTAGAATTACCAAACTTTGCGTACTTGGTATTGAGAAACGCCCAACTCACCTGTTCAGCATTTAATTTTGTCAGCTGTAAACTTCTTGTAATCTTATTTACTTTACGTGATTATTTTGTTTTATATATATATATATATATATATATATATATATATATGTATATAACTATATATGTCTTAAAATGTGTTTTGATGCATGTTTCTAGTGAAATGCGCTATATACAAATAAACTTGACGCACCTTATAAAGTCTAATAAACAAGCACAAACCGTGTTAAAAAGAAATTGACGTGCAAGCAAAAAGGTTTCTGTCCTACGGTGTTTTTTCTACTTTATCACAGTAAAGAATGCGAATAGCCTATAATAGGCCTAAAAGCGAACGAAAGGAAGAAATGTTTATAATCCCCTGCGTGAGTGAAGATTTGGGAAAATAAACAGAGATTCCATGTTCAGTGGAATAACTAATGGAATATTGTTAAATTCTCTGCTAATCGGGTGACCAGATCACGATTCGCAAAATAGAATACAAAGCTTAAATTTATGGACTCGCGTACCTCTGTCATTCGGCATGAACCAAAATGTTTCCATGGCTGCGATGTCACATTTAATTGCTAACCTATTATTTCTTTTGTAAACAAAGCTTTGTGCTTCACTCATGTCATATTCAAGTAAATACTGCCACAGCCCTATCAGTGGGTACCGAATATACCCGGATTCTCGGTACTACAGAAATGCGGATATCGTCACATTTAAAAAATTTCAGTACCAACTTGGTTCCAAAGTACTGGTACTTTTGACAACACTACGTTTCTATCTTTTATTTCCCCTGTTCGATTGTTTAATTATGGCACAATATTAACTCCATAGTATTCCAAATATAGCCTCTGTGTGTGTTTCCACAGAAAGATTTACATGAATTCTAGTTTATTTCCAGAGAAAAGGCAGTAACTCAAAGAACATTAAAAAGAGCATGTGCATTCGTGGTTGTCATGTTCTGACTTGTGTGAGGTGAACTGAATTACAGGTAGCTGCACCAAAACTAGCATGCTAATCAGAGTACACTAGTATTTTTCCCTAATGAAGCCCTCAGGTTAGAGTGCTAGCGAGAGAATAAATAAGTAATTCCTCTGTCTGCACGTAATGTATGTGCCCAGACACACTGTCACGTGGAATGTGTTCCCTGCAGCACAATAATGCTAGAGACTAGAAAATAGAACAGCAAAACTATAACGCTACAACATTACTGCACCATAAGACCGTGTGTGAGTGTGTCTTCATTTTCACCCATGAAATTATTTTATTCGCAACCCTGCCAGATAACTGCTGGCAAAGCGCTATCTTTTTCCCACGCTCAGAGCTTAATCTACTCCATCCATTACATCTATTGAGCAACATGGTGGTTTAGCATATTGGCATGTTGCAATCGAAGAGTTTATCTACTTAACAATGTGCCTTAGCTTTACACTGTGTCAGTACTCAAGCGATAGAATTTCCTTCAAATCTTTGTGCCATAAATCTGGTATTTTTATTAATATTGCTAGCTATATAGGCTAAATGAACAAAATAAGTACCAAAATAATTAAGAATTCATTCCCACAACTTAATTGCGGTCACAATTTAACAAAGGGGCCGTTTACACGACACTGCTTTCAACTAAAAATGTAAAACTTTTAATGCCTTTTTGGCTGTTCGTTTACACGACAACGGTGTTTTGGGTGCCTGAAAACCCAAGTTTTTAAAAACGGTCTCCATGTAAACAACAAAAACGTGAATCTCAGTTTGTTCAGTGTTGTTTAAAAATGTTGAATTTGATGATGTTGCATAATTTCCTTGTAATATTGAGCATACACAACGATCGTGCGATCTGCTTGTCAGCGTTTATTTAATTATTTATTAAAATAATCAGCACACAGTTGAAATATGTATGTTAATTAATATATTACTTAATAACTGAATGTTTGTGTCATTTACTGATATATTTACAACTGTTTTCCTTGTTTCTCTTCTGTTTATTATAGACCACGTGTGAAGTAACATATACAAGATGTGAGACCAGGGACGTCTCGGGATGGGTAGTGGGTGCAGCAGTCCTTGAGGACGGGTCCTTGACTCCTTGTTCTGTGCGCACACGGAGCAGGCAGAGACGAAGGCCCGAACATCTCTCTGTAACTTGGGCCACCAGAACTTCCTCTGAATCAGCTTGCAGGTTCTATTGCTTCCTGGGTGTCCGGAGGAGAGGGAAGCGTGGGCCCACTGCAAGACCTCAGAACATATATGATTAGGAACAAAGAGACGCCCTGCTGGGCCATTACCTGGATCAGACTGTCTCTATATCCCACTGGATGGGGGCTACCACCCTGGATGTGGGGAGGATGGTTTCTGGACAGGACTCCTTCTCACATGGTTCAAACTGCCTTGAGAGTGCATCTGGCTTGAGATTTTTCGAACCTGGGTGATAAGAGAGGATGAAATTGAATCGGTTAAAAAAGAGGGCCCAACAGGCTTGTCATGAGTTTAATCTCTTAGCGTCCTGGATGTAAGTGAGATTTCGATGGTCCGTCCAGATGAGAAAAGGGTGTTTGGCCCCCTCCAGCCAGTGCCTCCACTCTTCCACGGCCAGCAACTCCCGGTTCCCAATGTCATAATTTCTCTGAGTAGGGGTAAGCCGGTGAGAGAAAAAAGCACATGGGTGAAGTTTGTGATTGCTCTTACTCTTCTGTGACAACACAGCTCCTACCCCCACATCTGAGGCATCCACCTCCAGCACAAAATGCAACTCTGGGTCTGGGAGCATTAGGATGGGGGCGGATATGAAGCGTTGTTTTAATGTGTTGAACAAGTGGGTTGGGGCCAGTCCAAGACTGCTCGGATCTTGCCAGGATCCATCTGGAGGCTACCCTTGGACACACAGAAGCCAAGGAATGAGACAGCAGGGACATGGAATTCGCTCTTTTCCAGCTTAATGAGGAGCCAGCTGGGCGAGGACCTGTCTGACATGCTGAACGTGTTCCTTGAGGTTGCGGAAGAATATCAGAATATCATCCAAGTAAACAAAGACAAACGTATTAAGCATCTCTCTGAGCACATCATTAATAAAAGCCTGGAACACAGCTGGAGCATTAACTAGGCCGAATGGCATTACCTGGTACTCGTAGTGGCCTGTTGGGGTATTAAACGCCATCTTCCAATCATCCCCCTCCCGGATCCTGACCAGATGGTATGCGTTTCGAAGGTCCAGTTTGGTAAAGATGGTGGCCCCCTGCAGGATCTCGAAAGTCGTGGTCATAAGTGGGAGGGGGTAACGATTCTTGATAGTGATGTTATTTAAGCCTCGATAATCGATACAGGGTCAGAGACTACCATCCTTCTTTTCCACAAAGAAGAAACCGGCTTCGGCCGGTGATGTGGAAGGACGAACGAACCCGCTATCCAGGGCTTCCTTAAGATACTTGTCCATAGCTAATCTTTCTGGGCCAGAGAGGGAGTAAAGCCTACCACGGGGTGGGCAAGTAGTGTGGAGTGTGGAAGCTTGGACTTCACTGAAGACTTCGATGAGGTCTGTATATTCTGGGGGAACTTGGGGTGGCTCAGGAGGGTGAGGTGGGAACTTGGTAGTGACAGGTTATACAACTATATGTTGTATCTTTATTATATTTGATTTCTTAAAACTTTGTTCTATTACCTGAATTACTTCTGTCCAAATTTTTTTTATTGTTTTACAAGTATAAAATATATGAGTGTAATGAGCTTTAAGTTCACCGCAACTTCTCCAACATCCTGAAGATAAATGATTATATTTAGAAGATATTTCTGGTGTTATAAAATATCGCATAATCATTTCCCAAGAATATTCTTGCCAATATGGAGATTGCGTAGTTCTTAAATTTTGTTTTAAACTTTGTTTCCAATCTCCTTCTGTTATTTTATTATCTAATTCAATTTCCCATTTTGTTTTAATCTTATATAAAAGAAATATATTTTTCTAAATATATTATTAATTCATCCTATCAAATTATCTACTCTATTAACTTTACTAACTTTAATCATAAAGTGCAACAAATGGTGGATATTATCTAAAGTTTTTATTTTCATCTCATCTTTTAAATAGCTTCTTATTTGAAGATATTTGTAAAATAATGTCCTAGACAATAGATATTTTTTCCCTATACTCTCAAATGTCTCCATCTCATTGTCTCCATATATTTGATAAAATCTTTGAAGTCCTTTACTGGCCAAGACCTTAAATACATCATCAAAAGTGTTTGGTTTAAAGGAACACTCCACTTTTTTTTGAAAATAGGCTCATTTTCCAACTCCCCTAGAGTTAAACTGTTGAGTTTTACTGTTTTCAAATCCATTCAGTCCATCTCCGGGTCTGGCGGTACCACTTTTAGCATAGCTTAGCATAGTTCATTGAATCTGATTAGACCGTTAGCATCTCGCTCAAAAATGACCAAAGAGTTTCAATATTTTTTCCTATTTAAAACTTGACTCTTCTGTAGTTACATCGTGTACTAAGACTGACGGAAAATGAAAAGTTGCGATTTTCTAGGCCGATATGCTAGGAACTATACTCTCATTCCGGCGTAATAATCACCCATCATTTGGGTGATTACCATGCACCCATGCACCCATGGTACGGCAGCAAAGTTCCTTGATTATTACGCCGGAATGAGAGTATAATGTTTCACCTATACAATAATAACTAGTATTTACCTTTTTTTTCTTCCACAGAATATTATTGTACTAATTGCATCAAGTGACCCAGTTTCCATACATTTCCACTTTGATGTGTTATCCCGCTTGCATCCAGCTCAAAATTGGCTCAATCTGGGCTGCGTAATAGTAATACTCCAAATTTGGCAATGATAACCCCCCCATTTCTTTACTATTTTGTAACACCTTAAGTTTTACTCTTGGTTTCCCTTATCCCAGATAAATTTTCTAAAAATACTATGCCACTTTTTGAAATGACTAAGATGTATAAAGACAGGGAGATTTTGAAACAGAAATAGAAATCTCGGGAGTATACTCATTTTATTAGTACTTATTTTTTCAAACAAAGATAATGATAATATTTTCCATCTTTTAAAATCGTTTCTTATAGTAGTTTCTAAAGTATCATAGTTGCACTTATATAAATTTTCTACCTTGTTTGGAATTATCACTCCCAAGTACCTTATCTCTGTTTGGTTCCATTTAATATCATACTTCTCTTTAAAACCCTCTTGTAGTTTACCCCTGTTTCCATAGCTTCTGTCTTATTAAAGTTCAATTTATATCCTGACATATTTCCATATAATTCTATCTCTTTTAACACTGAGGGTAGTGATGTTTCTACGTCTGTTAAAAACAAAATCACATCATCTGCATACAATGCAAGTTTATGTTCCTCATCTTCAATTTTAAAACCTTTTATTAAAGAATTAAATTGTATACTCTGTGCTAAGGGCGCTATACATAAAGCAAATATTTGTGGAGATAAAGGATCGCCTTGTCTTGTCCCCCTCATTAATGTAAAATTCTCTGAGAGAACTCCATTGGCCCTGACTCTTGCATTCAGTTGATTATATATTTTTTTTAACTAATTTAATAAACCTCTGATTAAAACCATATACCTCACAAGTCTCAAAGATAAAGTGCCATAAAACCCTATCGAAAGCTTTTTCAGCGTCTAATGTCATCATTAACATGTTTCTTAGTTTTAGTTGAGTAATCAATACGATTTAGTGTTCTTCGTACATTATCAAATAATACGCGATTTTTCACAAAACCTGTTTGATCTGAGTTAATTATTGTTGGTATTATATCAGCAAGTCTAGTAGTGATTATTGATGTGAAGAACTTCTGATCTACATTTAACAAAGATATAGGTCTATAAGATGAACATTGTGTAGGGTCTTTCCCTTCCTTTAATACTACGGTTATAATAGAGGAGTTCCATGTTTGTGGCCACTCATCCTGTTCTAAAACCCAGTTAAAAACTCACACAATATTGGGGACAACAATTTATTGAATTCCTTATAAAATTCATTTGTAAATCCATCACTCCCTGGACATTTTTCTGTTTTACCTTTTTTAATAACTCTTAAAATCTCTTTTTTTTGTTATTGGAGAGGTCAACACTTTATTTTGTTGACTTGTAATTCTAGGAAGATTAAAGGAATTCAAATAATTTTTAATTTAAATTCCTTGAATTCAAACTCAACAGAATCTGGTTTATAAAGAGACTGGTAATAATCTCTAAAGCACGAAACTGAGCCTTCATCCCTTATACTCATTATAGCAGATTTTTATTTTTTTTATTTTTTTTTATTTAAATGCTAACCTTCTCAAAGATTTTGTACTATTATCGTAATATTTCTGTCTTGTATACATTAAATTCTTCTCAATTTCTGCAATTGCTATTTTATCCAAGGACTTCATGACATTCTTTAACTCTTCATAAACCTCCTTATTTTTATTTTTCTTGTGCTTTTCTTGTAAACTTTTTAATTTATTTTCTAAGTTTAACTTCTCTATTTGACTTTGTTTCTTTGTCCATGATGCATATGCTATAATTTCCCCTCTCATTGTGGCTTTAGCAGCCTCCCACAATATAACTGGTGTCACTTCTCCATTCTTATTACTCTGTATATAATTTCTAAAACAGTGTAATATTTTATCTTTAAAAGTATTATCCCTAAGAAGAGAATTATTCAACCTCCATATTGAAGTTCCTTGTATAATCCCAAGATCCATTTCCATTATCACTGCTGCATGGTCTACTACAGTTATTGGTAAAATTTCACAACTCTTCACCCTTAGCACATCATTTTTGAACATAAATATATAATCTAATCTGGAGTAAATATTATGTGCTTCAGAGTAATATGTAAATTACTTAATCTGTGGGTGCATGCAACGCCACACGTGTCAATCCCAGTTCCTCACCTGCTTGTTGCAGAAGTGTAGCCCCTTTTACTGATTTATGTTTTCTTGTACTCTGAGTATCTAATTCCTCATCCATCACCAAATTGAAATCTCCTGCCATAATCATTATTCCTTTAACTTCCATTACTAACAGCAATAAAAATTTTTTTTTTTTTAAATTTTACATTTTCCCCCGATGGGTTGTATACATTAATTAGTTACTTTTTGTCCTTCTAATTCTCCTCTCACTAATACATATCTTCCCTCCTTATCCATTTTACTAAATTCTTTTTTAAAATTCAAATATTCCTTAACTAATATTGCTACTCCTCTTTTTGCTGATGTAAATGATGATGCGAATACTTGAGCTCCAGTCAACTTTTCTAATTTTTTATGTTCTTCTTTATTTAAATGTGTTTCTTGTAAAAAACAAATAATTTCACCTTTATCTCTCTTAAGTTTCTGAAGTACTCTTTCTTTTTATTGGATTGTTTAAACCATTTATATTTACAGTTATTATTTTAAGTCCTCACATTTATTTATTTCTCTTAATAATTTTTATATTATCATAAAGGGATACAATAAATTCTTTCACCTCATTTTCCTCCCTCATAATCACAACCTCAAATAACCAAAAAGATAAACAAACTCCCAAATAGTGCAAAAACAAAATCTTACATACAGTTGGAAGTTTATTGTTAAGAGTGAATGTGGCATCCTTCACAAGTTTGCCTAATGTTGTCCAAAATGTATTTTGATTTTGGACAAAGGGGTCTCCAAATTCCCAATGCATTTGCTCCCCCTAACATTTTCAACTGCAAGAATAATTTCTCTTTCCTCCCCTTAAAACATTTTTACCAAAAAAAAAAAAAAAAAAAAAAAAAAAAAGGAAAAGAAGAGGACTTAGAGAGGGAAAAAAGATACTAAGCTAATAAAAAGAAAAAATAAAATAAATTAAAAAAAAAAAAAAAAAAAAAAAAAAAAAAAAAAAAAAAAAGACAACATAATAATAATAAGAAACTAACAAGACTTAACTTCCTTCATTTTTCTCGCCACCTTCTTTCTTTGAGGGTTATTTAATCATCAACCTATATTAATACATTTCTCTAAATTAAACATTTATATCAAGACAATTTAATTCTTTTATTTTCAAAGAAGAAGTAAAATTAAGTAATTAACAAAATTAATAAATTTATCAAATTAAACCTTTATAGTGAAATTTTTCCATTCTTTTAATAGGAAAAAAAAAAAAAGTAAATTCCAAATTTCAAGGAGGGAATTTAAACTATTTAACCCTTATTAAATTGTATACATTTCATTCCACTTTTTCCCTCCTCAACCGATTAAACCAAACTTAAGTTCCCTCCTTCGTCTCCCCTCCATCCTTCTTTGGGGGTTATTTAAATCATTAAACTGATCTAAATATTTCTCTAACTTGACCATAGAAAAACAACTCTTAAAACTTAAGTTTAAGGAGGAAATTTACACTTTTTAACCCATCTTACATACATTTAATTATTTAATTTTACTCTTTTCCTCCCCAACATAAATCAAAACAGTACCTTATTTGTTTTATCATTCGTTTTCTCGTTTTCTTAAGTAGCTCAGAGGAACAGCAAAGAGCAGTACTTGAGATCTGGCAGTTGGTTCCCCACTCTCTGATGACTCCTCCGGACCAGTCAAAATGTGGGTTGTGAGCAGTCAACCATGGAAAACCAAGGATTATAGGAAGTTTAGGGGTATGAATTAAGAAAAACTGCATCCATTCCTGATGGTCCCGCACTGGTAGCTTAAGCGGCGGAGTGCACTGAGTAACCCGACCTGGCCCCAACGGACTGCCGTCAACTGCTATAATGTTTAGGGGGTCTTGGAGATTCACAGGGTAAATAGCGAGACTCTGGGCCATCTTAAAGTCCATGAAACTCCCAGAGGCCCCTGAATCAACAAAGGCACATATTCGATGGTGTTGCTGGCCCTGGGTAATAGTAGCATGGATTGTCAAGCCAGAGGTGACCAGGGGATGATTCCTATTCTCGCCCCGGCCTCCCTGCTCCAGGACGAGACTTGGCTTTTCCCGACAGCTCAGGACAGTCTGTGCAAAAATGGCCTGGCTTCTTACAGTAGAGGCAGCATCTCTTTCTAATCCTTCGATTGCGTTCGCCCTGGGATATCCGTGTTCCCCCCAGCTGCATAGGTTCCTCTAAGTCACCAGGAAGAGGAGACAATTTAACAACACTGGCAGCGTCAAGTAAGCTGGTCTCCCGCTGTCGCTCCCGCTGGCGTTCTCTGAGGTGATGGTTGACCCGGATGGCCACATCAATGAGAGACTCCAGATCAGGGTCTCGGAATGCTAATTCGTCCTTAAGCTCGGGGGACAAAGCATGGTGAAAGGTTGCTCTTAGTGCACGTTGATCCCAGCCACTCTTGGTCACAAGAGTACGAAACTCTATGGCGAAATCAGCTGCACTCCGGGTACCTTGAGAGAGATTCAACAGGTGGTGATCCACGTCTCCCCTACTGGCTGGATGTTGAAACACTCTTTTCATCTCTTCAATAGTGTTGACTGTTTATGGTAAGTGGAGACATCTGATCCCACAAAGCTGAGGTCCAATCAAGCGCCTTGCCTGTGAGGAGTGTAATAATGTAGGCCACCTTACTGTTCTCAGTAGGAAAACTGCTAGGTTGAAGTTGAAAGGCCAGAGTACACTGGGTAATAAATCCTCTGTATCTCTCAGAGGTACCATCGAACTACTCTAGGGCTGGTAATCTGGGCTCAGAAGGAAGTGCCCAGGAGTTCTTGGGGTGAAGAGGTATGGGACTGGAGACTCAGAAGGTGGAGGATCTCAGACAGAGCCTGATCATGTCGCTGAATGGTCATGGCTTGCTCAGAGAGTGCAGTCAGGATGTGTTCATTTGAACTCTAGTCTCTCCAAGACTCTTCTGCTGGGTTTGCTTCCATGGTTCAGTCTTGATGTAAGAAGTTGCCCTTGGTGGGGATTGAACCTGGGTCTCTGGTGCTTTAAGGGTGAGTGGTTACTCACTGAGCTAACTCCCCACAGTTAAACCCAATAGCAGAAGATCAAAAGAGCCAGGTGACTTAAAAAAAATAAGCAATCTTTACTAGAACAACAAAAGGTACAACATACAAATAGAGAGCCGAGCTTCCATAAAACAGAGAAAACAAAACAGACACGAGGGTCCAAAAAATATATAACAAGAGATACACTCAACTTGAAAACAGGCAGCAGGAAACTCAGGATGACTGGCTCAAGACTGAACACAATGGCAGAGAACAAACAGACTTATAAAGGGACAAACACAGGTGTGGGAAATCAGGGTGATGAGCAGGATAATGAACATAATTGGGGTAATGGGTCTGGAGTGGAGAGACTAGAGTTCATGATGTAAGTGCCATCCACAGTTCTGGAGGAAGCATGACATAGAAGGCTTGAGTTTATATTATGCTGTTACCTCTACGAGTTTTTGTATTTTATGTTCAAGGTACAATAAAAAAATAAATAAAAAAAAGACATAGAGGGCTTAAGAAGAGCGACCCCTACTGGCCAGGATGAAAATAGCGCTCTGGAGACAAGACCATTACAACTACAACATGGACACGATTTAACTTAATTAAAATGAAGGAATTAATTAGTACAACATGCATGATTTAACTTTAATTAAAACGAAGGAACAAATTTGAACAAATCATGATCACTACAGAGGGCGCCGTTAGATTCTCTTCAAATTTTTGCTATGCCACGCCTGTAGTTCACCTGAAAGAGAAGACAATTTGCGGTAATGCTTACTACTGTGCCACTTGTGGCAACACTGAGAATGCAACAAATAATTAAACTATTATTGAACAAAAACAGACATCCTCACCCACTATTATGTACTCTAAAATGGTAGTTTCTTCATATATCCCATCTGATGTCTTGAAAAAAGAAAATCAGAGACAATAGAAACCCAAGATGGGCCATATCCTGATTAGCAGAGTCTTTCTCAGGTGGCACTGACTAGATTAAAGGGGAACATAGCTTGTCATTTTCCCTGAAAGACACACAACATGCCCTTGCGTTAACCTCGGTTTAGGGTGTACTCACACTAGGCACGGTTGCCTTTAACCGAGCCCGAGCGCGATTGTCCAACGCGGTCGGGCATGGTTCAGAGCGCCTAGTGTGAGTACACCCTTAGTGAAAGCTGACTGTGACTAAATCACAGGCAATGCTAATGTTGCTAAACATGTCAATGCTGCCAAGAACATGAACATGTTTAGGCATCTCCTAAAGTTTGAAAGGTATAATTGAGTTACATACGTAAAACAACAACCACAACAAAAATTCTGCAGGGTCAAATATTCTGTTAGAGGCAGAGTTGAAACATCTACAGTAAACATGTACTACCCTGCTCTTGTTGTTTGTGAAGAATTTATTGTGCTTAATGACAGACATCAGGACAGACTGTTGATGCAGTTGTAAAAGCCAAGCATATCATTTGGCTGCTTGAGGAGGCGGGAGCCGCAAGTTTCCTGATGTGAAGTCCCACCAGAGTGAAGTTGGGACTCAGATCTTTTTCCCTCCTGGGGGAGGAGAGCAGACGATTGAGAGACTGGGCGTGAAATGAGAAGGGCTTATCTCTGCTATAGCTGTAGAGAGAATAAAAGAGTGAAAGACAAAGAAAACAAGAATGCTAGTCTTTAGCGTCCTTGTTAGCGCATCCGCCTCCCATGCCAGAGACGGCTGTTCGAATCCCACTGGAAGCGGTTCAAGTAGGATCGGTTACATTTGCTGCCGTGACCCGGATGGGAGTGAGGTTTGCACAGCTCGTACTAGTTTTCCTCCTTAACAATTGGTCAGAAAGATGTTGATTGTGAAGCAGGCTTGGGGAATATAGTGCGAGCTGTGTACACATACTGTAGACACACACACATAGAGCACAATCCCGACATCCCTCATTCAATGAGCCACCTGGTTGCTAGGCAACTGAGTTCAGGCAGCCACCAGTGCCAAGAACTCCCAATTCTGCTGTGAGCTTGTATGTGTGCGAATTCCTGTAAGTCTGTGAGCATAGCTAGATGCTGAATTATAAAATCGTCAGCAGGACTGTCCCATGTACGTCTTTAGCTGGTTTTAAATGCATTGCAGAGGAACCACCAAAAAAAACACATACACATTAAAGGTCTGAATATTGGCAAGTGTCACAGCCTTAGGCTGAAAGAGGACATTTTTCATGCTTCAGCACTCTGAGTTTCTCTTCTCTGGCACACTAATGTGTTCAGTAACTGTCGCCTGATCATTCTACCACTGACGAACTGCTAATTGAAACCAACCAATTGAAAACGAACATACCACGTTCACACAATATAGCTCTGTTTAAAATTAGTACAAATTACTAGTCCAATTCAAAGCTATTCAACCTCCCTTACCTGTTTTTCTTTAAAAACCTATTTCATTAAGACACTGTTTCACTTTTAGCTGTTTTAGATATGGATTCCAACAATTTTAGATACAATTATTCCTTATGGAAACATCTACACAAAGTTGTTTGGTAGGTTTTTCTGTTGGCATTTTCAGAGCAAAACCAGTTCACACTCAACAGATTTAACTATATACAGCCTAATATGATCCATGCATTTGAAACACTACAACCCAAAAATCATTTCCCTAATAGGGTGAATGTTTGTTTTAATCAACCAAATTAAGGTTAAGAAAAGAGAAATGCACAGGCACCAATTTGTTGTTATAACCTGTGTGATTTCATTCATATAAGTTATTTGTATGTGCTGTACATGTTCAGTGTTCATGTTAATTTTTTAACATTTGTGGATAGACTTAAATGAACAATATCAATGTTTTGCTAGCATCTAAAATAAACTATGTACAACTTTAGATACATACAAATCCTTACAAATCTTCTGTAAACTGGGCAGAATTGAAATCGTAAATAAATACAATAAAATCAACCTATATGAATTGATATTAATTCAATATACTATGAGTCAAGGATTTGAAAGGATTTCTAAAGTTGTAAAAATAAATAACTAATAACCAAGTGAACCAATTAAAAATCCACCTGAACAAATGTATTGTGAAGCACTGATCAACTGGAAACTAACTTAAAGGCACAATATGTAGGATTTTTGGATTAAAATATTCAAAAACCACTAGAACAACATTATATATTTTGTTAAATTTTGTACTTACATTATCCCAAATGTTTCCAAGAATGTTTAATCCAGAGAAATAAGCAATTTTAACCAGGACACGGAGTGTGTCCGTGCGTTGCCTATCAATGGCATCATACCTGCGTTACCCTCGGTTTCCAGTTTTATTTTGTAGAAACCATGAAAACACCAAAGACACTTTAGTATATTATGTGTTTTATTAGACAGGAGAGCAACTGTTTGGATGGATACATTAATCGACAGAAAACTAATCATGTTATATAGCTCAACACAGTAAGTCACATTAAGCCAAGCCTAATATTGATCTAGCTTAATGCAGTGTGCAACAAGTGTCTCATAGCAGCTGCTGAGTGAACGCAGAGTAGCACTATAACAACTTTCAATACACAAATGTAACTAATATGATAAAACAGCGCTGCTTTACCCCACTGCGCTGAGTTCCGCTGCTCTCGAGACGTGTTGTGCTCGTCTCTCATTAGCAATCGCTCCAGCGGCTTTGTTCAGCTCCAACATAACTCGGTCCTGCTCTGCTTCATATTACAGTAACGTTAATAACCTCATCCATGAACATGATTTCTGCCCGAGTCCCGTCCCGATTCTTTTCCACCAGCTGTAGACGTTAAGACAGCACATTCCATGATTCCGCGAAATCAAGGTATCATCAAGCTATGCCTTTGTTTTGAATATTGTTTTGAAATTTCATGGCCCCCAAAATATCTTGTATGAATATCTGAACATGCAATATATCAGAAGAAAGAACAGACCCTCTGCTTTAATGCTTTTTTATCAACAGTTGAATATGGGTAAGTTTCATAAAAAAAAGGCAAGATTTTAAGGCAAAAATCTGAGAATATCACGTTTTTGTCAAAGACTACATCTGGATCAGATTCTGAACAATGATCAAATCATAGATGGAGTAGATTGAGTCCATCAACACCACTAATGCTTGGACAGTCCTGTAGCTCATCCTGGATTGACATTTCATTCAGTAACATTAGGCAGTTTTGATTTATATGCTGTTTAATGTTTGGGGATCACGTTATTTTACATATGCATATGATTATATATGATATTGTTTGTTTCTGCATCTTCTTCGCATTCGTGTTTTGATCAGGACATTAAGTACTCTTTCAGAAGATGTGTCATAGCGCCCCCTATAACAGTGAAAACACGGAAAGCTGGAAAATTTCTGTCAATGGCAGGAAACGCTTTCTCACAAATGATGGAAATTTTCGTCAATGGAGGGGAAAGAGTTAACTATGACATTGAAAATATTAAATATTAATTGCACTATACACTCAAAAAAATATTTCAGTCTAAACTTAAGTTTTATGTAATTGAATTACATTCAAATTTTCCATCCATTTTGATTACATAGTTTTTACATAAACAAACTAATAAACTTAATGTGATCCATATTTGTAAGTCATATGTAAATGAAATAGGTAAGATTTATGTAAAGGTATGCAGAAAAATGCCCGGGTTATATAACACTGCTTAGTGTTCATGTGTGTGCGCACTACTGAGTTAAAGTACCATTGAAGCAGTGTCAGAGTTAATGAGATAATTAAGTGATGAAGGAACATTAATGATGAACACCTGCTGTTAACAAGAAGAATCACTGAAGAAAAGAGAAACAACAGACTTCAGTCACAGCCTTCAATGAAATCAACTGAAGATAAAAGACATTTAATCTCTCAAGATCTGATTAAACAACTCTACAAACTCTACAAAACATCACCAGCTTTACTTTTTACTAACTAGATTGACTTTATTTCTGTCATACGTCTGTAGAAGTTCTTATGAGAATTAACAGAGGTTTAGATGTTGATGATTTATTGAGATTCATTTGACGTTACCATCTTTGAGGTCAGTGTTGGCTTTAATTGAGTTCTTGATTTTATTGCCTCAAGAGTTCTCTGGCTGCTGTAACTGAGTGTTTATGAAACACCTTTGTTGTATTATTAGCTTCACTGCTGTGAAGCTAATAATACAACACCCATTTCATCAGAGACCAAACTCTGAATAAGATCAATAAATCAGCTCACTAAATACTACAGCTTTTACCATCAGCACCTGTTCACACGTTCTCTTGACATTTATGCCATAAGAAATGTGTTTAATAAACACCCAGGTACAACAGACAAAGAACAACTGATGCAATGAAATCAAGAGCCCAATTAAAGCCAACACTGACCTCAAAGATGGTAACTTCAAATGAATCTTAATAAATCATCAACATCTAAACCTCTGTAATTCACACAAGAACTTATGAAAACGTATGACAGAAATAAATCAGTCTAGTTAGTAATGATTGAAGCTGGTAATGTTTTGTAGAGATTGTGGAGTTGTTTAATCAGATCTTGAAAGATTTAATGTCTTTTATCTTCAATTGATTTCATCGAAGGCTGTGACTGAAGTCAGCTGTTCCTCTTTCCTTCAGCGATTCTGGTTGTTTACAGCAGGTGTTCATCATTAATGTTCAATCATCACTTAATTATCTTATTAACTGTGACGCTGCTTCAATGGTACTTCAATTCAGTAGTGCGCACACACATGAACACTAAGCAGTGTTATATAACCCAGGCATTTTTCTGCATACTATTACATAAATCTTACCCATTTCATTTACATATAACTTACAAATATGGATCACATTAAGTTTATTAGTTTGTTTATGTAAAAACTATGTAATCCAAATGGATGGAAAATTTTAATGTAATTCAAATACATAAAACTTAAGTTTAGACTGAAATATTTTTTGAGTGTATGCTAAGGAAGCACACAGGTCTTATCATCTTTTGCTAAGATAAGAACATTGTTGGTTGAAACACGCAAACAAACAGCTGAATCTAGAAAACAGCTCCATGTGGACATGTTTTTCATTCTCCAATTCAAACTGTGACTGGACTTCTTTTAAATACCTTGGTGATAAAACCTCCATATCTCTATAAACAGTACATCTGGACCGTGAATGTTCAGCAGATGACCTCTGTGTTCACCCCTCACCACAAAGGGCTCACCCTCCTTGGCTTTGCAAACACCAGGAACACCTGGAGCTGTGGATCAAACCGTTACATCAGTGGGTGGAGGTACACACAAACATCTTGTAAGGCAAAGACAGTTGCGTCCATATTGGATGGATTATACACTGATCTCTAGGGTTTGATGAGGTCAAACAAACTCATCACATGCCAACAACGGCTTCTCATACGTCAATCGCACCACAAGCTAACAGCTGCAAAAAAACTATTAAAATGTATTGTACAGCATTTAACATGAAATATTTTTTTAAATAACTTAAATTTTGCATAGAAACAGGATAACTTCTACAGACAATATACCGAATAAGAATCGTACCATAAGCTAACAGCTAACTTTTTTTTATTAAAGTACCCAGCTAACATGAAACATTATGGCATAGTTTTTTTTTTTTTAAATGCTCTTCCAGTAACGTTAATGGAACATTCTTTCGAAATTATCTGGTCTTTAATATTGTTCTCAAAGCGTTAGCGTCATTCCAGGAACTTTTTTTTCTAAAACGTTTTAGATGGATGATCATCTAACATGTTTTAAATGTTGCTGCTTGTTTGAGAATGTTTAAAGAATAATCAAAAGCACAGTTCCCATATGTTCCCCTAATGTTCACATAACCAAGAAAGAAACGTAAAAAACAACAACAACAACAACAAAAAACATTCAGACATTCAGGTACATTTATGCTACAACGATTTACTAAAAAAAAGTTTTTCCTTTGTGTTTTCTACGTACAGACGACAACGTTTTCAAAAAAAAAAAAAGGATCCCCGTTCACCTGGATCTGTGAAAACGACTAAAAACGCTGTATTATGCTGCCAGGCCAGTAGTTGGCGATGTCACTTTGTAAAGAAGCACTACACGCCTAACGAGTTATGATATGATTAATTATTCATATTTCCCTTTTGAGCTAATTTGTTACAGTTGAAAACGGTGTCGTGTAAACACCCTCAGAGAACACTGAGGAATAATGTTTTTTAACTTAACTGGAATGTTAGTAAAACATTCCCAGAATGTATTACATTTTGTATTACATATAACATATTTTTGTTAGCTTACTTCTGGCTAACCAGCTAACTTCTGCAAAAAAAAAAAAAAAGCTATTAAAAGTTTTCGCACTACATTAAACAAAGATAATTTTTGTAAATAACTGCATAAAAGAAGGCTAAACTTAGTTTTGCTTTAGGTTAGGTTACACTCAAGGTCAATAGGTTAACGTTTGTTAAATATTTACAGCGCTGTCTGGAACTTTTAAGTTCTGCTCCCAAGACTGAGACAAAGTTGATTTAGTGACCACGTTTATTTGAGTAGATTAGCTAGTCAGTATAATCCCCGTTCAGATGCCAGACGTCTTGGCGGAGACCAGCAGATTATGGACTCAAGGTTCATGTGCGTTTGCTGATTTTGACACATTCCATAACCTTACCAAAACATTTTTCTTATTCTGCCATCACCGCCTTGTTAGAATGCTTTCAAAACAACATCTTCAAATAATAATAGTTTTCGCTTTATCATAATTCATGGATGTATTGGACAATATTGTTTGTCCTTGTATGCAACATCATTTAATCCTGGATCAAATGTTTAACAAGAGTGGGTCTTGACCTTGAGGTTAACTGGGACCCCTTTTACAGGAACTTGCCTGTAAAAGCAAGAGTCAATCAGGTGATTCATGACTACAAAACAAGTTGTACAATTTGTCTTTTGAAGTCTCAGAGAGTCACCATGAACTGTTCCCATTCAGGTCCGTACAGGGAAAAAAAAGAAGCATGCAACACTGATTTCTAAAAATGAGCTGTTACATTAAAGGAATGCTTTGCGTTCAAGTTCTACCGACAGCATCTTTGACATTCTGTAAATTAGCATAGAAAATAAATTTGACTTATCTCTCTGTTTATAAAAACAAGCAAAAATCGTGTTTACAGAATTGCATGTACAATGAAACATGATAAACGTTAAAAACAAAGATTTAAATGTGTTCAGTTTGTACGTATTTACTTTTAATTTGCTTTCTTTCTCTAGAATGCAGTGCCTCATAGACTTTCAATGTAAATGCAGGCACACATTTTGTCTTATTTTACAAATTGACAGACAAGTGCATGCCGCAAATGATACCAAAAAAACTTCTATTGAATGCAGAACATTCCTTCAGAACCGAATTGGGGAAAAGCCTGTAAAACTTACAAAAGAGACTGAACAATAGAATTATGCATCAAAGCGCTTGCAAATATTTTATCAGTGAAGTGTTTTATCACAACCACAAGATCCAGAGTATCTCAGTATGAATATAAGAGCGCAAGCATGTGTGTGTTTACGATGTCGACTGGGGTGCGCCATGCTTTGATCGTGGACTATCGAGCTCTGTGTTTGCTTATAGCGTTTGATCTTTAAAACACTGTCGCGTCAACAGCAGTCTGGCCTCTCAGGCATACTTAAACCACACATACGCTGCAGAAGACAGCCGCTATATTTTCCAGGCTTACGATCTCAATTATAAAATGACTTCCTGCTGATCAAAGGTGCTCTTTCGTGCACTCTGTATCATTTCCACTTTTCTCTCTCTCTTGTTGCTCATACTTACGGCTTGTGATTTGAAGAAACTCTTTTCATTTTGTGTGATAATGCAGGAAAAAATACAATAAAACTTACATCTGATCCATATCTCAAGACCAGATTGTCACAGAGACTCTTTTGACACAGAAACACCCTAGCAACCACCTAGAAACATGATAGTGACTTTTGCTCAGGCAAGTTTAATTCACATTAACAACAACAACAACAACAAAACCCCCACCTTTTTTGGGCCTAGCTAGCTACAATTTCTAGCTAGCTAAGTTCTAGCTAGCTGTTGCTAGCTCCAAACATGTCAGGCTCTTAATTACAGTATCACACCCCGCAAAAGTCACAGTCTGAATCTTTAAAAGAGCAAACTCTTTTGATCCAGAACACCTTAGCAACACCCTAGCAACAGGCAAGTTTCATTTAGTTTCACAAAAAATACATTTTTGGACCTAGATAGCTACAATTCCTAGCTAAGTTCTAGCTAGCTGCTGGTAGTTCCAAACACATCAGGCTCTTAAATACAATATCACACATTGCACAAGTCAGTCTTATGCTGTGTTCGAAATCGCTTCCTATACCCTCATTCACTATTCCCTACATTACTCCACTAATATAGTCCGCTTGAAGGAGTGAATGAAATGAGTGAATGAATTCGGATACTGAGTGCGCCGGAAGGGCTGCCAATTTCGCATAGTTTGTGCTTGCTGTTTAATCATTTGAAATGTAGCAAACTGGCAGCTCCAGTAGTAATGAATATTAAACTCTGCAATGAAAACTAGCATGTACAAACCTTAATTAAATGATTTAACGATCAATTAAAAAGGAAATTATACCTTTATGCAGTGTTGGGTGTAACGCGTTACTATGCGTTACAGTAATTAAATTACTTATCCACTGAAAAAGTAATTTAATACAGTTACTTATAATTTAATTACAGTTACTTATAATGTACTTGCGTTACATACTGTAAATTAGTTCAACAGTTCTGTTTAAATCAATATTGAATGTCCTCTAGGTAAAAGTGAACGCTGCCTTTTTAGCTGTAGTGCAGTTGCGTGAGTTCGCAACTTCGCACCAGTTGTCTGAAGATGTCGGCAGAAGCGAGTGGCTGTTTTGCAGAATGGAAATTTTCCAATTACTTCACTTTTCTGACACAGGTAGGCAAGAACATTACGGTAAAATGTAAACTATGTCCTAGGGAGAAAAAACTACTCGCGCGCTCTCTGAGAGACGGTTTCTTCAGTCAGTGAGCTCTCAGCGCACACACACATATAGCCGCCTCTCACGAGTGTCAATTTTTCGCTGTTTATTACACATAAACGTTCAAATACACACACAGTTATGCCAAAATGCCCATTTTGGCGTATATTCGCGTTGATTATGTGAATGTGAACAGCATGTGTAACAGTATTGTCTCCGTCCATTAGGTCTTAGTGACAGCAGCCTTTAAAACACGCTACTGTCTACTATTGGCTGTCTGTATTATAAATGATAATCAAACAATAAAAGAAAAGCTTTAATAAGGATTAATCTATATTTATTTTATACAGTTATGACTATGCAGAGTTATTTTATATTTGATTACTCAATTTCTGTGGTATTTTTACTTAATACTATTAGACCTACCTGGAAAAAAGTAAAATATAGCATTGTTTTATTTGTATTTTTGTATATTTTTACCATGGTATCAAGTATTGTGCACTTTTGGTGGTATCGGTACTGACTACTAGATTTTTGGTATAGTGACATCCCTATTTGTTATTAAAAAAAATTTAAGTATTATAAAGTAAAAAAAAAAGTATTATAGTGTATGTTTTAATAAAGTTAAAATGTTTTAAAAAGCTATAAAAGGCTAAACTATTCCATGTTTGACTAAATTATTAAAAGAGTTTCCTTTCTATTGTCTATCCGGTCAAGGTTTATAGGGATTTTAAGAAGTAATTAGTAAGTTACTTATTAAATTACTTTTCATTTATTTTAAATACAATATTGATGATGTAATTAGTAATTAGTAATTAATTACTTTTTTTAAGTAACTTACTCAACACTGCCTGTATGATATTATACTGGACCAGCGTGGTTTGGAAAATGAATGGATGATTGATTCAGCTGTGGGCGCCATCTCCTGGCGAGAGGCGGGAATTCATTCAGCACGCGACTCTCACAGTGCATTATGGGTATTCTCTAGCCGTTGAGCATGCATCGGTTGTACACTCGTTATTGCAGTGCATTGTCGGATTGAATGAGTGCACTCAACATTGTCCACTATGGTTTCGGACACCACTACAAATGGCTGTCTCCTCAAATAGTAAGGGTATAGGGAGCGATTTCAGACACAGCCTCAATCTTTAAAAGAAGGAACTCTTTTGACCCAGAACACCTTAGCAACACCCTAACAACCACCTAGCAACATGGCAGTGTCTTCTGCACAGGCAAGTATCATTCACATTAACAAAAAACACCTTTTTTTTGGGTCTAGCTAACTACAATTTCAAGCAAGCTAAATTCTAGCTAGCTGCTGCTAGTTCCAAACACGTCAGGCTCTTAAATACACCATCACACCGTGCATAATTCACAGTCTGAATCTTTAAAAGAGCACGGCTAACAGAATGGGGTGTTTGGACCAACAGAAAGAGTTAGTTATGTATCCATAAAATCACAGTCGGTTGAAGCCATATGATTCTTATCTTCTGTAATGACAACCACAGTGCAGACAGAATTAGGTGAAACACACTCACACACACATATTACACACTCATATAAAACCCTAGTCTCAGCTTTGACCTATTTCTGAGCCGTACAGAGCGGCTCTATAGATTAACGAGTCTGCCAGGAAGCACATACATTGAGTTCCCCAGAAGAGCTACGCTTTGGGGCTTCACATGTACACGGTTCTTCAGAGCAACTAGTAACAGGCTTTACTCTGGGTGCTTCATTCTTCTGACCTAAATAAATGCAAGAAAGTGAGTAAAGTGTTTTCCAATGCGCGTCTGCATGCGCAGGTGGGTGTATGCATGTCTTTCAGGGTTATAGGGTCAACAATATGAAATAGTGTTTGATTCAAATGTGTAAACAAATATAGCATTGAGAGTATTAAAGGCAACATTAACATTTAACATCCGTAATGTGCCGTATTTCAGAGGGAAAATGAACACTAGTCCTTATGAAGCAAGAGCAAATATGAATGAAATCAAACTTTTTTGCAAAAGTAATTTCAGAGTTGGAAAAAGTTATATTATTCTTCAGAAAAATGTGAACCATTGAAATTCTAAAAAAATGGGGTTATATTTGAATTTTTATTGTTTAATATTTATTGAAATAAAACATTTTAATGATTAATATTTGAAATTAAAAATAAATTATGTATAAAACACATATAAACATTAAAATGTTTTATATTACAATAAATATTACATTTTAAAAATATATTTGAAACAATTTTTCCATATTTAATATTATTAACATAAATAAAAAATTTGATTTGAAAACATCAGGGAATGTGAATTCTAGGGCTATAAATGTATTTTTCAAAAGGTGTGGGAACTAATGTTTACATTTATGCATTTTGGCAGACGTTTTTATCCAAAGAAACCTTATATTCAAGGTATACATTTTATCAGTTTATGCTTTCCCTGGGAATCAAACCCATAACCTTGGCATTGCTTACATGCTCTCTACTGTTTGAGTTATACATATGTTTAAAACCACTAACTCCACACACCAACAAACAAAAGTTCAATCATTTACTAGCACAACAAAGCACTTTAACAGTGACCTACAAGTCTTATCAAGCCATCAGCCTAACTGCACTAAAACACAAATGGGTTTCCTTTCACAAGCCATAAAATCAGAACACTTCCCTCCACCTAGAAAAGGGCATGAAGTACTTTCAACCCTTTTCTTGATAAAAGTGACGTATTATACCTAGAAGGCACCCCTGAGGACATTTATGCAACATTGAAGTGCATTACGCTCTCTCAGGAAAGTAATGAAAGCTAAGTGTCCCCCTAGCGATCCTCTCTTTCATTAGCTAAAGAGAAACCTCTCTCTGCAGGACCTTTCAAAGGCTACTGCAAATGTTAGCTCCCTCAGGACAGTCCCGAACCTACCATTTGCCGCACTGCTGACAATGGCCAAGAGCCCTCATTTGCTTACTGAAGTAAACAAGCTCAGTCTGGTTCCTTCGTATGACTGAAAGTTTGTGACAAAGACTAGCGACGCTAACATCATTTAATTGGTGTTTGCTAATTTAAACATTTATGTGGTTGCTAATACTTAGGGTTAGAGATCTGTACAAACCCTTAAACTGAGGTATTAATCTTTGGGTTGGCTTGTCAGCAACATTTGTGCATCAGACTTTTTGAAGTAAGGCATGCTATTATTAGCGATCGCACTTACAATTTTCGCCTGGTGCATGATAAAATGCCTGTAAACTTACATAGAGACTTGGGGATGAGCTAAACTTCCTAGCAACCATCCATAACACCATAAAATCTGCATAGCAATGCACTGAATGCTGTAAACAACCACCGAGAACTAGCATAATTTTAGCACATGTTAAAATCGAGTTTCTACTATATTGTTTACTCATGAAAACGTAATATTACAAGCTAGTAAATGTAGAAGTGATTTAGTTTAAAATTAGAATACTCCAATGCTGCGTTCAAAATCACATACTGAGTGGTACTACACTTGAATTTGAATTTACTTTGCCACTGTAAAAAAAAGTAAGTTCTATGTATGTGGGGGTAGTATGAATGAAATTCCTACATACTACATACACCATGTTATTACTGTCATGTGACTTTTCAGTGCTTAACTGTCATTCATAAATCCTCTCCAGTGGCCTCATGGGACAGTAAAGTGTCCATTGAATGCGCACTTCAGAATCTCGGCAGAAGTAGTAGGTCATCCGGGGACTTTTCGCCTACTCTTTTTGAATACTGTGTATTCGGACATACTGCTCTTTTGGCGTACTGTTTTTCACATACCATATAGTACGGAAGTATTCAATTTTGGACGCAATGCAATTTTGTTTTCACTGTCCTGACCATCTTTATACTTTATACTGACAACTACAGATGTGGATGTAGCATCACACAAAAGCATTTACTGTTACCAATTCCAGTGTAGAAAAAGGCATATTTGTCACATGACTTAATCTAATCTTAGACCAAAAGTGTTCAATAATACAATCATTTTTACATTTAAAAAAATTGTTATTACTTGAAATAAAAATTTTATTTTTTAAGCTAGTTGCCAACAAAACAAAATTATTCAAACTTTAACTAAAATTAAAATGAAAACAGGAAATCTGAAAATAAAAACTAATTTGAAATATTAATAAACTATAATATTACCTCATTGATACTAAATGTGTATATATAGCCTATTGATTAAATGGTTTTCCAATGATTTATCGTGGATGAGCATGCATGGCCTTTATGAGTCTATTTTAAACGCAACTTGTTGGATGTTTCGGCAGAGCAAAACGCCTGCATGTCGAATTGATCGGTCTATAAACAGAACTTCTTTGTTTCGCTCCATCATGACTAATAGGCAGCTGTATCTCGGATAATAACGGACAGAAGCATGTGGTTGTAAATGCAGTGAAAATGTTTTGTGAAAAACAGATAACTAAAGTTAAAGTGCTACAAGCAGCACCAAATGAACTGCAGACTGTTTGACATCCCGACTGGGCCGGAAAAAGCAAAGAGCTCAACCAAACGTGATTTTGGAGAAGATCCATCTGTTTGGCAAAACAATGGAAGATGGTACAGTACATTCAACCCAACCCAATTACATATCACTATCAGAAGACTGGTGGAGAGGTTATTCCTATATCCACTGTAACTGTGTTCACAAAAGTCCTATGCTAGACTGTGATTAGCTGAACAGTAGTTTGCTTCTGTCAGCATCTCCAATGCTTTGGTCTGTGATTAAGTAAAGACAGACACACATACTCACACACACAGAGAGAGAGAGAGAGAGAGAGAGAGAGACATACTTTACATACAAACTAAGCTAACAAGCTCAGTTAACTGATCCAGAGTTGTAATTACAGAAGTTACTGGGTTCACTTCAAGCGGAAAGAGATTATAGGAAATATGATGAACAAAGAGCAAGAGGTAAGGAAGATAAAGAGTGAAGAAACTGGATAGAGATGAAAGAAGTATGACACAAAACAAAAGAGAGAGGGAGTCACAGTTGTAAAGGTGTGATGGAAAGCAGATGTGTGTCTTTCATTTCATAAAAGAGGGGGATGGGATGAAGAAAAACAAAGAGGAGGAACAGTACATGAACACATTTAACACCATACACCTACAAACACATCTAGGCGTTGGCCAAATATGGATTTCAAAAAATAAATAAATAAATAAATAAATTGCTTGACAAAATGCATATGAGAATAAAACTCATTTTCACACAACAAAAATATATGTATTTATATATAAAGTTTTATTTAAGCATAAACTTAAAAACAATCTGACAAATCTGAATATTTTCCATATTTTATCTTAATAAATTTAGTTTTTTTTTAAGTGAATTGTACGCGTTATTGTGGTTCATTGTGGGATTAAATGAGTGCACTCGATATCGTCCACTATGGGTTTGGACACCACTACAAACGTCTGTCTTCTCAAATAGAGCCCTATTTAAAGGTATTATAGGGGGCGATTTCTGACACAGCCTTTGTTTTCCCTGTTGAAGAAAAAAAAAAACCAGCATATGCTGGTTAGGTATGTTTTGAAGCATGGCAGCTGGTTTGAGCTGGTTTATGCTGGTCCTTAGTTGGTCCTTAGCCCTTAGCTGATCATGAGCTGGTAGCTCCAACTAGCTCCAGCTCAGGACCAACTTAAACCATCTCAAACCAGCTGCCTTGCTTAAAAACATACCAAAACAGCATATGCTGGCTTTTTCAACAGGGTTGTCATGTGAAAAATATGATTAGGTTTAAACTGTTGCTTGGGATGCTGTTTCAGAGACATATTTTAGCGAGGTTAGCTGTACTAACCTCAGCGTTGTGCAGTGGCTAAAGCTAAAGCTAGTACAATTTCCTGAAGTGAGCCATTTGATGTGATTGGCAAGAAATCGAAGACTCTTGGTCATGTCGAGTGAAAGTAAACATTCCATTACCATGATTTGCAATGTGTAACCTTGTGTCTAGCTTAACCTTTGCCACTGTCCCTCAAAATTCACCAGCTGAAGTCAATGCCCTAGTACAAAACTACTCATTGATCGATCTAGACTGATACAACACAAAGGACACATTCATTCACTTATTCATATGAGTAAAATATCTCTTAAAGGGGTAGTTCACCCAAAAATGAAAATTTTGCCATCATTTACTCAACCTCAAGTTGGACTTCACAGGTTCAAGTCTCAGTATTGGCAGGAAATGTAGGTGGGGGTTGTGAATGAACAGCGCTCTCTCCACTCTTGATACCCACAACTGAGGTGCCCTTGAGCAAGGCCCCTGGGCGCTGCAGCAAAAAACAAAACAAAAACAAAAAAATGGCTGCCCACTGCTCCAGGTGTGTGTTCACGGTGTGTGTGTGTTCACTACTCACTGCTGTGTGTTCACGGTGTGTGTGTATTTACTTCTCACTGCTGTGTATGCACTTGGATAGGTGAAATGCAGAGCACACATTCCGAGTATGGGACACCATACTTGAATTTAAGTCACATCACTTTAAAAGTGAAGTTAAGTTACTTTCACTTTTAAAGGTGCAATATGTAAGAATTTTGCAGTAAAATATCCAAAAAACCACTAGGCCAGTGTTATATATTTTGTTCACTTGAGTACTTACAATATCCCAAATGTTTGCAACTATTTGTAAATCGCGAGAAAATTGCACTTTTAACCAAGGCTCCGGGACGTGCGAGGAGTCGCCTGTCAATTGCGCAATACCCGCGTTATCCTAGGTTTCCGGTTTAATTTTGTAGAAACCATGGAAACACCAAAGACACTTTAATATTTACATGTTTTAATAGACAATGGAACAACTGTTTTGATGTATTTATAGATAGAAAACTAATTATTGTTATATAGCTTAACACATTTAGTCTTATTGTTTAAATCTAATTTTCTTGATTTTTTGTGAGTACCATGCTTTACCATGCCTCAGAGAAAAACACTAAGTAGCTAACATAGCATAATCAGATGCAGCTTTATTTTTAGTAACAGTAATATAGAATTTTCTCCATAATACAATACGTTTTAATTACGTTTAAATTAACGTTTAAAATTAATTGCATGCCATTTATCAACACAAGCCATACAGCATTTATTAATATGATATACTAAAATCGATCTAGCTTACTGCAGTGTGCAGCAGTGTCTCAGAGCAGCCGTCGAGAGTACGCACAGAGTAACGTTATAACATTTTCAACACACTCAAATGTATCTAATATGATAAACAGAGCTGCGTTACCTCATACTCATGACCGGAATAGCGGAAGCGGCGCCGGTGACTGTCACGTAATAAAAGTTCTGCTGCTCGTGTGTTGCGCAATCGCTCCAGCGGCCTCGTTCAGCTCCCACAACACTCGGTCCTGCTTTGCTTCATACTACAGTACGTTAATAATCGCACCCATGAACATGATTTCTTCCCGAGTCCTATCCCAATTCTTTTCCACCGGCTGTTGAGGTGAAGAAGACCACATCAAAGCCACTGGAAGGCAAGCCTGCAACCTTTAGCCAAAAAAGCGTAACGGCTAATGCTAATGCTAACGCCCCGCCCCCGGCGGTACGCAGGGAAGGAGACCAGAGGCTGTTTTTTGAATGGATGTCAATGGATGAGAGGCTTCACTATGCTGATTAAACAGCTTTTGTGGGGAAATAGCTAATCGTTTAATTAATTGACAGCCTGTTTGCCAGTCTTCAGCATGTTTTACAGTAAACAATACTTTTGTTGGGAACTATATGTAGATTTTAGCTTGATAAAAATGTATTTTTTAAGAGAAGGCAGACTAGGGAACGTTGCGACTGACGTCACTGCCATTACACGATAGGCTGAGAGGTGCCGCACGTGATTAGCCGTTACGCTTTGTCCAATGGTAAGAGATACAGAGGCTGCATCCGAAATCGCGTACTGTAGAGTAGGTACTACATTTGAATTTAAATTTACTTCACAACCGTTGAAAAAGTATGTTCTATATAGTCCGAATTCATTCATACTACACTCATTCGTACATACTACATCCGCTATGTTTTTACCATCACATGACCTACCAGCGTCAGTTACGTCCCTTCAACTCCATTCACAAATCCTCTCCCGTGGCCTCATGGGATAGTAAAGTGTCCATCGTATGCGCACTTCAGAATCTCGCCGGAAGTAGTAAGTCATCCGGGTGCTTTTCGCCTACTGTTTTTCGAATACTATGAATTCGGACATACTACTCTGTTCGCATACTATATAATAGAGTAGTATTCGATTTCGGACGCAGCTAGACCCTCTTATCTCCCTATAATAATACGATCTCTGACCACATGTCCCAAGATTCTGCGCTGAAACTTAGCGTCATCAAGCTACGCCTTTGTTTTGAATAGGCCTCTAGCGGACAGAAAACATATTGCACCTTTAAGTCAATGAGGTCCATCAACTGTTTGGTTACTTATATTCTTCAACTGAAGGAAGAAATTCATAAAGGTTTGGAACAACTTGAGGGTGAGTAATGACAGAATTTTCATTTTTTGGGTGAACTATCCCTATAAGTATATTCCCACTCATATTAACATTTTTAACACACCAGGGTGACTAGGAACATGAAATTGTCCAGCCATAGCAGGAGTATAAATATGTGGTAACACAAAGGTCAAATTGAACAGCTGTTTTATTTTATTTTATTTTATTTTATTTTTATGAGATTTATAGACAGTTGGCGATATATGGGTGTGGACCTTCACTTAACATGAGCGTCCTCTAGTGTTTAAACTGCAAACTGCATGTGCCTGACTAATACAATTTCGCATTTAACACCTTTGTGTGTGTTAAGTGGTTGAGTTTATTAATATGTTTTTCTCAGCGTGGTCTCTTGCACGTAAGTGCATATGTGCATGTTTTGTATGTGCGTTAGCGTGTTAGCTAATCCTAAAACGCCTGTAGGAAGAGATTTCTGACTGTGTAGGGTATTAACTTGATATAATCTCTGTTGGGGTTCCCTGATCACACTTCACAGGGGGTCACAGCAGGGTTTCTCTGTGTGTGTTTTTTTCTATTTCAACAGCTCCAGGAGACACAGACGGTGGGCAAACACAATTTATTGACATGTTTTTCAGCTCTTAGAGACTCATTAATATTGAAAATACATTTCTGTCTATAGTCCTGAAGGGAAATTGCTGTAATATGTGTAACTAGTGTGTTTTCATACAGTTTAAAGTAGGAACATTTCTGATGAGCTAAAAATGTAGAGCCTACTAGTGGAAAAATCCACATTGAAACGTATTAGTCTCTTTTTGTTTAATGTATAGATGATTCTGAAGGTGATACATTTATTCTTATCTAGTCCTTTACTCTTGTTTCTATCGTCACCTTGTGGTCAGATGGGTTAATTACGCTATGGCGTCTGGCGCCATCTTGTGGTCGGATGTAGGTGTTACATTTATGTCTCTGGCTCCATCTGGTGGTAAATATACAAAAATAAAACTCAAATACCGCCATCTACACCAATTTTGTCTTTTAAAATCAGGTCACATAAGACAAAATGAACTAAAACAGAAATTCAGGTACAGAGAAATATGTAAAAACTCTGAAAAGTGCTTAACGAAGCGTTTTGAGTTCGGTGGCTCAAAAGTTCTCGATTGAGTTGCATTCAAATCTCAGAACGGGTTTTGTCTCAGGTATTTTTGTACTAAAACGTATCATAGTTTTAATCTAAATTAACGAATTGGTACCTGATATGTAAACAAAACTAGTAATGCAAGCAATCTCTATAATTAAAAAAAAAAAAAAACGCTTATTCAGTAATCACAAACTGCTGTTATTGGTTCAATCAGTCAGCGCTGAGAAAAGTAACAGTAGCGTAATAGGGTGATAGGGTAATAGCGTAATAGCGTAATAGGGTGAATTCAGGGTGATTGGGACACTTTTGCCATTAAGATGAATTGGAAAAAGTGTTCCAATCAACCTGAATTCACCCTATACAGGGACACCTTAAAAGCATCGAATTACAAAAATACACAAAGAAGAGTTTAGACTTGACTTATTATTTAAACTCATCGTATTTAATAAGATAAATGATAACTTAAATACCTTCCATCCGCTTCCATCAGATAAGCTCCGCCTTTGCTAACCTTTCTAGTTTTCTGTTTCTACACTTCGAAGTTTGCGGAAAACTGAGATGGTCCTCACTGCAGAACACAAGATCCAGGGGGTGGGGTTGGATCTAGATCAGTGTTGCCAATTTGACCTCTGTACGATGTACGATCAATAATGAAAAAAATCCCATAATGTACGATAATTTCAGTATTTTGTGACACTTCAAAATGATGGTCGTTATAAATCGGCTCATTGATCTAGCTGTGTGGATCCTCTACTACATCATGATTGTAAGGAGAACGTGTTAGGAATGTCTTCCATCTCATTTCATGTTATCTCGGCCAATCATCGTGGAGAATGAATCTCTCTCACGAGCTCAAGTTAACGTTCCTGCCGCGGCGCTTAGGTCAGTTGTTTCCCACTAAGGTACGCCTAATTATTTATGTATTGTGGTAATTTGCAGTTCATGTCAAAAAGTTGTTGGTCTAATAAATAAATAGCTGTATTCTGTACGTTTGACTTGTCATGTCACCTTTATTTATACAGCTCTTTTTACAATGCAGATTGTGTTAAAGTATAGCTTTACAGAGATAGAGGGAACATAATTGTGGCTGTACAGCAGCTAAAATAGTGTGATTGTCCAGCTTAAGTTAGTTCAGTATTGATTCTTTCCGTTGTAAAAATCAATAGTTATTAATTTAGTTCAGTTACCTATACTAAAAAGTCGTGTACGATAATTTTGTTCCAAATACGATAATTTTGAGCTTCTGGTACGATAATTGGAGATTTACAATCTGGCAACACTGATCTAGATCCAACTCCTCTGGCCGGCTGTAGAGAGAGCAAGAAAGGAAGGCATAAAATGCATACTTCAGCGGAGCGAGGGCTTTCGTTGACGGTAAAGAGATACGTCCTGAAGAAGGCAACAGAACTACATAGACTTGGTCATCTTGTTGCACTTTGTTAATAAATAGGCTAAGTGGTTGCTTTTGAGTTCAAAATTCGATTGGTATAATAACTGGATGCACTTTAAGTTTTATTTGAATGTTTGCAACTGTTAAAATTCGTGGCAATCATTTGTGAGAATCCGAATCCCATTATGTTAAAGTTTAAAGTTTCGGGTTTTTACTTACTCTTGTGGTTCTTTCGGTAATCATTTGGACATTATGTCTTTCTTTATTTTCTATCAATGCCAGAGGTATTCGTGATATCCTAAAGAGAAAAGCTTTGTTTTTGTTTTGCAAAAGGAAATGTGTAGATTTTTGTTTAATTCAGGAAACGCATGCATGTTCTTCAGATACAGTGTTTTGGAAAAATCAGTGGGGAAAAGAAATTTGGTTGTCATTTGGCAGTAATCGATCAGCGCGGGTCGCTATTTTACAAGATAAATTTACAGGACAAATACGAAATTACGAAAAAGATGATTTTGGTAGATGGATATTGCTTGTGTTAAATAAGGATAATGAGCAATTTGTATTAGTCAGTTATGCCACCAATAACAAAGTGAACAACGAAATACTTTTTTCACATATTGAGTCTAGAATTCAACATTTCATTTTCCTATATCCTTTAGCCCAAGTTATTTGGGGAGGAGATTTCAATACTGTGTTTAATGAAACCATTGATAGATGGCCTCCTAAAAATAGGCCTAGTTCTTCTAGTGAATTGGATAATATATGTTTAAGATTGGGCCTTATCGATGTGTGGAGATATAAGAATCCAGACAGGGAGGAATATACGTGGAGTAACAAGGACTCATCTCTTCATTCGCTTATTGACTATTGGTTAGTGTCTAATAATTTAACTAAAAATGTGGCTTCTGTGCTGATAGAACCTTGCATAATGACTGATCATAAAGGAATATTCATAAGAATAAATATGGGGGTATTGGAAATTAAATAATAAACTGCTTGAAAATGAATATTTAAAGATGAAAATTAAACATATTTTTGAAAAGTATACAACAATTTCGAGTTTAGAAAATTCCTATGGAAAGTATTGGGAATTAATGAAATTTGATATCAGAACAGCATTTATTAACCAAGGAAAATTGGAAGCAAAAAATAATAAAATGAAAGAGAAAGAAAAAGGAAGTTTTGACTGATTGTGAATGACAAAAATTAGATTTATTGCAGATTGAATTAGATAATATTTATGAGGATAAAGCTAGAGGAGCATTTATTAGATCCAGACTTAAATGGTTAGAAAAAGGGGGAAAAAAAATACAAAATATTTTTTTTTGGCTTCGAAAAAAGAAACAGTGACTTTGCCTCAATCTCAAAGTTAATGATTAACAGCAAAATAGTAGATAATTCTTCAGTTATTTCAAAATATGTGGCTCAGTTTTTTAGTAATTTGTATTCTTCCACATCAGCTACTTCCAACATTGATGCTTTTAAATAGTTTGGCGAGCGATACCATAAAAATAGACCAAAACTTTCAGAATGTGTGTGATAAAGAAATTGACATTGAGGAGTTGAGAGAGTGCATTAATAACAAATCTCCAGGCTATGACGGGCTAACAGGAGAATTTTATAAGACATTTTCTGAGGAACTTTCACCTTTTCTGTTATTAGTATTCATAGAAGCTATACAAAATGATGAATTGCCTGTTTCATTAAAACGTCTCAGGTTACGTATGTAACCATGGTTCCCTGAGAACAGGGAACGAGACTCTGCGTTTGACACGCTTTGGGGAACGTCACACGTGAGCTGATGTCTGAAAGCCAAGTATCAAAAACTCTAATCCTATTGGCCGGTGACAGCCTATGACATCATCATAGCGCGACCCGGAAGTATATAAGGAGCGCCTAGAGAACCAGTCAGTATCTTTTCGTCTTGAGGGACCGTTCAGCAGGCAGCCCCGAAGCATGGCAGGGCAACGCAGAGTCTCGTTCCCTGTTCTCAGGGAACCATGGTTACATACGTAACCTGAGACGTTCCCTTTCGAAAGGGAACTCAACTCTGCGTTTGACACGCTTTGGGGAACGATATACCCACGCCGCCATGCTTAAGGAGAGTGCATGCCAAGATGGCTAGACAAACGTCAAGCAGTTTCGAATGAAACGCCAGATAGCAACTCACCCTCGGGTCACACAAAGGCTGTCAGTGACAGCATTCCCTACGGCCAACAGCCCAAGCTGAGCCTCAAGAAGGCCTTCCGCAGAAGGCCTACCAAGGCCGCTAAAGGCATGTGGAACCAACTTTTCCGAAAAGAAAGTGGTCCCTTTAAGGGAATGTGGCCAGAGAACTGAAAGGAACCCTGGCCAGTCACTAGAGGGGAACAAAGTCACCCTCAATGCCACCAGGGAGGCCGACCTGGTCTGTTATAGGACAAACTTAGTCTTGGCCAACACTGTCTGAGTACAGAATCTCCATAACGCATTCTTCATAGAAGAGAGCAGGTAAGAGTGACTGCAAAAAGGCAGGAGCAACTCAGACCCACCCAGCGTAGAGACGGGCATCCTGGAGAGCAGTACTCAGCTGAGTGCTATGAACCCTCGTATTGAGGGGAGTATAATCCGCTCATCCTAGGATCTACTCAGCGCTTAATTAACGCACTGAGGAGGCTGTGCGCTAAACGCCTGTTTATACAGGGGAGCACAAACCAGCCTAGGGCTGAATCTCAGGAGGAGGCCTGATTAAGGCCTACCACCATGATCAGCTTAGGGAGCTAAGCACTATTACAAACATAACCCTAATAGGGAAGTACAAAGCTCACCTAACAGGTAGACCATACAATGGGCACATAATCATGGAGGCCGAAAAGGGGCCTACAGCATGATTGTAGCTATATGTGAAACAGAAGTAAATTCAGAAAGTGGCCTGGAGGGGCCACTCTGAACACCTGTCTTGCTGGGGCAGACAGACAACTTCAATGGCAGCAAAAGAGGCTGCAAATGTGCCCGCATGACAATCCACCTAACACAATCCAACGAGCAGTGTACTCAGTAAAAGCACCTTTTTACTCTTTAAAGCAAGAGGAGTACAACATACGCCAACACGTATTAAGGAAGGCCTGGATGGGCCTATAACCTTAACAGACACGTGGCATCAGCTCGTGGCAGTGTTTTAGGCACCAAGACCGATAAATAACCGAACTATAGGAGGTTAGATTTAACACCTGGGCCTCTGGCCAACCGGAAGTGTATATAGATAACTCTCAAAGAGAAATATACACAAACATACACCAGTATGTTCAAAAAGGGCGGCCCATAAGGCCTAGCAACCTCTAAGACATACGGCGTAAGTCCAGTGGCCATTTCTAAGAGCACGATAGATCCACCCTAGGCGCTAGGTGGCTATTCAGCTCAACTAGAGTAGGAATCAGACTCAGGGAGGCAGATGTAGTTTAAACCAAACCTCAGTAAGGTTTCACCACAACATTCACCCTGAGGGGCCAGCCACTCAAAAGTACTCGGTAAAAGCACCCTATTACTCTCACAGCGAGAGGAGTACATAACTGAACTCCACATGCTACACCGGAGGCCGAAGTAGGCCTACCTTAGTCAACACGTGGCATCAGCAAGTGGCTACCATAACCATACCAACCAGTGGGCCATGTATTCAGAGATTTTTCCAAAGAGGGAATACATAAAACGCTGCCATACATCGTGAACAGGCCTGTTTAGGGCCTATCCATCAGCGATGGGTCGTGGCCGATGGTGGTATGGCTTCCCAGGCATCCTGCCATCAAGTCAGCTAAAAAGGAGGCCTTGAGGCACCTACCGTTTCAGCAACAAGCGGCGTTCAGCCTGTTTGCAGAATAAAAACACAAACTGTGCCAACATGTGGACTAAAAAGGAGGCCTGAAGGGGCCTACCGATTCAATGACACGTGGCCTCAGCTCGTATTAGATTAGATTCACAAGCATCCTGCCAGCATGTCAGCTAAAAAAGGAGGCCTTACGGAGCCTCCAAGTTCAGCAACACGTGGCGTTCAGCCCGTTTGTCCATATTAACGCAAACTGTGCCAACATGTAAACTAAAAGGAGGCCTTATCAGGGCCTACCCTAGTAAACACATGGCATCAGCCAGTCCAGGACCGTACCAACCAACCGGCCATGCATTCAGTAGAAAACCTTTCACGCATAATACTGAGAGAAGGAATGCATATTACGCCACCATACTCCACGAGAGGCCTGCTTAAGGCCTACTCAACAGAGGTGGGGCGTGGCCGATGGTGGAATTGGACCGATGGTATGAGTCGCAGGCATCCTGCCAACAAGTCAGCTAAAAAGGAGGCCTTGTGGGGCCTACAATCTCAGCAACAAGTGGCGTTCAGCCTATTTGCAGAATGAAAACACAAACTGTGCCAACATGTGAACTAGAAAGGAGGCCTGTTGGGGCCTACCATTCCAATGACACGTGGCTTCAGCTCGTGAAATTAGGGAACCAAGCTACAGGGAACCAGCTCTAACCCAACAATAGCTGTGAGAAGCTAACTGCAACCTGAGCTAGGCTACACATTCCAACAGGCAATGTACCCTAAATCATATGTGACTAAAGGGAACCAAACAAAGCCAACATGGTCTAAGGGAGGCTTATATGGCCTACTACCTCAAACGGACACGTAGCAAAAAGCCTGTGGCAGTGTAAACTATGTGAGCAAATAATGATCAACTAACAGCACTTGTTAGAAATACAATTGCTAACTAGGAGGAGGCTAATTAACCATAAGAGCCTACAATCGAAGTTATACGCATAATATCGCTGTTAACAGATCACAAAGGGAGCTAATAGAAACCAGCTTTTCTCAAAAAGTGGTCCTATACTACCCTGAGTATGCAATCCAACAGGTGATGCACTCAGTGACACAAATAAACCTCAACTGGGAATATAATAGTCACCAATCTCTCCAATAGAGGCTAACATCAAAGAGCCTGCTATTACGAGAACAGGTGCTAACCTGTGGCAGCATAAGTAAGCTCACATACAAATGTAGGGCAAAAGTCTAGAACTCAAAGCAAACGTAATGCTTTGACATACATGCTGTTTCCAATAGGGAAAAACATTTTCTCCACACAGATTCTCAAATCTGTACTAAGCCCTAGAGGACGAAAGGCTAAAAGCTAGCACCGTCAACTCAAACTTGATTAAAAGAATCAAGTGGCTCAGAGGAAAAAACATTTTCCATAGCATGAAAAGTTCTAGAAAGTGGGGCCTAGCATACACCTGCATGACTTATCTACGCAAAGATAAGGGCCTACCACCTGAGAAAACAGCATCAGGGAGTCTAAAAACAGTCTACCACCTAGCTGTTAACCTCACCAATTGCACCTACATAAACAAGGGGACAATGGGCATACGGCCTAACAACTCCCTCGGGAGGAGGCCAGAACTAGGAACTATACCACCTGATGAGGGATAGTATACATGGGGTTAACATATAACACACCTAACCTAGCTCTAGCCTGGCCGCTAAGCTACGGGCCTTCTTACAGGGCCACAAGCCTAGTGAAGCCTGGGCTCCACTTCCAAATCTCATGTATAAGAGAAAGAAAGCGAAGCTCACAAGCAAACAATGTCAGGCTGCCGATTAAGGCCGACCTAAACATACATATTAACTGAAGTGACGAGTGCTAACTCAAACTACTCTAACAAAACAGCAGATGAGAAGCTACTCTAAACAAAAGGTGGCTAAGAGGCAGCCATTTTGTGGCCTGCACAATAGCCAACCTATCAACTGCAGTTTGCCCAAAAAAACCCTTACTTTTTCCTGACTACATGCTCAGAAAAACTATACAGGAAAACAAGGTCTTATTTTGAACACATAAAATATAGACCCTCCTGCAGCTCAAAGACCAAAGACTCCTAATACTTTACGTGAAAGGATGGAATCTAAGGTTCTTTTAAGCCTAAAGAGATCCTCTCATTACCAAACCGAAAAAGCGGGCCGACAGAAATAATTACTATGGGCCCAGCCATCAGTCTGACCATAAGAAGCATCTGAGCATGATATATTAATGAATATATATATATATATATATATATATACACATGCATATAAATATATATATATATATATATATATATAGGAGGTGAAAGAAGAAGAGGAGAGGGTAGATATAAATCGCCCTTATGTAACTGGGGAAATCGATTACAAACGCAACTGTGTTTACAATCGATCGCCCAACTCACTCTCGCTTCTTTCCCCTCCCGTCTGTCTGGGATCAGATACAAATCTGAATGGCTAGGGGTTTTTCCATGCCCTCCCGATCTCAAACGCAGAGATCAGGAAGAAATGGAAAGTTATGGGAGCTGCAACGTTCACGGAGAGAAAGGGAATGCTCGCAGAGCCGTCTGCGGGCGGTCCCCCTCCTAACGCGCTCTCACGGCAGCCCCAGCCCGCCGAAAAAGCGCGTCCCAGAAAACACAGCAGCTCTGCATACACAGCAGCCAGAGGAGCGCGTGCTGCCGAACACAATGACGTTAAACACGGACGTCATTGTTATCCAGCAACTCATCCTCGTCAGCCCCGGGGAAGCTGAGAGAGAATACAACTTTCTCAAACTTCCCAACGAGCTCACCTGCGAGCCCTATGATTGCGGCCGCTGTTTTGCCTCAGCACAAACGGGGCCAGAATCATCAGGCACAGATGCGGACGCCTCTTCCCTCGAGAAGAGTGCCGAACGAGAACGGAGCGTCCCGATAGGGAGATGCTCACAGTAAACAATAGACAGACACACAGACAGCGCCCTCAAGCACTGTCTATGCGCGCTCCTCTCCCAGACAGAGAATGCCCAGAAATGTGTATATCAAGTGTCAAAACCCTGGGACACGGATAAACACACTCTCTTGGACGTTTGTAAGGCATAAAAAAGATAACCTTACCGGAGTCGATACAATCGCGATCAGACAGAACAGTTCCGAAAGACGAAAAAGATACTGATTGGTTCTCTAGGCGCTCCTTATATACTTCCGGGTTGCGCTATGATGATGTCATAGGCTGTCGCCGGCCAATAGGATTGGAGTTTTTGATACTTGGCTTTCAGACATCAGCTCACGTGTGACGTTCCCCAAAGCGTGTCAAACGCAGAGTTGAGTTCCCTTTCGAAAGGGAACAAGGAGTTATAGCACTGATTCCCAAACCTAACAAGGACAAGTTATATATTGAAAATTGGAGGCCTATTAGTTTGCTCAATAATGACAGTAAGTTGTTTGCAATGATTTTTGCTAGAAGATTAAAACAAGGATTAGATAAAATAATTGATATAGAACAATCTGGTTTTATGCAAGGTCGTCATATCAGGAATAATATTAGACTAGACTTAGATATGATTGATTACAATCACTTTATTGAGGATGACAGTTTTATTTTATTTATCGATTTTTATAAAGCATTTGATACGGTGAACCATAGTTTTATTTTCAAAGTTATCAAATTTTTTGGTTTTGGAGATATGTTTTTGAAAGCAGTTAAAACATTGTATAGTGGATGTAATAGTTCTGTCAAACTCGCTCATGGTACTTCACAAAGGTTTGATATTCATTGTGGCATTAGGCAAGGATGCCCCCTCTCTCCTTTTTTATTTTTGTTAGTCACTCAGGTTTTGGCAATGCATGTAAAAGAAATCAGTATAATGGTATCACAGCTTTAGGTGTAGAATTTAAGCTTAGCCAGTTTGCTGATGACACTGCAGTTTTTTTGAAAAACAAATTTGAGATACCAAAAATAATTAGATGTATTGAGGCATTCACTGCTGTTTCAGGCCTTAAAATGAATTGTGATAAATCTGTATTGTTTCCCCTTAAAGATTGCTCCTCTACAGAAATAGAGAACATCCCAGTTAAACACCATTTAACATATCTAGGTGTAGTCTGTAAAAATGAAAAACAAAGGAGTCAGTTAAATTTTGAACCAATTATTTAGAAAACAAGTGAGAAATTTAATTTGTGGTTAATGAGGGATATATCAATATTTGGGAGGGTATTATTGTCAAAGGCGGAAGGTATATCTAGATCTGTGTATGTGTCTTTATCATTAGATGTGCCTCCTAAGATTATTAAAGATTTAAATAAGACTTTATTTGGAGAGAAAAAAAACACATTATTTGAAAAAAGAGGTCATTTGTAATCCTAAAGAGGTCTTAGATTATTACGCTTAATGACACTTTCAAAATTAAATGGTTGATAGAGTTTATGAAGAATAGAGAAAATCCTTGGAACGTATTTCCTAATTATATATTTAATACTCTTGGAGGCATAGACTTTTTGTTGAAATGTAATTTTTCTGTCGACAAAATTCCTGTTAAATTGGCCGGTTTTCACAGACAAGCCTTGCTAGCATGGAAATTAGTATACGCCCAATTTCTCACCCCATAATTATTTCATATGGAATAACAAAGACATACTATTCAAAAACATACTTGGTTCAATGAAAGTATTATGTTAGTAAGACAGTTGCTTAATTCCCATGGGTATTTGTTGTCATATACTGAATTTCTCCAAAAATTTCAATTTCCAGTTAAACCAAGAGAGTTTGCTATTGTTCTTGACTCGATCCCAAAGAGTGTGACATTACTTTTAAAGAACTCCAGTGGAAAGTCATAAGAAATGCTCTTTGTTCTGTATCCTTTCCTGCTGCAAGATTTTTCTGGTCTTCTTTATTTGGTAATATCTTTTGGGTTAAAGCATGGAAACTTTCAAATAAGTTCTGTATCAATAACAAAATTAGGGTCTTATAAAATACTTCATAGAATTTATCCTGCTAAGCATGTTTTGGAAAGATTTAAGCTCGATATTTCCTATACCTGTGAATTTTGTGGACAAGAAAAACAAACTATTTTGCATCTGTTTTTTCACTGTATTTATACAAGATTATTTTGGAAAGGTTTAGAATTCTATATTAATAGAAAACTTGATTGTATGATAGAAATTTGTGTATTTGATGTACTTTTTTATACAGAGAATGAAAATTTGAAATGTAAAGAACTACATATTATACAGTTTATTTTATTAGGAAAATACCATATACATGTAAACCAAATTTTTCACATTTTAAAAATGACTTTAAATTATATGTAAATCTTTTGGAACAAACTAAAAACAAAAAAGCACTGAAAACATGTAATGCTCTGAAAGCACTGAAATTTATGTAATATTTCCTTTTCTTTTCTTTTCTTTTCTTTTCTTTTCTTTTCTTTTCTTTTCTTTTCTCTGGCAGCTAATGTTAATATGATGATGTGAATATGTTATACCTCTTGTTCTTGTGGCATTGAATAAAAAATAAAATAAATATAAAAATAAACAAAGAATAGTTACAAATTTAAAAAAAAAAAAATTCTTGATCCCTAAACCTACCCATCTCCGCCCCCTGGATCTAAACCTACCCATCTCCACCCCCAGGGTCTGAATCCAACTCCTCCCACTTTACATATCCCTTAACCTACCCGACTTCACCCCCTGGATCTCGAGTGTTCTGCAGTGAAGGGCTACTGGGAAAACTTGAGCGATTACACTTGCATTCACAGTGTTGGAGATACAGCACGCAGATCTGCTCCAGTTGCTTTGTATTGGTTGAAAACTTTGAAGAAATGGCTGAACAAACCAGGAACGATTGTTTGATTTTCTATGTCAACGGGAAAAAGGTGCTTATTGCTTATGCATATCCTAAATGTATCAAGGGGGAATTTCTGGTAATGTGTTTATTGGTAAAGACTTGTTTGCTTATTGTCAAGTTCAATCCCTATAGTAATGCATAGAACACATAAAGATAATCCGAATAAAGGTGTTGAATCTAATATGAATATAGACTGCGATTAGAATCTGTTTAAAGACATTTGAAATATTCTGCATAAAGACAGTGAATATGCATAAATTACATGTAATCTGCATGTTTATGCTTCTTGTTGACAGATAATGGAGAAGAACCCAGACCCTGAGACTATGTTGCTGTCTTATCTGAGGAAGAAATGTATTTTTACACGTTTGAATAAATATGCATATTATTATTGTTGTTGTTATTATTATAAATTATTCATATTTTCTATTATGCTTTTTATTAATTAGATTATTTATATAATAAGTTATATTTCTGTAATAGGTTTGTTGATGTTAATTATGAAGTGATACGGTGGATCATTTTTAGAGGAGATTATGCAAATCTGTGTTATTTTAACTTTGTTTAGTTTTGCACTCTTTGTGTGTGTTCAGTGCTGTTAACAGGCAGTAAGTACGGCTGTGGTGGAGGTGGATGTGGAGCCTGTACCGTCATGGTGTCCAGATACGACCCTCAGACCAAGAGCATCAAGTATTTAACTCTCTCTCTCTCTACTTTTCTCTTTTTATCTCACCATTTTATTAATGTATCTGACCCATGATGGTACTCTTTTCCCCCACTTTTCACAATTGTAAATTAAGATTCAACTACAAAGCATACAAACCACATTTGTATGCTTTTAGATATAAATGAGTTTTTGTTACACAAACTTCATAATAGCTATTTTTTTCTTCACTGGCCAGTCATTCGTCGATCAATGCTTGCTTGCTTCCTGTGTGCCAACTTCATGGAGCGGCAGTGACGACTGTTGAAGGCATCGGAAGCACCAAAACCAAACTACACCCGGTCCAGGTATTGGAATCACATTATAATCTATATTATGCACAATCCAGATTATGAGATCCAGATCATGAGATTAGTATGCCGACAGATTATTATCTAGATTAATATATTAGATTACTGCCGGTTCAAATATCATCTTACAATATAGATACACAATTTAAATTACAGACAGTTTAGATATCATCTGATCATAACTTCATTTTCATCCTTGATTGTATGACACTTAATTTTTTCTCATCTAATAATAAAAAAATCCCATAAAACATTAAAATGCAAATGCATTTAAATGATTTAAACTAACCTCTTTTTTTTGTTCTTAATTTATTAGAATTAAAATTGTGTATTATAATGAAGGATGTGTATATATGTGTGCATTTGTACTTATTATATATTATATTATTAATATTATTTTGTGTGTGTGTGTGTATATATATATATATATATATATATATATAATAAGTACAATAATATACAATAATAAGTACAAATGCACACATATAAACATAAACTTCATTATAATACATATAGATATACTACTTCTTAATATTATTTAAGCAAATATGTATTACTTTGATTAATGTAATTATTAAATTAAATAATGTGATTAAATATATATTATATTTTATTGCAGGATATATAGTCAGCATGATATTATTGTGGACACTTTAATACATCATTGACATTATGTGTGTTTTGTTCATCAGGAGCGTGTTGCAAAGGCTCATGGGTCTCAGTGTGGGTTCTGTACTCCTGGGATGGTGATGTCCATGTACTCATTACTGAGAAACAACCCACAGCCCACTTTGGAAGATATAACGGCGGGTCTCGCTGGTACAATGACACAAACACGGTCTTAAATCTACAAAAATCTTAATAACACTTTGACCAATCATGAATGTTCCCATTGCAGGTAATTTATGCAGGTGCACGGGGTACCGCCCCATCGTTGATGGCTACAGAACCTTCTGTGAGGTGAACAGTGCCGATGTCCATATTCATCTTTTATTTGATTCATTTCAGCAGCTGAATGTGGCACTCATGTGGCATGACATTCCAAATCCATGGATTTGTTCCGAGCTGCTCAACCGCTCCCGTTTCTGTCCTTGTCTAATATTCTTGATTCATCTCAAAGCAACTCATTATGACTCAGCATTTTTTTTAAGCAGTGTTTTTTATTTTTGTTTCTTTTTTTAAACATTTTGGTCAATGGTTATGGAAGTATAACTGACATTTGCGTGTTGCATTTTATGTGCATTTACGATTCTTAAAGAAACACATAAAATAACATAATTTTTTCCCGTTATTTTTATAGAGTGAAAACTGTTGTCAGTTAAATATCACCGCATGCAGTTTGGCCAATGGAAATGGATCCGTGGAGCCTATAGAGAATGTGAGTATTTTCATCTTGACCAAAACTATATACATACACATACATACACGTTACCAGAAATAAAATATAAAAAACTTTATTTCAGCTAGTTGCTAGCATTTCACGTTTTAATTTAGTTTAACTTGATGTACTAAAATAACTACAACTAAAACTGAAAGAAGAATTTATAATTAATAAAAAACTATATACATTAAGAAAAATACTAAAAATGCCAAAAACAACAAAATTACTAAAGCTAAAATTAAAACTAAGATGGAAAATATAAAAAAACCTTATTGAAAATATTAATAAAAATTACAATAGTTTCTCAATGATACTAAAATAATCTTGACTATTGCACTCACTATTTTATTTTACTGCTGCACTTTGACTTTTTAGTTGCTGTAAAAACATACAGTCCATTGTCTTCAAATAAAATATAACTGGGTCCATTAATTATATCTAGCCTTGACTTGTGTAATTCTTTGTTAATGTTTCATTTGGCCCAAAAACTGACTGTTGCTACATAATTGCGTAACCATGTAAAACATTTGCATAATGCCAGCCTATTGTTTTCATTGTATGCCCGCAAACGACGTCTACTTTGACCCACCCTTAAACACTGTAGTTGTAGCTGAGGCCTGAAAGAGATTGATTCATAATGTCAACATGCTGAGAAGACGCTGTTTTTTTAGCACTGCAAAAGCAAATCCACTTTGCATGCACTTCAAAAGGATGTGGACTGAAGTTCGAATTGAAACAGTAAAACCGACGCCACTGTTACTGTTTGTATCACTGTGTATCAAGTGCCGAGAAAGATCCAGAGCTGAAATTCAGATATGGTAAATGGGCGTTTAGTTTCCGACACGCACTGTAAGTGGTAGACCAATCACAACAGACTGGGCCATCTGACCAATCAGAGCAGAGTAGGCTCTCTGAAAGGAGGGGTTTAGAGAGACTGAATCCTTTATCACGCAGAGAAGAGAAGTGAGAAAATTTAATTAGTGTTTTTGACCTTGGATGCATTTAAATCTATTGTAGAAATAAAATAAAATAAAATAAAATAAATAAATAAACACTTGCACTCTGTGGACTGAATGATGTAATAGTAATTTTTGTGTTTAATAGGGTCAGCCAGAGCTGTTTCGTAAAGAGGATCTGCTCCCCCTCGACCCCACCCAGGATCTGATCTTCCCTCCTGAGCTCATGGTTTGTCAGACTTGTTCAGAACTGTTCATTCGTCTTCACTGTTGAGTAGGTTATGTAACCATGACTAAAAGGTTTATATAAAATGTTAGTTTAAGCTTTGTCTAAGCTTTAACAAGGTCACCATTCAGCTCTAGTTTATAATTTATTTGATTTTAGGCTTCACCAAGCTTCACCAAACATAAATGCCAAAAATGTTGTGTTTAGAGAATGGCAGAGATCAAGGACCAAACCAGTCAGAAGTTTTGTGGGGAGAGAATGACCTGGATCAGCCCTGGATCTCTAGATGAGCTGCTCCAGCTGAAGGCTGATTACCCACAAGCCCCTCTTGTCATGGGCAACACCAACATAGGTTGCATATGGGCAAATTGTGGTCGCACCTTATGTATTTTTGTTTGCTAATTCAGCATTATCAGGTCACTGTGACATTTCCCCCCATTCTGTTCTATTCAGGTCTGGACATGAAGTTCAAGGGAATCTTCCATCCCATAATAATATCACCAATACGAGTGCCTGAACTATTCAAAGTTACCCAGAGATCAGAGGGTATGTGTGTTTTAGTACTTCAGCTTAATCTTATTTCAGTTAGTTTTATTGGTAACACTTATTTCAATAAACAAAAAGTATTTTTAATAGTTTTAGTGGTCACGCTTTATATTAGGTGTCTCTTACTATGCACTTACAACAAAAAAAAAAAGTTAGGCACAATGTACTTAGGCACAATGTTGTGTTCATATTGTATTGCAAAACACTTGTGCTGCTATTGAGGTGGGATACGGGTAAAGTTAGGGACAGGATTGGTGGTATGGGTAGGTTTAAGGGTGGGTTAAGGTGTAAAGGAAGGTCAACATTGTAATTATAGATGTAATTACAGAAATTATTTACAGCTGTAATTACGTGCAGGTATTTTTAAAATATAAGTACAATGTAAAAACATGTACACAGTAAGTGCATTGTATCAAATCATTTATTTAAATGTTAGTACTTAGTTGATAAAGACAATATTGTAATAATTGTTTACAGTGTAACGAAAGTTACTCCGTTTCCCATAATTTGCGTAAAACGTCATGGGGCATAGAAAAAGGTGGATGGGTTAAGGTGGGAAAAGATTGACAGATCTGAGTGAGCCGCCTGATGCCTTAATGATTGATTTTGTATTTGTAGGTGTGTGTGTTGGAGCAGGGTGCAGTATGTCTGTTTTGAAGAGTGTGTTGGAGAGAAGTATAAATGATTTCCTGCCAGAAAACACACACTTGTTTCGGGCTCTTCTGCAGCAGATAAACCTTGTGGGCGGACAGCAGATCCGAAACGTGGCTGTAAGTGTAAACAGACCCTAAATACATAACGTCACTCTTGCTACACTCACAAATATTTCTCAGTCTCTTAATTTAAGGTAGAATCAACATAAAGCACAATAATTTGATTTATTATTTTTTTAAATGATTTTAATTACTAAAAAATAATGTTTTATTAGATGAAAATTAGCTATTTTAATTTTTTTTAGTATTTATTTATTTGTACGTTTGTTGAAATATATAGACACTGGGCGGCAATATTGCAAGCGCATATCCAAACTCTGACCTGACCCCCGTTTTAGCTGCTGGGAGATGCACTCTAGTGGCGCTTTCTAAAGGTGACCAAACTTCCTAAATAATTTAAAAGTGGTTAAGTGTAAGGTAACACTTTATTTTGAAAGTCCACTTTAGACATTCTGCTGACTATAAGTAACTTTGTAACTAAATGTCAACTACAAGTCATTAGATTATTAGTAGACTGTTAGCTTAATTTCTGCTAACACTTTATTTTGATGGTCCTCTGTAACAAAGTTAAAGGCTCAAGGAAGCAGGCAGTGGGAACCAGCAAACATTCAACATAACTTTAATAATAAAATAAACATAAACAACAAAACAAAAGTAAAGCGGCAGCCCCTCACAGACGACTCCTGCATAAACTAAAACAAAACATCAATGTAAAGTACAGGCATGGTCCTCACTCATCCTTCACTGTCATCACTCCTTGTTTTATCCTTGCTGAGCTCATCCGTGGGACTCGAGACCGGTGTGGCGCACAGGTGACGCTCATCAACACTGTTGTAACGGAGGCCAGCTAGTAAGAGCTGTGCGAGTAAACCTCACTCCCTTAGCCTCAAGAGGCGCACTAGCAACTGACGCTAGAGGCTGCAGTCTTTAGCGTCCCTGTTAGTTAGCCCATCTCCCATGCTGAAGATGCCGGTTTGAATCCCGCTCGGAGTGGGACGAGTTGGGCCTGTTACACTCGCGCTACCGGCCTCGCTCCGTTCCCGTGGCTCTCGGCCTCGCCCTGCTTGCCACATCCGCCAACAGACATTCTACTGACTAGAAGTAACTTTGCAAATACGTCAACTTATTCTACTAACCCTATTCTAACACTCTATTAATACTCTAATGAGAGTTAGTTGACATGTAGCTGCAAAGTTACATATAGTTAGTAGAATGTCTAATGTGGACTATCGAAATAAAGTGTGAACAAGTGTAATTTTGTTTTAATCAGATCTAGATGATATCTAATATTTCACATTAATTCTGAAAGTAGTTATGTTCCTCAAGGAGTTACTTTATCATGCGTCTCAGTTCTTTACCAAATATCGATTACAGACGGACGAAGGAGGGTGCCTATCGATAAAGATTTTTTCCTGGGATTTGCAAAGACGGCTCTAAAGCCAGATGAGATAGTGTTGTCTGTTTTCATTCCAGCTACAAGACAGGTAAGAAATTAATTATCGGCTAGTTTTTTTTGTGCATTGTTTGCTAAAGGATCATGATTTTTCGGCAGAATGAGATCATCCATGCCTTCCGACACGCCCCACGTAAGGAGAACGCGCTAGCTACGGTGAACGCTGGGATGCGTGTTTGGTTCAACGAGAACTCCAATGTAGTGAAGGAGATCAGTATTTATTACGGAGGAGTGGGAGCCACCATCCTCAGTGCTGACCAAGCGTGCAAACAGATTGTTGGAAGGTAGGAGACAAATCTTTTTGAGTTGCATTTCTTCTGGGATGGGACTAAAAGTTAAAGGGGACCTTTTATGCCCTTTTTCAAAGTCTTGGTTTTGTTTTTGGGGTTTACTAGAATACATTTTCATGCTTGAATGTTGAAAAAACAAATTTTTTTAACAACTTTTTTGAAATTGTTGCAGCACCTCTCTTCACATTCTGTCAGTAATGCTTTGTTTAGTTCCTGTCTCTATAAAGCCCCTCTTTCCGAAAAGCGCAATGTGTTCTGATTGGTTGGGTGGACCAGTGTGTTGTGATTGGTTAAGAGCATGTTTGGGAAATGTCACACTCCTTACCATAACCAAGAGTTTCGACACACTATTAAAGCAACTCAACCAGGCCTTGCCCCCTTTTTTGTACATGCCTTTGGTTGGAATTATTTAAATGAGGAATATTGTGACTTGTTCATTCCCAGAAGAAAACTCAAGACTACAATCAAGGTGTTTCAGGGAGTTCAGAAACAGTGCGCACTGACAGGGAGAATAACTCCTTTTGGAGTGACTTTGTGCTCTGTAAATTTGCAGAACTTTTTAATGCTCAAACAGCAACATTACACACTAAAGAAGACTGAAAATGTAAAAAGCATAATAGGACCTCTTTAAGTTGCCTACTACTTTGCACTGTTTCTTTGCAAGGCCTTGGGAGGAGGCAACGTTAAGTGATGCGTACAGCACACTGGTTGATGAGATCAAACTTGGGCCGTCGGCTCCAGGCGGGAAGGTGGATTTCCGCAGATCCCTGACCTTGAGTTTGCTTTTTAAATTCCACCTGCTCGTCCTCCATTACCTGAAGGAAAAGGTATGAATGACTTTTGAAGATGGTTATCAAATGAACATAGTTTTTACGCCTTTTGTGTGTCTTTTTATTTGTTTTCAGGATGTGACTCAGAGGGAAATACCTCAAGAGATGCAAAGTGCAATTCAGCCTCTTCCTAAACACATTCAACCCGGCTACCAAGAGTTTCAGGTAATGCTATACGTTCCTCTGATGTGTGTTTTTATAGTGATGAATATTTATTGTCATAAATTTTAAAAGAAAGCTTATTATTAAAAGAAGTTTTCATATAACCAGCGGTGTTTACCAAAATTTGGCAAATATGCTAGTCAGATCAGATCAGATGACAAAAAAGCATACATACAAGGTTGTTTTCCATGTTGAAATTGTACATCATGTTCTTCAATATTACAATGCAAAAATTTTACGTTCCTCCAAAAAAATGCATTATAATAAATCTTGTATTACATGTTCCTCGAAAAATGTAATTTATTTACTTCAATGCCCATGCCAACTCATGTATGTTGGAAAAACATTGAGGTCGCTGAGGATCAGAATCAGTGAACATAAATCAGCTACTCGGAGACACGATGTCACTTCTCCAGTTTCCAGACATTTTATTGATCATCATAAACATAGTATTGTAGAACTTAAATGTTTAGGTATTGAGAAAGTGATGAATTCTTGCCGTGGTGGAGACATTGATAATAAACTTTCACAGAGAGAAGTGTTTTGGATGTTTCAGTTAAAAACTATGTCTCCATCAGCACTCAAAAAAATGATTTTTTGATGCTGTTCACTTTATTTAAACAACTTATTTTGATTCAGCACAATTGTATTAGGTTTCTGGTTCAAATGTAATTGCTTCATGTTAAATTGACTTGAAACGATTACTTTTTGACTTAACTTGATATTTTCATATTAAAATAACATGTTTCAAACAAGTAAACTCAACCAGGACTCAATCAAACAGGACTTTCACTACCTGTCATGCTTTGCAAAGGGGCTGATCTGGGAGAGTAAATGTTGAAATAAAGTGTTATTTTAAGCAGTTTTTAGCAACATGAGAAAATGGAGAGACTTTTTAATGTTTACTGTTCTGTTATGTTGGTATTTAAAAGTTTCTGTTATGTTAATGGTTTTGGGGTTACCATTGTGGTGAAGTATAGAGCATGTGCTTGGGTTGAGGACCTGCTAACAGCAATTAAAGTTGTTTTAATAATAAAAACAGCTGTTTTGGGCATGCCATAGATGGAATAAAACCATCTTCTGGTTAACACCTAACAATAAGAGTCTTTACAGAGTAAAGATTTTGTAAAAGTTGTGAAAATGGTTTTTGAACGCATCCACTATATAAACTAATCAATTGAACTGGATTTTTAGGATAACTAAATGTAAAGGTTTTGGACAAAATTAAGAAAGTTAACCTGATTCAACTAAATGGCATTGAGTTAACCTTATGTAATAAATTTAAGTTAACTGAAATAAATAATGTTAATTAAATGCAACATTAAAAAATAAAAAAATTAAGTAAATCCAACGTATCATTTTGATTTATCATGTTTTTTTTTCCTCCTCCCTTTGGGCGCAGTATGTATGAACGGCACATATTGCCTGATGTGTTATTGTTCCCATTGTACTTACCTGTTGTTTCAAATGAAGTTGAACTGGATTCTGTTAATTCATTAGTTAAGCTATTTGATAATTATAACCTGATGATCTTCAATGTTTTTATTATAAGGACTGGGTAAAATGTGAATTGTTACGCTGACGAAGGCAGACCAGCCGAAGCGTTTGCCCTTGTATCTCCTATTTTAAATCAATAACATTTATTTTAGAGTGCAGACCTTTCGCATTGTTGTCATAAATATAGCCTTAGATGTTAATATGGCAATGCATATTTATTTATTGGCATTAGATATTTATTTTTGTGTTGTCATAAATAGAACCTTTGATGTTAATATGGCAATGCATATTTATTTATTTTCATAAATATAGCCTTTGAAGCTAATATGGCAATGAATATTTAATTTTTTATTGTCAGAAATAACACTAGGTAATGTTATGCGATCTTCAAATGTGTTTTTTTTTTTGTTTTTTTTTTGTAGTGATGAATATTTATTTAAGTATTTAATGTCATAAATTTAGCTTTTGATGTCAATATGGCAATGGAAATTTATTTATTTATTGTCATAAAGATAACCTTTGATGCTAATATGTCAATGGATATTCATTTATTGTTTGTTTGCCATAAATATACCCCTTTAATGCTAATATGGCAGTGAATCTTTAATTGTTTATTGTCATAAATAACACTAGGTATGGTAACACTTACACTATACGATTTTCTGATGTGTGATTTCATTGTAGCTGTCCATGAAAGCACGGGTATGGTCTCATGGTGCTCATATGGGAAATTTGTGTTCGAATCCAGCTTGCAACATTCCTGTTCCTGTTTCCTTTCTCTCTACACATCATTTATTGTCTTATCTGTTCACTTTTTTCAGTCAAAAGCAAAAGCACTGGACTTATAGAAGATGAACAACAGACTGTGTTTTTTATGTGGACAGAATGTCTTAGATGGTCAGCCAGCTCAAGATCCGGTGGGCCGACCCATGATGCACCGGTCGGCGTTGAGTCAGGCTACTGGAGAGGCCGTGTACTGTGATGACCTACCACACACTGATGGTGAACTTTTCCTCACAGTTGTGACAAGCTCCAGACCACATGCCAAAATCACGTAAGATGGATGCAGACAGTTTGCACTGTCTGGAAACCCCCTTCAAAAAAACTGAATTATTCAAACAACATAAAAAACAGTTAAAAATCCATTTGTACAATCATTTGTGCAATCATTTGAATAAATGAATAAATTAATATTTAATTCCATATTAGCAAATGAATATGGTGATAAATGTTGTTATTATTATAGCTTTTGAAGCTGAAATGTCAGTCAATATTTATTGTCATAAATATAGCCTTTGAAGCTGAAATGTCAATGAATTTTTATTTATTGCTATAAATATAGCCTTTGATGCTGATATGGCAATTGATATTTGTTTGTTTGTTTGTTTCATTCATTCATTTATTCATTCATTCATTCATTCTACTTGAGTATCAGCTATCAACAAATGATAAAATCTCATGCTAACTAAAGTTATAGTAAAAAATAACCTTGGATACTGAGATGGCAATGGATATTTCAGTAAAAATGAGTTCACAACACTTTACACAACTAAATTATCGTTTTGTCTTACCGTCGCAGTCATATTGACTTTAGTGAAGCTCTAAAGCTTCCTGGTGTGGTGGATGTAATAACAGCTAAAGACATACCAGGGAAAAAGTTCAGAACCTTCACAGGCATTGATGAACAACTGCTGGCTGAAGATGAGGTCTGTGTATTATTATTTTTTTATGTAAAGCATTTCTTTGAAGTATAAATTTTTCAATCTTATACTCCTATGTGTCCTCAGGTGACCTGTGTGGGTCAGATGGTTTGCGCTGTGGTCGCAGATTCCAAAGCACATGCTAAACTTGGGGCGGCAGCGGTGAAGATCGGTTATGAAGATCTGCAGGATCGCATCTTCACTGTGGAGGTGAGAAGAAATAACCTGCTCATTTTTATTCCTGCCTAACAAGATCCATTCTTATAGAGCTGCTCTTGGATCTTCTTGTTTTCAGGAGGCCATCGAGAAAGAGTCTTTCTTTCTACCTAAAAGAAAGATTGAGCGAGGAGATGTGGAAAAAGGCTTGAGAGAGGCCGAACAAGTGTACGAAGGTTAGATTGTGCTGCCATATCCATGATCAAGCACACTTCCTCTCTGATCACCTGATTAATGTTTTATAACATGCTTCTTCATGTTTCATAGGAGAGATTCGGATTGGAGGACAGGAGCATTTCTACATGGAAACACAAAGTTTTCTGGTCATTCCAGTTGGGGAAGAGAAGGAGATGAAAGTGTATTTGTCCACTCAGCATCCTGCATTTACGCAAGTATGTTATATATGATCAATAGGGCTGCCCTCGACTAAAGATTTTTCTGGTCGACAAGTAGTCGTTCATTTTAAGTGATTAGTTGACTAATCGCACGTTTATTAATAAACCATATAAATCATAATAAAGAGCCTTTAATGCCTACATAGCCTAATCAGCGCTCAAGTGCACACATAAAGCTTGCCGCAGCACACCGGCAGAAGCAGGGCTAATGATTATGAATGCGTTGGGGTAAAACAGCAAGGACATTGCTTTGACATTTTAATAATTAATTGATAAACTAGTGTTTTCTGTATTTTCGGCTGCAGTGATGAAGTTGACAATGCTGACTCATTTACTTTCATTATTTTACAAAAGCATGTTTTGTTTGTGAATGCACACAAATAAAAGTAGACTCTTCACAGATTCAAAAGATGTATTACTCTTATCTGTATGACAAAAAATGACGGAGTATTTTAAGTGAAAGTGATCACGCCGGCGCCTCCATGTTAGCTGTCATGCAGTAAGCGCGCTACTATTCAGTTTTCACACTCCACACAAACGCCTGAATAGCCCACATTTTTCTAGGTTAACATTAAAGCGAGCGGCCATGTAAAGTTGCTACTACTTACATGTTTCAAATGATAAGCCATATTTCAGGTTGATGAATGATAGTCGAGCATTTGGATGTCCTGCCCGATGTACTGTATTTACCACTTAGACCAGCTGTTAACGATCTGTCACAAACTGTGTGACTTCGCCACTTCCTGTGGATTTTTTTTCCCCGCGACTAAGCGACTAATAAAATTTTGGTCGACTAAGCCTCTTCTTGTCGACTAATGGTTAGTCGACTATTAGGGGGCAGCCCTAATGATCAATTACGTATAGAAATGATTATGTCAGTAGCTGAGACTTTTTGTTATATTTTGTTATATTATATTACATTATATTTAGTTCCCTTTCAGTCGGTCACATTCGACGTACGTCAGTAGTGACCGACGAATTGGGATATCGCTAGAGAGCCCTATCAGCTTCGAGTGAACTACAACAGGCCAATGGAGTTGGTGTGCGATATTTGCATAATGCGCACCGCCCCCGCCAGGTGGTATAAATAGGGGAGCAGATGCCATTGCACTCTGTCTTTCGCTTCGGAGCCAACCTGTGTGTTCCTGCTATTAGTCTGAGAGTGACTTCGCAAGCCTTTGAAGAACTTTTGTTCTACAGTGCTGGCTTTATGGCACCTTACAGCGAGGCCGCGAGCTTTCCCAGAGTGAGCTTCTTGAGCTGTTATACAGCTTTCAACTGCTGTTTTCACAGCATTATTTGCCCGTTTGGTTTGCGATTTGGGCCGGTTCCTCTGTGTCTGTGACTCAGGGAGTGAAAAGTGTACCTGCAGTCACATCGCGGCTGTTCCCTGTGTGCTTCGGCACAAAGAACAAGAGCTTCTGAAAGAGCTTCACAGACAGACACTGCGTCTTTTTCAAGACGTCATTCTGTCTGTGCGTTTCTGGAGGCGGTCGTTTCCTATCCTCACTGACAGCCACAATCACTTTCTCTCATGTCTGCTTAGCGTGCTGAGACTGTGTTTGTGGGTGGTTCATGTTCTCTTGTAAAAAAGAGAGCACGCCCACGTCGGCGCGTTGTTCGTCTTGCCTTTCTCATAAGGGCTTGAGCGTTCAGCGCGCCGTGTGCCGTCGAGCTGCCGGCTGACAGCGCGCGTTGCCATGGCAACCCAGCGCGTTGTTCGGCGCTCTAGATGCGTGGTCGAGACTCGAGTGCCTCAAATGAGGTGGAGTCCCCTCACCTATTCCCCGATCTAGTTTCTCTTTCTGAATCAGAAAAGTACTACTTTTGGTGAATAAGCCAGGGTGACCAGAGGATCACAGTGGGGCAATACCCGCCGAGCCAATCTCCGTGGGCCCCCCACTCCTCTAATGCATCGCAAACATGTTGTGACTGTGTTCGTGGGTGGTTTGTTTGGTAACAACATGGCCACGTCGGCGTGTGTCGTTCAGTTAGACGGCCACGTTCACTGTCCCACATGGCTGGTAGCTTCTGGGTGGATTGCTGGTCCTTCTCATGGGGGACCTAGCGTCTTAGTCAGGGCTCCAGCAGAGGATCAGATGTCGACTGCTACATTGGAGAGAGGGTTGTTGGGCTCTGGACATGAAGAGGAGGCTGAGTGTCCCACGGTTGTGATGTGCTCATGTTGAATCGGATTCAGAGTTAACAACCATGCTTTCCCGGGCCCCTGGGGGTGTGGTGCGACGCGTACTCGCCTTGCCCCGCCCCCTGTCTTTAGCCCGGACGTGCATGAAAAACTTGGCAGTTTGGAAGCCTTTTCTGGTGCCAAATATGGAACGCCAAAAGGGTCATAATCTGCATTAAGTTTTTTCTCTCTCACTACCTTCTGTGGTGGGGTGGCAGTGCTACGGGCACACCACCTCTGCCCTGCATGGGTCTTGGCCCCCGGCAAGTCTGTGGAAGGCCAAAGCACTCATCGCATATGGGTAGTTCTGAGTTGGGGTTGAGCTACGCATGATGTAAGTCATAGCGCAGGCCCCTGGCCAGACAATGTCCACCATGGTGGTCCGGAAACACCCCTGGCTAGCCTTGCAGAGGTGTGTCGTCGTCTAAGTACGCTTTCTCGACGCTCTCATCTCACAAGCTGGCCTAAAATCCAGCCTGCTCAGCCCGCAGCCAAGCCAGTTGGCTAGCGAGAAGCGGTCCTGGAGATACGGGTGACCTGGAGCTGAGGTAAACAGTTCTGCGGCCCGTAGGAGGGCCGGGTGGAGAATTTTGGTTTGTTCCACCGCTGGCTCTCCGGAGTCCAGCGGTACCCACGAAGTAGAACTGTTTTCTAACTCTCCAGGTCCCAAGAGGTCACGGCTGGCAGTGCGCTCTCAGCCCCCTCTCACTTCGCCAGCAGGTCCCAGTGTGTTGGTCGAGGCCGCCTCCCATGTGCCGTCTCCCATTCACACTGCCACCTTGCAGAGTCTGACCCCACTACGGGCCGCTATGCCGTCCGAGTCGGGTCCCAGCACTCTACCTCGCTGCCCCATGCCCGGTACGTCTGTGGTGCGTTTGGTCCCGCTGGCTCGGTGTCTGGAAGCCTGGCTAGCGCTTTCCAGCCCGTCCCACTGGCTCATTCGTACCATCAGACTCGGCTATGCGATTCAGTTCGCCCGGCGTCCCCCGGTGTTCAGGGATGTCCATTACACTCATGTGTCCCTGGACAATGCACCTGTTCTCCGGGCAGAGATTGCTGTCCTCCTGGCGAAGGATGCAGTCAAGCCGGTCCCTCCAGCCGATATGGAGTCAGGGTTCTCCAGCCCCTACTTCATTGTACCCAAGAAGGGCGGTGGGCTACAGCCAATCCTGGATCTGCGTGTCCTGAATCGGTCCCTTCTCAGGCTGCCATTCAAGATGCTTACGCAGAAGCGCATTTTCGAATGCATCCGTCCCCAGGATTGGTTTGCAGCGATCGACCTGAAGGACGCGTACTTTCATGTCTCGATTCTGCCTCGTCACAGACCCCTTCTACGGTTTGCGTTCGAGGGTCGGGCATATCAGTACAAAGTCCTACCCTTCGGGCTGGCCCTGTCGCCCCGCGTCTTTACGAAGGTTGCGGAGGCGGCCATTGTTCCGCTTAAGGAACAGGGTGTTCGCATCCTCAACTACCTCGACGACTGGCTCATCCTGGCCAGCTCGCGGGAGCAGTTGTGCGAACACAGGGACATGGTGTTAGCTCACCTCAGCCGGTTGGGTCTTCGGGTCAACTGGGATAAGAGCAAACTCTCCCCCGGGCAGAGGATCTCTTATCTCAGTATGGAACTGGATTCGGTCGCCCGGACCGCGCGCCTCACCGAGGAGCGCGTCCAGTCAGTGTTGACCTGCCTGAGTACGCTCAAGCGCAGGACAGCGGCCCCACTGAAACTCTTTCAGAGGCTCCTGGGGCATATGGCATCCGCAGCCGCAGTCAAGCCGCCGGATTGCTTCATATGAGGCCGCTTCAACACTGGCTCTGCGGCGGGTCCCGAGATTGGCGTGGCAGCACGATGCGTTCCGTGTCCCCGTGACACCGAACTGCCGTCGCACCCTCACCAAGTGGTCGGACCCGCCGTTCCTACGGGCTGGAGTTCCCCCTTGAACAAGTGTCCAGGCATGCTGTGTCCGCACAGATGCCTCCGCCCGCGGGTGGGGGCCACGTACAACGGGCATGCAGTGTCGGGTCTGTGGGCGGGCCCCAACTGCATTGGCATATCAATTGCCTTGAGTTGCTAGCAGTACGTCTTGCACTGGACCGCTTCCAGGAGCTGTTGACAGACAAGCACGCACTGGTCCGCTCGGACAGCACTGCAGCCGCGTTGCGCACATCAACCATCAGGGTGGTCTACGCTCCCGCCGTATGTCGCAACTTCGCCCGCCATCTCTTGCTATGGAGTCAGAAGCATCTGAGGTCGCCGTGCCATTCACGCCCCAGGCGTGCTCAACCGTGCAGCCGGCGAGCTCTCACGGCAGCCTCCGATTCGGGCGAATGGAGACTCCATCCCCAGGTGGTCCAGCTGATCTGGCAGCGCTTGGCGAGGCACAGGTAGATCTGTTCGCCTCCCGGAGACTGCCCACTGCCAGTTGTTCTATTCCTGACCAGCGGCACGCTCGCACGGATGCCCTGGCAATCAGCTGGCCCGGGCCTACGCAAATATGCGTTTCCCCAGTGAGCCTTCTCGCACAACTCCTGTGCAAAGTCAGGAGGACGAGGAGCAGGTCTTGTTAGTGGCTCCATACTGGCCCACTCGGACCTGGTTCCCGGACCTCACGCTCCTCGCGACAGCACCTCCCTGGCCCATTCCTCTGAGGAAGGACCTCCTGACTCAGAGACGGGGCACTCTCTGGCACCCGCGTCCCGACCTGTGGAAACTCCATGTGTGGTCCCTGGACGGACGCGGAGGTTCTGAGTGATCTCCATAGCGGTGCATGAGACACTATCACTTCTGCTAGAGCTCCTTCTACGAGGAACCTCTATGCGCTGAAGTGGAACCTGTTCGTCGATTGGTGTTCCTCTCAACCAGAGCGAGAGGACCCCCGATCATGTTCGGTCAGAACCGTGCTTTCCTTTCTGCAAGAGGGCCTGGAGCGAAGGCTGTCTCCCTCCACCCTCAAGGTGTATGTTGCCGCTATCGCCGCACATCACTATGCAGTTGATGATGAATCGCTAGGGAAGCACGATCTGATCGTCAGGTTCTTGAGGGGGGTGAGGAGACTGAATCCTCCCCGGTCCCCCTCTGTACCCTCTTGGGATCTGACCCTGGTTCTTACATCTCTCCGGGGTCGTCCCTTCGAGCCTTTGCAATCAGTCGAGTTAAAAGTACTGTCCCTAAAGACCATTCTCCTGGTTGCATTGGCCTCACTCGAGGGTAGGGGACCTGCATGCATTTTCGGTTGACGAATCGTGCCTGGAATTCGGGCCCGGTGACTCTCACATTATCCTGAGACCCCGGCCTGGATATGTGCCCAAGGTTCCTACCACTCCCTTTCGAGATCAGGTAGTGAACCTGCAAGCGCTGCCTTCGGAGGAGGCAGACCCAGCCCTAGCTTTGCTCTGTCCCGTCCGCACTCTGCGCCTGTACGTGGACAGAACGCGAAGCTTCAGGACCTCAGACCAGCTCTTTGTCTGTTACGGAGGCCAGCAGAAGGGAAAGGCTGTCTCCAAGCAGAGGATGGCCCACTGGATAGTGGGCGCCATCGCCCTGGCTTATGAGTCCCAGGGCGTGCCTTGCCCGTTCAGGTTGAGAGCCCACTCCACCAGAGGAGTGGCCTCTTCCTGGGCGCTGGCGCCGCGGCGCCTCGCTGACAGATATCTGTAGAGCTGCGGGCTGGGCGACACCTAACACGTTCGCTAGATTCTATAGCCTTCGTGTAGAACCGGTATCTTCCCGTGTACTCGCTTCCACCAGCCGGTAGACGCGAAGAGCCCGTTCTAGTGTCGGCTTGCAATGCCACTCCCGCCCCCTGGGCCGGATACGTGCATCCTTTTTACTCCAGTCGAGTTCCCCGCTTGGCGAACCCTGTCGAGTTCCTCCGCCTCCCCCTTCGGCTCGGACATTGCGGAGTGTCTGATGCCAGGCCAAACCTCCGTCACTGACACTGACGTTTGGCTGGGTTCCACATGTCGTGACCCCTCCACGTGAGTGGTCCCATGTGTGTATTTGTCCACGGTCAACTCCCTTACGGCGAGCCCGTGTCTTTCCCTTAGCAGAGCCAGCTCTGCTGTCACCTGTCAGATGAGTCTCCCCCTACCCAGGTGGAGCCATCCCAGGGACTCCATATGCATACTGCCCACGGCCAGTCCATATGTGTACTCTCCACGTAAATTCCTCCCCTATGGGTGGGTAGTGGTCTCTGCAGCATCCCCTACGGGTTCGCTTCCCCAGTGTAGTCTAGTTTACTTAGTGGGTATATCGGAACAGCAGTAGACTCTCTCGGCGTAAGCTCGCCCCCTTCCCCATCCCACTGGTGCGCCGGGGTGGCTAGAGCTTGCGCTGGGCACTGGAAGGGGTTCATACTGTGGCGCTTTATTTGGGATCCCAATTCGTCGGTCACTACTGACGTACGTCGAACGTGACCGACTGAAAGGGAACGTCTCGGTTACGTATGTAACCCTCGTTCCCTGAAGGAGGGAACGGAGACGTACGTCCCGTCGCCACAATTGCTGTACCCTCGCTGTAGTGCGGACTAGGTTGTCTCCTCAGCGAAAAACAGAGTGCGATGGCATCTGCTCCCCTATTTATACCACCTGGCGGGGGCGGTGCGCATTATGCAAATATCGCACGCCAACTCCATTGGCCTGTTGTAGTTCACTCGAAGCTGATAGGGCTCTCTAGCGATATCCCAATTCGTCGGTCACTACTGACGTACGTCTCCGTTCCCTCCTTCAGGGAACGAGGGTTACATACGTAACCGAGACGTTTTATTTATTTTCACAGACCAGGGAGATAAAAATGTACAAGAAAGTTTGTTTGTTCCAATTCGTTGTAGGAGTCAATAGCTGAGACGTTGGGAATCCCATCCAATCGTGTTTCTTGTCACATTAAGCGACTGGGCGGAGCTTTTGGAGGCAAGGTCACTAAAGCTGCCATTTTGGCCTCTATCACTGCTGTTGCTGCTTGGAAGTGAGTCAAAATACTTTGGACCCAAACATCAGAATGAAAGATTCATCATAATTATTTAAATTAGATATTAAATATTAATTATATATAAATGAGTATTTACCATTTGAATAATTTTGATATGTAGGAGTTTGGCAAGTATAACTTGCTCTCTCTCTCCAGGACTGGACGACCAGTACGATGTGTTTTAGAGAGAGGAGAGGACATGCTGATAACTGGAGGGCGCCACCCGGTGTGGGGAAAGTATAAGGCTAGTGGTTTACACTTACTTATAAAATTACTGAGAATGTTTAGTAGTAGTTATTAGTATATTTATTAGTCTTTATTTATGTAATTTATTTGCATGTTGGCATGTTTCTGACTTTGACTCCAACAGGTGGGATTTCTGAAGAACGGGAGGATAACAGCAGCTGATTTCCAGTACTACGCCAACTCCGGAAACACAGCAGATGAGTCCCTACTGGTGAGATGACGTCCTGCTGAAGATCAAAATAGTGGGTTTAATAGGGGAAGCTACAATTTCAGGGTCACTCTAGACAGCTTTGTAAAAAACGTTGGAGAATATATATTACGGAATTTCTACTTTATCATTATTCTCGCATTTTACTCTGCCAGGTCGTTGAGAAGATCCTCCTACATCTTGATAACGTCTATAACATTCCAAACCTGCGTGGTCGAGCGGCGGCCTGCAAGACCAACCTGCCCTCCAGTACTGCATTCCGAGGGTTTGGTGTGCCCCAGTGCATGCTGGTCATTGAGAGTATGATCAGTGATGTTGCTCTTAAACTCGGCCGTCTACCTGAGGAGGTCGGTGTCATGCAGTCACAAAAAGATGTTTTGCTTTTAGCCTGTTTACATCATTATACATCATAAATTACTATTGATAGAGCTAATGAACTGTTGGTATTTAAGGGAATATATATTTTTAGTTTTTTTCTAATATTTATATGTACTGGCATGAAAACAGCCTTTGATTCTGATAAGGCAATGATTGTTTATTTATGTACTTAATGTCTGTCATAAAAATAGCCTATGATGCTGATATTGTAATGAATATTTACTTATTTGTTCATACAGTTAGTGGAATGAAAATAGCCTTTGCTTAAATGTCAATGATTATATATTTAGTTAATTTATTGATTTGTTGTCATCAATATAGCCTTTGCTGATATGACAAATAGCCTTTGATGATATGGAAACTATTTTTTTTTTTTTAATCTTATTTTATTGTTGCAGATCAGGGAGATAAACATGTACAAGGAAGTTTCCTTCACTCACTACAAGATGGAGTTTGACCCAGAGAATCTTGTCCGCTGCTGGAATGAGTGTATGGAAAAAGCTGACTTCAGGCAGCGACGGCAGGCCATTGATCTCTTTAACCAGCAGAACCAGTTCAAAAAGAGAGGAATCGCCATTATACCCATTAAACATGGCATTGGGTTTACAGATGGGTTCCTCAACCAGGTTATTGTTACCTAAAACATGCTGCTGAGACTTTAATTTATTTTAAATGAACTCCAAATGATCTTTTGGTATTTTTGTGTGTTTATAACAAAGGCTGCAGCTCGTGCATATTTATAAGGATGGATCTGTGCTAGTGAGCCACGGTGGGACAGAAATGGGTCAAGGCATACACACTAAAGTCCAACAGGTACCACTTCCAGCTTTCTGCACAGATCTGCAACAATATAAGAGTTTTTTTGCTGATCTCATCTGTTTTCTTTCAGGTGGCAAGTCGGGAACTGAATATTCCTGCTTCTTTGATCCACATCTCTGAAACCAGCACACAATGCGTCCCGAATACCTGCCCGTCTGCTGCGTCGTTTGGGACCGACGCCAACGGAATGGCTGTGCAGGTATCGAACACCAGATTTTAAAACCCCAGATCAGACTGGACAAATCAACATAATTTGTTGATTTTGAAGGATTTATATCATAAAATGTATGCATTTTGGGTGATTGGCCAATTTATGCTTTTAATGTCTGTTTTTGGATTGTTTTTTTATATAGGATGCCTGCCAAATACTGTACAAAAGACTAGAGCCAATCAGAAAGAAGAATCCTGAGGGAACATGGCAGAACTGGGTAAAGTTGACAAACTATTAAAATGACACGTTTTTGCAAAATAAAAATGGGTACAGTAATTAATGATACAATGTCATATAGTGGATAGTGTGGATAGTTCGGACTTTGAAAATCTGAATCAGTCACTTTCAAAGGTGTTGTGAAATAGCCTATAACCTGAATGAACTATATTATTTGGTGGAAGATTTTTTATTGTGATTATTATTTAATGACTAATATATACATTTCATATTTGTATTAATATATTAGTTTTTAATGTAATGCATTTTTTTTTTTACTTGTTAATTATTAAATATTGGTGTATTTAATCATATTACTGTTGCTGCTGTTATACAAAAGCCACTCAAAGTCATGTTGTAAGGATTTTGCCATGCTAAATTACTATTTTGTATACTAGTTTAATGCTTTTATTGCTTTATTATTTTATTGCCATCAGTCTTTTTTATATTGTTGTATTATATTTTATATTTTTGTATTCATTTGTTTTAAATGATGTCTTTAAAGATAATGACAGCATTTTTGGAGAAAATCAGTCTGTCAGCCACAGGATACTACAGGTAAATCATCCAGATTTTTGAGCGTTTTTGGTTTTTAAATGTACTTTAAGACAAAAGTGCTAGCTGAGAGTGTTTTTCACACTCTTAGACAAAACATGGAGGTTTTGTTTGATGCTTTAGCGTTTTGTCTGTTTTCAGAGGTCATGATCTAAACATGGACTGGGAGAAGCAGGAAGGCAAGCCGTACGCTTACTTCACGTATGCGGTGTGCTGCAGTGAGGTTGAGCTGGACTGTTTGACCGGAGAGTACAGGGTAAATCCAGATATGATGCTGAAGATTTGAGGCATATACATTTTCTGCTGTTTGTTTAATCACTGTAAAACTCATCTGACATACTGCATCTTTCCCTCATAGACCTTAAGAACTGATATTGTTGTTGATATCGGGAGAAGTATAAATCCATCCATTGACATCGGTCAGGTAAGAGGCTCTTTACGGTGTTCCATCGCTTACTAGAAATGAACCTTTATTTAATACCAAAATATATAATTTAAACATTAGTGGTTAATAGATATATCTAGAATAGATATATTCTAGTAACTAGAGTAACAGAAATGTTAGCTCCCAGGTATAAGAGTTAATTTTGGGAAAAAAAAAAAAATAATAATAATAATAATAATTAAAAAATAAAAAAAATAAAAAATAAATAAATATATATATATATATGTGTATATATATATATATATATATATATACACACACACACACTACCAGTCAAAAGTTTGGAATCTGTAAGATTTTTAATGTTTTTAAAAGAAGTTTCATCTGCTCACCAAGGCTGCATTTATTTAATTAAAAATACAGTAAAAACAGTAATATTGTGAAATATTATTACAATTTAAAATAACTGTTTTCTGTTTGAATATATTTTATAAAGTAATTTATTCCTGTGATCAAAGCTGAATTTTCAGCATCATTACTCCAGTCTTCAGTGTCACATGATCCTTCAGAAATCATTCTAATATGATGATTTGCTGCTCAAGAAACATTTATGATTATTATCAGTGTTGAAAACGGTTGTGTACTTTTTTTTCAGGATTCCTTGAATAGAAAGTTCAAAAGAACAGCATTTATCTGAAATACAAAGCTTCTGTAACATTATACACTACTGTTCAAAAGTTTGGGGTCAGTAAGAATTTTTATTTATTTATTTTTTTTTTTTAAAGAAATTAAAGAAATTAATACTTTTATTCAGCAAGGATGCATTAAATCGATCAAAAGTGACAGTAAAGACATTTATAATGTTACAAAAGATTATATTTCAAATAAATGCTGTTTTTTTTTTAACTTTCTATTCATGAAAGAATCCTGAAAAAAAAAAATATTGTACACAAATATTTTGTACAATTGTACACAATAAATGTTTCTTGAGCAGCAGATCAGCATATTAGAATGATTTCTGAAGGATCATGTGACACTGAAGACTGGAGTAATGATGCTGAAAATTCAGCTTTGCCATCACAGGAATAAATTACTTTATAAAATATATTCAAACAGAAAACAGTTATTTTAAATTAATTTTAATTATTTTACAGTTATTTTTTACTGTATTTTTAATTAAATACATGCAGCCTTGGTGAACAGACAAAACTTCTTTTAAAAGCATTAAAAATCTTAACGATTCCAAACTTTTGACTGGTAGTGTGTGTATATATACAGTTGTGCTCAAAATTATTCATACCCTTGGTAAATATGACCAAAGAAGGCTGTGAAAATAAATCTGCATCTTTAATCATTTTGATCTTTTATTTTAAAAATCTACAAAAATCCAACCTTTAATTGGAGAATAATAATTTTAAATGGGGGGAAAATCTCATTATGAAATAAATGTTTTTCTCTAATACACATTGCTCACAAATAATCATACCCTTTTATTCAATACTTTTTGTAACGTCCTTTTCCCAAGATGACAGCTCTGAGTCTTCTCCTATAATGCCTGATGAGTTTGGAGAACGCCTGACAAGAGATCAGAGACTATTCCTTCATGCAGAATCTCTCCAGATCCTTCAGATTCCCAGCTCCATGTTGGTGCTTCTTCTCTTCAGTTCACTCCACTCATTTTCTTTAGGGTTCAGGTCAGGGAACTGGGATGGCCATGGCAGAAGCTTGGTTTTGTGCTCAGTGACACATTTTTGTGTTGATTTTGATGTTTGTTTTGGATCATTGTCCTGATGGAAGATCCAACCACGGCCCATTATATGACTTCTAACAGGGACAGTCAGGTTTTGATTTTTTTATCTGTTGGTATTTGATAGAATCCATGATGCCATGTATCTGAACAAGATGTCCAGGACCTCCGGCAGAAAAATAGGCCCACAACATTAAAGATACAGCAGTATATTTCATTGCACACATGGGGTACTTTTTACCCCTGTGTGCACCAAACCCATCTTAAGTGTTTAACCCATCTTAATTTTTTTTTTCATCTGACCAACAACATCTTGAAACAAAAAAAGTATTGAATAAAAGGGTATGATTAATTGTGAGCAATGTGTATTAGAGAAAAACATTTATTTCATAATGAGATTTCCCCCATTTAAAATTATTATTCTCCAATGAAAGGTTGGATTTTTGTAGATTTTTAAAATAAAAGATCAAAATGATTAAAGATGCAGATTTATTTTCACAGCCTTCTTTGGTCATATTTACCAAGGGTATGAATAATTTTGAGCACAACTGTGTGTGTGTGTGTATATATATATATATGTATATATATATATATATATTAATCATTTTAATAATTTAGTTAATAAATATAATCAGCTTTTATCAAATTTAAATATTTTAATAATTTGCCTCATTTATTATTAGTGCAAGTTACTATATTATATTATATTACATTATTTTATATTATAGACTCTATATTAATTTTAAAAAATGTATCACAGCTTCCACTAAAATATGAAGCTGTTTTAAACTGATAATAATGTTTCTTGAGCACCAAATCAGCATATTAGAATGCTTTCTGAAGGATCTTGTGACACTGAAAACTGGAGTAATGGCTGCTGAAAATTTCAGCTTTGCCATCGCAGGAATGAATTACATTTTAAAATATATTCAAATAGAAAACCGCTATTTTAAATTGTAATATTTTACAATATTACTGTTTTTACTGTATTCTTGATCAAATAAATGCAGCCTTGGTGAGCAAAAGAGACTATACTAGAATATATATGTGTTTATTCATATAATATGTATGTGTGTGTTAGATTGAGGGAGCGTTCATGCAGGGTCTGGGTCTCTTTACCATGGAGGAGCTCAAGTTTTCTCCATCTGGTGTTCTGTACACACGTGGACCAGGCCAGTACAAGATCCCGGCCTTTTGTGACGTCCCTCTGAAGTTTAACGTCTACCTTTTAGCCGGCTCATCCAACCCTCATGCCATCTATTCATCAAAGGTGATTCACTCTCACTCATCCTTATTATGGATGTCTGTACTTCCCAGGTTTACTTTACTTCAAAGTCAATTTATTTTGATTTTGTGAAGCCATTGTGTCACTTGACGTCTAAGTGCATTCGAACCTGATACAGCATCCTAATTTTGATTTTTGTGTGATTTCTTACTAATTTTTAGTGGTTCTTTAGTGGTTGCTTTTCTAGATCCGCTCCAGATGCGACATCATTGCAAACTAAAGCTTTCTGATTGTGGTGCAATATCCCTCTCGTTGTAGGGGATCGGAGAACCGACGTTGTTCCTGGGCAGTTCTGTATTCTTCGCTATTAAAGACGCTGTGACTGCAGCCCGAAAAGATGCAGGTCTAACCGGCCCCTTCCAGCTAAACAGCCCTGCCACCCCAGAGCGGGCATGTCTGGCCTGTGCCACACACTTCACAAAGATGGTATGAAAATTACAGTAATGCTCAATTTGTGCTCAAGTGTCCAAATCCATATTACACAGATCCTTAAAGATAAATATGGTTAAAAAATCCTTTAAATCTGATGTAAATTAATATAGTTTTGTTTTCGGTAGGTTGCACAACCGGGATCAACTTCTGGACCAGCTCAGCCATGGGCTCTGGACATATGAAAACAACATTATATACTTTATCTCACTCAAAGCTGTTGTGTTGCTCTTATTAAATCACAAGACATTTATGACTTCACAGTCACCTGATTTAACAAAAACCTATTATCAGCTGTTTGCTAATACTAATCTACTTAAGCAAAAAACAGACAAAAGATGCTCTGCATGCAATGATATCTCAAGACCAATTTATTGTTACTCATGTTTATTATTAACACTTCTTAATTTCATCCCACATAAATCAGTTAATAAGATCTTTAACAGCTTAAGTTTAATAAATGTGAATTCAATTTTTCTGCATCCTACTATTGATTAATTAAGCAAGTTATTAATTGCTTTTATAAAATATTAACTGCACAATAAAAGATATACTCCCTGACATGCTATCTAAGGTTAGTAGTTTGACTTGATAACCAGTTTATGAGGTCAAAGTCTCCAACAATGAAAAGGAAGTGACAGCTTGTTTAGATGAAAGTGATATTTAAGATTATTATCAAGAGCCGAAACAGATAAACCTGATATATATTAAATGTATCAGATAACAAATATTTTTTTTATAAAGTAAATTATATAATATTAACATATTATAGAAAGTAAAAAATATTTGTAACTTATTTTTTTAATTATTAATGTGAATTTATCCACGCTGTTCACCCACCATCCTGGTAAAGCAGTCTTCACAGGCCATGCGTATCTTTTCTGCAGTAGCAGGAGAAGAGAAAGGGAAAGTGTCGCTCAGGCCTCTCTCCCTCCGCGCAGCCGTAATCGCTTCTTTAATGGCAAAGAACAAAGTGCAGCCAAAAAACACAGGAGGCTCCCCGATCCCCTAAATATTTAAAAACAAACTTTTCAACCAATATTTCAACAATAATTAAAATTTCCACTCTGCATAAATATCCTGTTTTGCTCAGAAATATGTCACATTACAGAAGTATAATAGGTTGGTTGCAAACGTTGCTTTATCTGTTTAAACGACTGAAGTCCGTTGTAAACCAGCTTGACCTGAAGAGTTTTGCCATCACAGAAGCCTAGACACAACTTTTGGTGTTTGTTTTGTCTGCAATTATCACTGAGGTAAACATTACTAGTTATTACTACTTGCCATTTATGTATACTTAAACGACTTTGATTTTGTTTCATCAACATATCGTATTGACATTCAGGTTGTTTTTTTTTTTTGTTTTTTTTTGTCTTACCTTAGAGGAGTAGATGGCGTGAGGATTGTCTGCGTTGCTCAGCAGATGCACATTAAGCTGAGGAGGGATGTCACACAGAGCTGGGATTTTATACTGAGAGGGACCCCTGGTCAACAACACCCCCTCAGGAGAAAAATTTAGCTCTTCTATAGTGTAGAGCCCAATTCCCTGGACGAAACCACCCTCGACCTGTAAACACACACAGTTTTACTAAATGTATGGTGACTAATTTGCCAAATAATAAAAAAAAAGTATTATTTTTATAATACTTTTTTATTATTTATGGTGACTAATTTGTGTTATTTTATACTGTCATTGTAACATCTTTAATTCACTTTTTATTATACGATTGAGTATTTAAATGTCACTCTTGCTAACCAGTTGCTGCCAGGTGTATTGGGGATGTTTCTTAATGAGTGGCTCCAGACGTCTCATTAGTTTCTCACAAACATCTACGTGGAAAATATTGCATTTTCAGTCATGAAAAAAAAACAACTAATACTTGTAAAACACTTTTAAAAGGACGACTGTTACTATACTTTGACCGCCATTCCGACTGCATCCGTGCCAAAGGACGCAGCGGATGGTGCAGCATTGGGCACGTTTCCTGTGCAGGTCTCCTTGATGTGGATTGAAGACATTGGAACCTTCAAAATGCGACTGGCAATCTATGATTTGACATGAAGATTGACAATATCTTGTATGACACAAAACAAAAGAGTTTGTAATTTAAATTGTTGTAAAGGTGTGATGGAAAGCAGATGTGTGTCTTTCATTTCATAAAAGAGGGGGATGGGATGAAGAAAAACAAAGAGGAGAAACAGTACATGAACACAATTAACACCATACACCTACAAACACATCTAGGCGTTGGCCAAATATGGATTTCAAAATAAATAAATTTCTTGACAAAATGCATATGAGAATAAAACTCATTTTCACATAACAAAAATATATGTATTTATATATAAAGTTTTATTTAAGCATAAACTTAAAAAAAAAAAAATCTGACAAATTAAATCTAAATATTTAACATATATTTTATCTTAATAAATTTAGTTTTTTAAGTGAATTGTACACGTTATTGTGGTGCATTGTGGGATTGAATGAGTGCACTCGATATCATCCACTATGGTTTTGGACACCACTACAAACGGCTGTCTTCTCAAATAGTGCCCTATTTAAAGGTATTAGGGGGGTGATTTCTGACACAGCCTTTGTTTTCCCTGTTGAAAAGAAAAAAAAAAACAGCATGTGCTGGTTAGGTATGTTTTGAAGCATGGCAGCTGGTTTGAGCTGGTTCTTAGTTGGTCCTTAGCTGATCATGAGCTGGTAGCTCCAACTAGCTCCAGCTCAGGACCAACTTAAACCATCTCAAACCAGCTTCCTTGCTTAAAAACATACCAAAACAGCATATGAAAACATATTGCACCTCTAAGTCAATGAGGTCCATCAAGTGTTTGCTTACTTATATTCTTCAACTGAAGAAAGAAATTCATAAAGGTTTGGAACAACTTGAGGGTGAGTAATGACAGAATTTTCATTTTTTGGGTGAACTATCCCTATAAGTATATTCCCACTCATGTTAACATTTTTAACACACCAGGGTGACTAGGAACATGAAATTGTCCAGCCATAGCTTCCTGTTTCACAGGAGTATAAATATGTGGTAACACAAAGGTCAAATTGAACAGCTGTTTTTTTTTTTTTTTTTTTTTTTAGTGTGTGTGTGTGATTGGCGATATATGGGTGTGGACCTTCACTTAACATGAGCGTCCTCTAGTGTTTAAACTGCAAACTGCATGTGCCTGACTAATACAATTTCGCATTTAACACCTTTGTGTGTGTTAACTGGTTGTGTTTATTAATATGTTTTTCTCAGCGTGGTCTCTTGCACGTAAGTGCATATGTGCATGTTTTGTATGTGCGTTAGCGTGTTAGCTAATCCTAAAACGCCTGTAGGAAGATATTTCTGACTGTGTAGGGTATTAACTTGATATAATCTCTGTTGGGGTTCCCTGATCACACTTCACAGGGGGTCACAGCAGGGTTTCTCTGTGTGTGTTTTATTCTATTTCAACAGCTCCAGGAGACACAGACGGTGGGCAAACACAATTTATTGACATGTTTTTCAGCTCTTAGAGACTCATTAATAGTGAAAATATATTTCTGTCTATAGTCCTGAAGGGAAATTGCTGTAATATGTGTAACTAGTGTGTTTTCATACAGTTTAAAGTAGGAACATTTCTGATGAGCTAAAAATGTAGAGCCTACTAGTGGAAAAATCCACACTGAAACATTGTATTAGTCTCTTTTGTTTAATGTATGGATGATTCTGAAGGTGATACATTTATTCTTATCTAGTCCTTTACTCTTGTTTCTATCGTCACCTTGTGGTCAGATGGGTTAATTACGCTATGGCGTCTGGCGCCATCTCGTGGTCGGATTTAGTTGTTACATTTACGTCTCTGGCTCCATCTGGTGGTAAATATACAAAAATAAAACTCAAAAACCGCCATCTACACCAATTTTGTCTTTTAAAATCAGGTCACATAAGACAAAACGAAACTAAAACAGAAATTCAGGTACAGAGAAATATGTAAAAACTCTGAAAAGTGCTTAACGAAGCGTTTTGAGTTCGGTGGCTCAAAAGTTCTCGATTGAGTTGCATTCAAATCTCAGAACGGGTTTTGTCTTGGGTATTTTTGTACCTGATATGTAAACAAAACCAGTAATGTAAGCAATCTCTATAATAAAAAAAAAAAAAACGCTTATTCAGTAATCAGAAACTGCTGTTATTGGTTGAATCAGTCAGCGCTGAGGAAAGTAACAGTAGCGTAATAAATATACAGGGACACCTTAATAGCATCGAATTACAAAAATACACAAAGAAGAGTTTAGACTTGACTTATTATTTAAACTCATCGTATTTAATAAGATAAATGATAACTTAAACACCTTCCATCCGCTTCCATCAGATAAGCTCCGCCTTTGCTAACGTTTTCTGTTTCTACACTTCGCAGTTTGCAGAAAACTCGAGCGATTACACTTGCATTCACAGTGTTGGAGATACAGCGCGCAGATCTGCCCCAGTTGCTTTGTATTGGGTGAAAACTTTGAAGAAATGGCTGAACAAACCAGGAACGATGGTTTGATTTTCTATGTCAACGGGAAAAAGGTGCTTATTGCTTATGCATATCCTAAATGTATCGAGGGGAGAATTTCTGGTCATGTGTTTATTGGTTGTAAAGACTTGTTTGCTTGTGAATCTATTGTCAAGTTCAATCCTTATAGTAATGCATAGAACATATAAAGACAAAGATAATCCGAATAAAGGCATTGAATCTAATATGAATATAGACTGCGATTAGAATCTGTTTAAAGACATTTGAAATATTCTGCATAAAGACAGTGAATATGCATAAATGACATGTAATCTGCATGTTTATGCTTCTTGTTGACAGATAATGGAGAAGAACCCAGACCCTGAGACTATGTTGCTGTCTTATCTGAGGAAGAAATGTATTTTTACACGTTTAAATAAATATGCATATTATTGTTGTTGTTGTTATTATTATAAATTATTCATATTTTCTATTATGCTTTTTATTAATTAGATTATTTATATAATAAGTTATATTTCTGTAATAGGTTTGTTGATGTTAATTATGAAGTGATACGGTGGATCATTTTTAGAGGAGATTATGCAAATCTGTGTTATTTTAACTTTGTTTAGTTTTGCACTCTTTGTGTGTGTTCAGTGCTGTTAACAGGCAGTACGGCTGTGGTGGAGGTGGATGTGGAGCCTGTACCGTCATGGTGTCCAGATACGACCCTCAGACCAAGAGCATCAAGTATTTAACTCTCTCTCTCTACTTTTCTCTTTTTATCTCACCATTTTATTAATGTATCTGACCCATGATGGTACTCTTTTCCCCCACTTTTCACAATTGTAAATTAAGATTCAACCACAAAGCATACAAACCACATTTGTATGCTTTTAGATATAAATTAGTTTTTGTTACACAAACTTCATAATAGCTATTTTTTTCTTCACTGGCCAGTCATTCGTCGATCAATGCTTGCTTGCTTCCTGTGTGCCAACTTCATGGAGCGGCAGTGACGACTGTTGAAGGCATCGGAAGCACCAAAACCAAACTACACCCGGTCCAGGTATTGGATTCACATTATAATCTATATTATGCACAATCCAGATTATGAGATCCAGATCATGAGATTAGTATGCCGACAGATTATTATCTAGATTAATATATTAGATTACTGCCGGTTCAGATATCATCTTACAATATAGATACACAATTTAAATTACAGTTTAGATATCATCTGATCATAACTTCATTTTCATCCTTGATTGTATGACACTTAATTTTTTCTCATCTAATAATAAAAAAAAATCCCATAAAACATTAAAATGCAAATGCATTTAAATGATTTAAACTAACCTCTTTTGTTGTTCTTAATTTATTAGAAATAAAATTGTGTATTATAATGAAATATATGTATATATGTGTGCATTTGTACTTATTTAGGGATGCACCGATACCAAGCTCGTGTACTTGTACTCGTAGAATACCCCCGATACCAAAGACCGATTCCTCACGTGACGTCACTGACAGAATTTTCCGTGCACAGAGACACCGGCAGCAGCAGCAGAAACAATGTCAGCCTCAGAGGTGTGGAAATACTTCAAAATTAATGATGACAACACACACATTGCGAACTGCATGCTTTTGGAGGCGGGATAGGCGGAATCGCGCTGAATGCCACAGACCAGAAGCGCGCTCTCTCTTTCGTTCGCACGATCCCAGTTCTCTCAGACAGCGCGCGATCAGTTCTCCTCGCGTCTGAATGGTCAAATGCACACATAGTAGTCAAAATGTCCATCATGTGGAGTATCTCACGTAAATACAGTCGGTTATGGCTTAAGTGGACGTAAACATTTGGGTGAAAACAGGATATGTGTCAGTATCCATGGATTCGGTCTTAAAGAGACTGTAGCCTATGTTCAATAAATGTATACATGGTAAATAAACCTACTGTAGGCTATCTGAAAAAAAATAGTTTATTTAATTTGTATCTCTATAGTATTTGTTGTATTTGTTTGTAAATTTATATAACAACAATTATACATATTGGTAATTATGCCCTTTGAAGGTTATTGGACACTGTGAAATTATTACTTTTTTTCATTAGAGTAATAATAACGAAGCTGTCCTACATTCACTAGTCTCACTGTGTTGTGCTTGGAAAACGTCTCAGGTTATGACTATAACCATGGTTCCCTGAGAGAGGGAACGAGACACTGCGTCCCGAAGGGAGCGCTATGGGAACGCCCTCAGCGTGAATGCGTCTGATGCACGTGTGTCAACTAGTCCAATGGCGAGAGTGAACGTCACCGGCAGGTGACGTCACGACCAGGAAAGGATAAATACACATCCGGAAAGACCGGCTTCAGCTTAAATTGCCGAAGCAAATCGATCACAGGGATGCAGGGAGTATGGCAACGCGACGCAGTGTCTCATTCCCTCTCTCAGGGAACCATGGTTATAGTCATAACCTGAGACGTTCCCTTTCGAGGGAACTCGCACTGCGTCCCGAAGGGAGCGCTATGGGAACGATATCCCAAAACGCCATAATTCCAAAATGCCTGTCCGTGTGAAACTGTGGCACACTAAGACGAGCACTGATGAGCCTGGAGCTGCGTCCAGGTCGAGATATATCATCTCACAACGTGAGTGGCGAGGATCAGCCCACCACATCACAGACTTCCTTGAGGAAAACCCCCAACAACAAGGCTGTGGAAGCCGCCATACTCCTAGTAGAGTGAGCTCTGACAGACAGTGAATACTGCTGACCAGAGACCTCATACGCAAGTGACATAGTCTCAACTATGCACTTGCTAACCATTTGTATGGACGCAGGGAGACCCCTTATTGCACGGTCCAAAACAAACAGTTGATCTGAAGTCCTTCACAGGGCAGCTCTGTGGATATTAGGTGTCCAGTGCTCACATTGGACACACAAGATTCAACTTTTCCTGGTCTGGATCTGAGAACAGAGGACAGAAAGCTTGCAGCACTATAGGCCGTGGAATATTGGCCAGAACCTTAGGTATAAAACCCGGTCGGGTAAAGGAACACTTTGACCATCCCTGGTGCACACTCAAGGCACGTAGGGGATACAGATAGGGCCTGAAGGTCTCCTACTCTTTTTAGGGGAGAAATGGCAAGGAGGAAAACAGTTTTCAATGTCAGAAATTTTTCTGAGACAGAATCAAGCGGCTCAAATGGAGCTGCAGATAAGCCTTCCAACACAAAGGCCAACTCCCAAGCAGGAACCCTAGTGCATGTTGCAGGCCTCAGCCTCAGAGTGCCACGAAGGAAACGATACCTCAAAGGGTTATACCCCACAACTGTACCATCCACAGGGTCATGGAATGCAGAAATACGAGGATAGTTTCCTTGTGGCTGGAGTTCTGGAGTAAAGTATGGTCTCCACAACCTCGATTGAGAGACCAGATACTATGAGTTGGGCCCCTCAGGGCCAAACCCACAGGTTCAATACTTCTGGGCGGGGTGAAAAATCAAGCCCTTCACCTGAGATAGAAGGTCTCTCCTGATCAGAATCTCTGAGGAGAGCCGTCGAGGAGAGACACAAGTTCCAAGAACCATATCCGACTTGGCCAGTAAGGTGCTACTAACAGTAGACTTATCCCTTCCCGGCGAATTTTGTCCAGAACTCCTGGGAGCAGAACAATTGGGGGAAAAACATACAGACATGGCCCTGGCCATGTCTGTACCATGGCATCCAGTCCAAGAGGAACTGGATGCGTAAGGGATAACCACAGTGGACAGTGCGTCGTATCTTGAGACGCGAAAGATCCACTTCCACGTGGCTATAAATCTCCCATATGAGCTTCACCACTTTGGGGTGAAGTCTCCATTCCCCTGGCCTCAGCCCCTGTCTCGACAGGACGTCTGCTCCTATATTCTAGGTCCCTGGAATAAGATTGTTCTCGTGGAGAGCATCTTTCCCAGGGACCACAGGAGGATCTGGTGTGCCAGATAGTGGGCGCGAGCGCAGACCCCCCTGATGATTTATATAAGAACCCATCGATGCATTGTCTGTCCAGACAGCTCGATGACCTCTCAGGTCTGGGAGGAAGAACTTCAACGCATTGAAGACCGCCATCATCTCCAGGCAATTATGTGCCACGAAAGATGATGACTCCTCCACAACCCTTGAGCTGAGCGGCCTTCCATTACCGCTCCCCAGCCTGTGAGAGAAACATCTATCATGAGAGTGACCCAATGATATTAAGCTCCTAACACAGGGCCCTGGGACAGGAACCAACTTTTCTTCCGTATAACCAAGGTGCGGAGACACCGCCGCGTGATCTTGATCATACGAAGTGGGTTCCCCCTCAGGGAAAACCCTTGGTCCTGAGCCACTACTGTAAGGGTCTCATGAACAGCAGGCCAAAAGGTATCACTATTGGACGCAGCTGCCATCAGACCCAACAGTTTTAGAAAACTGTTTTACAGTGGGAGACTGGCCTAGATATATCTCCTGTGTGACTGAAAAGATTGCAGAAACACGAGTGGGCGACAGAACGGCCCGCAGCGTCACTGAATCCATACCATGCCCAGGAAGGTGGTTCTCTGTAATGGAGAAAGCACACTCTTCTTGGTGTTCAGCCACAACCCCAATTTTTATATGAGCAAGAACGACATCTCGATGTCGAACTGACCATCTGTTCCGACTGCGCTAATATTAGCCAGTCATCTAATCAGTTCAGAATGCGTATGCCCTGCAGCCTGAGCAAGGCCAGAGCTGCATCTACGCATTTCATGAACGTGTGGGGTGATAGAGCTAGACCGAATGGAAGAACCTAATATTGGTATACTTTGCCCCTGAAAGCAAACCTGAGGAACTTCCTATGCTGTGGAAGGATAGAGACATGGAAGTATGCATCCTTTAGAACTATCATGACAAACCAGTCCTCGGATCTGGTTTAGCGTCAACATTTTGAACCCAAGTCTCCTGACTGAATGATTCAAATGATTAAGATCTAATATAGGACACAACCCTCCATCCTTCTTTGGAACAAAATAGTAGCGGCCCTAAAAATCCTAACTCTCTGCTGGGAGGAGGAACCCATTTTGTAGCTCCTTTCGCAAAAGAGTTTACTTTCTGTTCCATTACCAGAGCCTGCCCAGTGAGATAAATTTGGCAGAAGCCTCAACTCTGCCAGAAAATCCACAAAAGGGAACCAGCCTCTCAAAGCTGGTCTCTGGTATACCTAGAGCAGCCACTTTGGTGACCTGAAATACACTGGCAGGAAACAACCCATTTGACTGCTTTTCGACCCTCCTCAGAGGGTGCGAACCTGACGCAGCTTCGTGTGAACGCTGAGTCATAGCTTGCTGGAAACTGCTGCGCCCTGAAGCACCAAGGGTGCCAGGGTTGGTAGAATGGCCCCATACGGACAATGAAGTTGAGCGGGCACCATATACTGAGGTGTACACCGCTCTATCCCGTATGGGGCTGCCCTTAGATTTCATTCAGAGGGTGCGAGCCTGATGCAATGTCGTGTGAGCGCTGAATCAAAGCTTGCTGGAAACCGCTGCGCCCCAAAGCACCGAGAGTGATGGGGTTAGCAGATCGGTCCCCTGAGGGCAACGAAGTGGCACGGGCACCGTATACTGAGGTGTACACCGCTCCACCCCACAGGGGGCTGCCCTAAGAAGCCTAACACCACTGGCGTCAGGGTCTACATGAAAGGCTGAAGTAATACATGAATCTAACTACTTAAAGTCAGATAAATATGTATTATTTTAATTTCTCAAAATTAAATTACAGCCAACTGTGCACTTAATTCCTGAAAAATTAAATGCAGCAAATGATCTATCAGACAAGTTAATATGGTCTGAAAGAAATGCTAAATATAGTATGCATATAGGCCATACACACATCAAATTTCATTTAATCTCTCAAAATTAAATGCAGCCACATATCAACCAGACAGGTAAAAACGGTCTGGATGAAAGGCTAAATAAAGAGTTATTAGTGCAGACATATAGCTTTTAAAAACCAGGCAATAACCCATTTAACTCCTCAATTAAATGCATCAATGAACCACCAGACAAGTGTACACGGTCTGAATGATTGGTTGAATATTTATAACTGCCGTCTGCACACCCTAATCTACGCGTTGCCTCGGCAAACACGAGATCAGAGCCACTAGAATCTTTATTGCAGTTTGCAGACACGAAATCTACGCGTCGCCTCGGCAGACGCGAGATGCGTGCCACTAGATTCTTTATTGCAGATTGCAGACCCGAAAACAACGCGTCGCCTCGGCAAACGCGAGATCCAAGCCATAGATTCTTTATTGCTTAAGACTTTATTCCCTCGAGAAAAAAGCCAAGAGGAGCAGAGCTAAAAATCTCGATAGTGCATCACATCGGGAAATTTATGAATGAACACTGTCAGATGCCAATACTGACATGTATGCTCTGCTCTCAAACAAACAACACATGAATCGCGTGTATCCCCACTCGTATAGTAGCGAGGGCAGGGAAGCACACACGACACAAGTTGCTATTTGCTCGCCAATAAACTCCTGTCTAGAAATATATAATGCTTGAGGACAAACAACAATAAATAGACAGAGACAGTTTCACACAGAGCGCTTTGCTGAGGCACAAAAAGCTGAAGCCGGTCTTTCCGGATGTGTATTTATCCTTTCCTGGTCGTGACGTCACCTGCCGGAGACGTTCACTTTCGCCATTGGACTAGTTGACACACGTGCATCAGACGCATTCACGCTGAGGGCGTTCCCATAGCGCTCCCTTCTGGACGCAGTGCGAGTTCCCTCGAAAGGGAACTGCAACATCACCAAAAAAAAGAGAGAGAGAGAGAAATTAATAAATGTATAGGCATCAGTATCGGTATTGGCGAGTACTAGAAAAAAAGTATCGGTACTCGTACTCTGTCCTTAAAAAATGGTATCGGTGCATCCCTATATATTATTGTTATTATATTATTATTTTTAAAATTATTTTGTGTGTGTGTATGTGTGTATGCATATACATATATATATACACTACCAGTCAAAAGTTTGGAATCGGTAAGATTTTTAATGTTTTTAAAAGAAGTTTCGTCTGCTCACCACGGCTGCATTTATTTAATTAAAAAACAGTAAAAACAGCAATATTGTGAAATATTATTACAATTTAAAATAACTGTTTTCTGTTTGAATATATTTTATAAAGTAATTTATTCCTGTGATGGCAAAACTGAATTTTCAGCATCAATACTCCAGTCTTCAGTGTCACATGATCCTTCAGAAATCATTCTAATTTGCTGATCTGCTGCTCAAGAAACATTAAGGATTATTATCAATGTTGAAAACAGTTGTGTACTTTTTTTTTTTTCAGGATTCCTTGACGAATAGAAAGTTCAAAAGAACAGCATTTATCTGAAATAGAAAGCTTTTGTAACATTATACACTACCGTTCAAAAGTTTGGGGTCAGTAAGAATTTTTATTTTTATTTTTTTGAAAAGAAATTAATACTTTTATTCAGCAAGGATGCAATAAATCGATCAAAAGTGACAGTAAAGACATTTATAATGTTACAAAAGATTATATTTCAAATAAATGCTGTTCTTTTGAACTTTCTATTCATCAAAGAATCCTGAAAAAAAAATATTGTACACAAATATTTTGTACAATTGTACACAATAAATGTTTCTTGAGCAGCAAATCATCATATTAGAATGATTTCTGAAGGATCATGTGACACTGAAGACTGGAGTAATGATGCTGAAAATTCAGCTTTGCCATCACAAGAATAAATTACTTCATAAAATATATTCAAAGAGAAAACAATTATTTTAAGTTGTAATAATATTTCACAATATTACTGCTTTTACTGTATTTTTAATTAAATAAATGCAGCCTTGGTGAGCAGATGAAACTTCTTTTAAAAACATTAAAAATCTTACCGTGTCCAAACTTTTGACTGGTAGTGTATATAAAACAAATGTATGTAAAAAATATTTATATAAACACATATACAGTGTGTGTGTGTGTGTGTGTGTGTGTGTGTGTATATATATACACACACACACACAAAATAATATTAATAATATAGTAACAATAATATATAATAAGTACAAATGCACACATATATACAGTATATACATATACTTCATCATAATACATATATATATTATTTCTTAATATTATATAAGCAAATATGTATTACTTTGTAATTATTAAATTAAATAATGTGATTAAATATATATTATATTTTATTACAGGATATATAGTCAACATGATATGATTGTGGACACTTTAATACATCATTGACATTATGTGTGTTTTGTTCATCAGGAGCGTGTTGCAAAGGCTCATGGGTCTCAGTGTGGGTTCTGTACTCCTGGGATGGTGATGTCCATGTACTCATTACTGAGAAACAACCCACAGCCCACTTTGGAAGACATAACGGCGGGTCTCGCTGGTACAATGACACAAACACGGTCTTAAATCTACAAAAACCTTAATAACTTTTTGACCAATCATGAATGTTCCCATTGCAGGTAATTTATGCAGGTGCACGGGGTACCGCCCCATCGTTGATGGCTACAGAACCTTCTGTGAGGTGAACCGTGCCGATGTCCATATTCATCTTTTATTTGATTCATTTCAGCAGCTGAATCATGTGGCACTCATGTGGCATGACATTCCAGATCCTTTATGGATTTGTTCCGAGCTGCTCAACCGTTCCCGTTTCTGTCCGTGTCTAATATTCTTGATTCTTCTCAAAGCGACCCATTATGACTCAGCATTTTTTTTTTAAGCAGTGTTTTTTATTTTTGTTTATTTTTTTAAACATTTTGGTCAGTGGTTGACATTTAGTGATAAGCGTTCTGGTAATGTTAACTGCGTGTTCGTCATCAATTAAAATGTGACTTTTTCAATGTGACAGTCAGTTAAAATCTTTTCTTTTTTTTTTCACTTGAAGTATAACGGACATTTGCGTGTTGCATTTTATGTGCATTTACGATTCTTGAAGAAACACATAAAATAACAATTTTTTCCCGTTATTTTTATAGAGTGAAAACTGTTGTCAGTTAAATGGCACCGCATGCAGTTTGGCCAGTGGAAATGGATCCGTGGAGCCTATAGAGAATGTGAGTATTTTCATCTTGACCAAAACTATATACATACACATACATGCACGTTACCAGAAATAAAATATAAAAAAAAAAATTTCAGCTAGTTGCTAGCATTTCACATTTTAATTTAGTTTAACTTGATGTACTAAAATAACTACAACTAACACTGAAATAAGAAATTAATAAGAAACTATATACATTAAGAAAAATACTAAAAATGACAAAAACACAACAAAATTACTAAAGCTAAAATTAAAATTAAGATGGAAAATATAAAAAACCTAGTTGAAAATATTAATAAAAACTACAATAGTATCTCATTGATACTAAAATAACACTGTTCTTGACTATTGCACTCACTTTTGTCCTATTTTATTTTACTGCTGCACTTTGACTTTTTAGTTGCTGTAAAAATATACAGTCTATTGTCTTCAAATAAAATATAACTGGGCCCATTAATTATATCTAGCCTTGACTTGTGTAGTTCTTTTGTTAATGTTTCATTTGGCCCAAAAACTGACTGTTTCTACTAAAATTAAACTTGCATAAATAAACTAGTTTTAGGTCAATATAGGTTTTTCAACAACTGATGCCAACAACTAGAGAAGAGTGCTGATATATATACATACTGTATAATTACTACTTTCAATATTTATTAACTTTACAGAAAATGTAAAGTGTCCCTATTATGATTTTTTTGGAAATTACCTTTAATGCAGTGTAATAAAGCTGTTTGTGAATGTAAATGTATGCAAAGTTCCAAAGATCAAAGTGCACAGTAAATGTTAATGCTTCGCAAATGAAAGAATCAATTCTCAGCTACCGAAACGAGTCTCACTTCCTGTTACATAATTGTGTAACCATGTAAAACATTTGCATAATGCCAGCCTATTGTTTTCATTGGATGCCCGCAAACGACGTCTACTTTGACCCACCCTTAAACACTGTAGTTGTAGCTGTGGCCTGAGAGAGTTTGATTCATAAAGTCAACATGCTGAGAAGGCGCTGTTTTTTTAGCACTGCAAAAGCAAATCCACTTTGCATGCACTTCAAAAGGATGTGGACTCAAGTTCGAATTGAAACAGTAAAACCAACGCCACTGTTACTGTTCGTATCACTGTGTATCAAGTGCCGAGAAAGATCCAGAGCTGAAATTCAGGTATGGTAATGGGCGTTTAGTTTCCGACACGCACTGTAAGCGGTAGACCAATCACAACAGACTGGGCCATCTGACCAATCAGAGCAGAGTAGGCTCTCTGAAAGGAGGGGTTTAGAGAGACTGAATCCTTTATCACGCTGAGAAGAGAAGTGAGAAAATTAAATTAGTGTTTTTTGACCTTGGATGCATTTAACTCTATTTTAGAAATAAAATAAAATTAAAATAAATAAACACTTGCACTCTGTGGACTGAATGATGTAATAGTAATTTTTGTGTTTAATAGGGTCAGCCAGAGCTGTTTCGTAAAGAGGATCTGCTCCCCCTCGACCCCACCCAGGATCTGATCTTCCCTCCTGAGCTCATGGTTTGTCAGACTTGTTCAAAACTGTTCATTCGTCTTCACTGTTGAGTAGGTTATGTAACCATGACTAAAAGGTTTATATAAAATGTTAGTTTAATGTTTAAGCTTTAACAAGGTCACCATTCAGCTCTAGTTTATAATTTATTTGATTTTAGGCTTCACCAAGCTGCCTGTCAGAAGTTCAAATGTTATCAACCAAACAACACATTTTAAACATAAATGCCAAAAATGTTGTGTTTAGAGAATGGCAGAGATCAAGGACCAAACCAGTCAGAAGTTTTGTGGGGAGAGAATGACCTGGATCAGCCCTGGATCTCTAGATGAGCTGCTCCAGCTGAAGGCTGATTACCCACAAGCCCCTCTTGTCATGGGCAACACCAACATAGGTTGCATATGGGCAGTTTGTGGTCACACCTTATATATTTTTGTTTGCTAATTCAGCATTATCAGGTCACTGTGACATTTCCCCCCCCATTCTATTCTATTCAGGTCTGGACATGAAGTTCAAGGGAATCTTCCATCCCATAATAATATCACCAATACGAGTGCCTGAACTATTCAAAGTTACCCAGAGATCAGAGGGTATGTGTGTTTTAGTACTTCAGCTTAATCTTATTTCAGTTAGTTTTATTGGTAACACTTATTTCAATAAACAAAAAGTATTTTTAATTGTTTTAGTGGTCACGCTTTATATTAGGTGTCCCTTATTATGCACTTACAACAACAACAAAAAAAGTTAGGCACAATGTACTTATTGTGTTCATATTGTATTGCAAAACACTTGTGCTGCTATTAAGGTGGGATATGGGTAAAGTTAGGGACAGGATTGGTGGTATGGGTAGGTTTAAGGGTGGGTTAAGGTGTAAGGGAAGGTCAACATTGTAATTATAGATGTAATTACAGAAATTATTTACAGCTGTAATTACATGCAGGTATTTTTAAAATATAAGTACAATGTAAAAACATGTACACAGTAAGTGCATTGTATCAAATCATTTATTTAAATGTTAGTACTTAGTTGATAAAGACAATATTGTAATAATTGTTTACAGTGTAACGAAAGTTACTCCGTTTCCCATAATTTGCGTAAAGCGTCATGTGGCATAGAAAAAGGTGGATGGGTTAAGGTGGGAAAAGATTGACAGATCTGAGTGAGCCGCCTGATGCCTTAATGATTGATTTTGTATTTGTAGGTGTGTGTGTTGGAGCAGGGTGCAGTATGTCTGTTTTGAAGAGTGTGTTGGAGAGAAGTATAAATGATTTCCTGCCAGAAAACACACACTTGTTTCGGGCTCTTCTGCAGCAGATAAACCTTGTGGGCGGACAGCAGATCCGAAACGTGGCTGTAAGTGTAAACAGACCCTAAATACATAACGTCACTCTTGCTACACTCACAAATATTTCTCAGTCTCTTATGCACTTTATTTTGGCCTCATTTAAATTCTGAGGCAGCAGTTCATGTATCCTTTGCAGACAAGGCTAATTTTGTGCGAAATAGAAATATTTGAACAGTGAATCAAAAATTTAAGGTAGAATCAACAGAAAGCACAATAGTTTGATTTATTATTTTTAAATGATTTTAATTATTAAAAAATAATGTTTTATTTGATGAAAATGAGCTATTTTAATTTTTTTTAGTATTTATTTATTTATTAATTTGTACGTTTGTTGAAATATATAGACACTGGGCGGCAATATTGCAAGCGCATATCCAAACTCCGACCTGACCCCCGTTTTAGCTGCTGGGAGATGCACTCTAGTGGCGCTTTCTAAAGGTGACCAAACTTCCTAAATAATTTAAAAGTGGTAAAGCGTAAGGTAACACTTTATTTTGAAAGTCCACTTTAGACATTCTGCTGACTATAAGTAACTTTGTAACTGAATGTCAACTACAAGTCATTAGATTATTAGTAGACTGTTTGCTTAATTTCTGCTAACACTTTATTTTGATGGTCCTCTGTAACGAAGTTAAAGGCTCAAGGAAGCAGGCAGTGGGAACCAGCAAACATTCAACATAACTTTAATAATAAAATAAACATAAACAGCAAAACAAAAGTAAAGTAAAGCGGCAGCCCCTCACAGACGACTCCTGCATAAACTAAAACAAAACATCAATGTAAAGTACAGGCATGGTCCTCACTCATCCTTCACTGTCATCACTCCTCGTTTTATCCTTCCTGAGCTCATCCGTGGGACTCGAAACCGGTGTGGCGCACAGGTGACGCTCATCAACACTGTTGTAACGGAGGCCAGCTAGTAAGAGCTGTGCGAGTAAACCTCACTCCCTTAGCCTCAAGAGGCGCACTAGCAACTGACGCTAGAGGCTGCGGTCTTTAGCGTCCTTGTTAGTGTGCCCGTCTCCCATGCTGAAGACGCCGGTTTAAATCCCGCTCGGAGTGGGACGAGTTGGGCCTGTTACACTCGCGCTGCTGGCCTCGCTCTGTTCCCATGGCTCTCGGCCTCGCCCTGCTTGCCACATCCGCCAACAGACATTCTACTGACTAGAAGTAACTTTGCAAATACGTCAACTTATTCTACTAACCCTATTCTAACACTCTATTAATACTCTAATGAGAGTTAGTTGACATGTAGCTGCAAAGTTACTTATAGTTAGAAGAATGTCTAATGTGGACTATTGAAATAAAGTGTGAACAAGTGTAATTTTGTTTTAATCAGTTCTAGATGATATCTAATATTTCACATTAATTCTGAAAGTAGTTATGTTCCTCAAGGAGTTATTTTGTCATGCGTCTCAGTTCTTTACCAAATATCGATTACAGATGGACGAAGGAGGGTGCCTATCGATAAAGATTTTTTCCTGGGATTTGCAAAGACGGCTCTAAAGCCAGATGAGATAGTGTTGTCTGTTTTCATTCCAGCTACAAGACAGGTAAGAAATTAATTATCGGCTAGTTTTTTTGTGCATTGTTTGCTAAAGGATCATGATTTTTCGGCAGAATGAGATCATCCATGCCTTCCGACACGCCCCACGTAAGGAGAACGCGCTAGCTACGGTGAACGCTGGGATGCGTGTTTGGTTCAACGAGAACTCCAATGTAGTGAAGGAGATCAGTATTTATTACGGAGGAGTGGGAGCCACCATCCTCAGCGCTGACCAAGCGTGCAAACAGATTGTTGGAAGGTAGGAGACAAATGTACATCTCTGAGTTGCATTTCTTCAGCGATGGGACTACAACTTAAAGGGGAACTTTTATGTTCTTTTTCAATGTCTTGCTTTAATGTTGAAAAAACACAAGTTTTTTGACATTGTTGCAGCATCTATCTTCACATTTTGTCAGTAATGCTCTGTTTAGTTCCTGTCTCTATGAAGCCCCTCTTTCCGAAAAGCACAATGTGTTCTGGCTGGTCGGGTGGACCAGTGTGTTGTGATTGGTTAAGAGCATGTTTGGGAAATGTCTTTGGTTGGAATTATTTAAATGAGGAATATTGTGACTTGTTCATTCCCAGAAGAAAACTCAAGACTACAATCAAGGTGTTTCAGGGAGTTCAGAAACAGTGCGCACTGACAGGGAGAATAACTCCTTTTGGAGTGACTTTGTGCTCTGTAAATTTGCAGAACTTTTTAATGCTCAAACAGCAACATTACACACTAAAGAAGACTGAAAATGTAAAAAGCATAATAGGACCTCTTTAAGTTGCCTACTACTTTGCACTGTTTCTTTGCAAGGCCTTGGGAGGAGGCAACGTTAAGTGATGCGTACAGCACACTGGTTGATGAGATCAAACTTGGGCCGTCGGCTCCAGGCGGGAAGGTGGATTTCCGCAGATCTCTGACCTTGAGTTTGCTTTTTAAATTCCACCTGCTCGTCCTCCATTACCTGAAGGAAAAGGTATGAATGACTTTTGAAGATGGTTATCAAATGAACATAGTTTTTACGCCTTTTGTGTGTCTTTTTATTTTTTTTCAGGATGTGACTCAGAGGGAAATACCTCAAGAGATGCAAAGTGCAATTCAGCCTCTTCCTAAACACATTCAACCCGGCTACCAAGAGTTTCAGGTAATGCTATACGTTCCTCTGATGTGTGTTTTTATAGTGATGAATATTTATTGTCATAAATTTTAAAAGAAAGCTTATTATTAAAAGAAGTTTTCATACAACCAGTGGTGTTTACTTATAAAAGATCCCAAAATTTGGCATATATGCTAGTCAGATCAGATCAGATGACAAAAAAGCATACATACAAGGTTGTTTTCCATGTCAAAATTGTACATCATGTTCTTCCGTATTACAACGCAAAAATTTTACGTTCCTCCACACAAAAAAATTTATTATATTAAATCTTGTATTATCTTGTATTACATGTTCCTCGAAAAATGTAATTTATTTACTTCAGTGCCCATGCCAACTCATGTATGTTGGAAAAACATTGAGGTCGCTGAGGATCAGAATCAGTGAACATAAATCAGCTACTCTGAGACACGATGTCACTTCTCCAGTTTCCAGACATTTTATTGATCATCATAAACATAGTATTGAAGAACTTAAATGTATAGATATTGAGAAAGTGATGAATTCTTGCCGTGGTGGAGACATTGATAATAAACTTTCACAGAGAGAAGTGTTTTGGATGTTTCAGTTAAAAACTGTCTCCATCAGGTTTAAATAAAGATTTTGATTTATCATGTTTTTTTTTTTCTTCCTCCCTTTGGGTTCAATATGTATGAACGGCACATATTGCCTGATGTGTTATTGTTCCCATTGTACTTACCTGTTGTTTCAAATGAAGTTGAACCGGTTTCTGTTAATTAATCAACTAAGCTATTTGATAATTTTAACCTGATTGTTACAGTTCAGTTGCGGCAGAGAGGATTCAGAATCGGACTTCTGTAAAATGACGGGTTTATTAGACAAAGGAGCAGAACAGCAACCAAACACATAACAAACATAAGAACAGACAAAGGAGTGCTGGGAAGTGAGTCCATATAAACGGGAGTGCAGAAGAACAGGTGCAGGTGCAGGTAATCCGTGATGATGGGGAGTTGACGAGGAAGTGAGTGCAGGTGTGGAACAGGGAGGATGATGGGAGATGGAGTCCGGGACAGACGGGAACTGTGACACTGATGATCTTCAATGTTTTTATTATAAGGACTGAGTAAAATGTGAATTGTTACGCTGACGAAGGCAGACCAGCCGAAGCGTTTGCCCTTGTATCTCCTATTTTAAATCAATAACATTTATTTTAGAGTGCAGACCTTTTGCATTGTTGTCATAAATATAGCCTTTGATGCTGATATGGCAATGCATATTTATTTATTTTCATAAATATAACCTTTGAAGCTAATATGGCAATGAATATTTAATTTTTATTGTCAGAAATAACACTAGGTAATGTTATACGATCTTCAAATGTGTGTTTTTTTTTCCTTCTTTTTTTGTAGTGCTGAATATTTTTTAAGTATTTAGTGTCATAAATTTAGCTTTTAATGCCGATATGGCAATGGAAATGTATTTATTTATTGTCATCAATATAACCTTTGATGCTAATATGTCAATGGATATTCATTTATTATTTGTTTGCCATAAATAACCCCTTTGATGCTAATATGGCAGTGAATCTTTAATTGTTTATTGTCATAAATAACGCTAGGTATGGTTATGGTAACACTTACACTATACGATTTTCTGATGTGTGATTTCATTGTGGCTGTCCATAAAAGCACGGGCATGGTCTCATGGTGCTCATATGGGAAATTTGTGTTCGAATCCAGCTTGCAACATTCCTGTTCCTGTTTCCTTTCTCTCTACACATAATTTATTGTCTTATCTGTTCACTTTTTTCAGTTAAAAAGCAAAAGCACTGGACTTATAGAAGATGAACAACAGACTGTGTTTTTTATGTGGACAGAATGTCTTAGATGGTCAGCCAGCTCAAGATCTGGTGGGCCGACCCATGATGCACCGGTCGGCGTTGAGTCAGGCTACTGGAGAGGCTGTGTACTGTGATGACCTACCGCACACTGATGGTGAACTTTTCCTCACAATTGTGACAAGCTCCAGACCACATGCCAAAATCACGTAAGATGGATGCAGACAGTTTGCACTGTCTGGAAACCCCCTTCAAAAAAACTGAATTATTCAAACAACATAAAAAACAGTTAAAAATCCATTTGTACAATCATTTGAATGAATGAATAAATGAATATTCAATTCCATATTAGCAAATGAATATGGTGATAAATGTTGTTATTATTATTATAGCCTTTGAAGCTGAAATGTCAGTCAATATTTATTGTCATAAATATAGCCTTTGATGCTGATATGGCAATTAATATTTATTTCTTTGTTTGTTTGTTTCATTCATTCATTCATTCATTTATTCATTCATTCATTCTACTTGAGCATCAGCTATCAACAAATGATAAAATCTCATGCTAACTGTCATGCTAACGAAAGAGATAGTAAAAAAAAAATAACCTTTGATACTGAGATGGCAATGGATATTTTAGTGAAAATGAGTACACAACACTTCACATCTAAATTATTCTTTTGTCTTACCGTCACAGTCATATTGACTTTAGTGAAGCTCTAAAGCTTCCTGGTGTGGTGGATGTAATAACAGCTAAAGACATACCAGGGAAAAAGTTCAGAACCTTCACAGGCATTGATGAAGAACTGCTGGCTGAAGATGAGGTCTGTGTATTATTATTTTTTTATGTAAAGCATTTCTTTGAAGTATACATTTTAATTATATACTAAAGTTACCTGAAATAAGACAAAATTTGCAATCTTATACTCCTCTGTGTCCTCAGGTGACCTGTGTGGGTCAGATGGTTTGCGCTGTGGTCGCAGATTCCAAAGCACATGCTAAGCGTGGGGCGGCAGCGGTGAAGATCGGTTATGAAGATCTGCAGGATCACATCTTCACTGTGGAGGTGAGAAGAAATAACCTGCTCATTTTTATTCCTGTCTAACAAGATCCATTCTTATAGAGCTGCTCTTGGATCTTCTTGTTTTCAGGAGGCCATCGAGAAAGAGTCTTTCTTTCTACCTAAAAGAAAGATTGAGCGAGGAGATGTGGAAAAAGGCTTGAGAGAGGCCGAACAAGTGTACGAAGGTTAGATTGTGCTGCCATATCCATGATCAAGCACACTTCCTCTCTGATCACCTGATTAATGTTTTATAACATGTTTCTTCATGTTTCATAGGAGAGATTCGGATTGGAGGACAGGAGCATTTCTACATGGAAACACAAAGTTTTCTGGTCATTCCAGTTGGGGAAGAGAAGGAGATGAAAGTGTATTTGTCCACTCAGCATCCTGCATTTACGCAAGTATGTTATATATGATCAATAGGGCTGCCCTCGACTAAAGATTTTTCTGGTCGACAAGTAGTCGTTCATTTTAAGTGATTAGTTGACTAATCGCATGTTTATTAATAAACCATATAAATCATAATAAAGAGCCTTTAATGCCTACATAGCCTAATCAGCGCTCAAGTGCACACATAAAGCTTGCCACAGCACACCGGCAGAAGCAGGGCTAATGATTATGAATGCGTTAGGGGAAAAACGGCAAGGACATTGCTTTGACATTTTAATAATTAATTGATAAACTAGTGTTTTCTGTATTTTCGGCTGCAGTGATGAAGTTGACAATGCTGACTCATTTACTTTAATTATTTTACAAAAGCATGTTTTGTTGTTACTGTGAATGCACACAAATAAAAGTAGACGCTTCACAGATTCAGTAGATGTATTACTCTTATCTGTATGACAAAAAATGACGGAGTATTTTAAGTGAAAGTGATCGCGCCGGCGCCTCCATGTTAGCTGTCATGCAGTAAGTGCGCTACTATTCAGTTTTCACACTCCACACAAACGCCTGAATAGCCCACATTTTTCTAGGTTAACGTTAAAGCGAGCGGCCATGTAAAGTTGCTACTACTTACATGTTTCAGATGATAAGCCATATTTCAGGTTGATGAATGTTAGAGCGTTTGGATGTCTTGCCCGATGTACTGTATTTACCACTTAGACCAGCTGTTAACGATCTGTCACAAACTGTGTGACTTCGCCACTTCCTGTGGATTTTTTTTCCCCGTGACTAATAAAACTTTGGTCGACTAAGCCTCTTCTTGTCGACTAATGGTTAGTCGACTATTAGAGGGCAGCCCTAATGATCAATATAGAAATGATTGTCATATCATGATTAAGTCAGTAGTTCAGACTTTATTTTGTTATATTATGTTGTATTATATTATATATTATATTATTTTATATTTTTATTTTTTTTAATTTTATTTATTTTCACAGACCAGGGAGATAAAAATGTACAAGAAAGTTTGTTTGTTCCAAATTCGTTGTAGGAGTCAGTAGCTGAGACGTTGGGAATCCCATCCAATCGTGTTTCTTGTCACATTAAGCGACTGGGCGGAGCTTTTGGAGGCAAGGTCACTAAAACTTCCATTTTGGCCTCTATCACTGCTGTTGCTGCTTGGAAGTGAGTCAGAATACTTTGGACCCAAACATCAGAATGAAAGATTCATCATAATTATTTAAATTAGATATTAAATATTAATTATATATAAATGAGTATTTACCATTTGAATAATTTTGATATGTAGGAGTTTGGCAAGTATAACTTGCTCTCTCTCTCCAGGACTGGACGACCAGTACGATGTGTTTTAGAGAGAGGAGAGGACATGCTGATAACTGGAGGGCGCCACCCGGTGTGGGGAAAGTATAAGGCTAGTGGTTTTCCTAACACTTACTTATAAAATTACTGAGAATGTTTAGTAGTAGTTATTAGTATATTTATTAGTCTTTATTTATGTAATTTATTTGCATGTTGGCATGTTTCTGACTTTGACTCCAACAGGTGGGATTTCTGAAGAACGGGAGGATAACAGCAGCTGATTTCCAGTACTACACCAACTCCGGAAACACAGCAGATGAGTCCGTAATGGTGAGATGACGTCCTGCTGAAGATCAAAATAGTGGCTTAATAGGGGAAGCTACAATTTCAGGGTCACTCTAGACAGCTTTGTAAAAAACGTTGGAGAATATATATTACGGAATTTCTACTTTATCATTATTCTCGCATTTTACTCTGCCAGGTCGCCGAGAAGATCCTCCTACATCTTGATAACGTCTATAACATTCCAAACCTGCGTGGTCGAGCGGCGGCCTGCAAGACCAACCTGCCCTCCAATACTGCATTCCGAGGGTTTGGTGTGCCCCAGTGCATGCTGGTCATTGAGAGTATGATCAGTGATGTTGCTCTTAAACTCGGCCGTCTACCTGAGGAGGTCGGTGTCATGCAGTCACAAAAAGATGTTTTGCTTTTAGCTTGTTCACATCATTATACATCATAAATTACTATTGATAGAGCTAATGAACTGTTGGTATTTAAGGGAATATATATTTTTAGTTTTTTTCTAATATTTATATGTACTGGCATGAAAACAGCCTTTGATTCTAATAAGGCAATGATTGTTTATTTATGTACTTAATGTCTGTCATAAAAATACCCTATGATGCTGATATTGTAATGAATATTTACTTATTTGTTCATACAGTTAGTGGAATGAAAATAGCCTTTGCTTAAATGTCAATGATTATATATTTAGTTAATTTATTGATTTGTTGTCATCAATATAGCCTTTGCTGATATGACAAATAGCCTTTGATGATATGGAAACTATTTATTTTTTTTTTTTAAATCTTATTTTATTGTTGCAGATCAGGGAGATAAACATGTACAAGGAAGTTTCCTTCACTCACTACAAGATGGAGTTTGACCCAGAGAATCTCGTCCGCTGCTGGAATGAGTGTATGGAAAAAGCTGACTTCAGGCAGCGACGGCAGGCCATTGATCTCTTTAACCAGCAGAACCAGTTCAAAAAGAGAGGAATCGCCATTATACCCATTAAACATGGCATTGGGTTTATAGATGGGTTCCTCAACCAGGTTATTGTTACCTAAAACATGCTGCTGAGACTTTAATTTATTTTAAATGAACTCCAAATGATCTTTTGGTATTTTTGTGTGTTTATAACAAAGGCTGCAGCTCTCGTGCATATTTATAAGGATGGATCTGTGCTAGTGAGCCACGGTGGGACAGAAATGGGTCAAGGCATACACACTAAAGTCCAACAGGTACCACTTCCAGCTTTCTGCACAGATCTGCAACAATATAAGAGTTTTTGCTGATCTCATCTGTTTTCTTTCAGGTGGCAAGTCGGGAACTGAATATTCCTGCTTCTTTGATCCACATCTCTGAAACCAGCACACAATGCGTCCCGAATACCTGCCCGTCTGCTGCGTCGTTTGGGACCGACGCCAACGGAATGGCTGTGCAGGTATCGAACACCAGATTTTAAAACCCCAGATCAGACTGGACAACATAATTTGTTGATTTTGAAGGATTTATATCATAAAATGTATGCATTTTGGGTGATTGGCCAATTTATGCTTTTAATGTCTGTTTCTGGATTGTTAAAATCCTCCTTTTTTTATATAGGATGCCTGCCAAATACTGTACAAAAGACTAGAGCCAATCAGAAAGAAGAATCCTGAGGGAACATGGCAGAACTGGGTAAAGTTGACAAACTATTAAAATGACACGTTTTTGCAAAATAAAAATGGGTACAGTAATTAATGATACAATGTCATATAGTGGATAGTGTGGATAGTTCGGACTTTGAAAATCTGAATCAGTCACTTTCAAAGGTGTTGTGAAATAGCCTATAACCTGAATGAACTATATTATTTGGTGGAAGATTTTTTATTGTGATTATTATTTAATGACTAATATATACATTTCATATTTGTATTAATATATTATTTTTTAATGTAATGCATTTTTTTTACTTGTTAATTATTAAATATTGGTGTATTTAATCATATTACTGTTGCTGCTGTTATACAAAAGCCACTCAAAGTCATGTTATAAGGATTTTGCCATGCTAAATTACTATTTTGTATACTAGTTTAATACTTTTATTGCTTTATTATTTTATTGCCATCACTCTTTTTTATATTGTTGTACTATATTTTATATTTTTGTATTCATTTGTTTTAAATGATGTCTTTAAAGATAATGACAGCATTTTTGGAGAAAATCAGTCTGTCAGCCACAGGATACTACAGGTAAATCATCCAGATTTTTGAGCGTTTTGGTTTTTAAATGTACTTTAAGACAAAAGTGCTAGCTGAGTGTTTTTCACACTCTTAGACAAAACATGGAGGTTTTGTTTGATGCTTTAGCGTTTTGTCTGTTTTCAGAGGTCATGATCTAAACATGGACTGGGAGAAGCAGGAAGGCAAGCCGTACGCTTACTTCACGTATGCGGTGTGCTGCAGTGAGGTTGAGCTGGACTGTTTGACCGGAGAGTACAGGGTAAATCCAGATATGATGCTGAAGATTTGAGGCATATACATTTTCTGCTGTTTGTTTAATCACTGTAAAACTCATCTGACATACTGCATCTTTCCCTCATAGACCTCAAGAACTGATATTGTTGTTGATATCGGAGAAGTATAAATCCATCCATTGACATCGGTCAGGTAAGAGGCTCTTTACGGTGTTCCATCGCACTAGAAGTGAACCTTTATTTAATACCAAAATATATCATTTAAACATTAGTGGTTAATAGATATATCTAGAATAGATATATTCTAGTAACTAGAGTAACAGAAATGTTAGCTCCCAGGTATAAGAGTTAATTTTGAGAAAAATAATAATAATAATAATAATAATAATAAAAAAACAAATATATATATATATATATATATATATATATACACACACTACCAGTCAAAAGTTTGGAATCTGTAGGATTTTAAATGTTTTTAAAAGAAGTTTCATCTGCTCACCAAGGCTGCATTTATTTAATTAAAAATACAGTAAAAACAGTAATATTGTGAAATATTATTACAATTTAAAATAACTGTTTTCTGTTTGAATATATTTTATAAAGTAATTTATTACTGTGATCAAAGCTGAATTTTCAGCATCATTACTCCAGTCTTCAGTGTCACATGATCCTTCAGAAATCATTCTAATATGATGATTTACTGCTCAAGAAACATTTATGATTATTATCAGTGTTGAAAACGGTTGTGTACTTTTTTTCAGGATTCCTTGATGAATAGAAAGTTCAAAAGAACAGCATTTATCTGAAATACAAAGCTTTTGTAACATTATACACTACTGTTCAGAAGTGTGGGGTCAGTAAGAATTTTCATTTTTTTTTTTTTTAAAAGAAATTAAAGAAATTAATACTTTTATTCAGCAAGGATGGATTAAATCGATCAAAAGTGACAGTAAAGACATTTATAATGTTACAAAAGATTATATTTCAAATAAATGCTGTTTTTTTTTAACTTTCTATTCATTAAAGAATCCTGAAAAAAAAATATTGTACACAAATATTTTGTACAATTGTACACAATAAATGTTTCTTGAGCAGCAGATCAGCATATTAGAATGATTTCTGAAGGATCATGTGACACTGAAGACTGGAGTAATGATGCTGAAAATTCAGCTTTGATCACAGGAATAAATTACTTCATAAAATATATTCAAAGAGAAAACAGTTATTTAAATTAATTTTAATTATTTTACAGTTATTTTTTACTGTATTTTTAATTAAATAAATGCAGCCTTGGTGAACAGACAAAACTTCTTTTAAAAGCATTAAAAATCTTAACGATTCCAAACTTTTGACTGGTAGTGTGTGTATATATACAGTTGTGCTCAAAATGATTCATACCCTTGGTAAATATGACCAAAGAAGGCTGTGAAAATAAATCTGCATCTTTAATCATTTTGATCTTTTATTTTAAAAATCTACAAAAATCCAACCTTTCATTGGAGAATAATAATTTTAAATGGGGGGAAAATCTCATTATGAGAGAAATGTTTTTCTCTAATACACATTGCTCACAAATAATCATACCCTTTTATTCAATACTTTTTGCAACCTCCTTTTCCCAAGAGAACAGCTATGAGTCTTCTCCTATAATGCCTGATGAGTTTGGAGAACACCTGACAACAGCTCCATGTTGGTGCTTCTTCTCTTCAGTTCACTCCACTCATTTTCTATAGGGTTCAGGTCAGGGGACTGGGATGGCCATGGCAGAAGCTTGGTTTTGTGCTCAGTGACCCATTTTTGTGTTGATTTTGATGTTTGTTTTGGATCATTGTCCTGATGGAAGATCCAACCACGGCCCATTATATGACTTCTAACAGGGACAGTCAGGTTTTGATTTTTTTATCTGTTGGTATTTGATAGAATCCATGATGCCATGTATCTGAACAAGATGTCCAGGACCTCCGGCAGAAAAATAGGCCCACAACATTAAAGATACAGCCGTATATTTCATTGTACACATGGGGTACTTTTTACCTCTGTGTGCACCAAACCCATCTTAAGTGTTTGCTGCTAAAAAGCTAATTTTTTGTTCCATCTGACCAACAACATCTTGAAACAAAAAAACAGAGCTTTTTGGCAGCAAACACTTAAGGTGGGTTTGGTGCACACAGAGGTAAAAAGTACCCCATGTGTACAATGAAATATACAGCTGTATCTTTAATGTTGTGGGCCTATTTTTCTGCCGGAGGTCCTGGACATCTTGTTCAGATACATGGCATCATGGATTCTATCAAATACCAACAGATAAAAAAATCAAAACCTGACTGTCCCTGTTAGAAGTCATATAATGGGCCGTGGTTGGATCTTCCATCAGGACAATGATCCAAAACAAACATCAAAATCAACACAAAAATGGGTCACTGAGCACAAAACCAAGCTTCTGCCATGGCCATCCCAGTTCCCTGACCTGAACCCTAAAGAAAATGAGTGGAGTGAACTGAAGAGAAGAAGCACCAACATGGAGCTGGGAATCTGAAGGATCTGGAGAGATTCTGCATTAAGGAATAGTCTCTGATCTCTTGTCAGGTGTTCTCCAAACTCATCAGGCATTATAGGAGAAGACTCAGAGCTGTCATCTTGGGAAAAGGACGTTACAAAAGTATTGAATAAAAGGGTATGATTAATTGTGAGCAATGTGTATTAGAGAAAACATTTATTTCATAATGAGATTCCCCATTTAAAATTATTATTCTCCAATGAAAGGTTGGATTTTATAGATTTTAAAATAAAAGATCAAAATGATTAAAGATGCAGATTTATTTTCACAGCCTTCTTTGGTCATATTTACTAAGGGTATGAATAATTTTGAGCACAACTGTGTGTATATATATATATATATATATATATATATATATATATATATATATATATATATATATTAATCATTGTAATAATTTAGTTAATAAATATAATCAGCTTTTATCAAATTTAAATATTTTAATAATTTGCCTCATTTATTATTAGTGCAAGTTACTATATTATATTATATTACATTATATTATATTATAGACTCTATATTAATTTTAAAATGTATCACAGCTTCCACTAAAATATGAAGCTGTTTTAAACTGATAATAATGTTTCTTGAGCACCAAATCAGCATATTAGAATGCTTTCTGAAGGATCTTGTGACACTGAAAACTGGAGTAATGGCTGCTGAAAATTTCAGCTTTGCCATCGCAGGAATGAATTACATTTTAAAATATATTCAAATAGAAAACGCTATTTTAAATTGTAATATTTTACAATATTACTGTTTTTACTGTATTCTTGATCAAATAAATGCAGCCTTGGTGAGCAAAAGAGACTATACTAGAATATATATGTGTTTATTCATATAATATGTATGTGTGTGTTAGATTGAGGGAGCGTTCATGCAGGGTCTGGGTCTCTTTACCATGGAGGAGCTCAAGTTTTCTCCATCTGGTGTTCTGTACACACGTGGACCAGGCCAGTACAAGATCCCGGCCTTTTGTGACGTCCCTCTGAAGTTTAACGTCTACCTTTTAGCCGGCTCATCCAACCCTCATGCCATCTATTCATCAAAGGTGATTCACTCTCACTCATCCTTATTATGGATGTCTGTACTTCCCAGGTTTACTTTACTTCAAAGTCAATTTATTTTGATTTTGTGGAGCCATTGTGTCACTTGACGTCTAAGTGCATTCGAACCTGATACAGCATTCTAATTTTGATTTTTGTGTGATTTCTTACTAATTTTTAGTAGTTCTTTAGTGGTTGCTTTTCTAGATCCGCTCCAGATGCGACATCGTTGCAAACTAAAGCTTTCTGATTGTGGTGCAATATCCCTCTTGTTGTAGGGGATCGGAGAACCGACGTTGTTCCTGGGCAGTTCTGTATTCTTCGCTATTAAAGACGCTGTGACTGCAGCCCGAAAAGATGCAGGTCTAACCGGCCCCTTCCAGCTAAACAGCCCTGCCACCCCAGAGCGGGCATGTCTGGCCTGCGCCACACACTTCACAAAGATGGTATGAAAATTACAGTAATGCTCAATTTGTGCTCAAGTGTCCAAATCCATATTACACAGATCCTTAAAGATAAATATGGTTAAAAAATCCTTTAAATCTGATGTAAATTAATATAGTTTTGTTTTCGGTAGGTTGCACAACCGGGATCAACTTCTGGACCAGCTCAGCCATGGGCTCTGGACATATGAAAACAACATTATCCTACTATTATACTTTATCTCACTCAAAGCTGTTGTGTTGCTCTTATTAAATCACAAGACATTTATGACTTCACAGTCACCTGATTTAACAAAAACCTATTATCAGCTGTTTGCTAATACTAATCTACTTAAGCAAAAAACAGACAAAAGATGCTCTGCATGCAATGAAGTCTCAAGACCAATTTATTGTTACTCATGTTTATTATTAACACATCTTAATTTCATCCCACATAAATCAGTTAATAAGATCTTTAACAGCTTAAGTTTAATAAATGTGAATTCAATTTTTCTGCATCCTACTATTGATTAATTAAGCAAGTTATTAATTGCTTTTATAAAATATTAACTGCACAATAAAAGATATACTCCCTGACATGCTATCTAAGGTTAGTAGTTTGACTTGATAACCAGTTTGAGGTCAAAGTCTCCAACAATGAAAAGGAAGTGACAGCTTGTTTAGATGAAAGTGATATTTAAGATTATTATCAAGAGCCGAAACAGATAAACCTGATATATATTAAATGTATCAGATAAATATTTTTTTATAAAGTAAATTATATAATATTAATATATTATAGAAAGTAAAAAATATTTGTAACTTTTTTTTTAAATTATTAATATGAATTTATCCACACTGTTCACCCACCATCCTGGTAAAGCAGTCTTCACAGGCCATGCGTATCTTTTCTGCAGTAGCAGGAGAAGAGAAAGGGAAAGTGTCGCTCAGGCCTCTCTCCCTCCGCGCAGCCGTGTCGCTTCTTTAATGGCAAAGAACAAAGTGCAGCCGAAAAACACAGGAGGCTCCCCGATCCCCTAAATATTTAAAAACAAACTTTTCAACCAATATTTCAACAATAATTAAAATTTCCACTCTGCATAAATATCCTGTTTTGCTCAGAAATATGTCACATTACAGAAGTATAATAGGTTGGTTGCAAACGTTGCTTTATCTGTTTAAACGACTGAAGTCCGTTGACCTGGAGAGTTTTGCCATCACAGAAGCCTAGACACAACTTTTGGTGTTTGTTTTGTCTGCAATTATCACTGAGGTAAATATTACTAGTTATTACTACTGGCCATTTATGTATACTTAAACGACTGATTTTGTTTCATCAACATATTGTGTTGACATTCAGGTTGTTTTTTTGTTTTTGTTTTTTGTCTTACCTTAGAGGAGTAGATGGCGTGAGGATTGTCTGCGTTGCTCAGCAGATGCACATTAAGCTGAGGAGGGATGTCACACAGAGCTGGGATTTTATACTGAGAGGGACCCCTGGTCAACAACACCCCCTCAGGAGAAAAATTTAGCTCTTCTATAGTGTAGAGCCCAATTCCTGGGCGAAACCACCCTCGACCTGTAAACACACACAGTTTTACTAAATGTATGGTGACTAATTTGCCAAATAATAAAAAAAAAGTATTATTTTTATAATACTTTTTTATTATTTATGGTGACTAATTTGTGTTATTTTATACTGTCATTGTAACATCTTTAATTCACTTTTTATTATACGATTGAGTATTTAAATGTCACTCTTGCTAACCAGTTGCTGCCAGGTGTATTGGGGATGTTTCTTAATGAGTGGCTCCAGGCGTCTCATTAGTTTCTCACAAACATCTACGTGGAAAATATTGCATTTTCAGTCATGAAAAAAAAAAAAAAAAACTAATACTTGTAAAACACTTTTAAAAGGACGACTGTTACTATACTTTGACCGCCATTCCGACTGCATCCGTGCCAAAGGACGCAGCGGATGGTGCAGCATTGGGCACGTTTCCTGTGCAGGTCTCCTTGATGTGGATTGAAGACATTGGAACCTTCAAAATGCGACTGGCAATCTATGATTTGACATGAAGATTGACAATATCTTGTATGACACAAAACAAAGAGAGAGAGTCACGGTTGTAAAGGTGTGATGGAAAGCAGATGTGTGTCTTTCTTTTCATAAAAGAGGGGGATGGGATGAAGAAAAACAAAGAGGAGAAACAGTACATGAACACAATTAACACCATACACCTACAAACACATCTAGGCGTTGGCCAAATATGGATTTCAAAAAAAATAAATTTCTTGACAAAATGCATATGAGAATAAAACTCATTTTCACATAACAAAAATATATGTATTTATATATAAAGTTTTATTTAAGCATAAACTTAAAAAAAAAAAAAAATCTGACAAATTAAATCTAAATATTTAACATATATTTTATCTTAATAAATTTAGTTTTTTAAGTGAATTGTACACGTTATTGTGGTGCATTGTGGGATTGAATGAGTGCACTCGATATCGTCCAGTATGGTTTTGGACACCACTACAAACGGCTGTCTTCTCAAATAGAGCCCTATTTAAAGGTATTAGGGGGGTGATTTCTGACACAGCCTTTGTTTTCCCTGTTGAAAAAAAAAAAACAGCATGTGCTGGTTAGGTATGTTTTGAAGCATGGCAGCTGGTTTGAGCTGGTTCTTAGTTGCTCCTTAGCTGATCATGAGCTGGTAGCTCCAACTAGCTCCAGCTCAGGACCAACTTAAACCATCTCAAACCAGCTTCCTTGCTTAAAAACATACCAAAACAGCATATGAAAACATATTGCACCTTTAAGTCAATGAGGTCCATCAACTGTTTGGTTACTTATATTCTTCAACTGAAGAAAGAAATTCATAAAGGTTTGGAACAACTTGAGGGTGAGTAATGACAGAATTTTCATTTTTTGGGTGAACTATCCCTATAAGTATATTCCCACTCATGTTAACATTTTTAACACACCAGGGTGACTAGGAACATGAAATTGTCCAGCCATAGCTTCCTGTTTCACAGGAGTATAAATATGTGGTAACACAAAGGTCAAATTGAACAGCTGTTTTTTTTTTTTTTTTGTTTGTGTGTGTGTGTGTGTGTGTGTGTGGACCTTCACTTAACATGAGCGTCCTCTAGTGTTTAAACTGCAAACTGCATGTGCCTGACTAATACAATTTCGCATTTAACACCTTTGTGTGTGTTAAGTGGTTGAGTTTATTAATATGTTTTTCTCAGCGTGGTCTCTTGCACGTAAGTGCATATGTGCATGTTTTGTATGTGCGTTAGCGTGTTAGCTAATCCTAAAACGCCTGTAGGAAGAGATTTCTGACTGTGTAGGGTATTAACTTGATATAATCTCTGTTGGGGTTCCCTGATCACACTTCACAGGGGGTCACAGCAGGGTTTCTCTGTGTGTGTTTTATTCTATTTCAACAGCTCCAGGAGACACAGACGGTGGGCAAACACAATTTATTGACATGTTTTTCAGCTCTTAGAGACTCATTAATAGTGAAAATATATTTCTGTCTATAGTCCTGAAGGGAAATTGCTGTAATATGTGTAACTAGTGTGTTTTCATACAGTTTAAAGTAGGAACATTTCTGATGAGCTAAAAATGTAGAGCCTACTAGTGGAAAAATCCACACTGAAACATTGTATTAGTCTCTTTTGTTTAATGTATAGATGATTCTGAAGGTGTCTTTACTCTTGTTTCTATCGTCACCTTGTGGTCAGATGGGTTAATTACGCTATGGCGTCTGGCGCCATCTCGTGGTCGGATTTAGTTGTTACATTTACGTCTCTGGCTCCATCTGGTGGTAAATATGCAAAAATAAAACTCAAAAACCGCCATCTAAACCAATTTTGTCTTTTAAAATCAGGTCACATAAGACAAAACGAAACTAAAACAGAAATTCAGGTACAGAGAAATATGTAAAAACTCTGAAAAGTGCTTAACGAAGCGTTTTGAGTTCGGTGGCTCAAAAGTTCTCGATTGAGTTGCATTCAAATCTCAGAACGGGTTTTGTCTCAGGTATTTTTGTACTAAAACGTATCATAGTTTTAATCTAAATTAACGAATTGGTACCTGATATGTAAACAAAACCAGTAATGTAAGCAATCTCTATAATTAAAAAAAAAACGCTTATTCAGTAATCAGAAACTGCTGTTATTGGTTGAATCAGTCAGCGCTGAGAAAAGTAACAGTAGCGTAATAAATATACAGGGACACCTTAATAGCATCGAATTACAAAAATACACAAAGAAGAGTTTAGACTTGACTTATTATTTAAACTCATCGTATTTAATAAGATAAATGATAACTTAAACACCTTCCATCCGCTTCCATCAGATAAGCTCCGCCTTTGCTAACGTTTTCTGTTTCTACACTTCGCAGTTTGCAGAAAACTCGAGCGATTACACTTGCATTCACAGTGTTGGAGATACAGCGCGCAGATCTGCCCCAGTTGCTTTGTATTGGGTGAAAACTTTGAAGAAATGGCTGAACAAACCAGGAACGATGGTTTGATTTTCTATGTCAACGGAAAAAGGTGCTTATTGCTTATGCATATCCTAAATGTATCGAGGGAGAATTTCTGGTCATGTGTTTATTGGTTGTAAAGACTTGTTTGCTTGTGAATCTATTGTCAAGTTCAATCCTTATAGTAATGCATAGAACATATAAAGACAAAGATAATCCGAATAAAGGCATTGAATCTAATATGAATATAGACTGCGATTAGAATCTGTTTAAGGACATTTGAAATATTCTGCATAAAGACAGTGAATATGCATAAATGACATGTAATCTGCATGTTTATGCTTCTTGTTGACAGATAATGGAGAAGAACCCAGACCCTGAGACTATGTTGCTGTCTTATCTGAGGAAGAAATGTATTTTTACACGTTTGAATAAATATGCATATTATTATTGTTGTTGTTATTATTATAAATTATTCATATTTTCTATTATGCTTTTTATTAATTTGATTATTTATATAATAAGTTATATTTCTGTAATAGGTTTGTTGATGTTAATTATGAAGTGATACGGTGGATCATTTTTAGAGGAGATTATGCAAATCTGTGTTATTTTAACTTTGTTTAGTTTTGCACTCTTTGTGTGTGTTCAGTGCTGTTAACAGGCAGTAAGTACGGCTGTGGTGGAGGTGGATGTGGAGCCTGTACCGTCATGGTGTCCAGATACGACCCTCAGACCAAGAGCATCAAGTATTTAACTCTCTCTCTCTCTACTTTTCTCTTTTTATCTCACCATTTTATTAATGTATCTGACCCATGATGGTACTCTTTTCCCCCACTTTTCACAATTGTAAATTAAGATTCAACCACAAAGCATACAAACCACATTTGTATGCTTTTAGATATAAATTAGTTTTTGTTACACAAACTTCATAATAGCTATTTTTTTCTTCACTGGCCAGTCATTCGTCGATCAATGCTTGCTTGCTTCCTGTGTGCCAACTTCATGGAGCGGCAGTGACGACTGTTGAAGGCATCGGAAGCACCAAAACCAAACTACACCCGGTCCAGGTATTGGATTCACATTATAATCTATATTATGCACAATCCAGATTATGAGATCCAGATCATGAGATTAGTATGAAGACAGATTATTAACTAGATTAATATATTAGATTACTGCCGGTTCAGATATCATCTTACAATATAGATACACAATTTAAATTACAGTTTAGATATCATCTGATCATAACTTCATTTTCATCTTTGATTGTATGACACTTAATTTTTTCTCATCTAATAATAAAAAAAAAATCCCATAAAACATTAAAATGCAAATGCATTTAAATGATTTAAACTAACCTCTTTTGTTGTTCTTAATTTATTAGAAATAAAATTGTGTATTATAATGAAATATATGTATATATGTGTGCATTTGTACTTATTTAGGGATGCACCGATACCAAGCTCGTGTACTTGTACTCGTAGAATACCCCCGATACCAAAGACCGATTCCTCACGTGACGTCACTGACAGAATTTTCCGTGCACAGAGACACCGGCAGCAGCAGCAGAAACAATGTCAGCCTCAGAGGTGTGGAAATACTTCAAAATTAATGATGACAACACACACATTGCGAACTGCATGCTTTCAATCACAATTCGTTATCGATTAGTGAAGGCAGGATAGGCGGAATCGCGCTGAATGACACAGACCAGAAGCGCTCTCTCTCTTTCGTTCGCACGATCCCAGTTCTCTCAGACAGCGCGCGATCAGTTCTCCTCGCGTCTGAATGGTCAAATGCACACATAGTAGTCAAAATGTCCATCGTGTGGAGTATCTCACGTAAATACAGTCGGTTATGGCTTAAGTGGACGTAAACATTTGGGTGAAAACAGGATATGTGTCAGTATCCATGGATTCGGTCTTAAAGGGACTGTAGCCTATTTGTCATTAATGTATAATAAAACAACAAAAGATGTTCAATAAATGTATACATGGTAAATAAACCTACTGTAGGCTATCTGAAAAAAAATAGTTTATTTAATTTGTATCTCTATAGTATTTGTTGTATTTGTTTGTAAATTTATATAATAACAATTATACATATTGGTAATTATGCCCTTTGAAGGTTATTGGACACTGTGAAATTATTACTTTTTTTCATTAGAGTAATAATAAAGAAGCTGTCCTACATTCACTAGTCTCACTGTGTTGTGCTTGGAAAACTGTAACATCGCCAAAAAAAAGAGAGAGAGAGAGAAATTAATCAATGTATAGGCATCAGTATCGGTATTGGCGAGTACTAGAAAAAAAGTATCGGTATTTTCGGTATTAGTAAAAAATGGTATCGGTGCATCCCTATATATTATTGTTATTATATTATTATTATTAAAATTATTTTGTGTGTGTGTATGTGTGTATGTATATACATATATATATACACTACCAGTCAAAAGTTTGGAATCGGTAAGATTTTTAATGTTTTTAAAAGAAGTTTCGTCTGCTCACCAAGGCTGCATTTATTTAATTAAAAAACAGTAAAAACAGTAATATTGTGAAATATTATTACAATTTAAAATAACTGTTTTCTGTTTGAATATATTTTATAAAGTAATTTATTCCTGTGATGGCAAAACTGAATTTTCAGCATCATTACTCCAGTCTTCAGTGTCACATGATCCTTCAGAAATCATTCTAATTTGCTGATCTGCTGCTCAAGAAACATTAAGGATTATTATCAGTGTTGAAAACAGTTGTGTACTTTTTTTTTCAGGATTCCTTGATGAATAGAAAGTTCAAAAGAACAGCATTTATCTGAAATACAAAGCTTTTGTAACATTATACACTACCGTTCAAAAGTTTGGGGTCAGTAAGAATTTTTATTTTTATTTTTTTTAAAAGAAATTAATACTTTTATTCAGCAAGGATGCATTAAATCGATCAAAAGTGACAGTAAAGACATTTATAATGTTACAAAAGATTATATTTCAAATAAATGCTGTTCTTTTGAACTTTCTATTCATCAAAGAATCCTGAAAAAATATTGTACACAAATATTTTTGTACAATTGTACACAATAAATGTTTCTTGAGCAGCAGATCAGCATATTAGAATGATTTCTGAAGGATCATGTGACACTGAAGACTGGAGTAATGATGCTGAAAATTCAGCTTTGATCACAAGAATAAATTACTTCATAAAATATATTCAAACAGAAAACAGTTATTTTAAATTGTAATAATATTTCACAATATTACTGCTTTTACTGTATTTTTAATTAAATAAATGCAGCCTTGGTGAGCAGATGAAACTTCTTTTAAAAACATTAAAAATCTTACCGATTCCAAACTTTTGACTGGTAGTGTATATAAAACAAATGTATGTAAAAATATTTATATAAACACATATACAGTGTGTGTGTGTGTGTGTGTGTGTGTGTATATATATATATATATATATATATATATATATATATACACACACACACACACACAAAATAATTTTAATAATATAGTAACAATAATATATAATAAGTACAAATGCACACATATATACAGTATATACATATACTTCATCATAATACATATATATTATTTCTTAATATTATATAAGCAAATATGTATTGCTTTGTAATTATTAAATTAAATAATGTGATTAAATATATATTATATTTTATTACAGGATATATAGTCAACATGATATGACTGTGGACACTTTAATACATCATTGACATTATGTGTGTTTTGTTCATCAGGAGCGTGTTGCAAAGGCTCATGGGTCTCAGTGTGGGTTCTGTACTCCTGGGATGGTGATGTCCATGTACTCATTACTGAGAAACAACCCACAGCCCACTTTGGAAGATATAACGGCGGGTCTCGCTGGTACAATGACACAAACACGGTCTTAAATCTACAAAAACCTTAATAACTTTTTGACCAATCATGAATGTTCCCATTGCAGGTAATTTATGCAGGTGCACGGGGTACCGCCCCATCGTTGATGGCTACAGAACCTTCTGTGAGGTGAACAGTGCCGATGTCCATATTCATCTTTTATTTGATTCATTTCAGCAGCTGAATCATGTGGCACTCATGTGGCATGACATTCCAGATCCTTTATGGATTTGTTCCGAGCTGCTCAACCGCTCCCGTTTCTGTCCGTGTCTAATATTCTTGATTCTTCTCAAAGCGACCCATTATGACTCAGCATTTTTTTTTTAAGCAGTGTTTTTTATTTTTGTTTATTTTTTTAAACATTTTGGTCAGTGGTTGACATTTAGTGATAAGCGTTCTGGTAATGTTAACTGCGTGTTAAGTCATCAATTAAAATGTGACTTTTTCAATGTGACAGTCAGTTAAAATCTTTTCTTTTTTTTTTCACTTGAAGTATAACGGACATTTGCGTGTTGCATTTTATGTGCATTTACGATTCTTAAAGAAACACATAAAATAACATAATTTTTTCCCGTTATTTTTATAGAGTGAAAACTGTTGTCAGTTAAATGGCACCGCATGCAGTTTGGCCAATGGAAATGGATCCGTGGAGCCTATAGAGAATGTGAGTATTTTCATCTTGACCAAAACTATATACATACACATACATGCACGTTACCAGAAATAAAATATAAAAAAAAAAATTTCAGGTAGTTGCTAGCATTTCACATTTTAATTTAGTTTAACTTGATGTGCTAAAATAACTACAACTAACACTGAAATAAGAAATTAATAAGAAACTATATACATTAAGAAAAATACTAAAAATGACAAAAACACAACAAAATTACTAAAGCTAAAATTAAAATTAAGATGGAAAATATAAAAAACCTAATTGAAAATATTAATAAAAACTACAATAGTATCTCATTGATACTAAAATAACACTGTTCTTGACTATTGCACTCACTTTTGTCCTATTTTATTTTACTGCTGCACTTTGACTTTTTAGTTGCTGTAAAAATATACAGTCCATTGTCTTCAAATAAAATATAACTGGGCCCATTAATTATATCTAGCCTTGACTTGTGTAATTCTTTTGTTAATGTTTCATTTGGCCCAAAAACTGACTGTTTCTACTAAAATTAAACTTGCATAAATAAACTAGTTTTAGGTCAATATAGGTTTTTCAACAACTGATGCCAACAACTAGAGAAGAGTGCTGATATTGTGACGAGTCAGAAGGGTATTGATCCATATGCAGTTTATTGAAATGCTCAGACAGGAATAAACAGTACACAGGCAAAGTTCGGGGCAGGCAGCAAGGATCACAAAACAGGTATCAGTCCAAGTCAGTGTCAATAAATCAAACAGGAATAAACGCTCAGAAATGACAACCGTGGCTAATCAAGACTTCGCAATGAGAGTGAGTGTGAGAGTGGCTTAAATAGTGTGTGTGAGTGATTGGCTGCAGGTGCGCGGGTGATCAGTCCCAGGTATGTGGGTGCATGGGAGATGTAGTCCAATGAGAGTTAATATTCGGGTGACGGCTCCCTCTGGCGGTTCGGGAGAACTGGTGCAGGTGACTCAATCGTGACAGATATATATACATACTGTATAATTACTACTTTCAATATTTATTAACTTTACAGAAAATGTAAAGTGTCCCTATTGTGATTTTTTTGGAAATTACCTTTAATGCAGTGTAATAAAGCTGTTTGTGAATGTAAATGTATGCAAAGTTCCAAAGATCAAAGTGCACAGTAAATGTTAATGTTTCACAAATGAAAGAATCAATTCTCAGCTATCAAACGAGTCTCACTTCCTGTTACATAATTGCGTAACCATGTAAAACATTTGCATAATGCCAGCCTATTGTTTTCATTGGATGCCCATAAGCAGCGTCTACTTTGACCCACCCTTAAACACTGTAGTTGTAGCTGTGGCCTGAGAGAGTTTGATTCATAATGTCAACATGCTGAGAAGACGCTGTTTTTTTAGCACTGCAAAAGCAAATCCACTTTGCATGCACTTCAAAAGGATGTGGACTCAAGTTCGAATTGAAACAGTAAAACTGACGCCACTGTTACTGTTTGTATCACTGTGTATCAAGTGCCGAGAAAGATCCAGAGCTGAAATTCAGATATGGTAATGGGCGTTTAGTTTCCGACACGCACTGTAAGCGGTAGACCAATCACAACAGACTGGGCCATCTGACCAATCAGAGCAGAGTAGGCTCTCTGAAAGGAGGGGTTTAGAGAGACTGAATCCTTTATCACGCTGAGAAGAGAAAATTAAATTAGTGTTTTTTGACCTTGGATGCATTTAAATCTATTGTAGAAATAAAATAAAATAAAATTAAAATAAATAAACACTTGCACTCTGTGGACTGAATGATGTAATAGTAATTTTTGTGTTTAATAGGGTCAGCCAGAGCTGTTTCAGTAAGAGGATCTGCTCCCCTCGACCCCACCCAGGATCTGATCTTCCTCCTGAGCTCATGGTTTGTCAGACTTGTTCAAAACTGTTCATTCGTCTTCACTGTTGAGTAGGTTATGTAACCATGACTAAAAGGTTTATATAAAATGTTAGTTTAATGTTTAAGCTTTAACAAGGTCACCATTCAGCTCTAGTTTATAATTTATTTGATTTTAGGCTTCACCAAGCTGCCTGTCAGAAGTTCAAATGTTATCAACCAAACAACACATTTTAAACATAAATGCCAAAAATGTTGTGTTTAGAGAATGGCAGAGATCAAGGACCAAACCAGTCAGAAGTTTTGTGGGGAGAGAATGACCTGGATCAGCCCTGGATCTCTAGATGAGCTGCTCCAGCTGAAGGCTGATTACCCACAAGCCCCTCTTGTCATGGGCAACACCAACATAGGTTGCATATGGGCAGTTTGTGGTCACACCTTATATATTTTTGTTTGCTAATTCAGCATTATCAGGTCACTGTGACATTTCCCCATTCTATTCTATTCAGGTCTGGACATGAAGTTCAAGGGAATCTTCCATCCCATAATAATATCACCAATACGAGTGCCTGAACTATTCAAAGTTACCCAGAGATCAGAGGGTATGTGTGTTTTAGTACTTCAGCTTAATCTTATTTCAGTTAGTTTTATTGGTAACACTTATTTCAATAAACAAAAAGTATTTTTAATTGTTTTAGTGGTCACGCTTTATATTAGGTGTCCCTTATTATGCACTTACAACAACAAAAAAGTTAGGCACAATGTACTTATTGTGTTCATATTGTATTGCAAAACACTTGTGCTGCTATTGAGGTGGGATATGGGTAAAGTTAGGGACAGGATTGGTGGTATGTGTAGGTTTAAGGGTGGGTTAAGGTGTAAGGGAAGGTCAACATTGTAATTATAGATGTAATTACAGAAATTATTTACAGCTGTAATTACATGCAGGTATTTTTAAAATATAAGTACAATGTAAAAACATGTACACAGTAAGTGCATTGTATCAAATCATTTATTTAAATGTTAGTACTTAGTTGATAAAGACAATATTGTAATAATTGTTTACAGTGTAACGAAAGTTACTCCGTTTCCCATAATTTGCGTAAAACGTCATGGGGCATAGAAAAAGGTGGATGGGTTAAGGTGGGAAAAGATTGACAGATCTGAGTGAGCCGCCTGATGCCTTAATGATTGATTTTGTATTTGTAGGTGTGTGTGTTGGAGCAGGTGCAGTATGTCTGTTTTGAAGAGTGTGTTGGAGAGAAGTATAAATGATTTCCTGCCAGAAAACACACACTTGTTTCGGGCTCTTCTGCAGCAGATAAACCTTGTGGGCGGACAGCAGATCCGAAACGTGGCTGTAAGTGTAAACAAGACCCTAAATACATAACGTCACTCTTGCTACACTCACAAATATTTCTCAGTCTCTTAATTTAAGGTAGAATCAACATAAAGCACAATAATTTGATTTATTATTTTTAAATGATTTTAATTACTAAAAAATAATGTTTTATTAGATGAAAATTAGCTATTTTAATTTTTTTTAGTATTTATTTATTTTTACGTTTGTTGAAATATATAGACACTGGGCAATATTGCAAGCGCATATCCAAACTCCGACCTGACCCCCGTTTTAGCTGCTGGGAGATGCACTCTAGTGGCGCTTTCTAAAGGTGACCAAACTTCCTAAATAATTTAAAAGTGGTTAAGTGTAAGGTAACACTTTATTTTGAAAGTCCACTTTAGACATTCTGCTGACTATAAGTAACTTTGTAACTGAATGTCAACTACAAGTCATTAGATTATTAGTAGACTGTTAGCTTAATTTCTGCTAACACTTTATTTTGATGGTCCTCTGTAACAAAGTTAAAGGCTCAAGGAAGCAGGCAGTGGGAACCAGCAAACATTCAACATAACTTTAATAATAAAATAAACATAAACAACAAAACAAAAGTAAAGTAAGCGGCAGCCCTCACAGACGACTCCCGCCGGTTTAAATCCCGCTCGGAGTGGGACGAGTTGGGCCTGTTACACTCGCGCTGCCGGCCTCGCTCTGTTCCCATGGCTCTCGGCCTCGCCCTGCTTGCCACATCCGCCAACAGACATTCTACTGACTAGAAGTAACTTTGCAAATACGTCAACTTATTCTACTAACCCTATTCTAACACTCTATTAATACTCTAATGAGAGTTAGTTGACATGTAGCTGCAAAGTTACTTATAGTTAGAAGAATGTCTAATGTGGACTATCGAAATAAAGTGTGAACAAGTGTAATTTTGTTTTAATCAGTTCTAGATGATATCTAATATTTCACATTAATTCTGAAAGTAGTTATGTTCCTCAAGGAGTTATTTTGTCATGCGTCTCAGTTCTTTGCAAATATCGATTACAGACGGACGAAGGAGGGTGCCTATCGATAAAGATTTTTCCTGGGATTTGCAAAGACGGCTCTAAAGCCAGATGAGATAGTGTTGTCTGTTTTCATTCCAGCTACAAGACAGGTAAGAAATTAATTATCAGCTAGTTTTTTTGTGCATTGTTTGCTAAAGTATCATGATTTTTCGGCAGAATGAGATCATCCATGCCTTCCGACACGCCCACGTAAGGAGAACGCGCTTAGCTACAGTGAACGCTGGGATGCGTGTTTGGTTCAACGAGAACTCCAATGTAGTGAAGGAGATCAGTATTTATTACGGAGGAGTGGGAGCCACCATCCTCAGCGCTGACCAAGCGTGCAAACAGATTGTTGGAAGGTAGGAGACAAATGTACATCTCTGAGTTGCATTTCTTCAGCGATGGGACTACAACTTAAAGGGGAACTTTTATGTTCTTTTTCAATGTCTTGCTTTAATGTTGAAAAAACACAAGTTATTTGACATTGTTGCAGCATCTGTCTTCACATTCTGTCAGTAGCGCTCTGTTTAGTTCCTGTCTCTATGAAGCCCCTCTTTCCGAAAAGCACAATGTGTTCTGATTGGTCGGGTGGAGCAGTGTGTTGTGATTGGTTAAGAGCATGTTTGGGAAATGTCTTTGGTTGGAATTATTTAAATGAGGAATATTGTGACTTGTTCATTCCCAGAAGAAAACTCAAGACTACAATCAAGGTGTTTCAGGGAGTTCAGAAACAGTGCGCACTGACAGGGAGAATAACTCCTTTTGGAGTGACTTTGTGCTCTGTAAATTTGCAGAACTTTTTAATGCTCAAACAGCAACATTACACACTTAAGAAGACTGAAAATGTAAAAAGCATAATAGGACCTCTTTAAGTTGCCTACTACTTTGCACTGTTTCTTTGCAAGGCCTTGGGAGGAGGCAACGTTAAGTGATGCGCACAGCACACTGGTTGATGAGATCAAACTTGGGCCGTCGGCTCCAGGCGGGAAGGTGGATTTCCGCAGATCTCTGACCTTGAGTTTGCTTTTTAAATTCCACCTGCTCGTCCTCCATTACCTGAAGGAAAAGGTATGAATGACTTTTGAAGATGGTTATCAAATGAACATAGTTTTTACGCCTTTTGTGTGTCTTTTTATTTTTTTTCAGGATGTGACTCAGAGGGAAATACCTCAAGAGATGCAAAGTGCAATTCAGCCTCTTCCTAAACACATTCAACCCGGCTACCAAGAGTTTCAGGTAATGCTATACGTTCCTCTGATGTGTGTTTTTATAGTGATGAATATTTATTGTCATAAATTTTAAAAGAAAGCTTATTATTAAAAGAAGTTTTCATACAACCAGTGGTGTTTACTTATAAAAGATCCCAAAATTTGGCATATATGCTAGTCAGATCAGATCAGATGACAAAAAAGCATACATACAAGGTTGTTTTCCATGTCAAAATTGTACATCATGTTCGTCAGTATTACAATGCAAAAATTTTACGTTCCTCCACACAAAAAAATGTATTATATTAAATCTTGTATTATCTTGTATTACATGTTCCTCGAAAAATGTAATTTATTTACTTCAGTGCCCATGCCAACTCATGTGTGTTGGAAAAACATTGAGGTCGCTGAGGATCAGAATCAGTGAACATAAATCAGCTACTCTGAGACACGATGTCACTTCTCCAGTTTCCAGACATTTTATTGATCATCATAAACATAGTATTAAAGAACTTAAATGTATAGGTATTGAGAAACTGATGAATTCTTGCCGTGGTGGAGACATTGATAATAAACTTTCACAGAGAGAAGTGTTTTGGATGTTTCAGTTAAAAACTGTCTCCATCAGGTTTAAATAAAGATTTTGATTTATCATGTTTTTTTTTTCTTCCTCCCTTTGGGCGCAATATGTATGAACGGCACATATTGCCTGATGTGTTATTGTTCCCATTGTACTTACCTGTTGTTTCAAAATGAAGTTGAACCGGTTCTGTTAATTAATCAGTTAAGCTATTTGATTGTTACAGTTCAGTTGCGGCAGAGAGGATTTAGAATCGGACTTCTGTAAAATGACGGGTTTATTAGACAAAGGAGCAGAACAGCAACCAAACACATAGCAAACATAAGAACAGACAAAGGAGTGCTGGGAAGTGAGTCCATATAAACGGGAGTGCAGAAGAACAGGTGCAGGTGCAGGTAATCCGTGATGATGGCGAGTTGGACGAGGAAGTGAGTGCAGGTGTGGAACAGGGAAGATGATGGGAGATGGAGTCCGGGACAGACGGGAACTGTGACACTGATGATCTTCAATGTTTTTATTATAAGGACTGGGTAAAATGTGAATTGTTACGCTGACAAAGGCAGACCAGCTGAAGCGTTTGCCCTTGTATCTCCTATTTTGAATCAATAACATTTATTTTAGAGGGCAGACCTTTTGCATTGTTGTCATAAATATACCCTTTGATGCTGATATGGCATTAGATATTTATTTTTGTGTTGTCATAAATAGAACCTTTGATGTTAATATGGCAATGCATATTTATTTATTTTCATAAATATAACCTTTGAAGCTAATATGGAAAGGAATATTAAATTTTGTATTGTCAGAAATAACACTAGGTAATGTTATACGATCTTCAAATGTGTGTTTTTTTTTTTTCCTTCTTCTTCTTTTTTTTTTTTGTAGTGCTGAATATTTGTTTAAGTATTTAGTGTCATAAATTTAGCTTTTGATGCCGATATGGCAATGGAAATGTGTTTATTTATTGTCATAAATATAACCTTTGATGCTAATATCCCAATGGATATTCATTTATTGTTTGTTTGCCATAACTAACCCCTTTGATGCTAATATGGCAGTGAATCTTTAATTGTTTATTGTCATAAATAACGCTAGGTATGGTAACACTTACACTATACGATTTTCTGATGTGTGATTTCATTGTGGCTGTCCATAAAAGCACGGGCATGGTCTCATGGTGTTCATTTGGGAAATTTGTGTTCGAATCCAGCTTGCAACATATCGTTCCTGTTTCCTTTCTCTCTACACATCATTTATTGTCTTATCTGTTCACTTTTTTCAGTTAAAAAGCAAAAGCACTGGACTTATAGAAGATGAACAACAGACTGTGTTTTTTATGTGGACAGAATGTCTTAGATGGTCAGCCAGCTCAAGATCCGGTGGGCCGACCCATGATGCACCGGTCGGCGTTGAGTCAGGCTACTGGAGAGGCTGTGTACTGTGATGACCTACCGCACACTGATGGTGAACTTTTGCTCACAATTGTGACAAGCTCGAGACCACATGCCAAAATCACGTAAGATGGATGCAGACAGTTTGCACTGTCTGGAAACCCCCTTCAAAAAAACTGAATTATTCAAACAACATAAAAAACCATAAAAATCCATTTGTACAATCATTTGTGCAATCATTTGAATGAATGAATAAATGAATATTCAATTCCATATTAGCAAATGAATATGGTGATATATGTTGTTATTATTATTATAGCCTTTGAAGCTGAAATGACAGTCAATATTTATTGTCATTAATATAGCCTTTGATGCTGATATGGCAATTAATATTTATTTCTTTGTTTGTTTGTTTCATTCATTCATTCATTCATTCTACTTGAGCATCAGCTATCAACAAATGATAAAATCTCATGCTAACTGCCATGCTAACTAAAGTTATAGTAAAAAAAAAATAACCTTTGATACTGAGATGGCAATGGATATTTTAGTGAAAATGAGTACACAACACTTCACATCTAAATTATTCTTTTGTCTTACCGTCACAGTCATATTGACTTTAGTGAAGCTCTAAAGCTTCCTGGTGTGGTGGATGTAATAACAGCTAAAGACATACCAGGGAAAAAGTTCAGAACCTTCACAGGCATTGATGAAGAACTGCTGGCTGAAGATGAGGTCTGTGTATTATTATTTTTTTTATGTAAAGCATTTCTTTGAAGTATAAATTTTAATTATATACTAAAGTTACCTGAAATAAGACAAAATTTGCAATCTTATACTCCTCTGTGTCCTCAGGTGACCTGTGTGGGTCAGATGGTTTGCGCTGTGGTCGCAGATTCCAAAGCACATGCTAAACGTGGGGCGGCAGCGGTGAAGATCGGTTATGAAGATCTGCAGGATCACATCTTCACTGTGGAGGTGAGAAGAAATAACCTGCTCATTTTTATTCCTGTCTAACAAGATCCATTCTTATAGAGCTGCTCTTGGATCTTCTTGTTTTCAGGAGGCCATCGAGAAAGAGTCTTTCTTTCTACCTAAAAGAAAGATTGAGCGAGGAGATGTGGAAAAGGCTTGAGAGAGGCCGAACAAGTGTACGAAGGTTAGATTGTGCTGCCATATCCATGATCAAGCACACTTCCTCTCTGATCACCTGATTAATGTTTTATAACATGTTTCTTCATGTTTCATAGGAGAGATTCGGATTGGAGGACAGGAGCATTTCTACATGGAAACACAAAGTTTTCTGGTCATTCCAGTTGGGGAAGAGAAGGAGATGAAAGTGTATTTGTCCACTCAGCATCCTGCATTTACGCAAGTATGTTATATATGATCAATAGGGCTGCCCTTGACTAAAGATTTTTCTGGTCGACAAGTAGTCGTTCATTTTAAGTGATTAGTTGACTAATCGCACGTTTATTAATAAACCATATAAATCATAATAAAGAGCCTTTAATGCCTACATAGCCTAATCAGCGCTCAAGCGCACGCAGAAAGCTTGCCACAGCACACCGGCAGAAGCAGGGCTAATGATTATGAATGCGTTGGGGTAAAACAGCAAGGACATTGCTCTGACATTTTAATAATTAATTGATAAACTAGTGTTTTCTGTATTTTCGGCTGCAGTGATGAAGTTGACAATGCTGACTCATTTACTTTAATTATTTTACAAAAGCATGTTTTGTTGTTACTGTGAATGCACACAAATAAAAGTAGACGCTTCACAGATTCAGAAGATGTATTACTCTTATCTGTATGACAAAAAATGACGGAGTATTTTAAGTGAAAGTGATCGCGCCGGCGCCTCCATGTTAGCTGTCATGCAGTAAGCGCGCTACTATTCAGTTTTCACACTCCACACAAACGCCTGAATAGCCCACATTTTTCTAGGTTAACATTAAAGCGAGCGGCCATGTAAAGTTGCTACTACTTACATGTTTCAAATGATAAGCCATATTTCAGGTTGATGAATGATAGTCGAGCATTTGGATGTCCTGCCCCATGTACTGTATTTACCACTTAGACCAGCTGTTAACGATCTGTCACAAACTGTGTGACTTCGCCACTTCCTGTGGATTTTTTTTCCCCGCGACTAAGCGACTAATAACACTTTGGTCGACTAAGCCTCTTCTTGTCGACTAATGGTTAGTCGACTATTAGAGGGCAGCCCTAATGATCAATATAGAAATGATTGTCATATCATGATTAACTCAGTAGTTGAGACTTTATTTTGTTATATTATATTATGTTGTATTGTATTATATATTATATTATATTATTTTATATTTTTTATTTTGTTTTATTTGATTTATTTTCACAGACCAGGGAGATAAAAATGTACAAGAAAGTTTGTTTGTTCCAAATTCGTTGTAGGAGTCAGTAGCTGAGACGTTGGGAATCCCATCCAATCGTGTTTCTTGTCACATTAAGCGAGTGGGCGGAGCTTTTGGAGGCAAGGTCACTAAAACTTCCATTTTGGCCTCTATCACTGCTGTTGCTGCTTGGAAGTGAGTCAGAATACTTTGGACCCAAACATCAGAATGAAAGATTCATCATAATTATTTAAATTAGATATTAAATATTAATTATATATAAATGAGTATTTACCATTTGAATAATTTTGATATGTAGGAGTTTGGCAAGTATAACTTGCTCTCTCTCTCCAGGACTGGACGACCAGTACGATGTGTTTTAGAGAGAGGAGAGGACATGCTGATAACTGGAGGGCGCCACCCGGTGTGGGGAAAGTATAAGGCTAGTGGTTTTCCTAACACTTACTTATAAAATTACTGAGAATGTTTAGTAGTAGTTATTAGTATATTTATTAGTCTTTATTTATGTAATTTATTTGCATGTTGGCATGTTTCTGACTTTGACTCCAACAGGTGGGGTTTCTGAAGAACGGGAGGATAACAGCAGCTGATTTCCAGTACTACGCCAACTCCGGAAACACAGCAGATGAGTCCGTACTGGTGAGATGACGTCCTGCTGAAGATCAAAATAGTGGCTTAATAGGGGAAGCTACAATTTCAGGGTCACTCTAGACAGCTTTGTAAAAAACGTTGGAGAATATATATTACGGAATTTCTACTTTATCAGTATTCTTGCATTTTACTCTGCCAGGTCGCCGAGAAGATCCTCCTACATCTTGATAATGCCTATAACATTCCAAACCTGCGTGGTCGAGCGGCGGCCTGCAAGACCAACCTGCCCTCCAATACTGCATTCCGAGGGTTTGGTGTGCCCCAGTGCATGCTGGTCATTGAGAGTATGATCAGTGATGTTGCTCTTAAACTCGGCCGTCTACCTGAGGAGGTCGGTGTCATGCAGTCACAAAAGATCACATCATTACATCATTACATCATTATACATCATAAATTACTATTGATAGAGCTAATGAACTGTTGGTATTTAAGGGAATATATATTTTTAGTTTTTTTCTAATATTTATATGTACTGGCATGAAAACAGCCTTTGATTCTGATACGGCAATGAATGTTTATTTATGTACTTAATGTCTGTCATAAAAATAGCCTATGATGCTGATATTGTAATGAATATTTACTTATTTGTTCATACAGTTAGTGGAATGAAAATAGCCTTTGCTTAAATGCCAATGATTATATATTTAGTTAATTTATTGATTTGTTATCATCAATATAGCCTTTGCTGATATGACAAATAGCCTTTGATGATATGGAAACTATTTTTTTTTTTTTTTTAAATCTTATTTTATTGTTGCAGATCAGGGAGATAAACATGTACAAGGAAGTTTCCTTCACTCACTACAAGATGGAGTTTGACCCAGAGAATCTCGTCCGCTGCTGGAATGAGTGTATAGAAAAAGCTGACTTCAGGCAGCGACGGCAGGCCATTGATCTCTTTAACCAGCAGAACCAGTTCAAAAAGAGAGGAATCGCCATTATACCCATTAAATATGGCGTTGGGTTTACAGATGGGTTCCTCAACCAGGTTATTGTTACCTAAAACATGCTGCTGAGACTTTAATTTATTTTAAATGAACTCCAAATGATCTTTTGGTATTTTTGTGTGTTTATAACAAAGGCTGCAGCTCTCGTGGCATATTTATAAGGATGGATCTGTGCTAGTGAGCCACGGTGGGACAGAAATGGGTCAAGGCATACACACTAAAGTCCAACAGGTACCACTTCCAGCTTTCTGCACAGATCTGCAACAATATAAGAGTTTTTGCTGATCTCATCTGTTTTCTTTCAGGTGGCAAGTCGGGAACTGAATATTCCTGCTTCTTTGATCCACATCTCTGAAACCAGCACACAATGCGTCCCGAATACCTGCCCGTCTGCTGCGTCGTTTGGGACCGACGCCAACGGAATGGCTGTGCAGGTATCGAACACCAGATTTTAAAACCCCAGATCAGACTGGACAACATAATTTGTTGATTTTGAAGGATTTATATCATAAAATGTATGCATTTTGGGTGATTGGCCAATTTATGCTTTTAATGTCTGTTTCTGGATTGTTAAAATCCTCCTTTTTTTATATAGGATGCCTGCCAAATACTGTACAAAAGACTAGAGCCAATCAGAAAGAAGAATCCTGAGGGAACATGGCAGAACTGGGTAAAGTTGACAAACTATTAAAATGACACGTTTTTGCAAAATAAAAATGGGTACAGTAATTAATGATACAATGTCATGTATGGATAGTGTGGATAGTTCGGACTTTGAAAATCTGAATCAGTCACTTTCAAAGGTGTTGTGAAATAGCCTATAACCTGAATGAACTATAGTATTTGGTGGAAGATTTTTTATTGTGATTATTAGTTAATGACTAATATATACATTTCATATTTGTATTAATATATTATTTTTTAATGTAATGCATTTTTTTTACTTGTTAATTATTAAATATTGGTGTATTTAATCATATTACTGTTGCTGCTGTTATACAAAAGCCACTCAAAGTCATGTTGTAAGGATTTTGCCATGCTAAATTACTATTTTGTATACTAGTTTAATACTTTTATTGCTTTATTATTTTATTGCCATCACTCTTTTTTATATTGTTGTATTATATTTTATATTTTTGTATTCATTTGTTTTAAATGATGTCTTTAAAGATAATGACAGCATTTTTGGAGAAAATCAGTCTGTCAGCCACAGGATACTACAGGTAAATCATCCAGATTTTTGAGCGTTTTTGGTTTTTAAATGTACTTTAAGACAAAAGTGCTAGCTGAGAGTGTTTTTCACACTCTTAGACAAAACATGGAGGTTTTGTTTGATGCTTTAGCGTTTTGTCTGTTTTCAGAGGTCATGATCTAAACATGGACTGGGAGAAGCAGGAAGGCAAGCCGTGCACGCTTACTTCACGATGCGGTGTGCTGCAGTGAGGTTGAGCTGGACTGTTTGACCGGAGAGTACAGGGTAAATCCAGATATGATGCTGAAGATTTGAGGCATATACATTTTCTGCTGTTTGTTTAATCACTGTAAAACTCATCTGACATACTGCATCTTTCCCTCATAGACCTTAAGAACTGATATTGTTGTTGATATCGGGAGAAGTATAAATCCATCCATTGACATCGGTCAGGTAAGAGGCTCTTTACGGTGTTCCATCGCTTACTAGAAATGAACCTTTATTTAATACCAAAATATATCATTTAAACATTAGTGGTTAATAGATATATCTAGAATAGATATATTCTAGTAACTAGAATAACAGAAGTGTTAGCTCCCAGGTATAAGAGTTAATTTTGAGAAAAAAAATAAAAAAATAAATATATGTGTATATGTATATATATATATATATATATATTAATCATTTTAATAATTTAGTTAATAAATATCATCAGTTTTTATCAAATTTAAATATTTTAATAAATTGCCCCATTTATTATTAGTGCAAGTTATTATATTATATTATATTATATTATATTATAGACTCTATATGTAGGGAATTTTTTTAATTTAAAAAAAATGTATCACAGCTTCCACTAAAATATGAAGCTGTTTTAAACTGATAATAATGTTTCTTGAGCACCAAATCAGCATATTAGAATGCTTTCTGAAGGATCTTGTGACACTGAAAACTGGAGTAATGGCTGCTGAAAATTTCAGCTTTGCCATCGCAGGAATGAATTACATTTTAAAATATATTCAAATAGAAAACCGCTATTTTAAATTGTAATATTTTACAATATTACTGTTTTTACTGTATTCTTGATCAAATAAATGCAGCCTTGGTGAGCAAAAGAGACTATACTAGAATATATATGTGTTTATTCATATAATATGTATGTGTGTGTTAGATTGAGGAGCGTTCATGCAGGGTCTGGGTCTCTTTACCATGGAGGAGCTCAAGTTTTCTCCATCTGGTGTTCTGTACACACGTGGACCAGGCCAGTACAAGATCCCGGCCTTTTGTGACGTCCCTCTGAAGTTTAACGTCTACCTTTTAGCCGGCTCATCCAACCTCATGCCATCTATTCATCAAAGGTGATTCACTCTCACTCATCCTTATTATGGATGTCTGTACTTCCCAGGTTTACTTTACTTCAAAGTCAATTTATTTTGATTTTGTGGAGCCATTGTGTCACTTGACGTCCAAGTGCATTCGAACCTGATACAGCATCCTAATTTTGATTTTTGTGTGATTTCTTACTAATTTTTAGTAGTTCTTTAGTGGTTGCTTTTCTAGATCTGCTCCAGATGCGACATCATTGCAAACTAAAGCTTTCTGATTGTGGTGCAATATCCCTCTTGTTGTAGGGGATCGGAGAACCGACGTTGTTCCTGGGCAGTTCTGTATTCTTCGCTATTAAAGACGCTGTGACTGCAGCCCGAAAAGATGCAGGTCAAACCGGCCCCTTCCAGCTAAACAGCCCTGCCACCCCAGAGCGGGCATGTCTGGCCTGCGCCACACACTTCACAAAGATGGTATGAAAATTACAGTAATGCATTTGTGCTCAAGTGTCTAAATCCATATTACGCAGATCCTTAAAGATAAATATGTTTTAAAAAATCCTTTAAATCTGATGTAAATTAATATAGTTTTGTTTTCGGTAGGTTGCACAACCGAGATCAACTTCTGGACCAGCTCAGCCATGGGCTCTGGACATATGAAAACAACATTATATACTTTATCTCACTCAAAGCTGTTGTGTTGCGCTTATCAAATCACAAGACATTTATGACTTCACAGTCACCTGATTTAACATCCATCAGCTGTTTGCCAATACTAATCTACTTAAGCAAAAAACAGACAAAAGATGCTCTGCATGCATTCACGTCTCAAGACCAATTTATTGTTATTCATGTTTATTATTAACACTTCTTAATTTCATCCCACATAAATCAATTAATAAGATCTTTAAAAGCTTAAGTTTAATAAATGTGAATTCAATTTTTCTGCATCCTACTATTAATTATTAAAACAAGTTGCTTTTATAAAATATTAACTGCACAGTAAAAGATATACTCCCTGACATGCTATCTAAGGTTAGTAGTTTGACTTGATAACCAGTTTATGAGGTCAAAGTCTCCAACAGTGAAAAGGAAGTGGCAGCTTGTTTAGATGAAGCATTAAAAAGTTGTTTTTCTTCACACGTTAATAGCCCAGGGTTTGATTTTTACTTTCTTGCCCAGTTGATTCTGTGAAAAAAAAAAAAAAAGTGATTTTTAAGATTATTATCAAGAGCCGAAACAGATAAACCTGAAATATATTAAATGTATCAGATAACATTTTTTTTTTATAAAGTTTAAAATAAATTATATTATATTAATATATTATAGAAAGTAAAAAATATTTGTAACTTATTTTTTTAATTATTAATGTGAATTTATCCACACTGTTCACCCACCATCCTGGTAAAGCAGTCTTCACAGGCCATGCGTATCTTTTCTGCAGTAGCAGGAGAAGAGAAAGGGAAAGTGTCGCTCAGGCCTCTCTCCCTCCGCGCAGCCGTAATCGCTTCTTTAATGGCAAAGAACAAAGTGCAGCCGAAAAACACAGGAGGCTCCCCGATCCCCTAAATATTTAAAAACAAACTTTTCAACCAATATTTCAACAATAATTAAAATTTCCACTCTGCATAAATATCCTGTTTTGCTCAGAAATATGTCACATTACAGAAGTATAATAGGTTGGTTGCAAACGTTGCTTTATCTGTTTAAACGACTGAAGTCCGTTGACCTGGAGAGTTTTGCCATCACAGAAGCCTAGACACAACTTTTGGTGTTTGTTTTGTCTGCAATTATCACTGAGGTAAATATTACTAGTTATTACTACTGGCCATTTATGTATACTTAAACGACTGATTTTGTTTCATCAACATATTGTGTTGACATTCAGGTTGTTTTTTTTGTTTTTTTGTTTTTTGTCTTACCTTAGAGGAGTAGATGGCGTGAGGATTGTCTGCGTTGCTCAGCAGATGCACATTAAGCTGAGGAGGGATGTCACACAGAGCTGGGATTTTATACTGAGAGGGACCCCTGGTCAACAACACCCCCTCAGGAGAAAAATTTAGCTCTTCTATAGTGTAGAGCCCAATTCCCTGGACGAAACCACCCTCGACCTGTAAACACACACAGTTTTACTAAATGTATGGTGACTAATTTGCCAAATAATAAAAAAAAAGTATTATTTTTATAATACTTTTTTATTATTTATGGTGACTAATTTGTGTTATTTTATACTGTCATTGTAACATCTTTAATTCACTTTTTATTATACGATTGAGTATTTAAATGTCACTCTTGCTAACCAGTTGCTGCCAGGTGTATTGGGGATGTTTCTTAATGAGTGGCTCCAGACGTCTCATTAGTTTCTCACAAACATCTACGTGGAAAATATTGCATTTTCAGTCATGAAAAAAAAAAAAAAAAAAAAAACTAATACTTGTAAAACACTTTTAAAAGGACGACTGTTACTATACTTTGACCGCCATTCCGACTGCATCCGTGCCAAAGGACGCAGCGGATGGTGCAGCATTGGGCACGTTTCCTGTGCAGGTCTCCTTGATGTGGATTGAAGACATTGGAACCTTCAAAATGCGACTGGCAATCTATGATTTGACATGAAGATTGACAATATCTTGTATGACACAAAACAAAAGAGAGAGGGAGTCACGGTTGTAAAGGTGTGATGGAAAGCAGATGTGTGTCTTTCTTTTCATAAAAGAGGGGGATGGGATGAAGAAAAACAAAGAGGAGAAACAGTACATGAACACAATTAACACCATACACCTACAAACACATCTAGGCGTTGGCCAAATATGGATTTCAAAAAAAATAAATTTCTTGACAAAATGCATATGAGAATAAAACTCATTTTCACATAACAAAAATATATGTATTTATATATAAAGTTTTATTTAAGCATAAACTTAAAAAAAAAAAAAAAATCTGACAAATTAAATCTAAATATTTAACATATATTTTATCTTAATAAATTTAGTTTTTTAAGTGAATTGTACACGTTATTGTGGTGCATTGTGGGATTGAATGAGTGCACTCGATATCGTCCAGTATGGTTTTGGACACCACTACAAACGGCTGTCTTCTCAAATAGAGCCCTATTTAAAGGTATTAGGGGGGTGATTTCTGACACAGCCTTTGTTTTCCCTGTTGAAAAAAAAAAAACAGCATGTGCTGGTTAGGTATGTTTTGAAGCATGGCAGCTGGTTTGAGCTGGTTCTTAGTTGCTCCTTAGCTGATCATGAGCTGGTAGCTCCAACTAGCTCCAGCTCAGGACCAACTTAAACCATCTCAAACCAGCTTCCTTGCTTAAAAACATACCAAAACAGCATATGAAAACATATTGCACCTTTAAGTCAATGAGGTCCATCAACTGTTTGGTTACTTATATTCTTCAACTGAAGAAAGAAATTCATAAAGGTTTGGAACAACTTGAGGGTGAGTAATGACAGAATTTTCATTTTTTGGGTGAACTATCCCTATAAGTATATTCCCACTCATGTTAACATTTTTAACACACCAGGGTGACTAGGAACATGAAATTGTCCAGCCATAGCTTCCTGTTTCACAGGAGTATAAATATGTGGTAACACAAAGGTCAAATTGAACAGCTGTTTTTTTTTTTTTTTTTTTTTGTGTGTGTGTGTGTGTGTGTGTGTGTGTGTGTGGACCTTCACTTAACATGAGCGTCCTCTAGTGTTTAAACTGCAAACTGCATGTGCCTGACTAATACAATTTCGCATTTAACACCTTTGTGTGTGTTAAGTGGTTGAGTTTATTAATATGTTTTTCTCAGCGTGGTCTCTTGCACGTAAGTGCATATGTGCATGTTTTGTATGTGCGTTAGCGTGTTAGCTAATCCTAAAACGCCTGTAGGAAGAGATTTCTGACTGTGTAGGGTATTAACTTGATATAATCTCTGTTGGGGTTCCCTGATCACACTTCACAGGGGTCACAGCAGGGTTTCTCTGTGTGTGTTTTTTCTATTTCAACAGCTCCAGGAGACACAGACGGTGGGCAAACACAATTTATTGACATGTTTTTCAGCTCTTAGAGACTCATTAATAGTGAAAATATATTTCTGTCTATAGTCCTGAAGGGAAATTGCTGTAATATGTGTAACTAGTGTGTTTTCATACAGTTTAAAGTAGGAACATTTCTGATGAGCTAAAAATGTAGAGAGCCTACTAGTGGAAAAATCCACACTGAAACATTGTATTAGTCTCTTTTGTTTAATGTATAGATGATTCTGAAGGTGTCTTTACTCTTGTTTCTATCGTCACCTTGTGGTCAGATGGGTTAATTACGCTATGGCGTCTGGCGCCATCTCGTGGTCGGATTTAGTTGTTACATTTACGTCTCTGGCTCCATCTGGTGGTAAATATGCAAAAATAAAACTCAAAACCGCCATCTAAACCAATTTTGTCTTTTAAAATCAGGTCACATAAGACAAAACGAAACTAAAACAGAAATTCAGGTACAGAGAAATATGTAAAAACTCTGAAAAGTGCTTAACGAAGCGTTTTGAGTTCGGTGGCTCAAAAGTTCTCGATTGAGTTGCATTCAAATCTCAGAACGGGTTTTGTCTCAGGTATTTTTGTACTAAAACGTATCATAGTTTTAATCTAAATTAACGAATTGGTACCTGATATGTAAACAAAACCAGTAATGTAAGCAATCTCTATAATTAAAAAAAAAACGCTTATTCAGTAATCAGAAACTGCTGTTATTGGTTGAATCAGTCAGCGCTGAGAAAAGTAACAGTAGCGTAATAAATATACAGGGACACCTTAATAGCATCGAATTACAAAAATACACAAAGAAGAGTTTAGACTTGACTTATTATTTAAACTCATCGTATTTAATAAGATAAATGATAACTTAAACACCTTCCATCCGCTTCCATCAGATAAGCTCCGCCTTTGCTAACGTTTTCTGTTTCTACACTTCGCAGTTTGCAGAAAACTCGAGCGATTACACTTGCATTCACAGTGTTGGAGATACAGCGCGCAGATCTGCCCCAGTTGCTTTGTATTGGGTGAAAACTTTGAAGAAATGGCTGAACAAACCAGGAACGATGGTTTGATTTTCTATGTCAACGGGAAAAAGGTGCTTATTGCTTATGCATATCCTAAATGTATCGAGGGAGAATTTCTGGTCATGTGTTTATTGGTTGTAAAGACTTGTTTGCTTGTGAATCTATTGTCAAGTTCAATCCTTATAGTAATGCATAGAACATATAAAGACAAAGATAATCCGAATAAAGGCATTGAATCTAATATGAATATAGACTGCGATTAGAATCTGTTTAAGGACATTTGAAATATTCTGCATAAAGACAGTGAATATGCATAAATGACATGTAATCTGCATGTTTATGCTTCTTGTTGACAGATAATGGAGAAGAACCCAGACCCTGAGACTATGTTGCTGTCTTATCTGAGGAAGAAATGTATTTTTACACGTTTGAATAAATATGCATATTATTATTGTTGTTGTTATTATTATAAATTATTCATATTTTCTATTATGCTTTTTATTAATTTGATTATTTATATAATAAGTTATATTTCTGTAATAGGTTTGTTGATGTTAATTATGAAGTGATACGGTGGATCATTTTTAGAGGAGATTATGCAAATCTGTGTTATTTTAACTTTGTTTAGTTTTGCACTCTTTGTGTGTGTTCAGTGCTGTTAACAGGCAGTAAGTACGGCTGTGGTGGAGGTGGATGTGGAGCCTGTACCGTCATGGTGTCCAGATACGACCCTCAGACCAAGAGCATCAAGTATTTAACTCTCTCTCTCTCTACTTTTCTCTTTTTATCTCACCATTTTATTAATGTATCTGACCCATGATGGTACTCTTTTCCCCCACTTTTCACAATTGTAAATTAAGATTCAACCACAAAGCATACAAACCACATTTGTATGCTTTTAGATATAAATTAGTTTTGTACACAAACTTCATAATAGCTATTTTTTTCTTCACTGGCCAGTCATTCGTCGATCAATGCTTGCTTGCTTCCTGTGTGCCAACTTCATGGAGCGGCAGTGACGACTGTTGAAGGCATCGGAAGCACCAAAACCAAACTACACCCGGTCCAGGTATTGGATTCACATTATAATCTATATTATGCACAATCCAGATTATGAGATCCAGATCATGAGATTAGTATGAAGACAGATTATTAACTAGATTAATATATTAGATTACTGCCGGTTCAGATATCATCTTACAATATAGATACACAATTTAAATTACAGTTTAGATATCATCTGATCATAACTTCATTTTCATCTTTGATTGTATGACACTTAATTTTTTCTCATCTAATAATAAAAAAAAAATCCCATAAAACATTAAAATGCAAATGCATTTAAATGATTTAAACTAACCTCTTTTGTTGTTCTTAATTTATTAGAAATAAAATTGTGTATTATAATGAAATATATGTATATATGTGTGCATTTGTACTTATTTAGGGATGCACCGATACCAAGCTCGTGTACTTGTACTCGTAGAATACCCCCGATACCAAAGACCGATTCCTCACGTGACGTCACTGACAGAATTTTCCGTGCACAGAGACACCGGCAGCAGCAGAAACAATGTCAGCCTCAGAGGTGTGGAAATACTTCAAAATTAATGATGACAACACACACATTGCGAACTGCATGCTTTCAATCACAATTCGTTATCGATTAGTGAAGGCAGGATAGGCGGAATCGCGCTGAATGACACAGACCAGAAGCGCTCTCTCTCTCTTTCGTTCACGATCCCAGTTCTCTCAGACAGCGCGCGATCAGTTCTCCTCGCGTCTGAATGGTCAAATGCACACATAGTAGTCAAAATGTCCATCGTGTGGAGTATCTCACGTAAATACAGTCGGTTATGGCTTAAGTGGACGTAAACATTTGGGTGAAAACAGGATATGTGTCAGTATCCATGGATTCGGTCTTAAAGGGACTGTAGCCTATTTGTCATTAATGTATAATAAAACAACAAAAGATGTTCAATAAATGTATACATGGTAAATAAACCTACTGTAGGCTATCTGAAAAAAAATAGTTTATTTAATTTGTATCTCTATAGTATTTGTTGTATTTGTTTGTAAATTTATATAATAACAATTATACATATTGGTAATTATGCCCTTTGAAGGTTATTGGACACTGTGAAATTATTACTTTTTTTCATTAGAGTAATAATAAAGAAGCTGTCCTACATTCACTAGTCTCACTGTGTTGTGCTTGGAAAACTGTAACATCGCCAAAAAAAAGAGAGAGAGAGAGAAATTAATCAATGTATAGGCATCAGTATCGGTATTGGCGAGTACTAGAAAAAAAGTATCGGTATTTTCGGTATTAGTAAAAAATGGTATCGGTGCATCCCTATATATTATTGTTATTATATTATTATTATTAAAATTATTTTGTGTGTGTGTATGTGTGTATGTATATACATATATATATACACTACCAGTCAAAAGTTTGGAATCGGTAAGATTTTTAATGTTTTTAAAAGAAGTTTCGTCTGCTCACCAAGGCTGCATTTATTTAATTAAAAAACAGTAAAAACAGTAATATTGTGAAATATTATTACAATTTAAAATAACTGTTTTCTGTTTGAATATATTTTATAAAGTAATTTATTCCTGTGATGGCAAAACTGAATTTTCAGCATCATTACTCCAGTCTTCAGTGTCACATGATCCTTCAGAAATCATTCTAATTTGCTGATCTGCTGCTCAAGAAACATTAAGGATTATTATCAGTGTTGAAAACAGTTGTGTACTTTTTTTTTTTCAGGATTCCTTGATGAATAGAAAGTTCAAAAGAACAGCATTTATCTGAAATACAAAGCTTTTGTAACATTATACACTACCGTTCAAAAGTTTGGGGTCAGTAAGAATTTTTATTTTTATTTTTTTTAAAAGAAATTAATACTTTTATTCAGCAAGGATGCATTAAATCGATCAAAAGTGACAGTAAAGACATTTATAATGTTACAAAAGATTATATTTCAAATAAATGCTGTTCTTTTGAACTTTCTATTCATCAAAGAATCCTGAAAAAAAAAAATATTGTACACAAATATTTTGTACAATTGTACACAATAAATGTTTCTTGAGCAGCAGATCAGCATATTAGAATGATTTCTGAAGGATCATGTGACACTGAAGACTGGAGTAATGATGCTGAAAATTCAGCTTTGATCACAAGAATAAATTACTTCATAAAATATATTCAAACAGAAAACAGTTATTTTAAATTGTAATAATATTTCACAATATTACTGCTTTTACTGTATTTTTAATTAAATAAATGCAGCCTTGGTGAGCAGATGAAACTTCTTTTAAAAACATTAAAAATCTTACCGATTCCAAACTTTTGACTGGTAGTGTATATAAAACAAATGTATGTAAAAAATATTTATATAAACACATATACAGTGTGTGTGTGTGTGTGTGTATATATATATATATATATATATATATATGTGTGTGAGTGTGTGTGTGTGTGTGTATATATATATATATATATATATATATATATATATACACACACACACACACACACAAAATAATTTTAATAATATAGTAACAATAATATATAATAAGTACAAATGCACACATATATACAGTATATACATATACTTCATCATAATACATATATATTATTTCTTAATATTATATAAGCAAATATGTATTGCTTTGTAATTATTAAATTAAATAATGTGATTAAATATATATTATATTTTATTACAGGATATATAGTCAACATGATATGACTGTGGACACTTTAATACATCATTGACATTATGTGTGTTTTGTTCATCAGGAGCGTGTTGCAAAGGCTCATGGGTCTCAGTGTGGGTTCTGTACTCCTGGGATGGTGATGTCCATGTACTCATTACTGAGAAACAACCCACAGCCCACTTTGGAAGATATAACGGCGGGTCTCGCTGGTACAATGACACAAACACGGTCTTAAATCTACAAAACCTTAATAACTTTTGACCAATCATGAATGTTCCCATTGCAGGTAATTTATGCAGGTGCACGGGGTACCGCCCCATCGTTGATGGCTACAGAACCTTCTGTGAGGTGAACAGTGCCGATGTCCATATTCATCTTTTATTTGATTCATTTCAGCAGCTGAATCATGTGGCACTCATGTGGCATGACATTCCAGATCCTTTATGGATTTGTTCCGAGCTGCTCAACCGCTCCCGTTTCTGTCCGTGTCTAATATTCTTGATTCTTCTCAAAGCGACCCATTATGACTCAGCATTTTTTTTTTTTTAAGCAGTGTTTTTTATTTTTGTTTATTTTTTTAAACATTTTGGTCAGTGGTTGACATTTAGTGATAAGCGTTCTGGTAATGTTAACTGCGTGTTCGTCATCAATTAAAATGTGACTTTTTCAATGTGACAGTCAGTTAAAATCTTTTCTTTTTTTTTTCACTTGAAGTATAACGGACATTTGCGTGTTGCATTTTATGTGCATTTACGATTCTTAAAGAAACACATAAAATAACATAATTTTTTCCCGTTATTTTTATAGAGTGAAAACTGTTGTCAGTTAAATGGCACCGCATGCAGTTTGGCCAATGGAAATGGATCCGTGGAGCCTATAGAGAATGTGAGTATTTTCATCTTGACCAAAACTATATACATACACATACATGCACGTTACCAGAAATAAAATATAAAAAAAAAAAATTTCAGGTAGTTGCTAGCATTTCACATTTTAATTTAGTTTAACTTGATGTGCTAAAATAACTACAACTAACACTGAAATAAGAAATTAATAAGAAACTATATACATTAAGAAAAATACTAAAAATGACAAAAACACAACAAAATTACTAAAGCTAAAATTAAAATTAAGATGGAAAATATAAAAAACCTAATTGAAAATATTAATAAAAACTACAATAGTATCTCATTGATACTAAAATAACACTGTTCTTGACTATTGCACTCACTTTTGTCCTATTTTATTTTACTGCTGCACTTTGACTTTTTAGTTGCTGTAAAAATATACAGTCCATTGTCTTCAAATAAAATATAACTGGGCCCATTAATTATATCTAGCCTTGACTTGTGTAATTCTTTTGTTAATGTTTCATTTGGCCCAAAAACTGACTGTTTCTACTAAAATTAAACTTGCATAAATAAACTAGTTTTAGGTCAATATAGGTTTTTCAACAACTGATGCCAACAACTAGAGAAGAGTGCTGATATTGTGACGAGTCAGAAGGGTATTGATCCATATGCAGTTTATTGAAATGCTCAGACAGGAATAAACAGTACACAGGCAAAGTTCGGGCAGGCAGCAAGGATCACAAAACAGGTATCAGTCCAAGTCAGTGTCAATAAATCAAACAGGAATAAACGCTCAGAAATGACAACCGTGGCTAATCAAGACTTCGCAATGAGAGTGAGTGTGAGAGTGGCTTAAATAGTGTGTGTGAGTGATTGGCTGCAGGTGCGCGGTGATCAGTCCCAGGTATGTGGGTGCATGGGAGATGTAGTCCAATGAGAGTTAATATTCGGGTGACGGCTCCCTCTGGCGGTTCGGGAGAACTGGTGCAGGTGACTCAATCGTGACAGATATATATACATACTGTATAATTACTACTTTCAATATTTATTAACTTTACAGAAAATGTAAAGTGTCCCTATTGTGATTTTTTTGGAAATTACCTTTAATGCAGTGTAATAAAGCTGTTTGTGAATGTAAATGTATGCAAAGTTCCAAAGATCAAAGTGCACAGTAAATGTTAATGTTTCACAAATGAAAGAATCAATTCTCAGCTATCGAAACGAGTCTCACTTCCTGTTACATAATTGCGTAACCATGTAAAACATTTGCATAATGCCAGCCTATTGTTTTCATTGGATGCCCGCAAACGACGTCTACTTTGACCCACCCTTAAACACTGTAGTTGTAGCTGTGGCCTGAGAGAGTTTGATTCATAATGTCAACATGCTGAGAAGACGCTGTTTTTTTAGCACTGCAAAAGCAAATCCACTTTGCATGCACTTCAAAAGGATGTGGACTCAAGTTCGAATTGAAACAGTAAAACTGACGCCACTGTTACTGTTTGTATCACTGTGTATCAAGTGCCGAGAAAGATCCAGAGCTGAAATTCAGATATGGTAATGGGCGTTTAGTTTCCGACACGCACTGTAAGCGGTAGACCAATCACAACAGACTGGGCCATCTGACCAATCAGAGCAGAGTAGGCTCTCTGAAAGGAGGGGTTTAGAGAGACTGAATCCTTTATCACGCTGAGAAGAGAAAATTAAATTAGTGTTTTTTGACCTTGGATGCATTTAAATCTATTGTAGAAATAAAATAAAATAAAATTAAAATAAATAAACACTTGCACTCTGTGGACTGAATGATGTAATAGTAATTTTTGTGTTTAATAGGGTCAGCCAGAGCTGTTTCGTAAAGAGGATCTGCTCCCCCTCGACCCCACCCAGGATCTGATCTTCCCTCCTGAGCTCATGGTTTGTCAGACTTGTTCAAAACTGTTCATTCGTCTTCACTGTTGAGTAGGTTATGTAACCATGACTAAAAGGTTTATATAAAATGTTAGTTTAATGTTTAAGCTTTAACAAGGTCACCATTCAGCTCTAGTTTATAATTTATTTGATTTTAGGCTTCACCAAGCTGCCTGTCAGAAGTTCAAATGTTATCAACCAAACAACACATTTTAAACATAAATGCCAAAAATGTTGTGTTTAGAGAATGGCAGAGATCAAGGACCAAACCAGTCAGAAGTTTTGTGGGGAGAGAATGACCTGGATCAGCCCTGGATCTCTAGATGAGCTGCTCCAGCTGAAGGCTGATTACCCACAAGCCCCTCTTGTCATGGGCAACACCAACATAGGTTGCATATGGGCAGTTTGTGGTCACACCTTATATATTTTTGTTTGCTAATTCAGCATTATCAGGTCACTGTGACATTTCCCCCCATTCTATTCTATTCAGGTCTGGACATGAAGTTCAAGGGAATCTTCCATCCCATAATAATATCACCAATACGAGTGCCTGAACTATTCAAAGTTACCCAGAGATCAGAGGGTATGTGTGTTTTAGTACTTCAGCTTAATCTTATTTCAGTTAGTTTTATTGGTAACACTTATTTCAATAAACAAAAAGTATTTTTAATTGTTTTAGTGGTCACGCTTTATATTAGGTGTCCCTTATTATGCACTTACAACAACAAAAAAAAAAGTTAGGCACAATGTACTTATTGTGTTCATATTGTATTGCAAAACACTTGTGCTGCTATTGAGGTGGGATATGGGTAAAGTTAGGGACAGGATTGGTGGTATGTGTAGGTTTAAGGGTGGGTTAAGGTGTAAGGGAAGGTCAACATTGTAATTATAGATGTAATTACAGAAATTATTTACAGCTGTAATTACATGCAGGTATTTTTAAAATATAAGTACAATGTAAAAACATGTACACAGTAAGTGCATTGTATCAAATCATTTATTTAAATGTTAGTACTTAGTTGATAAAGACAATATTGTAATAATTGTTTACAGTGTAACGAAAGTTACTCCGTTTCCCATAATTTCCATGTAAACGTCATGGGGCATAGAAAAAGGTGGATGGGTTAAGGTGGGAAAAGATTGACAGATCTGAGTGAGCCGCCTGATGCCTTAATGATTGATTTTGTATTTGTAGGTGTGTGTGTTGGAGCAGGGTGCAGTATGTCTGTTTTGAAGAGTGTGTTGGAGAGAAGTATAAATGATTTCCTGCCAGAAAACACACACTTGTTTCGGGCTCTTCTGCAGCAGATAAACCTTGTGGGCGGACAGCAGATCCGAAACGTGGCTGTAAGTGTAAACAAGACCCTAAATACATAACGTCACTCTTGCTACACTCACAAATATTTCTCAGTCTCTTAATTTAAGGTAGAATCAACATAAAGCACAATAATTTGATTTATTATTTTTAAATGATTTTAATTACTAAAAAATAATGTTTTATTAGATGAAAATTAGCTATTTTAATTTTTTTTAGTATTTATTTATTTTTACGTTTGTTGAAATATATAGACACTGGGCGGCAATATTGCAAGCGCATATCCAAACTCCGACCTGACCCCCGTTTTAGCTGCTGGGAGATGCACTCTAGTGGCGCTTTCTAAAGGTGACCAAACTTCCTAAATAATTTAAAAGTGGTTAAGTGTAAGGTAACACTTTATTTTGAAAGTCCACTTTAGACATTCTGCTGACTATAAGTAACTTTGTAACTGAATGTCAACTACAAGTCATTAGATTATTAGTAGACTGTTAGCTTAATTTCTGCTAACACTTTATTTTGATGGTCCTCTGTAACAAAGTTAAAGGCTCAAGGAAGCAGGCAGTGGGAACCAGCAAACATTCAACATAACTTTAATAATAAAATAAACATAAACAACAAAACAAAAGTAAAGTAAAGCGGCAGCCCCTCACAGACGACTCCCGCCGGTTTAAATCCCGCTCGGAGTGGGACGAGTTGGGCCTGTTACACTCGCGCTGCCGGCCTCGCTCTGTTCCCATGGCTCTCGGCCTCGCCCTGCTTGCCACATCCGCCAACAGACATTCTACTGACTAGAAGTAACTTTGCAAATACGTCAACTTATTCTACTAACCCTATTCTAACACTCTATTAATACTCTAATGAGAGTTAGTTGACATGTAGCTGCAAAGTTACTTATAGTTAGAAGAATGTCTAATGTGGACTATCGAAATAAAGTGTGAACAAGTGTAATTTTGTTTTAATCAGTTCTAGATGATATCTAATATTTCACATTAATTCTGAAAGTAGTTATGTTCCTCAAGGAGTTATTTTGTCATGCGTCTCAGTTCTTTACCAAATATCGATTACAGACGGACGAAGGAGGGTGCCTATCGATAAAGATTTTTTCCTGGGATTTGCAAAGACGGCTCTAAAGCCAGATGAGATAGTGTTGTCTGTTTTCATTCCAGCTACAAGACAGGTAAGAAATTAATTATCAGCTAGTTTTTTTGTGCATTGTTTGCTAAAGTATCATGATTTTTCGGCAGAATGAGATCATCCATGCCTTCCGACACGCCCCACGTAAGGAGAACGCGCTAGCTACAGTGAACGCTGGGATGCGTGTTTGGTTCAACGAGAACTCCAATGTAGTGAAGGAGATCAGTATTTATTACGGAGGAGTGGGAGCCACCATCCTCAGCGCTGACCAAGCGTGCAAACAGATTGTTGGAAGGTAGGAGACAAATGTACATCTCTGAGTTGCATTTCTTCAGCGATGGGACTACAACTTAAAGGGGAACTTTTATGTTCTTTTTCAATGTCTTGCTTTAATGTTGAAAAAACACAAGTTATTTGACATTGTTGCAGCATCTGTCTTCACATTCTGTCAGTAGCGCTCTGTTTAGTTCCTGTCTCTATGAAGCCCCTCTTTCCGAAAAGCACAATGTGTTCTGATTGGTCGGGTGGAGCAGTGTGTTGTGATTGGTTAAGAGCATGTTTGGGAAATGTCTTTGGTTGGAATTATTTAAATGAGGAATATTGTGACTTGTTCATTCCCAGAAGAAAACTCAAGACTACAATCAAGGTGTTTCAGGGAGTTCAGAAACAGTGCGCACTGACAGGGAGAATAACTCCTTTTGGAGTGACTTTGTGCTCTGTAAATTTGCAGAACTTTTTAATGCTCAAACAGCAACATTACACACTTAAGAAGACTGAAAATGTAAAAAGCATAATAGGACCTCTTTAAGTTGCCTACTACTTTGCACTGTTTCTTTGCAAGGCCTTGGGAGGAGGCAACGTTAAGTGATGCGCACAGCACACTGGTTGATGAGATCAAACTTGGGCCGTCGGCTCCAGGCGGGAAGGTGGATTTCCGCAGATCTCTGACCTTGAGTTTGCTTTTTAAATTCCACCTGCTCGTCCTCCATTACCTGAAGGAAAAGGTATGAATGACTTTTGAAGATGGTTATCAAATGAACATAGTTTTTACGCCTTTTGTGTGTCTTTTAATTTTTTTTCAGGATGTGACTCAGAGGGAAATACCTCAAGAGATGCAAAGTGCAATTCAGCCTCTTCCTAAACACATTCAACCCGGCTACCAAGAGTTTCAGGTAATGCTATACGTTCCTCTGATGTGTGTTTTTATAGTGATGAATATTTATTGTCATAAATTTTAAAAGAAAGCTTATTATTAAAAGAAGTTTTCATACAACCAGTGGTGTTTACTTATAAAAGATCCCAAAATTTGGCATATATGCTAGTCAGATCAGATCAGATGACAAAAAAGCATACATACAAGGTTGTTTTCCATGTCAAAATTGTACATCATGTTCGTCAGTATTACAATGCAAAAATTTTACGTTCCTCCACACAAAAAAATGTATTATATTAAATCTTGTATTATCTTGTATTACATGTTCCTCGAAAAATGTAATTTATTTACTTCAGTGCCCATGCCAACTCATGTGTGTTGGAAAAACATTGAGGTCGCTGAGGATCAGAATCAGTGAACATAAATCAGCTACTCTGAGACACGATGTCACTTCTCCAGTTTCCAGACATTTTATTGATCATCATAAACATAGTATTAAAGAACTTAAATGTATAGGTATTGAGAAACTGATGAATTCTTGCCGTGGTGGAGACATTGATAATAAACTTTCACAGAGAGAAGTGTTTTGGATGTTTCAGTTAAAAACTGTCTCCATCAGGTTTAAATAAAGATTTTGATTTATCATGTTTTTTTTTTCTTCCTCCCTTTGGGCGCAATATGTATGAACGGCACATATTGCCTGATGTGTTATTGTTCCCATTGTACTTACCTGTTGTTTCAAATGAAGTTGAACCGGGTTCTGTTAATTAATCAGTTAAGCTATTTGATTGTTACAGTTCAGTTGCGGCAGAGAGGATTTAGAATCGGACTTCTGTAAAATGACGGGTTTATTAGACAAAGGAGCAGAACAGCAACCAAACACATAGCAAACATAAGAACAGACAAAGGAGTGCTGGGAAGTGAGTCCATATAAACGGGAGTGCAGAAGAACAGGTGCAGGTGCAGGTAATCCGTGATGATGGCGAGTTGACGAGGAAGTGAGTGCAGGTGTGGAACAGGGAAGATGATGGGAGATGGAGTCCGGGACAGACGGGAACTGTGACACTGATGATCTTCAATGTTTTTATTATAAGGACTGGGTAAAATGTGAATTGTTACGCTGACAAAGGCAGACCAGCTGAAGCGTTTGCCCTTGTATCTCCTATTTTGAATCAATAACATTTATTTTAGAGGGCAGACCTTTTGCATTGTTGTCATAAATATACCCTTTGATGCTGATATGGCATTAGATATTTATTTTTGTGTTGTCATAAATAGAACCTTTGATGTTAATATGGCAATGCATATTTATTTATTTTCATAAATATAACCTTTGAAGCTAATATGGAAAGGAATATTAAATTTTGTATTGTCAGAAATAACACTAGGTAATGTTATACGATCTTCAAATGTGTGTTTTTTTTTTTTCCTTCTTTTTTTTTTTTGTAGTGCTGAATATTTGTTTAAGTATTTAGTGTCATAAATTTAGCTTTTGATGCCGATATGGCAATGGAAATGTGTTTATTTATTGTCATAAATATAACCTTTGATGCTAATATCCCAATGGATATTCATTTATTGTTTGTTTGCCATAACTAACCCCTTTGATGCTAATATGGCAGTGAATCTTTAATTGTTTATTGTCATAAATAACGCTAGGTATGGTAACACTTACACTATACGATTTTCTGATGTGTGATTTCATTGTGGCTGTCCATAAAAGCACGGGCATGGTCTCATGGTGTTCATTTGGGAAATTTGTGTTCGAATCCAGCTTGCAACATATCGTTCCTGTTTCCTTTCTCTCTACACATCATTTATTGTCTTATCTGTTCACTTTTTTCAGTTAAAAAGCAAAAGCACTGGACTTATAGAAGATGAACAACAGACTGTGTTTTTTATGTGGACAGAATGTCTTAGATGGTCAGCCAGCTCAAGATCCGGTGGGCCGACCCATGATGCACCGGTCGGCGTTGAGTCAGGCTACTGGAGAGGCTGTGTACTGTGATGACCTACCGCACACTGATGGTGAACTTTTTGCTCACAATTGTGACAAGCTCGAGACCACATGCCAAAATCACGTAAGATGGATGCAGACAGTTTGCACTGTCTGGAAACCCCCTTCAAAAAAAACTGAATTATTCAAACAACATAAAAAACCATAAAAATCCATTTGTACAATCATTTGTGCAATCATTTGAATGAATGAATAAATGAATATTCAATTCCATATTAGCAAATGAATATGGTGATATATGTTGTTATTATTATTATAGCCTTTGAAGCTGAAATGACAGTCAATATTTATTGTCATTAATATAGCCTTTGATGCTGATATGGCAATTAATATTTATTTCTTTGTTTGTTTGTTTCATTCATTCATTCATTCATTCTACTTGAGCATCAGCTATCAACAAATGATAAAATCTCATGCTAACTGCCATGCTAACTAAAGTTATAGTAAAAAAAATAACCTTTGATACTGAGATGGCAATGGATATTTTAGTGAAAATGAGTACACAACACTTCACATCTAAATTATTCTTTTGTCTTACCGTCACAGTCATATTGACTTTAGTGAAGCTCTAAAGCTTCCTGGTGTGGTGGATGTAATAACAGCTAAAGACATACCAGGGAAAAAGTTCAGAACCTTCACAGGCATTGATGAAGAACTGCTGGCTGAAGATGAGGTCTGTGTATTATTATTTTTTTTATGTAAAGCATTTCTTTGAAGTATAAATTTTAATTATATACTAAAGTTACCTGAAATAAGACAAAATTTGCAATCTTATACTCCTCTGTGTCCTCAGGTGACCTGTGTGGGTCAGATGGTTTGCGCTGTGGTCGCAGATTCCAAAGCACATGCTAAACGTGGGGCGGCAGCGGTGAAGATCGGTTATGAAGATCTGCAGGATCACATCTTCACTGTGGAGGTGAGAAGAAATAACCTGCTCATTTTTATTCCTGTCTAACAAGATCCATTCTTATAGAGCTGCTCTTGGATCTTCTTGTTTTCAGGAGGCCATCGAGAAAGAGTCTTTCTTTCTACCTAAAAGAAAGATTGAGCGAGGAGATGTGGAAAAAGGCTTGAGAGAGGCCGAACAAGTGTACGAAGGTTAGATTGTGCTGCCATATCCATGATCAAGCACACTTCCTCTCTGATCACCTGATTAATGTTTTATAACATGTTTCTTCATGTTTCATAGGAGAGATTCGGATTGGAGGACAGGAGCATTTCTACATGGAAACACAAAGTTTTCTGGTCATTCCAGTTGGGGAAGAGAAGGAGATGAAAGTGTATTTGTCCACTCAGCATCCTGCATTTACGCAAGTATGTTATATATGATCAATAGGGCTGCCCTTGACTAAAGATTTTTCTGGTCGACAAGTAGTCGTTCATTTTAAGTGATTAGTTGACTAATCGCACGTTTATTAATAAACCATATAAATCATAATAAAGAGCCTTTAATGCCTACATAGCCTAATCAGCGCTCAAGCGCACGCAGAAAGCTTGCCACAGCACACCGGCAGAAGCAGGGCTAATGATTATGAATGCGTTGGGGTAAAACAGCAAGGACATTGCTCTGACATTTTAATAATTAATTGATAAACTAGTGTTTTCTGTATTTTCGGCTGCAGTGATGAAGTTGACAATGCTGACTCATTTACTTTAATTATTTTACAAAAGCATGTTTTGTTGTTACTGTGAATGCACACAAATAAAAGTAGACGCTTCACAGATTCAGAAGATGTATTACTCTTATCTGTATGACAAAAAATGACGGAGTATTTTAAGTGAAAGTGATCGCGCCGGCGCCTCCATGTTAGCTGTCATGCAGTAAGCGCGCGCTACTATTCAGTTTTCACACTCCACACAAACGCCTGAATAGCCCACATTTTTCTAGGTTAACATTAAAGCGAGCGGCCATGTAAAGTTGCTACTACTTACATGTTTCAAATGATAAGCCATATTTCAGGTTGATGAATGATAGTCGAGCATTTGGATGTCCTGCCCCATGTACTGTATTTACCACTTAGACCAGCTGTTAACGATCTGTCACAAACTGTGTGACTTCGCCACTTCCTGTGGATTTTTTTTTTTCCCCGCGACTAAGCGACTAATAACACTTTGGTCGACTAAGCCTCTTCTTGTCGACTAATGGTTAGTCGACTATTAGAGGGCAGCCCTAATGATCAATATAGAAATGATTGTCATATCATGATTAACTCAGTAGTTGAGACTTTATTTTGTTATATTATATTATGTTGTATTGTATTATATATTATATTATATTATTTTATATTTTTTTATTTTGTTTTATTTGATTTATTTTCACAGACCAGGGAGATAAAAATGTACAAGAAAGTTTGTTTGTTCCAAATTCGTTGTAGGAGTCAGTAGCTGAGACGTTGGGAATCCCATCCAATCGTGTTTCTTGTCACATTAAGCGAGTGGGCGGAGCTTTTGGAGGCAAGGTCACTAAAACTTCCATTTTGGCCTCTATCACTGCTGTTGCTGCTTGGAAGTGAGTCAGAATACTTTGGACCCAAACATCAGAATGAAAGATTCATCATAATTATTTAAATTAGATATTAAATATTAATTATATATAAATGAGTATTTACCATTTGAATAATTTTGATATGTAGGAGTTTGGCAAGTATAACTTGCTCTCTCTCTCCAGGACTGGACGACCAGTACGATGTGTTTTAGAGAGAGGAGAGGACATGCTGATAACTGGAGTGATGCCACCCGGTGTGGGAAAGTATAAGGCTAGTGGTTTTCCTAACACTTACTTATAAAATTACTGAGAATGTTTAGTAGTAGTTATTAGTATATTTATTAGTCTTTATTTATGTAATTTATTTGCATGTTGGCATGTTTCTGACTTTGACTCCAACAGGTGGGGTTTCTGAAGAACGGGAGGATAACAGCAGCTGATTTCCAGTACTACGCCAACTCCGGAAACACAGCAGATGAGTCCGTACTGGTGAGATGACGTCCTGCTGAAGATCAAAATAGTGGCTTAATAGGGGAAGCTACAATTTCAGGGTCACTCTAGACAGCTTTGTAAAAAACGTTGGAGAATATATATTACGGAATTTCTACTTTATCAGTATTCTTGCATTTTACTCTGCCAGGTCGCCGAGAAGATCCTCCTACATCTTGATAATGCCTATAACATTCCAAACCTGCGTGGTCGAGCGGCGGCCTGCAAGACCAACCTGCCCTCCAATACTGCATTCCGAGGGTTTGGTGTGCCCCAGTGCATGCTGGTCATTGAGAGTATGATCAGTGATGTTGCTCTTAAACTCGGCCGTCTACCTGAGGAGGTCGGTGTCATGCAGTCACAAAAAGATCACATCATTACATCATTACATCATTATACATCATAAATTACTATTGATAGAGCTAATGAACTGTTGGTATTTAAGGGAATATATATTTTTAGTTTTTTTCTAATATTTATATGTACTGGCATGAAAACAGCCTTTGATTCTGATACGGCAATGAATGTTTATTTATGTACTTAATGTCTGTCATAAAAATAGCCTATGATGCTGATATTGTAATGAATATTTACTTATTTGTTCATACAGTTAGTGGAATGAAAATAGCCTTTGCTTAAATGCCAATGATTATATATTTAGTTAATTTATTGATTTGTTATCATCAATATAGCCTTTGCTGATATGACAAATAGCCTTTGATGATATGGAAACTATTTTTTTTTTTTTTTAAATCTTATTTTATTGTTGCAGATCAGGGAGATAAACATGTACAAGGAAGTTTCCTTCACTCACTACAAGATGGAGTTTGACCCAGAGAATCTCGTCCGCTGCTGGAATGAGTGTATAGAAAAAGCTGACTTCAGGCAGCGACGGCAGGCCATTGATCTCTTTAACCAGCAGAACCAGTTCAAAAAGAGAGGAATCGCCATTATACCCATTAAATATGGCGTTGGGTTTACAGATGGGTTCCTCAACCAGGTTATTGTTACCTAAAACATGCTGCTGAGACTTTAATTTATTTTAAATGAACTCCAAATGATCTTTTGGTATTTTTGTGTGTTTATAACAAAGGCTGCAGCTCTCGTGCATATTTATAAGGATGGATCTGTGCTAGTGAGCCACGGTGGGACAGAAATGGGTCAAGGCATACACACTAAAGTCCAACAGGTACCACTTCCAGCTTTCTGCACAGATCTGCAACAATATAAGAGTTTTTTTGCTGATCTCATCTGTTTTCTTTCAGGTGGCAAGTCGGGAACTGAATATTCCTGCTTCTTTGATCCACATCTCTGAAACCAGCACACAATGCGTCCCGAATACCTGCCCGTCTGCTGCGTCGTTTGGGACCGACGCCAACGGAATGGCTGTGCAGGTATCGAACACCAGATTTTAAAACCCCAGATCAGACTGGACAACATAATTTGTTGATTTTGAAGGATTTATATCATAAAATGTATGCATTTTGGGTGATTGGCCAATTTATGCTTTTAATGTCTGTTTCTGGATTGTTAAAATCCTCCTTTTTTTATATAGGATGCCTGCCAAATACTGTACAAAAGACTAGAGCCAATCAGAAAGAAGAATCCTGAGGAACATGGCAGAACTGGGTAAAGTTGACAAACTATTAAAATGACACGTTTTTGCAAAATAAAAATGGGTACAGTAATTAATGATACAATGTCATGTATGGATAGTGTGGATAGTTCGGACTTTGAAAATCTGAATCAGTCACTTTCAAAGGTGTTGTGAAATAGCCTATAACCTGAATGAACTATAGTATTTGGTGGAAGATTTTTTATTGTGATTATTAGTTAATGACTAATATATACATTTCATATTTGTATTAATATATTATTTTTTAATGTAATGCATTTTTTTTACTTGTTAATTATTAAATATTGGTGTATTTAATCATATTACTGTTGCTGCTGTTATACAAAAGCCACTCAAAGTCATGTTGTAAGGATTTTGCCATGCTAAATTACTATTTTGTATACTAGTTTAATACTTTTATTGCTTTATTATTTTATTGCCATCACTCTTTTTTATATTGTTGTATTATATTTTATATTTTTGTATTCATTTGTTTTAAATGATGTCTTTAAAGATAATGACAGCATTTTTGGAGAAAATCAGTCTGTCAGCCACAGGATACTACAGGTAAATCATCCAGATTTTTGAGCGTTTTTGGTTTTTAAATGTACTTTAAGACAAAAGTGCTAGCTGAGAGTGTTTTTCACACTCTTAGACAAAACATGGAGGTTTTGTTTGATGCTTTAGCGTTTTGTCTGTTTTCAGAGGTCATGATCTAAACATGGACTGGGAGAAGCAGGAAGGCAAGCCGTACGCTTACTTCACGTATGCGGTGTGCTGCAGTGAGGTTGAGCTGGACTGTTTGACCGGAGAGTACAGGGTAAATCCAGATATGATGCTGAAGATTTGAGGCATATACATTTTCTGCTGTTTGTTTAATCACTGTAAAACTCATCTGACATACTGCATCTTTCCCTCATAGACCTTAAGAACTGATATTGTTGTTGATATCGGGAGAAGTATAAATCCATCCATTGACATCGGTCAGGTAAGAGGCTCTTTACGGTGTTCCATCGCTTACTAGAAATGAACCTTTATTTAATACCAAAATATATCATTTAAACATTAGTGGTTAATAGATATATCTAGAATAGATATATTCTAGTAACTAGAATAACAGAAGTGTTAGCTCCCAGGTATAAGAGTTAATTTTGAGAAAAAAATTAAAAAAATAAATATATGTGTATATGTATATATATATATATATATATATTAATCATTTTAATAATTTAGTTAATAAATATCATCAGTTTTTATCAAATTTAAATATTTTAATAAATTGCCCCATTTATTATTAGTGCAAGTTATTATATTATATTATATTATATTATATTATATTATATTATATTATAGACTCTATATGTAGGGAATTTTTAATTTAAAAATGTATCACAGCTTCCACTAAAATATGAAGCTGTTTTAAACTGATAATAATGTTTCTTGAGCACCAAATCAGCATATTAGAATGCTTTCTGAAGGATCTTGTGACACTGAAAACTGGAGTAATGGCTGCTGAAAATTTCAGCTTTGCCATCGCAGGAATGAATTACATTTTAAAATATATTCAAATAGAAAACCGCTATTTTAAATTGTAATATTTTACAATATTACTGTTTTTACTGTATTCTTGATCAAATAAATGCAGCCTTGGTGAGCAAAAGAGACTATACTAGAATATATATGTGTTTATTCATATAATATGTATGTGTGTGTTAGATTGAGGGAGCGTTCATGCAGGGTCTGGGTCTCTTTACCATGGAGGAGCTCAAGTTTTCTCCATCTGGTGTTCTGTACACACGTGGACCAGGCCAGTACAAGATCCCGGCCTTTTGTGACGTCCCTCTGAAGTTTAACGTCTACCTTTTAGCCGGCTCATCCAACCCTCATGCCATCTATTCATCAAAGGTGATTCACTCTCACTCATCCTTATTATGGATGTCTGTACTTCCCAGGTTTACTTTACTTCAAAGTCAATTTATTTTGATTTTGTGGAGCCATTGTGTCACTTGACGTCCAAGTGCATTCGAACCTGATACAGCATCCTAATTTTGATTTTTGTGTGATTTCTTACTAATTTTTAGTAGTTCTTTAGTGGTTGCTTTTCTAGATCTGCTCCAGATGCGACATCATTGCAAACTAAAGCTTTCTGATTGTGGTGCAATATCCCTCTTGTTGTAGGGGATCGGAGAACCGACGTTGTTCCTGGGCAGTTCTGTATTCTTCGCTATTAAAGACGCTGTGACTGCAGCCCGAAAAGATGCAGGTCAAACCGGCCCCTTCCAGCTAAACAGCCCTGCCACCCCAGAGCGGGCATGTCTGGCCTGCGCCACACACTTCACAAAGATGGTATGAAAATTACAGTAATGCATTTGTGCTCAAGTGTCTAAATCCATATTACGCAGATCCTTAAAGATAAATATGTTTTAAAAAATCCTTTAAATCTGATGTAAATTAATATAGTTTTGTTTTCGGTAGGTTGCACAACCGAGATCAACTTCTGGACCAGCTCAGCCATGGGCTCTGGACATATGAAAACAACATTATATACTTTATCTCACTCAAAGCTGTTGTGTTGCGCTTATCAAATCACAAGACATTTATGACTTCACAGTCACCTGATTTAACATCCATCAGCTGTTTGCCAATACTAATCTACTTAAGCAAAAAACAGACAAAAGATGCTCTGCATGCATTCACGTCTCAAGACCAATTTATTGTTATTCATGTTTATTATTAACACTTCTTAATTTCATCCCACATAAATCAATTAATAAGATCTTTAAAAGCTTAAGTTTAATAAATGTGAATTCAATTTTTCTGCATCCTACTATTAATTATTAAAACAAGTTGCTTTTATAAAATATTAACTGCACAGTAAAAGATATACTCCCTGACATGCTATCTAAGGTTAGTAGTTTGACTTGATAACCAGTTTATGAGGTCAAAGTCTCCAACAGTGAAAAGGAAGTGGCAGCTTGTTTAGATGAAGCATTAAAAAAGTTGTTTTTCTTCACACGTTAATAGCCCAGGGTTTGATTTTTACTTTCTTGCCCAGTTGATTCTGTGAAAAAAAAAAAAAAAGTGATTTTTAAGATTATTATCAAGAGCCGAAACAGATAAACCTGAAATATATTAAATGTATCAGATAACATTTTTTTTTTATAAAGTTTAAAATAAATTATATTATATTAATATATTATAGAAAGTAAAAAATATTTGTAACTTATTTTTTTAATTATTAATGTGAATTTATCCACACTGTTCACCCACCATCCTGGTAAAGCAGTCTTCACAGGCCATGCGTATCTTTTCTGCAGTAGCAGGAGAAGAGAAAGGGAAAGTGTCGCTCAGGCCTCTCTCCCTCCGCGCAGCCGTAATCGCTTCTTTAATGGCAAAGAACAAAGTGCAGCCGAAAAACACAGGAGGCTCCCCGATCCCCTAAATATTTAAAAACAAACTTTTCAACCAATATTTCAACAATAATTAAAATTTCCACTCTGCATAAATATCCTGTTTTGCTCAGAAATATGTCACATTACAGAAGTATAATAGGTTGGTTGCAAACGTTGTTTTATCTGTTTAAACGACTGAAGTCCGTTGTAAACCAGCTTGACCTGAAGAGTTTTGCCATCACAGAAGCCTAGACACAACTTTTGTGTTTGTTTTGTCTGCATTTATCACTGAGGTAAATATTACTAGTTATTACTACTTGCCATTTATGTATACTTAAACGACTTTGATTTTGTTTCAACAACATATCGTATTGACATTCAGGTTGTTTTTTTTTTGTTTTTTGTCTTACCTTAGAGGAGTAGATGGCGTGAGGATTGTCTGCGTTGCTCAGCAGATGCACATTAAGCTGAGGAGGGATGTCACACAGAGCTGGGATTTTATACTGAGAGGGACCCCTGGTCAACAACACCCCCTCAGGAGAAAAATTTAGCTCTTCTATAGTGTAGAGCCCAATTCCCTGGACGAAACCACCCTCGACCTGTAAACACACACAGTTTTACTAAATGTATGGTGACTAATTTGCCAAATAATAAAAAAAAAGTATTATTTTATGCTTAATTTAAGAAATGTTATATATGTATATATATATATACACTACCAGTCAAAAGTTTGGACACGGTAAGATTTTTAATGTTTTTAAAAGAAGTTTCGTCTGCTTACCAAGGCTGCATTTATTTAATTAAAAATACAGTAAAAACAGTAATATTGTGAAATATTATTACAATTTAAAATAACTGTTTTCTGTTTGAATATATTTTATAAAGTCATTTATTCCTGTGATCAAAGTTGAATTTTCAGCATCATTACTCCAGTCTTCAGTGTCACATGATCCTTCAGAAATCATTCCAATATGCTGATCTGCTGCTCAAGAAACATTTATTGTGTACAATTGTACAAAAATATTTGTGTACAATATTTTTTTTTAGGATTCTTTGATGAATAGAAAGTTCAAAAGAACAGCATTTATCTGAAATATAATCTTTTGTAACATTATAAATGTCTTTACTGTTTTTTTGTTGTTGTTGTTGTTGTTGTTGTTGTTTTTTGATCGATTTAATGCATCCTTGCTGAATAAAAGTATTAATTTCTTTAAAAAAAAAAAAAAAAAATTCTTACTGACCCCAAACTTTTGAACGGTAGTGTATAATGTTACAAAAGCTTTGTATTTCAGATAAATGCTGTTCTTTTGAACTTTCTATTCATCAAGGAATCCTTAAAAAAAAAGTACACAACCGTTTTCAACATTGATAATAATCATAAATGTTTCTTGAGCAGCAAATCAGCATATTAGAATGATTTCTGAAGGATCATGTGACACTGAAGACTGGAGTAATGATGCTGAAAATTCAGCTTTGCCATCACAGGAGTAAATTACTTTATAAAATATATTCAAACAGAAAACAGTTATTTTAAATTGTAATAATATTTCATAATATTACTGTTTTTACTGTATTTTTAATTAAATAAATGCAGCCTTGGTGAGCAGAGGAAATCTTATCGTGTCCAGACTTTTGACTGGTAGTGTATATATATAATATATATAAAACACCCTAATTTACTATGTTTGCATCTAAGGTACAATATAAAAAACATATCTTTTGTACCTGTCCAACATCCAGAGCAGGGTTTATACTCCGACCAACATCCATCACAATGTCAGTCCTAATGTTCTGTAAAATATAATTTCACAGCCCACAAAATTTTGACATTCAAATTGTGAGTGTATGCACACATAACCTGAAAAATTGCAGCCTTAAGAATCTAGGGCACCGACACATAACAGCTTATCTATCTTTACTAATAAAAAGTATCACAATGCATTCCATAACCAAATTATAATGATATTTATAAATATAGATGATTAAAAAAAGACAAGCACCTTGTGATCGCCTGTCAAGCAGTCAATTTCCACCTCAGAGCAACAGGCACCGAAAGTAAAGTAATAGTATGCGTTGCCCTCACTCTTCTCCCAGTCAACACTGGTGTGGGGCCCCTGTTATAAGTATATAATTTATTTATGTTATATATTATTTATTTTATATTTACAATCAATTCTCTATCAAAATATCACATCACAAACAACTATTTTGTTGGATGCTCAAACATTTTACCATGAGGCTACGTTTTGCTACCACAAGGTAGAACACTTACATAAAGAAACCTGTTGCTGACAAACTGATCTTCTGGCAATATGCTTCCACCACCTGGAAACATGACAGCAGGTAAGTGATTCTCATTTGGCTGTCATTGTAAATCTTTAATTCACTTTTTATTATATGATTGAGTATTTGAACGTCACTCTTACTAACCAGTTGCTGCCAGGTGTATTGGGGATGTTTCTTAATGATTTGCTCCAGACGTCTCATTAGTTTCTCACAACCATTCTACGTGGAAAATATTACATTTTCAGTCATGAAAAAAAATGTAAATACTTGTAAAACACTTGTAAAAGGATGACTGTCACTATACCTTGACCGCCATTCCGACTGCATCCGTGCCAAAGGACGCAGCGGATGGTGCAGCATTGGGCACGTTTCCTGTGCAGGTCTCCTTGATGTGGATTGAAGACATTGGAACCTTCAAAATGCGACTGGCAATCTACGATTTGACATGAAGATTGACATTATCTTGTAACTGGCATATTTCATGTGATGTACAGTATGTATTTAGATCTATTATTTGACACTGAGACTCAACATACCTGTATGGCTTTTGTGTTGATACCTTGACCCATCTCGGTTCCCCCATGAGAGATGAGAACCGATCCATCTTTGTAGATGTTCACCAATGCTGCTCCCTGAAGAGAATACCAAGAAAATTTTCCAAGATTGGATGTTCTTCATAGTTGTGTTGACTAATACTAAGTTAAAACCTTTTAAAGTGTTCGTGTGCAGCTTCAAACCAGACTGCAAACTCCATTTTATGTGCAATCTCACAAGTTTTCACCCACCTGGTTATAGAAGCCCTTGGAGAATCCGATTCCAAACTTCAGTGGGACAATGGAGATCCCTCGCTTCTTCCAGTGGTTGTGGGCGTTAAACTGCTCGATGGACAGGCATCGACGGGTATAGTCGGATTTCTCCAGACACTCGTTCCAGCACCGCACCATGTCATTGGGGGAAAAGAGCTGCTTGTGATGGGTGTAGCATTTCTCATCCTTGTACAAGTTGATGTCTCTCACCTGTAAAGTGGATTTTTTTGTGTGTGTTTTTTTTGTGTGTGTGTGTTTCTGCTTTGCTTTTTCAGGCTCATCAAGGTCCAGAATAATCTCACTTCAGCAAATTTATGATAGCAAAAACTGACACTTATTACAAGGACTATCCCTGAGAAGCAACCTCAACAATTCAACATCACGAATCAACACTTGAACATACAATCTTTGGTTATCAGCTCAGATTTCTAACCATTAAAACACTGTTTGAAGTCTGTTTAACCAACTTGTTCTGTCCAAAAAGGACCCACCTGATGTGCAGACAAGCCACACTTCACAGCCACCTCGTGTAGCACGCTTTCAATGATGGTCAAACCTTGAGGTCCACCAAAGCCACGGAAGGCTGTATATGAGGGTAAGTAGGTCTTGCACACCAGCCCACGTCCACGTAGATTAGGGATCTTGTAGCCATTATCCATGTGAAGGAGAGCTTTCTCCATGATCTGGTTGGAAATTACAAAAAGTTAAACGGTATGTGACTCGAAGACCGACCAACATGGGAATTCAAGGTAAACTTAGATCCATGACCGTGCATCTCTTTGCAAGACTTGCTAACAGATCCTTATCAGGATTAACTCATTTGAATTTAAATATTTCATCAGATATTGCCCATTTATAAATGTTAAATTTGACTAAAAAAGTTTGAACAAGCAACATACAAAAGAGGATTCATCCAGAGTGCATCCTCCATTACTGTAGTACGTGATGTCAGCAGCCAGGATTGTGCCATCATTCATGTATCCAACCTGTTGGAAAAAAGTGGGATTTAAGCTGCTGTGATGCACAGTTGTCCAGTGATGTCAAAAATACTATTACCCATAATGCCAAATTACCTTGTACTTCCCCAAGAAAGGGGACCTGCCACTGGTGATGAGCATGTCATCTCCACGTTCTAATACACATCGCACAGCACGGCCAGTCCTGTGGATTGATTTTGAGTGAACAGTCATTACTTACCATTAGCATTGTTTTGAAGTCTACTTTTTATTTAACAAAAAATAAGTAATGACACTTATGATGATATGAATCAAAAATGCTTTGTCTTTGAATTTGGCCTCTAAATAGCAAATGCCATTCTAAAAAAAGTTTAATTTTGCCATACTTGTAAGCGGCCGTAGCAGCGATGGCGGATAATGATGCAATCTTCATGACTTTACCACCAAATCCACCTCCCAGCCTCTTCACATGACATGTGATCTTATTGGAGTCAATGCCAAGAGTGATGCCCACCACTTCCTGTTGTTTAAAAAAGTAAATTATGCCAATATTTGAGTAAGAGTATGTAAATAGCACCCTTCTGTTATGTTTTTATGAACTTATTCCATGTTTCACAGTCTTTTTTTAAGTTAATTTGGTTGATTTAAGCAGATTTACGTAAAAAATATGAATATCTTAATACTGAATCATATTTATCAATGTACAGAATGTTGTGGGGTAATACAGACCTGAGTATAAGCTGCATGCTGACTGGCAACAAAGAGCTCCATTTCACTTGCCTCTCCCTTAGGAATTGCAATCAAGCCCTGAGTTTCCATGTAGAAATGTTCCTGGCCACCCATATACAGCTCACCTGTCACATTTTATAAAATAATTATTCGCATTGCATTGAAAAAATTCAAAGAACAGTTTTAAAAAAAAAGATTTCTGTATGAAGAGATTCAGATTTCAAGGATTCATATTTAATTGTACATACCCTCCAATATGTGGTCTGCTTTCTCAAATCCTTCTTCCACATTTCCTCTTTCCAGTTTTCTCTTGGGATCAAAAAATGACTGGTGTTCTATGGCCTCCTTAATAAAAATGTGGTGTTGTGATTAGCAGGATAAGGTATAAGTGCTCTCAAACTTTTATTTAGCATTCCATGATGAAGTGTTTTATTACAGTTTTTCTCCATCGCTTTGGCTCAATTCTCGAATGAGACTTTTTTCCTCAAAACAATGTTGTTCACATCAGATTTGGATTTCTCAGTGATTTTAGCAATTTGCATGTGTTTTGGCACGTGTGCAAAAGAGTAAGTACAATTGTCTATGGTTTGCACAACATCTAAATGCACATGGCTTGTTGATCAAAACTGAGTTGATTCTCAGTGAAACTGTCAAACTCTTCACAACTTCTAAACATTCTTTCATCGTGTAAGCCTTCACATGCAAAATGATCCATTCAGTTATCAAAATCTGTCAGACATGCACGTATAGTCCATATATGACATGACCTATGACATGGAATATTTGTAATGTCTGCTGAATTGGCAGATAGCCTGCCATTCTAATGAAACAGGAATCGCAATCATACCAATCAAGCAATCAAGTTTGGAAGGATACAGTATGCTATATGGAGTTTACCCAGCACAATCACTACCATTTTTGAACATGCAGGAATGTCTAAATCCCTAAACAGCAACAACAGTTTATTTTTGTAGAAATGTATTACATATAAACTGAAAATACACAGTTGCTTGTTGTGGAAAAGCAATAGGAGATATGTAAGAATGTGTGATGTTAGGGGAAGACATACTGAAAAAGAATATACACTGTACTTTGTACTGTTGAAATGTATATATGCCATACAGATAAAGTACAATCTTGTGCATTTCAATCACTGTCATCAAAATCATAGCCATAGTTCACATCTGAAAATAATGACAGAGTACAGTGTTATATTGACAACATGGCTAAACATTTTGACTATCTTGTTTGAGAACAATGACACAAGGACTTGTCATTCTGACGGCACTGATATGTTTATTGACATAAATACTTACTTTTGAGAGATGAACTAAGGATTTTGAGCAAGTTACAGGCTTTTGCAGGTAATCCATTGTGTGGTGCTGTTTGTATGAATTGTTTTGAGAAATGCACATAACTGTTTGCCAATATTAAGGATGATCTGAGAAATGCTTCAAAGCGACTGAGAAAAACTGTAAAAAGTATGTAATTTGTAATAACAAATATTTCCTTAGTAAATAAAAACACCTAAACATTTTGACCAGTGTGGCTCACACAATGACAAAAACACTTTTTATTTTGGTGGCATTGGTCAGTTTACTGACACCATAACTCGGTTTTGAAGCATGAATTAAATGTTTTGGGTGAGTAACTACATTTTGCAGACATGCAATAGAATTCTGATGTTCCAGCAAACAGTTTTTTTTTCCAGCAAACAATTTTTAGAAATTACCTCTATAGTGAAAAAGACAGGTAGGATGTCCTGGTAAGTAATGGCCACCTGCTCAGCTGCTCGTTTGGCTTGTTCTCTTGTCTCAGCCACAATAGCTCCAATAATCTGCCCCACACAGATGACCTGGAAAGAGCAGACAGGCAAGACACATTACACTGTACCTGAAATGCAAAGGAAAAAAAAAAAAAAAAAACATTCATAAGTAGTAACAACTGTCGATGAATATTAAAGCTTGAAAACATGTCATCTGAGGTAGGAATCATTTAGTATTCAGATGTTTCTCTAAACAAGAGAATATTTATTGCGGTACCTCCTCTTGTGCAAAAAGCTCCTCTGGGTTGTTGAACCAGAGTCTTCGATTCTGACCAGGAACATCCTTAGCAGAGATGAAGGCAACCACTCCAGGCATGGCCAGAGCCACTGATGCATCTATAGAACTGAGAGATTTGGATTACTCCCCAAAATTAAAAAGTTGAAGAAGCCCATCCACCTGATGAATGAATTAGTTAAACAAGCTTGTGTACCTAACTTAATTCTGAAAGGATTTGGACTCAACATAGAGTGCACTCCCCTTAGTTAAACACATTATTCTCTAGACACTAAGACCCTACCCATAATCCCCCTAGTACACCCACCTACTCTGGTGAATATAAAGTCCAGATAGAACAACTCACAGACATCAGACCTCAGCACAGGAGCATCCTGAACATCTCTACACACTGAGGCAACATGGACACAAGAGCCTCCCTCTCCATTCTGCTGCTGCTGTTTGGCGTCTCTCAGGCGTCTCCTCTCATGGTAAGATCCTGTCTAGTCTCTCCCTTACATGATTAATGTTCAAATGATTTGTTTTAAACATCTCTGTTTCTATCAACAGGAACAAAGGTTTGAAGGCGTGTTTGTATCAGAGCCTGAAACTATGGACATCGCTACAAGGATTTTAGACACCAACAATGGTCAGGCACCTTGTAGATTTCAATAAGGCCAGCAATGGGTCACATTTCTAAAAAGTGATCAGGGTTTATAAATATAGTGTTGTTTCATCAATATGTTTCTCTTTAAATACAGGATCTTCTGAAGTCTTGATTGAAGGAGATCTGGTCTTTCCCAAAACCAGAAATGCTCTCTTCTGCTTTAACAACAACTGTTTCTGGAAGAAAAACTCTAACAACATAGTGGAGGTCCCGTACATAGTGAGCGCTGAATTCTGTACGTGAAACACCTTCGTTCACTGAACATATTTATGATTCGTGAAGATGTTATTTTGAACCTGTGGAACCTTTTGTTTGCAGCCTATTATGACAGATCAGTGATTGCGAACGCCATGTCCACCTTTCATGCCAAAACCTGCATCCGCTTTGTGGCCAGATCATCTCAGACTGACTACATCAGTATTGAGAACAAAGATGGGTAAGAAGAGACAAACAATATCAACAAGAAACATTTATATGGCCTTAGTTTAGTTTTATTTAACCCCTGAATTTCCTCTCTCCTCTCAGGTGCTACTCTTCTCTAGGTAGAACTGGTGGCAAACAGGTGGTCTCCCTCAACAGGTACGGCTGTGTGTACAATGGCATCGTTCAACATGAGCTGAATCATGCCCTGGGCTTCTACCACGAGCAAACCAGGAGCGATCGTGACCAGTATGTCAAAATCAACTGGGAGAACATCTCTCCTGATATGGCCTACAACTTCCAGAAACAAAACACCAACAACCAAAACACTCCATACGATTACGGCTCCATCATGCACTATGGAAAAACGGCCTTCTCCACCCAGCCTGGGCTGGAAACCATCACTCCCATTCCTGATGCGACGGTGGAAATCGGACAGAGGCAGGGACTGTCCAACATCGACATCCTGAGGATCAACAAGCTGTATGGATGCTAAAGATGAGTTTTATGTGTACTTGGTGTGTCAGATTATCTAATGTACTTTATGTTCCATAAATAAATAATAGAATAATGTGATCTTTGTGTTTTAATTGTCTTAAATTTCTGTAATATGTGGCTGAGTAGGAAGAAAATCAAAATAATAAAAATGTTGAACAAACAGTAAACAAGTGATAGCATATGTAAGCAGATGCATATGTAAAATAAAACGATCATCAAGATTAAACAGCATATAAATCAAAACTGCCTAATGTCACTAAATAAAATGTCGACCCAGAATGAGCTATAGGACTACCCTAGTGAAAAATAAATTAAAATACATTTAAAATATGTTTGTTTCATAATAAGTATTCTAAAAAATACATTGACATGTCTATGTACTAACTAAAAAAAAACACTGTAAATGTAGTTATTTCTTAGTACGCTACAAATTAATTTATAAAGTAGTATACCTTTCACGAATGCAATTGGGGAAGGATGAAATATATATTCAAGAAAGTACACTGGCTAGGTTCTTAATCCCATCTACAACATGTTTGAAACTTGTTAAACGTTATTATCATGATGTTCTCTGAGCACAAAAAATTCTATAAATATGAACTACAAATGCACACACACACACACACACACACACACACATCTATATAAAATATATATCCACCCATTGTATATATAATATAAACTAACAGGATGAAAGCTTTGAAAGAGGATGCCCGTTTCATAACCCCAATGACATGTTCATGCTCACTCAACCCAAAAAACAGCCTTTGTAAGGGATGAATGAGGCAACTCATCTTCAGATCCTGTAGATGTATGAAGGCCATATTAATGTTTGTCTGTGGGGATTGTTTGTATGTTGTCATATAATTAAAGTAAACAAGGCCGCTGTATGAGTTCTCACCTAAGACTATGGCACAAGAGATAACATCACATTCTGTGTATTGATATTTGTTTGCTCCCTTAAAGTATCCATCTGAAGTATTGTAATAATATGATTTTAACATGTTTTAGTGCATTTGTATTTGAAGCAAAATAATGATGCCATTAGCACACTTCAAGTTTACTTGGAATGCCATTGCGATGTGTTTTAAAAATGACTAATATAAGGGTTATTATGACCTCAGTTTGTTATCAGTATAATATTAATGTATGTTCAACACTCTTACAGTGTAATTGAATTCCAATTGTAACGTCACCAAAATACATTTGAAGTTTATGCTGACTATATTCTGCATTTCAAAACTTAAATACAAGAGTAGATATTTAAAGTGTACTTAAGTATACTTGGAATAGTTCCACTTCAGCACAAACAAGTATATTTAATACAACATTAGTTGAACTTCAGCACTGCTTTTAGACAACTAAAAAACATTTAGTACAAAATTAGTTGTTACAATTTAACAGACTTTAAGTATACCAATTTATAGTGTGCCACAAATATATTTAGTTATACTAAAGTAAATACGAATAAATCGCTGTGAATCCAATCCATACATAGTCTTTGTCATATTCTGGGGGCCATGAAACTTTTGTGATAATGATCAAAAATGCTTGCACTTGCTGGCAACTTTTTAAAAAAAAAAAAACACTGGCAGGGAAAGAGTTAAAATGAAATAATTTCATAAGTTATCAAAAGACACCGTCTTTCTTACCCTTTCCTACGTCTCCTCACATAGTTTGGAAGCAATGACACATGGGTGGAAGATGGAAGCGTTACCCCAATGAACATAACTTTACAATTTTGAAATCAGAGTATTATTTTAAATCAAATATGACTTCTCAACTAATGATGATGCACATTTTAGATGTCAAATGAGATGATCTGACAAATAAGCATCGTTTGAAAATCTGTCTTAAAAAACACTCAAAGTGTTGTGGACACTCTCTGTATACCACTGTCTTGGGACATGAATGAAAGTCAAGAATCGCAGCATGTCTAGTTCAGTGGATTACAATCTTAAGTACCTTTTTTGATTCTGCAAAGTTGTGCAGACTAAAAGGTGAGGTCAGAGTTTCCTCCCTTTAGGCACACATTTTAGAATCTGGACACTAAGACCCTACCCATAATCCCCCAGTAGAGCCACCTACTGAGGTGAATATAAAGTCCAGACAGAACAGCTCACAGACATCAGACCTCAGCACAGGAGCATCCTGAACATCTCTATACACTGACGCAACATGGACACAAGAGCCTCCCTCTCCATTCTGCTGCTGCTGTTTGCCGTCTCCCAGGCGTCTCCTCTCATTGTAAGATCCTGTCTAGTCTCTCCACGGATTCAGAAGATAAACTTCTCTCACAAGTAAAATGTAATTGTTCTACTTCCATAAACAGGAGCCAAGCCATGAAGATGTGTTCATAACTCTGCCAGAAAATGTGGACATCACTACACAGATTTTGGACTCAAACAATGGTGAGGCACCAAGTAGTTTCCTTTAAACCCAACAGTTGCTATTAAAAAACTGGAAATTTCTTAGATGTTTCTTTTTAAATACAGGATCTACTGAAGTCTTGATTGAAGGAGATCTGGTCTTTCCCAAAACCAGAAATGCTCTCTTTTGTTTTTTCAACAACTGTTTCTGGAGGAAAAACTCTAACAACATAGTGGAGGTCCCGTACATAGTGAGCGCTGAATTCTGTACGTGAATCTCCTTCATTCATTGAACATAACTATGATTCATTTAGATGCCATTTTAAACCTGTGGAACCTTTTGTTTGCAGCCTATTATGACAGATCAGTGATTGCGAACGCCATGTCGGCCTTTCATGCCAAAACCTGCATCCGCTTTGTGTCCAGATCATCTCAGACTGACTACATCAGTATCGAGAACAAAGATGGGTGAGAACAATCATACAATATAAACAGGGCTCTCTTTTAAAACAAAAACATTAAATCAGATATTTAACCCCTGAATTTCCTCTCTCCTCTCAGGTGCTACTCTTCTCTAGGTAGAACTGGTGGCAAACAGGTGCTCTCCCTCAACAGGTACGGCTGTGTGTACATTGGCATCGTTCAACATGAGCTGAATCATGCCCTGGGCTTCTACCACGAGCAAACCAGGAGCGATCGTGACCAGTACGTCAAAATCAACTGGGAGAACATGTCTCCTGATATGGCCTACAACTTCCAGAAACAAAACACCAACAACCAAAACACTCCATACGACACGGCTCCATCATGCACTATGGAAAAACGGCCTTCTCCACCCAGCCTGGGCTGGAAACCATCACTCCCATTCCTGATGCGACGGTGGAAATCGGACAGAGGCAGGGACTGTCCAACATCGACATCCTGAGGATCAACAAGCTGTATGGATGCTGAAGATGAGGCATAATTAAATGGGCTGTATCATGTGTCTGTAGATGATAGTGATGATGGTCTTTGCTTGGTGGTTCTGAAATGTTCTTAAATGTGTGATTGTGTTAAAAAATAAAGAAAGTCAAAGTACAAAACCAATTAAATTTATATTGTTTGCAGTTTTATGTCTAATCATGAATAATAAAAGATTGAGGTTTTCCTAGAATGATCAGGGCTTAACAAATTTTCTGCAGGACAGGCCAAATACAGAATTTAACTTGCCTTTCCAAAAATGTATTTGAGCAATTTCTATATGTGACAGTAAAAAAACAAACAAACAAACAAAAAAAACATTAAAAGTTATTTAAAATTTGTCTATAAAAAATATGTAATGTGCAAAAATAGTTGAAAAATATACAGCTCTAATAATTCCATGAAAGCTACAGTGAATGAAACACTGTTTAGCTGGAAAATGGCAAAAATTGTGAGAGGGAGCAGGAGAATTGCCTAGTTCTCAAATCTTAGCTGTCAACATTAAAATATACCGCAAACCAATGAGGATTAAATGCAGGTTCTTTATCGCCTTTTATGGTGTGAAGCGCGCTCAATGCGCTGCGCTTCTATAACATTTCCACGTGCGCGGCGCACCAGTTTCAAATTGAGAAGGACAAGATTCTGAGGGAGTACGAATTAAGTAATGGTCTGTTTTTCAAAGCAATCAAATTAATTCAGAAGACATAGAATAACACACATAATTCACAAATCGACTATCTGTTTTGGAGCTTCACAGTCAATATCACCATCCTCTCATCCTTGTGTTTCATGGATGAAAACGTCATACCATTTTGAGAGACTTGATGGTGAGAAATGACAGTTTTATTTATTTATTTATTTTTGTGCAAACTATGCCTTTTATGTAATTATAAATACCCATATAACCAGTATCACTTAGGATTCATTTTTATTTAGGAACAGAGCCATATTTGTATACTTTCTTGCTGTATTTTTGCAACACAGAAACCTGAATATTTACTGTCCCACACTGACTTTAGGCAGCAAAACATTCTTATTTCTGAGCCATGATGGGTTCACTTTGGTATCTCAATTTTAACATTATTCTGATGCCAAAAGACTGAAAATTTTACAACAATTCTCGTAGTATATTATGCAGCATGTAGAAAAGGCTATTATTTAGATGGCTCTCAGTATCGAATATAATGGAAGACTACCGCATGAAACATAACTTTTTAAAAGACTAAATGATCAGAGTATTTGGTTTTAGATCAAGTAAATCTACTCTAGACATAAGGGTGATCATATGAAGAACAGCTAGAGCCAAAGATGAGATCTGTCAATGTTTAGTGCAACTATTTGGCAGCATCACAGAAACTGACTATAACACTTGGACTTCACAGCAAAGTGTACTGCAGTTCTTAATGAATGGATACAGTTTTTTTAAAACACTTGAAATTCTGTGGACACTCCTGTATAGACTGATTTGAGGCACTTCATAAAAGCAAGAATTACAGCATGTCTACTTTAGGGTTAAACCAAAAAAGTTACTTAAACTTGAGTGTATTGTCTCTTTCTGCAAGATTTTAGACTAACAGGTGGGGTCAGAGTTTCCTCCCTTTAGGTACACATTTTAGACTCTGGACACTAAGACCCTACCCATAATCCCCAGTAGAGCCACCTACTCAGGTGAATATAAAGTCCAGACTGAACAGCTCACAGACATCAGACCTCAGCACAGGAGCATCCTGAACATCTCTACACACTGAGGCAACATGGACACAAGAGCCTCTCCTCTCCACATTCTGCTGCTGCTGTTTGGCATCTCTCAGGCGTCTCCTCTCATGGTGTAAGGTCCTGTCCCCTAGTCTCTCTCTTTAAATGATTAACACTCCTCAAATGAGTTGTTTTAAACACCACTGTTTCTACCACTCAGGAGCAGAGGTTTGAAGGCGTATTTGGTATCAGGAGCCTGAAACTATGGACATCACTACAAGAATTTTGGACACTAACAATGGTCAGGCACCAACCTTGTAGAGTTCTATAAAGCCAGTAATTTGTTTGTTACATTCTCAAAAAAGTGATTGAGGATTATAAATATACTGTTATTTCATCAATATGTTTCTCTTTAAATACAAGGATCTTCTAGAAGTCTTGATTGAAGGAGATCTGGTGTTTCCTTTAAACCAGAAATGCTCTCTTCTGCTTTAACAACAACTGTTTCTGGAAGAAAAAACCTAACTAACATAGTGGAGGTCCCTTGCATACAGTGAGCGCTGAATTCTGTACGTGAATCTCTCCATTTGTTGAACATAACTATGATTCATTTAGATGCCATTTTAAACCCGTGGAACCTTTGTTTGGGTGGCAGCCTATTATGACAGATCAGTGATTGCGAACGCCATGTCGGCCTTCATGCCAAAACCTGCATCCGCTTTGTGTCCAGATCATCTCAGACTGACTACATCAGTATCGAGAACAAAGATGGTGAGAACAATCATACAATATAAACAGGCTCTCTTTTACAACAAAAACATTAAATCAGATATTACCCCCTGAATTTCCTCTCTCCTCTCAGGTGTGCTACTCTTCTCTAGGTAGAACTGGTGGCAAACAGGTGGTCTCCTCAACAGGTACACGGCTGTGTGTACAATGGCATCGTTCAACATGAGCTGAATCATGCCCTGGGCTTCTACCTACGAGCAAAATCAGGAGCGATGTCGACCAGTACGTCAAAATCAACTGGGAGAACATGTCTCCTGATATGGCCTACAACTTCCAGAAACAAAACACCTGTAACAACCAAAACACTCCATACGATTCACGGCCCATCATGCACTATGGAAAACGGCTATTCTCCACCCAGCCTGGGCTCGCTGAAACCATCACTCCCATTCCTGATGCGACGGTGGAAATCGGACAGAGGCAGGGACTGTTCAACATCGACATCCTGAGGATCAACAAGCTGTATGGATGCTGAAGATGAGGGCGTATAATTAAATGGGCTTTTGTATCATGTGTCTGTAGATGATAGTGATGATGGTCTTTACCGCTTGGTGGTTCTGAAAAGTTCTTAAATGTGTGATTGTGTTAAAAATAAAGAAAGTCAAGTACAAACCAAAATTAAGTTTTGTATTGTTTGGCAGTTTTATGCCGAATAATGAATAATAAAAAAAAGATTGAGGTTTTCCTAGAATGATCAGGGCTTAACAGATTTTTCTGCTGGCCAGGTCAAACACATATAGAATTTAATTTGTCCCTTCCAAAATTGATTTGAGCAATTTCTACATTGTGTGGCAGTAAAAATCTTGAAATGTATTCAAAATTTGTCTATAAAAATATGTAATTTGGTAAATAGTTGGAAAATATACAGCTCTAATAATTCCATGAAAGCTACAGTGGAATGAAGAACCTTCACTGTTTAGCTGGAAAATGGCAAAAATTGTGAGAGGGAGCAGGAGAGATTGCCTCTGATTCTCAAATCTTAGCTGTCAACAGCATTAAAGATATACCCACTTAACCAATGAGGATTAAATGCAGGTTCTTTATCGCTTTCTTTTATGGTGTGGAATAGCTGGCGCTCAACGCGCTGCGCTTTCTATAACATTTCCACGTCTTGTGACAAGCACCAGTTTCAAATTGAGAAGGACAAGATTCTGAGGAGTGCGAATTAAGTAATGGTCTGTTTTTCAAAGCAATCAAATTAATCTCAGAAGACATAGAATAACACACATAATTCACAAATCGACTATCTGTTTTGGAGCTTCACAGTCAATATCACCATCCTCTCATCCTTGTGTTTCATGGATGAAAACGCTTGTACCATTTTGAGAGACTTGATGGTGAGAAATGACAGTTTTATTTATTTATTTATTTTTGTGCAAACTATACCTTTTTATGTAATTATAAATACCCCATATAACCAGTATCACTTAGGATTCATTTTTATTTAGGAACAGAGCCATATTTGTATACTTTGTATGTATTTCTTGCAACACAGAAACCTGAATATTTACTGTCCCACACTGACTTTAGGCAGCAAACATTCTTATTTCTGAGCCATGATGGGTTCACTTTGGTATCTCAATTTTAACATTATTCTGATGCCAAAAGACTGGAAAATTTTACAACAATTCTGCGTGGTATATTATGCAGCATGTAGAAAAGGCTATTATTTAGATGGCTCTCGTGATCGAATATAATGGAAGATCACTGCATGAAACATAACTTTTTAAAAGACTAAATGATCAGAGTATTTGGTTTAGATCAAGTAAATCTACTCTAGAACATAAGGGTGATCATATGAAGAACAGCTAGAGCCAAAGATGAGATCTGTCAATGTTTAGTGCAACTATTTTGGCAGCATCATGCAGAAACTGACTATAACACTTGGACTTCTACAGCAAAGTGTACATCAGCAGTTCTTAATGAATGGATACAGTTTTTTTAAAACACTTGAAATTCTGTGGACACTTTCCCTGTATAGACTGATTTGAGGCACTTCATAAAGCAAAAGAATTAAGCATGTCTACTTTAGGTTAAACCAAAAGTTACTTAAACTTGAGTGTATTGTCTCTTTCTGCAAGATTTTAGACTAACAGGTGGGGTCAGGAGTTTCCTCCCTTTTGATTTTTACACATTTTAGACTCTGGACACTAAGACCTCTACCCATAATCCCCCAGTAGAGCCACCTACTCAGGTGAATATAAAGTCCAGACAGAACAGAGCAATATACAGACATCAGACCTCCTTTAGGGAGCACAGGAGCATCCTGAACATCCTTTAGACACACTGAGGCAACATGGACACAAGAGCCTCCCCTCTCCATTCTGCTGCTGCTGTTTGGCATCTCTGTATGCTCTCCTCTCATGGTAAGGTCCTGTCTAGTCTCTCTTAAATGATTAACACTCCTCAAATGAGTTGTTTTAAACACCTCTGTTTCTACCACCAGGAGCAGAGGTTTGAAGGCGATTTGTATCAGGAGCCTGAAACTATGGACATCACTACAAGAATTTTGGACACCAACAATGGTCAGGCACCTTGTAGAGAGTTCTATAAAGCCAGTAATTTGTCACATTCCAAAAAAAGTGATTGAGGATTATAAATATACTGTTATTTCATCAATATGTTTCTCTTTTAAATACAGGATCTTCTGAAGTACTTGATTGAAGGAGATCTGGTGTTTCCCAAAACCAGAAATGCTCTTCTTCCTGCTTTAACAACAACTGTTTCTGGAAGAAAATCCTAACAACACCATAGTGGAGGTCCCGTGTACATAGTGAAAACTTGAATTCTGTACGTGAATCTCCTCCATTTGTTGAACATAACTATGATTCATTTAGATGCTATTTTAAACCCGTGGAACCTTTTGTTTGCAGCCTATTATGACAGATCAGTGATTGCGGCATACGCCATGTCGCCCTTTCATGCCAAAACCTGCATCCGCTTTGTGTCCAGATCATCTCAGACTGACTACATCAGTATCGAGGAACAAAGATGGGTGAGAACAATCCATACAATATAAATGTAGGCTCTCTTTACAACAAAACATTAAATCAGATATTTAACCCTGAATTTCCCTCTCCTCTCAGGTGCTACTCTTCTCTAGGTAGAACTGGTGGCAAACAGGTGGTCTCCCCAACAGGTACGGTACGGCTGTGTACATTGGCATCGCTCAACATGAGCTGAATCATGCCCTGGGCTTCACCACGAGCAAGCCAGGAGCGACGTGACCAGTACGCGTCAAAATCAACTGGGAGAACATGTCTCTGATATGGCCTACATAACTTCAGAAACAAAGCACCAACAACCAAAACACTCCATACGATTACGCTCCATCATGCACTATGGAAAACGGCCTTCTCCACTCAGCCTGGGCTGGAAACCATCACTCCCATTCCTGATGCGACGTGTGGAAATCGGACAGAGGCAGGGGACTGTCCAACATCGACATCCTGAGGATCAACAAGCTGTATGGATGCTGAAGATGAGGCATACAATTAAATGGGCTGTATCATGTCTGTAGATGATAGTGATGATGGTCTTTGCTTGTGGTTCTGAAATGTTCTTAAATGTGTGATTGTAAAAGTAAAAATAAAGAAAGTCAAAAGTACAAAACTAATTAAATTTATATTGTTTGCAGTTTTATGTCTAATCATGAATAATAAAAGATTGAGGTTTTCCTAGAATGATCAGAGGCTTAACAAATTTTCTGCAGGACAGGCCAAATACAGAATTTAACTTGCCTTTCCAAAAATGTATTTGAGCAATTTCTATATGTGACAGTAAAAAAACAAACAAACAACAAACAAAAAAAACATTAAAAAAGTTATTTAAAATTTGTCTATAAAAATACCTTTAATGTGCAAAAATAGTTGAAAAATATACAGCTCTAATTGTAATTCCATGAAAGCTACAGTGAATGAAACACTGTTTAGCTGGAAAATGGCAAAAAATTGTGAGAGGGAGCAGAGAATTGCCTAGTTGCTCTCAAAGTCTTAGCTGTCAACATTAAAATATACCTGAAACCAATGAGGATTAAAATGCAGGTTCTTTATCGCCTTTTTATGGTGTGAAGCGGCTCAATCTTTCACGCGCTTCTATAACATTCTATACACATTTCCACGTGCGCGCAAGCGCACTAGTTTCAAATTGAGAAGGACAAGATTCTGAGGGAGTACATGTAATTAAGTAATGGTCTGGTTTTTCTCAAAGCAATCAAATTAATTCAGGAAGACACATAGAATAACACATAATTCACAAATCGACTATCTACAGTTTTAGCTGAACTTCTGCAGTCAATATCACTTATCCTCTCATCCTTGTGTTTCATGGATGAAAACGCCACCATTTTTGAGAGACTTGATGGTGAGAAATGACAGTTTTATTTATTTATTTATTTTTGTGCAAACTATGCCTTTTATGTAATTATAAAATACCCATATAACCAGTATCACTTAGGATTCATTTTTATTTAGGAACAGAGCCATTTTTATTTGTATACTTTCTTTGGTTGTATTTTTTAAACACAGAAACCTGAATATTTACTGTCCCACACACTGACTTCCCTAGGCAGCAAACATTCTTATTTCTGAGCCATGATGGGTTCACTTTTGGTATCTCAATTTTAACATTATTCTGATGCCAAAAGACTGGAAAATTTACAACAATTCTCGTAGTATATTATGCAGCATGTAGAAAGGCTATTATTTAGATGGCTCTCAGATCGAATATAATGGAAGACTACACCGCATGAAACATAACTTTTTAAAAGACTAAATGATCAGAGTATTTGGTTTAGATCAAGTAAATCTACTCTAGACATAAGGGTGATCATATGAAGAACAGCTAGAGCCAAAGATGAGATCTGTCAATGCTTAGTGCAACTATTTGGCAGCATCACACAGAAACTGACTATAACACTTGACTTCACAGCAAAGTGTGCTGCAGTTCTTAATGAATGGATACAGTTTTTTTAAAACACTTGAAATTCTGTGGACACTCCTGTTATAAGACTGATTTGAGGCAAATTTCCATAAAAGCAAGAATTACAGCATGTCTACTTTAGGTTAAACCAAAAAGTTACTTAAACTTGAGCTTTGTATTGTCTCTTTCTTGCACAGAGATTTTTTAGACTAACAGGTGGGGTCAGAGTTTCACTCCTTTAGGCATGTACATTTTAGACTCTGGACACTAAGACCCTACCCATAATCCCCCAGTAGAGCCACCTACTCAGGGTGAATATAAAGTCCAGACTGAATAGCAGCTCCACAGACATCAGACCTCAGCACAGGAGCATCCTGAACATCTCTACACACTGAGGCAACATGGACACAAGAGCCTCCCTCTCCATTCTGCTGCTGCTGTTTGGCATCTCTCAGGCGTCTCCTCTCATGGTGGTAAGGTCCTGTCTAGTCTCTCTCTTAAATGATTAACACCTCAAATGAGTTGTTTTAAACACCTCTGTTTCTACCACCAGGAGCAGAGGTTTGAAGGCGATTTTGTATCAGAGGCTGAAACTATGGACATCACTACAAGAATTTTGGACACCAACAATGGTCAGGCACAGCAGAGGGATTTCTCCTATAAAGCCAGTAATTTGTCACATTCCCAAAAAAGTGATTGAGGATTATAAATATACTGTTATTTCATCAATATGTTTCTCTTTAAATACAGGATCTTCTGAAGTCTTGATTGAAGGAGATCTGGTGTTTCCCAAAACCAGAAATGCTCTCTTCTGCTTTAACAACAACTGTTTCTGGAAGAAAAACTCTAACAACATAGTGGAGGTCCCTGGGGGACATAGTGAGCGCTGAATTCACATACGTAATGAATCCTCCTCCATTTGTTGAACATAAACTATGATTCATTTAGATGCCATTTTAAACCCGTGGAACCTTTGTTTGCAGCCTATTATGACAGATCAGTGATTGCGAGCGCCATATGTCGGCCTTTCATGCCAAAAAAACCTGCATCCGCTTTGTGTCCAGATCATCTCAGACTGACTACATCAGTATCGAGAGCAAAGATGGGTGTAGAACAATCATACAATATAAACAGGGCTCTTTTACAACAAAAACATTAAAATCAGATATTTAACCCTGAATTTCTCTCCTCTCAGGTGCTACTCTTCTCTAGGTAGAACTGGTGGCAAACAGGTGGTCTCCCTCAACAGGTAAGCGACTGTGTGTACAATGGCATCGCTCAACATGAGCTGAATCATGCCCTGGGCTTCTACGACGAGAGCAAAACCAGGAGGCGATCGTGACCAGTATACGATCAAAATCAACTGGGAGAACATGTCTCCTGATATGGCCTACAACTTCCAGAAACAAAACACCAACAGCAAAACACTCCATACACGACACGGGCTCCATCATGCACTATGGAAAAACGGCCTCTCCACCCAGCCTGGGCTGGAAACCATCACTCCATTCCTGATGATGGCGACGGTGGAAATCGGAGGTGAGGCAGAGGACTGTCCAACATCGACATCCTGAGGATCAGCAAGCTGTATGGATGCTGAAGATGAGGCATAATTAAATGGGGCTGTATCATGTGTCTGTAGATGATAGTGATGATGGTCTTTGCAGTGGTTCTGAAGAAGTTCTTAAATGTGTGATTGTGTTAAAAAATAAAGAAAGTCAAAGTACAAAACTGTAATTAGTTTGTATTGTTTTGCAGTTTTATGCCGAATAATGAATAATAAAAGATTGGAGGGTTTTCCTAGAATGATCAGGGCTTAACAGATTTTTCTGCTGGCCAGGTCAAACACATATAGAATTTAATTTGCCCTTCCAAAATTGATTTGAGCAATTTCTACATTGTGGCAGTAAAAACTTTTAAAATGTATTCAAAATTTGTCTATAAAAATATGTAATTTGCAAATAGTTGGAAAATATACAGCTCTAATAATTCCATGAAAGCTACAGTGAATGAAACACTGTTTAGCTGGAAAATGGGCAAAAATTGTGAGAGGAGCAGGAGAATTGACTAGTTCTCAAATCTTAGCTGTCAACATTAAACATATGCCTGCAAAACCAATGAGGATTAAATGCAGGTTCTTTTATCGCCTTTTATGGTGTGAAAGTGGCGCTTCAATGCGCTTATAGCGACTTCTATAACATTTGTTCCACGTGCGGCGCACCAGTTTCAAATTGAGAAGGACAAGATTCTGAGGGAGTACATGAATTAAGTAATGGTCTGTTTTTCAAAACAATCAAATTAATTCAGAAGACATAGAATAACACGCATAATTCTACAAATCGACTATCTGTTTTGGAGCTTCACAGTCAATATCACCATCCTCTCATCCTTGTGTTTCATGGATGAAAACGTCATACCATTTTTGAGAGACTTGATGGTGAGAAATGACAGTTTTATTTATTTATTTATTTTCTTGTGCAAACTATGCCTTTTATGTAATTATTATAAATACCCATATAACTAGTATCACTTAGATTCATTTCTTATTTAGGAACAGAGCCATATTTGTATACTTTCTTGCTTGTATTTAACCTTACAGAAACCTGAATATTTACTGTCCCACACTGACTTTAGGCAGCAAAACATTCTTATTTCTGAGCCATGATGGGTTCACTTTGGTATCTCAAATTCTTACCATTTAGTGTTCTGATGCCAAAAGACTGAAAATTTTACAACAATTCTCGTAGTATATTATGCAGCATGTAGAAAAGGCTATTATTTAGATGGCTCTCAGTCGAATATAATGGAAGACTACTGCATGAAACATAACTTTAAAAGACTAAATGATCAGAGTATTTAGTTTAGATCAAGTAAATCTACTCTAGACATAAGGGTGATCATATGAAGAACAGCTAGAGCCAAAGATGAGATCTGTCAATGTTTAGTGCAACTATTTGGTACAGCATCACAGAAACTGACTATAACACTTGGACTTCACAGCAAAGTGTACTGCAGTTCTTAATGAATGGATACAGTTTTTTAAAACACTTGAAATTCTGTGGACACTCCCTGTATAGACTGGATTTGAGAAAGCACTTCATAAAAGCAAGAATTACAGCATGTCTACTTTGAGGTTAAACCAAAAAGAAGTTCATAACTTGAGTGTATTGTCTCTTTCTGCAAGATTTTAGACTAACAGGTGGGGTCCAAGAGTTTCCTCTCTCCCTTAGGTACATGATTACATTTAGACTCTGGACACTAAGACCCTACCCATAATCCCCCAGTAGAGCCACCTACTCAGGTGAATATAAAGTCCAGACTGAACAGCTCACAGATATCAGACCTCAGCACAGGAGCATCATCTGAACATCTCTACACACTGAGGCAACATGGACACAAGAGCCTCCCTCTCCATTCTGCTGCTGCTGTTTGGCATCTCTCAAGCGTCTCACTTCATGGGCTGATAAGGTCCTGTCTAGTCTCTCTCTTAAATGATTAACACTCCCCTCAAATGAGTTGTTTTAAACACCTCTGTTTCTACCACCAGGAGCAGAGGACTTTGAAGGCGTATTTGGTATCAGTGAGCCTGAAAATCTATGGACATCACTACAAGAATTTTGGACCACCAACAATGGTCAGCACCTTGTAGAGTTCTATAAAGCCAGTAATTTGTCACATTCCCAAAAAGTGATTGGGAGGATTATAAATATACTGTTATTTCATCAATATGTTTCTCTATTTAAATACAGGATCTTTCTGAAGTCTTGATTGAAGGAGATCTGGTGTTTCCTTTAAACCAGAAATGTATCTCTATAGCTTTAACAACAACTGTTTCTGGAAGAAAAACTCTAACAACATAGTGGGGTCCCGTGCATATAGTGAGCGCTGAATTCTGTGTGCGGAATCTCTCCATTTGTTGAACATAACTATGATTCATTTAGATGCCATTTTAAACCCGTGGAACCTTTTGTTTGCAGCCTATTATGACAGATCAGTGATTGCGTAACGCCATATCGGCCTTTCATGCCAAAAACCTGCATCCGGCTTTATTAGGTCCAGATCATCTCAGACTGACTAGCATCAGTATCGAGAACAAAGATGAGTGAGGAGCAATCCTAACTGCAATATAAACAGGGCCTCTCTTTTACAACAAAAACATTAAATCAGATATTACCCCCTGAATTTCTCTCTCTCTCTCAGGTGCTACTCTTCTCTAGGTAGAACTGGTGTGTGGCAAGCAGGTGGTCTCCACCCTCAACAGGTAATGGCTGTGTGTACAATGGCATCGTTCAACATGAGCTGAATCATGCCCTGGGCTTCTACCACGAGCAAACCAGGAGCGATCGTGACCAGTACGTCAAAATCAACTGGGAGAACATGTCTCCTGATATGGCCTACAACTTCCAGAAACAAAACACCAACAACCAAAACACTCCATACGATTACGGCTCCATCATGCACTATGGAAAAACGGCCTTCTCCACCCAGCCTGGGCTGGAAACCATCACTCCCATTCCTGATGCGACGGTGGAAATCGGACAGAGGCAGGGACTGTCCAACATCGACATCCTGAGGATCAACAAGCTGTATGGATGCTGAAGATGAGGCATAATTAAATGGGCTGTATCATGTGTCTGTAGATGATAGTGATGATGGTCTTTGCTTGGTGGTTCTGAAAAGTTCTTAAATGTGTGATTGTGTTAAAAAATAAAGAAAGTCAAAGTACAAAACCAATTAAGTTTGTATTGTTTGCAGTTTTATGCCGAATAATGAATAATAAAAGATTGAGGTTTTCCTAGAATGATCAGGGCTTAACAGATTTTTCTGCTGGCCAGGTCAAACACATATAGAATTTAATTTGCCCTTCCAAAAATTGATTTGAGCAATTTCTACATTGTGGCAGTAAAAAAAACTTTAAAATGTATTCAAAATTTGTCTATAAAAATATGTAATTTGCAAATAGTTGGAAAATATACAGCTCTAATAATTCCATGAAAGCTACAGTGAATGAAACACTGTTTAGCTGGAAAATGGCAAAAATTGTGAGAGGGAGCAGGAGAATTGCCTAGTTCTCAAATCTTAGCTGTCAACATTAAAATATACCGCAAACCAATGAGGATTAAATGCAGGTTCTTTATCGCCTTTTATGGTGTGAAGCGCGCTCAATGCGCTGCGCTTCTATAACATTTCCACGTGCGCGGCGCACCAGTTTCAAATTGAGAAGGACAAGATTCTGAGGGGGAGTACGAATTAAGTAATGGTCTGTTTTTCAAAGCAATCAAATTAATTCAGAAGACATAGAATAACACACATAATTCACAAATCGACTATCTGTTTTGGAGCTTCACAGTCAATATCACCATCCTCTCATCCTTGTGTTTCATGGATGAAAACGTCATACCATTTTTGAGAGACTTGATGGTGAGAAATGACAGTTTTATTTATTTATTTATTTTTTGTGCAAACTATGCCTTTTATGTAATTATAAATACCCATATAACCAGTATCACTTAGGATTCATTTTTATTTAGGGAACAGAGCCATATTTGTATACTTTCTTGCTGTATTTTTGCAACACAGAAACCTGAATATTTACTGTCCCACACTGACTTTAGGCAGCAAAACATTCTTATTTCTGAGCCATGATGGGTTCACTTTGGTATCTCAATTTTAACATTATTCTGATGCCAAAAGACTGAAAATTTTACAACAATTCTCGTAGTATATTATGCAGCATGTAGAAAAGGCTATTATTTAGATGGCTCTCGTATCGAATATAATGGAAGACTACCGCATGAAACATAACTTTTTAAAAGACTAAATGATCAGAGTATTTGGTTTAGATCAAGTAAATCTACTCTAGACATAAGGGTGATCATATGAAGAACAGCTAGAGCCAAAGATGAGATCTGTCAATGTTTAGTGCAACTATTTGGCAGCATCACAGAAACTGACTATAACACTTGGACTTCACAGCAAAGTGTACTGCAGTTCTTAATGAATGGATACAGTTTTTTTTAAAACACTTGAAATTCTGTGGACACTCCCTGTATAGACTGATTTGAGGCACTTCATAAAAGCAAGAATTACAGCATGTCTACTTTAGGGTTAAACCAAAAAAGTTACTTAAACTTGAGTGTATTGTCTCTTTCTGCAAGATTTTAGACTAACAGGTGGGGTCAGAGTTTCCTCCCTTTAGGTACACATTTTAGACTCTGGACACTAAGACCCTACCCATAATCCCCCAGTAGAGCCACCTACTCAGGTGAATATAAAGTCCAGACTGAACAGCTCACAGACATCAGACCTCAGCACAGGAGCATCCTGAACATCTCTACACACTGAGGCAACATGGACACAAGAGCCTCCCTCTCCATTCTGCTGCTGCTGTTTGGCATCTCTCAGGCGTCTCCTCTCATGGTAAGGTCCTGTCTAGTCTCTCTCTTAAATGATTAACACTCCTCAAATGAGTTGTTTTAAACACCTCTGTTTCTACCACCAGGAGCAGAGGTTTGAAGGCGTATTTGTATCAGAGCCTGAAACTATGGACATCACTACAAGAATTTTGGACACCAACAATGGTCAGGCACCTTGTAGAGTTCTATAAAGCCAGTAATTTGTCACATTCCCAAAAAGTGATTGAGGATTATAAATATACTGTTATTTCATCAATATGTTTCTCTTTAAATACAGGATCTTCTGAAGTCTTGATTGAAGGAGATCTGGTGTTTCCCAAAACCAGAAATGCTCTCTTCTGCTTTAACAACAACTGTTTCTGGAAGAAAAACTCTAACAACATAGTGGAGGTCCCGTACATAGTGAGCGCTGAATTCTGTACGTGAATCTCCTCCATTTGTTGAACATAACTATGATTCATTTAGATGCCATTTTAAACCCGTGGAACCTTTTGTTTGCAGCCTATTATGACAGATCAGTGATTGCGAACGCCATGTCGGCCTTTCATGCCAAAACCTGCATCCGCTTTGTGTCCAGATCATCTCAGACTGACTACATCAGTATCGAGAACAAAGATGGGTGAGAACAATCATACAATATAAACAGGGCTCTCTTTTACAACAAAAACATTAAATCAGATATTACCCCCTGAATTTCCTCTCTCCTCTCAGGTGCTACTCTTCTCTAGGTAGAACTGGTGGCAAACAGGTGGTCTCCTCAACAGGTACGGCTGTGTGTACAATGGCATCGTTCAACATGAGCTGAATCATGCCCTGGGCTTCTACCACGAGCAAACCAGGAGCGATCGTGACCAGTACGTCAAAATCAACTGGGAGAACATGTCTCCTGATATGGCCTACAACTTCCAGAAACAAAACACCAACAACCAAAACACTCCATACGATTACGGCTCCATCATGCACTATGGAAAAACGGCCTTCTCCACCCAGCCTGGGCTGGAAACCATCACTCCCATTCCTGATGCGACGGTGGAAATCGGACAGAGGCAGGGACTGTCCAACATCGACATCCTGAGGATCAACAAGCTGTATGGATGCTGAAGATGAAGCATAATTAAATGGGCTGTATCATGTGTCTGTAGATGATAGTGATGATGGTCTTTGCTTGGTGGTTCTGAAAAGTTCTTAAATGTGTGATTGTGTTAAAAAATAAAGAAAGTCAAAGTACAAAACCAATTAAGTTTGTATTGTTTGCAGTTTTATGCCGAATAATGAATAATAAAAGATTGAGGTTTTCCTAGAATGATCAGGGCTTAACAGATTTTTCTGCTGGCCAGGTCAAACACATATAGAATTTAATTTGCCCTTCCAAAAATTGATTTGAGCAATTTCTACATTGTGGCAGTAAAAAAACTTTAAAATGTATTCAAAATTTGTCTATAAAAATATGTAATTTGCAAATAGTTGGAAAATATACAGCTCTAATAATTCCATGAAAGCTACAGTGAATGAAACACTGTTTAGCTGGAAAATGGCAAAAATTGTGAGAGGGAGCAGGAGAATTGCCTAGTTCTCAAATCTTAGCTGTCAACATTAAAATATACCGCAAACCAATGAGGATTAAATGCAGGTTCTTTATCGCCTTTTATGGTGTGAAGCGCGCTCAATGCGCTGCGCTTCTATAACATTTCCACGTGCGCGGCGCACCAGTTTCAAATTGAGAAGGACAAGATTCTGAGGGAGTACGAATTAAGTAATGGTCTGTTTTTCAAAGCAATCAAATTAATTCAGAAGACATAGAATAACACACATAATTCACAAATCGACTATCTGTTTTGGAGCTTCACAGTCAATATCACCATCCTCTCATCCTTGTGTTTCATGGATGAAAACGTCATACCATTTTTGAGAGACTTGATGGTGAGAAATGACAGTTTTATTTATTTATTTATTTTTTGTGCAAACTATGCCTTTTATGTAATTATAAATACCCATATAACCAGTATCACTTAGGATTCATTTTTATTTAGGGAACAGAGCCATATTTGTATACTTTCTTGCTGTATTTTTGCAACACAGAAACCTGAATATTTACTGTCCCACACTGACTTTAGGCAGCAAAACATTCTTATTTCTGAGCCATGATGGGTTCACTTTGGTATCTCAATTTTAACATTATTCTGATGCCAAAAGACTGAAAATTTTACAACAATTCTCGTAGTATATTATGCAGCATGTAGAAAAGGCTATTATTTAGATGGCTCTCGTATCGAATATAATGGAAGACTACCGCATGAAACATAACTTTTTAAAAGACTAAATGATCAGAGTATTTGGTTTAGATCAAGTAAATCTACTCTAGACATAAGGGTGATCATATGAAGAACAGCTAGAGCCAAAGATGAGATCTGTCAATGTTTAGTGCAACTATTTGGCAGCATCACAGAAACTGACTATAACACTTGGACTTCACAGCAAAGTGTACTGCAGTTCTTAATGAATGGATACAGTTTTTTTTTTTAAAACACTTGAAATTCTGTGGACACTCCCTGTATAGACTGATTTGAGGCACTTCATAAAAGCAAGAATTACAGCATGTCTACTTTAGGGTTAAACCAAAAAAGTTACTTAAACTTGAGTGTATTGTCTCTTTCTGCAAGATTTTAGACTAACAGGTGGGGTCAGAGTTTCCTCCCTTTAGGTACACATTTTAGACTCTGGACACTAAGACCCTACCCATAATCCCCCCAGTAGAGCCACCTACTCAGGTGAATATAAAGTCCAGACTGAACAGCTCACAGACATCAGACCTCAGCACAGGAGCATCCTGAACATCTCGACACACTGAGGCAACATGGACACAAGAGCCTCCCTCTCCATTCTGCTGCTGCTGTTTGGCATCTCTCAGGCGTCTCCTCTCATGGTAAGGTCCTGTCTAGTCTCTCTCTTAAATGATTAACACTCCTCAAATGAGTTGTTTTAAACACCTCTGTTTCTACCACCAGGAGCAGAGGTTTGAAGGCGTATTTGTATCAGAGCCTGAAACTATGGACATCACTACAAGAATTTTGGACACCAACAATGGTCAGGCACCTTGTAGAGTTCTATAAAGCCAGTAATTTGTCACATTCCCAAAAAAGTGATTGAGGATTATAAATATACTGTTATTTCATCAATATGTTTCTCTTTAAATACAGGATCTTCTGAAGTCTTGATTGAAGGAGATCTGGTGTTTCCCAAAACCAGAAATGCTCTCTTCTGCTTTAACAACAACTGTTTCTGGAAGAAAAACTCTAACAACATAGTGGAGGTCCCGTACATAGTGAGCGCTGAATTCTGTACGTGAATCTCCTCCATTTGTTGAACATAACTATGATTCATTTAGATGCCATTTTAAACCCGTGGAACCTTTTGTTTGCAGCCTATTATGACAGATCAGTGATTGCGAACGCCATGTCGGCCTTTCATGCCAAAACCTGCATCCGCTTTGTGTCCAGATCATCTCAGACTGACTACATCAGTATCGAGAACAAAGATGGGTGAGAACAATCATACAATATAAACAGGGCTCTCTTTTACAACAAAAACATTAAATCAGATATTTAACCCCTGAATTTCCTCTCTCCTCTCAGGTGCTACTCTTCTCTAGGTAGAACTGGTGGCAAACAGGTGGTCTCCCTCAACAGGTACGGCTGTGTGTACAATGGCATCGTTCAACATGAGCTGAATCATGCCCTGGGCTTCTACCACGAGCAAACCAGGAGCGATCGTGACCAGTACGTCAAAATCAACTGGGAGAACATGTCTCCTGATATGGCCTACAACTTCCAGAAACAAAACACCAACAACCAAAACACTCCATACGATTACGGCTCCATCATGCACTATGGAAAAACGGCCTTCTCCACCCAGCCTGGGCTGGAAACCATCACTCCCATTCCTGATGCGACGGTGGAAATCGGACAGAGGCAGGGACTGTCCAACATCGACATCCTGAGGATCAACAAGCTGTATGGATGCTGAAGATGAGGCATAATTAAATGGGCTGTATCATGTGTCTGTAGATGATAGTGATGATGGTCTTTGCTTGGTGGTTCTGAAAAGTTCTTAAATGTGTGATTGTGTTAAAAAATAAAGAAAGTCAAAGTACAAAACCAATTAAGTTTGTATTGTTTGCAGTTTTATGCCGAATAATGAATAATAAAAGATTGAGGTTTTCCTAGAATGATCAGGGCTTAACAGATTTTTCTGCTGGCCAGGTCAAACACATATAGAATTTAATTTGCCCTTCCAAAAATTGATTTGAGCAATTTCTACATTGTGGCAGTAAAAACTTTAAAATGTATTCAAAATTTGTCTATAAAAATATGTAATTTGCAAATAGTTGGAAAATATACAGCTCTAATAATTCCATGAAAGCTACAGTGAATGAAACACTGTTTAGCTGGAAAATGGCAAAAATTGTGAGAGGGAGCAGGAGAATTGCCTAGTTCTCAAATCTTAGCTGTCAACATTAAAATATACCGCAAACCAATGAGGATTAAATGCAGGTTCTTTATCGCCTTTTATGGTGTGAAGCGCGCTCAATGCGCTGCGCTTCTATAACATTTCCACGTCTTGCGCGCACCAGTTTCAAATTGAGAAGGACAAGATTCTGAGGGAGTACGAATTAAGTAATGGTCTGTTTTTCAAAGCAATCAAATTAATTCAGAAGACATAGAATAACACACATAATTCACAAATCGACTATCTGTTTTGGAGCTTCACAGTCAATATCACCATCCTCTCATCCTTGTGTTTCATGGATGAAAACGTCATACCATTTTGAGAGACTTGATGGTGAGAAATGACAGTTTTATTTATTTATTTATTTTTGTGCAAACTATGCCTTTTATGTAATTATAAATACCCATATAACCAGTATCACTTAGGATTCATTTTTATTTAGGGAACAGAGCCATATTTGTATACTTTCTTGCTGTATTTTTGCAACACAGAAACCTGAATATTTACTGTCCCACACTGACTTTAGGCAGCAAAACATTCTTATTTCTGAGCCATGATGGGTTCACTTTGGTATCTCAATTTTAACATTATTCTGATGCCAAAAGACTGAAAATTTTACAACAATTCTCGTAGTATATTATGCAGCATGTAGAAAAGGCTATTATTTAGATGGCTCTCGTATCGAATATAATGGAAGACTACCGCATGAAACATAACTTTTTAAAAGACTAAATGATCAGAGTATTTGGTTTAGATCAAGTAAATCTACTCTAGACATAAGGGTGATCATATGAAGAACAGCTAGAGCCAAAGATGAGATCTGTCAATGTTTAGTGCAACTATTTGGCAGCATCACAGAAACTGACTATAACACTTGGACTTCACAGCAAAGTGTACTGCAGTTCTTAATGAATGGATACAGTTTTTTTTAAAACACTTGAAATTCTGTGGACACTCCCTGTATAGACTGATTTGAGGCACTTCATAAAAGCAAGAATTACAGCATGTCTACTTTAGGGTTAAACCAAAAAAGTTACTTAAACTTGAGTGTATTGTCTCTTTCTGCAAGATTTTAGACTAACAGGTGGGGTCAGAGTTTCCTCCCTTTAGGTACACATTTTAGACTCTGGACACTAAGACCCTACCCATAATCCCCCAGTAGAGCCACCTACTCAGGTGAATATAAAGTCCAGACTGAACAGCTCACAGACATCAGACCTCAGCACAGGAGCATCCTGAACATCTCTACACACTGAGGCAACATGGACACAAGAGCCTCCCTCTCCATTCTGCTGCTGCTGTTTGGCATCTCTCAGGCGTCTCCTCTCATGGTAAGGTCCTGTCTAGTCTCTCTCTTAAATGATTAACACTCCTCAAATGAGTTGTTTTAAACACCTCTGTTTCTACCACCAGGAGCAGAGGTTTGAAGGCGTATTTGTATCAGAGCCTGAAACTATGGACATCACTACAAGAATTTTGGACACCAACAATGGTCAGGCACCTTGTAGAGTTCTATAAAGCCAGTAATTTGTCACATTCCCAAAAAGTGATTGAGGATTATAAATATACTGTTATTTCATCAATATGTTTCTCTTTAAATACAGGATCTTCTGAAGTCTTGATTGAAGGAGATCTGGTGTTTCCCAAAACCAGAAATGCTCTCTTCTGCTTTAACAACAACTGTTTCTGGAAGAAAAACTCTAACAACATAGTGGAGGTCCCGTACATAGTGAGCGCTGAATTCTGTACGTGAATCTCCTCCATTTGTTGAACATAACTATGATTCATTTAGATGCCATTTTAAACCCGTGGAACCTTTTGTTTGCAGCCTATTATGACAGATCAGTGATTGCGAACGCCATGTCGGCCTTTCATGCCAAAACCTGCATCCGCTTTGTGTCCAGATCATCTCAGACTGACTACATCAGTATCGAGAACAAAGATGGGTGAGAACAATCATACAATATAAACAGGGCTCTCTTTTACAACAAAAACATTAAATCAGATATTTAACCCCTGAATTTCCTCTCTCCTCTCAGGTGCTACTCTTCTCTAGGTAGAACTGGTGGCAAACAGGTGGTCTCCCTCAACAGGTACGGCTGTGTGTACAATGGCATCGTTCAACATGAGCTGAATCATGCCCTGGGCTTCTACCACGAGCAAACCAGGAGCGATCGTGACCAGTACGTCAAAATCAACTGGGAGAACATGTCTCCTGATATGGCCTACAACTTCCAGAAACAAAACACCAACAACCAAAACACTCCATACGATTACGGCTCCATCATGCACTATGGAAAAACGGCCTTCTCCACCCAGCCTGGGCTGGAAACCATCACTCCCATTCCTGATGCGACGGTGGAAATCGGACAGAGGCAGGGACTGTCCAACATCGACATCCTGAGGATCAACAAGCTGTATGGATGCTGAAGATGAGGCATAATTAAATGGGCTGTATCATGTGTCTGTAGATGATAGTGATGATGGTCTTTGCTTGGTGGTTCTGAAATGTTCTTAAATGTGTGATTGTGTTAAAAAATAAAGAAAGTCAAAGTACAAAACCAATTAAGTTTGTATTGTTTGCAGTTTTATGCCGAATAATGAATAATAAAAGATTGAGGTTTTCCTAGAATGATCAGGGCTTAACAGATTTTTCTGCTGGCCAGGTCAAACACATATAGAATTTAACTTGCCCTTCCAAAAATTGATTTGAGCAATTTCTACATTGTGGCAGTAAAAACTTTAAAATGTATTCAAAATTTGTCTATAAAAATATGTAATTTGCAAATAGTTGGAAAATATACAGCTCTAATAATTCCATGAAAGCTACAGTGAATGAAACACTGTTTAGCTGGAAAATGGCAAAAATTGTGAGAGGGAGCAGGAGAATTGCCTAGTTCTCAAATCTTAGCTGTCAACATTAAAATATACCGCAAACCAATGAGGATTAAATGCAGGTTCTTTATCGCCTTTTATGGTGTGAAGCGCGCTCAATGCGCTGCGCTTCTATAACATTTCCACGTGCGCGGCGCACCAGTTTCAAATTGAGAAGGACAAGATTCTGAGGGAGTACGAATTAAGTAATGGTCTGTTTTTCAAAGCAATCAAATTAATTCAGAAGACATAGAATAACACACATAATTCACAAATCGACTATCTGTTTTGGAGCTTCACAGTCAATATCACCATCCTCTCATCCTTGTGTTTCATGGATGAAAAGGTCATACCATTTTTGAGAGACTTGATGGTGAGAAATGACAGTATTTTTTTATTTAATTTTGGGCGAACTATGCCTTTTATGCAATTATAAATACCCATATAACCAGTATCACTTAGGATTCATTTATATTTAGGCAACAGAACCATATTTGTATACTTCCTTGCTGTAGTTTTGCAACACAGAAACCTGAATATTTACTGTCCCACACTGACTTTAGGCAGCGAAACATTCTTATTTCTGAGCCATGATGGGTTCACTTTGGTATCTCAATTTTACCAATATTCTGATGCCAAAAGACTGAAAATTTTACAACAATTCTCGTAGTATATTATGCAGCATGTAGAAAAGGCTATTATTTAGATGGCTCTCGTGTTGAATATAATGGAAGACTACCTCAAGAAACATAACTTTTTAAAAGACTAAATGATCAGAGTATTTGGTTTAGATCAAGTAAATCTACTCTAGACATAAGGGTGATCATATGAAGAACAGCTAGAGCCAAAGATGAGATCTGTCAATGTTTAGTGCAACTATTTGGCAGCATCACAGAAACTGACTATAACACTTGGACTTCACAGCAAAGTGTACTGCAGTTCTTAATGAATGGATACAGATTTTTTTAATTTTTTTAAAAACACTTAAAATTCTGTGGACACTCCCTGTATAGACTGTTTTGGGCCACTTAATATAAACAAGAATTACAGCATGTCTACTTTAGGGTTAAACCAAAAAAGTTACTTAAACTTGAGTGTATTGTCTGTTTCTGCAAGATTTTAGACTAACAGGTGGGGTCAGAGTTTCCTCCCTTTAGGTACACATTTTAGACTCTGGACACTAAGACCCTACCCATAATCCCCCAGTAGAGCCACCTACTCAGGTGAATATAAAGTCCAGACAGAACAGCTCACAGACATCAGACCTCAGCACAGGAGCATCCTGAACATCTCGACACACTGAGGCAACATGGACACAAGAGCCTCCCTCTCCATTCTGCTGCTGCTGTTTGGCATCTCTCAGGCGTCTCCTCTCATGGTAAGGTCCTGTGTAGTCTCACTCTTAAATGATTAACACTCCTCAAATGAGTTGTTTTAAACACCTCTATTTCTACCACCAGGAGCAGAGGTTTGAAGGCGTATTTGTATCAGAGCCTGAAACTATGGACATCACTACAAGAATTTTGGACACCAACAATGGTCAGGCACCTTGTAGAGTTCTATAAAGCCAGTAATTTGTCACATTTCCAAGAAGTGATTGGGGATTATAAATATATTGTGTTATTTCATCAATATGTTTCTCTTTAAATACAGGATCTTCTGAAGTCTTGATTGAAGGAGATCTGGTGTTTCCCAAAACCAGAAATGCTCTCTTCTGCTTTAACAACAACTGTTTCTGGAAGAAAAACTCTAACAACATAGTGGAGGTCCCGTACATAGTGAGCGCTGAATTCTGTACGTGAATCTCCTCCATTTGTTGAACATAACTATGATTCATTTAGATGCCATTTTAAACCCGTGGAACCTTTTGTTTGCAGCCTATTATGACAGATCAGTGATTGCGAACGCCATGTCGGCCTTTCATGCCAAAACCTGCATCCGCTTTGTGTCCAGATCATCTCAGACTGACTACATCAGTATCGAGAACAAAGATGGGTGAGAACAATCATACAATATAAACAGTGCACTCTTTTACAACAAAAACATTAAATCAGATATTTAACCCCTTTATTTCCTCTCTCCTCTCAGGTGCTACTCTTCTCTAGGTAGAACTGGTGGCAAACAGGTGGTCTCCCTCAACAGGTACGGCTGTGTGTACAATGGCATCGTTCAACATGAGCTGAATCATGCCCTGGGCTTCTACCACGAGCAAACCAGGAGCGATCGTGACCAGTACGTCAAAATCAACTGGGAGAACATGTCTCCTGATATGGCCTACAACTTCCAGAAACAAAACACCAACAACCAAAACACTCCATACGATTACGGCTCCATCATGCACTATGGAAAAACAGCCTTCTCCACCCAGCCTGGGCTGGAAACCATCACTCCCATTCCTGATGCGACGGTGGAAATCGGACAGAGGCAGGGACTGTCCAACATCGACATCCTGAGGATCAACAAGCTGTATGGATGCTGAAGATGAGGCTTGTACACATAATTTAATATAGTTCATGTGTCTGAAGATTAATAATGGAATGAGGTGATATTTTTTGTCTTGTGATGGTGTTCAATTTCTGAAATGTGTGATTGTGTCAGAAAAAATAAAATTAATGTAACTAATTGAAATTTTATTTTTAAATGTATTACTTCATAAACAATAAATGAATTTCCCTCCACTCACATGATCTTTGCATGAGCCCTGGTGCTGGTTACCATGGAAGCAAACAGTTCTCCTTTAACAGACGGGATGTCATCATAATACACAGCTTCTCCTGTAGCCTGTTGAAGGGCAGCCTGGTGTACATTGGGACGTCCCACTGGGTCACTAGAAGACTGAGTCTCTGGTACAAGCTGTAATTTAAATGGTAATGAGAATGTTTTTGTGATCAGCCTGACTTGATTTGACAACTCAAGCTTGACTCTGGGCTGCTCACCTGGAAAGAGTGGTTTCCTTGTGGTACCTCATTTTTGAAGGGTTTTAGTGCGCTGAGATACTCTAATGGCAAATCATTCACAACAACCTCCTTTAGCCACAAGAGAAACAACAACAACAACAAAACAATTTAAGCATGAATTAAGTAAATTGTCCCACTTTTAAACTAATAATTAGCATCATCCTACCCTTTGTTGGAGTTCCAGCAGCACTTGCATGTAAAACTTGAAGAAGAAGCTGAGTACTAGAGCCTTGCGATACTCCTCCCGTCCACCAGGAGCAGTAGGGGGCACAGAGATTTCTTCTTCTAAGAGCTGTGTTCCCTCTACCAGAAGTTTCTCATCCCATTTTCTGCCAAACAAACAAAAAAATAATGTTTATTGAATGGAATGTATACAATGCAGCTAAGATGTAAGATTTTGCATTTCTTTAATGGTTCCTTGTTGGCTTTTCTTTTTCTAGCCAATGTATTTGATACCTTCAGTAATACACTGTATAGTCTGATCCCTCATATACAAGATTCTCGGAAATTAATTATTTAGGCCTTGAGATGGCTGTACCTTCCCATCAGCTCTTTACAGGTACGTCTGGCTTTTACCAGAGTCGGCCCCACACCTCCATAAAAAATATCTAGATGCTCCACCACATTTGAGTCATGACTGAAGACCACCCTCATGCCAGCGTTCACTATGGAGAAGGCAAACTCTCGGCGCTGTGCCTGGCGAAATGCTGTCACAAACTCCCACTAAAAAACACAGGGATTAGTAATTAGCTTTTCAAAATGGCAAGTGAATTCATAGTGCATTTGTGGTTTTAAAAAAATGACAATGGAATTAGGAAAGACTAATTGTCTTTTAGGGCAACGTTTATTTGTTGAAGCTTGACATAGTTTTGTAATATTAAGTAGGCTTCCTCCATTTTAAAGTATGTACCACTGTCGAGTGAGGAATGTCAATAGCCAGCAGAACCTCATCTGGTCTTAGAGCTGTTTTACCAAAGTCTGTGAAAAACTCCTCACTCAGACAAATCTCCCGAGCACCATCTATATTTAAGAACAAAAATGTAATTCTCATTAAAAAAAAAAATACCATAGTTACTTTCCATGCTTAATATATTGGCAACTGAGAAATAACACAAAAAGGCAGTTAGGCCGTGTGTCCACCAAAGCATTTTTTTTCCAGAGGTATTTTTTCTTGAGGTATTTTCCCAATTGTTTTCAATGGGAGTGCCACGTTTTTTAAAACACCAGCAGCATGACGAGGCACTGAGTGTCTATTTCATGCTGAGCACTAAGCACTCTGCTTTTTTTTTTTTTTCGGTCGCCGAGAGTTGAAGAATGTTCATCTTTGGGTAAAGCACAGCGCTCATCACTTTCACTTTTTACCCAGCCGTCAAGTCACAGTGGAGGAGGGACGGAACAAATACCACAGCAACCAACCACCACATCCTACTGGGAAATCTGATACTAACACTTCCACGCATATTTACACGTATATAACGCATATAGTGTCTCAACTGAAAAAAATGCTGCGCCGCCATAACGCTCTCAAGCACCTGCATCAAGGCATATTCAGAAGAGCGCTGGTGTTTTCAGCTGGCTCAAAAGACTTTGGTGGACACACAGTCTTACAGAAAGTGATGTAAATGCAACATTTACAAATAAAGTCCAAATATACTGGCATTACCATTGGAAACAATGTGTAGCGTACACTCCGCTGCTGCGAGAATGCTGCTCAGGTCATATTTGGGGTTGGCGCTCAGGATATTTCCACCGATGGTCTTGAAATTCCAACATAAACAAAACTGTAATATGTAGACAACTGTTCTTCTTAATTCCTCACAGTGATTTGTTTTTGTTACTCACAGCCATGTTGCGTATTTGTTTGCCGGCCAAGCACTGTAAAGTCTGAACGAGGGCCTGGTAAACCCTGCTCTTTTCTGGGCCAAGTTCCTCAATTCCCGCAGGAGGACGTCCTTCAAAACAGACAAACTGCATCCTGCCCCTACAGTTACGCCTAAATAAAACAGTGAATTTACTTTGGGCTTCAATAATTACTAATTAACCATGAAATGGAGATGTATTGTTTGTATGTGATTTACTATTGTTTTGCCATTTGATAGCTCGAAGTTCTGGAATGCTTCCACCATAGATCACCAAAGGATTGAAGGTTCCCTTCAGATTCATCTTCGGCCCTATAAGACAATACAATCAGACAGGTTGGTAGGTCGGTGGGTGGGTGGGTGTATAGGTAGATAGGTAGGTAGGTGACCTTCCTCTTGAAACCAACCTATGGTTGTGTTTCCAACCAACAGAGGTGCACTGGGGTATTCAGCTTTCAGCCTGATTAAATCTTTCAGATCTACTGGGGAAATCCACCTGACCTTTTTGCCCTGGAAACAGAGTTGTTCAGCTTTTTCCTTTCCCATAATCTGATAGAAAGAAGGGATATAACAAAAATTAGTGCCCTGATCTTATTAGCTACCACAAGAACACAAATGGTTTGCTTACCAGTAACTCTGGGGGAAAGATCAAATCCTGAGTTGGGTCGAGTGGTAAGACATTATCCATGCTGAAAAGATTTCCAGATATCTACCAAAAATACCAGTAGCAGAACAGTTACTATAATTATGTGAACTACTCTAATTAGTGTTTAAAAGTAAAGGGTGTTCTGTTGTGCTTTTGGACTTATAAAAAGTCACATTTAATATGTATAGGCAATTGAATGCATTTCTGTGGCTCATAATGACTTACGTCAGATTCGTTGTTGTGGGAATTGCTGCTTTCCATGCAACAATTTCCATTTCCGTCACCATTCTGGCAAGATATTGGAGACTGGAAAAATATGGATCACATTGTTAGCACATGTTTGTTTCCTTCAATCGAAGTCAAAAGTTTTACAAATTTTTACATATACTGATTTTTTTTTTTTTTTTTTGTATTAAAAGTCATTACATCACAGAATGTTTTAAATCCATCAATTATTGGTCGATATCCAGTACAACGACACAGGTTCCCTTAGAAGAGAGAAAACGGAATGTTAAATGTGTTTATCACATCTTAGTTTTCAAAAATTAAATTAAATTTGTGAGTATTTTTTTTTTTACCTCCCAGTGTCTCTCGAATGTCCTCCATGGTGGGATGTGGGTTGTTTCTAAGTAATGTGTACATGGACATCACCATCCCAGGAGTACAGAACCCACATTGAGACCCATGAGCCTTTGCTATACGCTCCTGATAATAAAAGAAAAAATCGACATGGGTTGTTCTGGACTACCTATAAAGAACCTTTGCAAGCTTATTTGTAGTTTGTCTCTGAGGGAGAATCAAGTACCTGAACAGGATGTAGCTTAGTCTTAGTACTTCCAATGCCCTCAACGGTCACCACCGCCGCACCATGCAGAGCACAAATGGGCTGCAAACATGCATTTACCGACCAGTGACTGAACAACAGGTTAAGGGTTATGAAACATCAAATTATTGATGACTTTTTAATTAAAAAAACAAAACTCTATAGTGTAAACAGTACTGGGTAGATTACTTAAAAATTGTATTCTGTTACTGATTCCAAATTACACTACAAGAATTGCAGTTAGTAACGTAATCCATTACATTACACATTTTAGGTAATATAATCTGACTACTTTTTGATTACTTTTAGATTACTTTTGACCTAACTCATTTATCACATTGAATTGAATAAGATAATATTGTACCATGTTAAAGTACAAAGAGAAAGAAAAGATAATCAGTTCTGTTTCCAACAAGTATTAAAGGTGCGGTAAGTACATTTTGAACAACACTGTTGGACATTGTTGATATCTGAAATCAAAACAAACCCACCCCTCTCTTCATTGCTCCGACTCCAAAACTCACACTCCAGTCCTAACCACCCTGCTCCGAGTCGGTCTCAAACCCTGGCCCGTCTGCTGCTGGCATACGAGGCAAATGCACTACCAATGATGCTAAACACCGCATTCTCTAGCAGTCGTCAGTGTGCAGTGGCTTAACTGCAAAACTCTCACTAACTGGCCTCTGTTACACGCGGAATGCGAGTGGATGTCTGTTTATCGCAGCTGACGTGCAACAAAATGCTTCACGAAAAATGAAGCACAGTTGATGAACGAACAACAAGGAAGCACAAAAAATGAACAAACAGTACACAAGAGTAAATACAAAGTGTTCGTTACTAGTCGCAAACAGCGCAGCAGCTCCAGACAATCAAAACCGCGTATTACTCACATGAGAAGCGGGATCAAAGCAGCCTCCGCATCTGTTTTCAGGCCTTCCCGCTTAGCTCTCTCCAGTGCTGGAAAGCTTTTCTAATATAAACACGGGTCCTAAAGCGCTTGCCCAGTCATAAACCTTCATTCCAGTGATATTCTTTTGAGCTCTTTTGTATTGTGTCCCATCTCTTGTTCTGCAGTTTTTTTCTTATTTTCAAATCTCCCTCTTGCTCATTCTCTCTCCTCGACCAACATACGCCCCCTAATGCTGATTGGTTAGACGTTTGTTGTTGGTGTCGGCCCGACTAACTTCCAAACAGTGTAGTTGAAAAAATACATACCTCACCTTTAAACATTACATTACGTCAGGGTTTCCCAAACTGGGGTTCATGAAGGAACTGTAGGGGGTTTGTAAGTTTAATGAAAAGCTAATAATTAAATCTGCAGTATGTAACTTTTGGCACTCTAGCGGTTAATAAACAAAACTGCATGCATCTTGTGGAAAAATATTGTAGCTGGAGCTACTTCTCTCTGTTTATGTCTATGACGAGTCACACAGGCACTGGGCTACACCGCAGTGGTGGCGACCCGACCGGTCTAAAATAGTCCAAATATAAACACTCCCTGTGTCCGAAATCACCCCCATACCCTTATTTTTTAACACTATTTAAGGGCACAGCCATTTCCAGTGGTGTCCGAAACCTTAGCATTATCAAGCGAATTAACTATAAACTAATAGTTTGCAAATGATTTGTATGTACTTTATTACTGTATGCTTATTATAAAGTGTTACCCATGTGATCAGTAACTACCCAGCACTGAGTGTAAATTAAATTGTACGTTCATGCAAATTGAAACACTGATTTAAAGCTGCAAATGAAAATTCCTTTTGTTTGTTTGTTTCATATAAAGGTTTTATACTGCTATTTATATTATATGAGTAAAAGATACACCACAGTGTTCTGAATAGGGTCATATCTGGACAGCATCACAGTGCAGGCCCCACATCCTCCTCCACCACAGCCATACTTTGTGCCCGTCAGACCCACTGAACACAAAAAAAACATCAAACAAGCAAATGCCTTTCCAGTAAGAAAGCAACTATATTTTTGATCAAATAAATGCAGCCTTTCTGTTTGTGTGTGTGTGTGTGCATGTTTTTGTGACATATCAGGATACAAATTTGTATAATGACATGGGTATGACATAGGTATTACAAGAAGAGGGTGACTTATGAGGACACTACCCCATGTCCCCATTTTTCAAAAGGCTTATAATTCATACAGAATGAGTTTTTTTGAGAAAGTAAAAATGTGCACCTGTGATGGGTAGGTTTAGGTGTAGGGTTGGTGTAGGGCGATAGAAAATACAGTTTGTACAGTATAAAAACCATTACGCCTATGGAATGTCCCCACAATTCACAAAAACAAACCTGTGTGTGTGTGTGTGTATAGGCCTATACAGTATTATTTTGAGAAAGTTTTTCATATGGCAGTTACCATACCTTTCCGTCGCAGGTAAGCCAATAACATCTCTTCTGGATCAGCATTCTTCTCTACTATCTTTACATAAAAATAGCAAAAACATAAATTGACTGCCATTGCTCCAATATCAATATTATAACTATCAAGCCAAACACTTTTACTCATAGTTTACATCCTGTAATTCTGACTTTATTACTCACAATTGCTAGTTTATATCTCGCAATTCTGACTTTATTACTAGCAATTGTAAGCTTATATCTTGCAATTCTGAGAAAAATGGCAGAATTGTGAGATGTAAACTTGCAATTGTGAAAAAAAGTAAGAATTGTGAGATAAAGAGTTGCAATTATCTTTTAAATTGTTTTTTTCCGTGGCAGAAACAAGCTTCCATATAGAATAGAAGTGTATGTGTTTAAGAGGGACAAACACGTGATGGACTGTGTAGCAGCATAGAAAATCATTTTCATGGCATCAAACATGAGAGGAATAAAGATTTTGTTTGGCAGCCCTCCTGACTGTCATGTGTCACACTTCAGACATGCATGTTTAGTCACACCATTTCCTGCTGGTTATGTTCAAGTTGGTTATGTAGGCCTACTTTGAATGTGAGAAAACTTTGAAATATTCTTCACAGTAATAATAATACCAGATGTATCACAACTTTCCTTCTTTTGTGATAGTAGCAACTTGGAAGCTAATTTCATATTGTACACTTATTTATGAACTAACACAACATAAAAGCCATATATTATTAATAATTATGAACCAAAAACCATTAAGATAAAGAAAAGTAAGTCATTTTAAGAAGATTTAGTCATTTTAAAAACATCTGTGCCTTACATTTTCAGATCTGTAAACATTTAAAATCAGTATCTGTAATGTAATCATACCTTCTTGCCATTAATGTAGAAGACAAGCTCACTGTTCATGAATAGAGATGACATGATGAGTTGAGAAGGATCGTAGTGCTCTGTCACTGGAGATGCTCCTGGTTTACTGACCATCAGCTGAATGAGCGACTGACTGACTGACTGACTGACATCACATGTTAAAGGCTTTGCCCTGCCTTTCATGGTTAAAATACAGGAATGCATGAAGAAGACATGTATGCAGCGTGTTTTTCCTCCATTGTTATATTTCTTTATTTATTGCTAAGGAAATTCTTTCCTTTATTAATTCATTAATTTCACTTCCTGCTATCAATAAATGAGAACAAAAATTATTAAATGTAAAGACAGTTCGCAAAAAGGTTAACACACATTTGTTAAATATTTAATTAAAATTTTCCTGACACAGAATCACACAGAAATTCAACACCATAACCTCATTCCATTACTCGTCTACACACATGAGCCTTATCTTCAGCATCCATACAGCTTGTTGATCCTCAGGATGTCGATGTTGGACAGTCCCTGCCTCTGTCCAATTTCCACCGTCGCATCAGGAATGGGAGTGATGGTTTCCAGCCCAGGCTGGGTGGAGAAGGCTGTTTTTCCATAGTGCATGATGGAGCCGTAATCGTATGGAGTGTTTTGGTTGTTGGTGTTTTGTTTCTGGAAGTTGTAGGCCATATCAGGAGAGATGTTCTCCCAGTTGATTTTGACGTACTGGTCACGATCGCTCCTGGTTTGCTCGTGGTAGAAGCCCAGGGCATGGTTCAGCTCATGTTGAACGATGCCATTGTACACACAGCCGTACCTGTTGAGGGAGACCACCTGTTTGCCACCAGTTCTACCTAGAGAAGAGTAGCACCTGAGAGGAGAGAGGAAATTCAGGGGTTAAATATCTGATTTAATGTTTTTGTTGTAAAAGAGAGTCCTGTTTATATTGTATGATTGTTCTCACCCATCTTTGTTCTCGATACTGATGTAGTCAGTCTGAGATGATCTGGACACAAAGCGGATGCAGGTTTTGGCATGAAAGGCCGACATGGCGTTCGCAATCACTGATCTGTCATAATAGGCTGCAAACAAAAGGTTCCACGGGTTTAAAATGGCATCTAAATGAATCATAGTTATGTTCAGCAAATGAAGGAGATTCACATACAGAATTCAGCGCTCACTATGTAAGGGACCTCCACTATGTTGTTAGAGTTTTTCTTCCAGAAACAGTTGTTGTTAAAGCAGAAGAGAGCATTTCTGGTTTTGGGAAAGACCAGATCTCCTTCAATCAAGACTTCAGACGATCCTGTATTTAAAGAGAAATATTGATGAAATAACACAATATATTTGTAATCCTCAATCACTTTTTGGAAATGTGACAAATTACTGGCTTTATAGAGATCTACAAGGTGCCTGACCATTGTTGGTGTCCAAAATCCTTGTAGTGATGTCCATAGTTTCAGGCTCTGATACAAATACGCCTTCAAACCTCTGCTCCTGGTGGTAGAAATAGAGGTGTTTAAAACAACTCATTTGAGGAGTGTTAATCATTTAAGAGAGAGACTAGATAGGATCTTACCATGAGAGGAGACGCCTGAGAGATGCCAAACAGCAGCAGCAGAATGGAGAGGGAGGCTCTTGTGTCCATGTTGCCTCAGTGTGTAGAGATGTTCAGGATGCTCCTGTGCTGAGGTCTGATGTCTGTGAGCTGTTCAGTCTGGACTTTATATTCACCTGAGTAGGTGGCTCTACTGGGGGATTATGGGTAGGGTCTTAGTGTCCAGAGTCTAAAATGTGTACCTAAAGGGAGGAAACTCTGACCCCACCTGTCGGTCCAAATCTTTGCACAATCATAGAATATTCCTCAGTTTGTTTAACTAATTCACTACAATGGATCTGCTTTAGCTTTTGGACTTCACCACATACCCTAACACAGTGGGACAGAGGGAATTGTCCACAATACATTAAATGTGCTCTGTAGGTAGATTACCAGTGAATCCTAATTTATGAGAACATCTCAGTTTACTACAGATTAGAAAATGACTTCAAAAATATTAGCAAGATGGACAACTAGCTACTTAAATTAGCTTAGCTAAGCCGAAAACTTCTGATTTAATGGAAAATCAGACACAATTACTGTGTATTGCTAAAATATTGTCAGGAGAAATGTAATAATATATACCGGTAGTATTTCATAGCACTACACAACTTCTTGTTGATTAATTGTTTTGTTACTGAAAAGCAACATGATTTCAAACAGTGACAAAACCACCTTGCTACTTCTGCAGTCCAGATGTTATATTCAGTTATATTCTGCAATGAAGCACAAAAAAAAAAATGCTCTAGATGTTAATTTGATCCTAACATCACAAGTAAGATGTTCTTAGTCTCATTTACATAGAGATTATTACATAGAGAAAAGCAATTTCTGGTAACTGCTCTTGCATTGTTTGATTTTTTTCATTTACACTGCCAAAGCGTTCCTGCCTGACATGTAATGAACTTCACGAGTTCACATGTACATGAAATCAAATAGCAATTTATATAGTAATTTATGCGTATTTGGTATGCTGTCTGAAGGGAGGGCTCTGAACTCAGAATTTAGCCCGAATCCAGAGTACTCCCTCTGTATGTCTGGTTAGGATAGTAACCAGGTGATTGTGAGGAGATGGGGTGGTGAAGGGATGCAGAAAACTACCGAGGAACATAGGTGAGTCAGCTATGTATAGGCCTCCCCTCGTGCTGATTGGAAAGGCAATTTGAACATGTTCCCCCCAAATTTAAAGGGTTAGTTCACCCAAAAATGAAAATTCTGTCATTAATTACTCACCCTCATGTTGTTCCAAACCTGTAAGACCTTCGTTCATCTTCAGAACACAAATTAAGATATTTTTGATGAAATCTGAGAGGTATATAACTCGTCCATAGACAGCAATATAATCAACACTTTCAAGGTCCAGAAAGGTACTAAAGAGATTGTTAAAACAGTCGACGTGACTACAGTGGTTCAGACTTAATTTTATGAAGTGATGAGAATACTTTTTGTGTGCAAAAACAAAACAAAAATGACGACTTTATTCAACAATCTCTTCTCTTTCCTGTCATTATCCTTACGCAGGTGACAAAGTAAGCACAGTGAAGGCTTCCATGTTTACTTCCGAATTCCGGCTCAGTATTGGCCAAAGCTGCACACGTGAGCAGCACGACGCATACGTGTGATGCTGATGCAGGAGCCGGCCAATAATGAGTCAGCGTTCTGACGTAGTACCTGGAAGCGCTGGACGTAAACAACATATGAGAATGACACAGAAGAAAAGATATTGTTGAATAAAGTCATTATTTTTGTTTTGTTTTTCTGTACAAAAAGTATTCTCATTGCTTCATAAAATTAAGGTTGAACCACTGCAGTCACGTCGACGGTTTTAACGATGTCTTTAGTACCTTTCTGGACCTTGAAAGTGTTGATTATATTGCGGTTTATGGACAAGTCATATTCCTCTCGGATTTCATCAAAAATATCTTAATTTGTGTTCTGAAGATGAACGAAGTTCTTACAGGTGTGGAACGACATAAAGGTGAGTAATTAATGACAGAATTTTCATTTTTGGGTGAACCCTTTAATAAAACATCACATTGTGTATGTTATCATGAAACTGCTGGTTCATTTCTCCATGAAAGGGAAGTAGATCCTTGGTCTCTTGTTTGCAGCAATTGTTATTTTCTTTCTTGCATCTTTTTCCATCTGCAAGTCAAACTGTTGCATGATAACTAACTTCATCACTGCAACACACACCCCACACGGCATTGGCTCTGGCTCTTTTCACACTGATATTTTCCAAGATTTATCCCGTTAATGTTACTAGGATCTTGTACAAGGACCACATTTTCCAGCATTCTGGCTCTGGCTTGCATTCACACAGAATGCTTTAATAATTTCCCGAAATCAAAGTCCATTGTGAACACAGCCCTTATTTTCACCAGAACTTCACACCATGTCTAGAACTGCATCTTTGGCTCACATTGTTCTTCAGGTGATCACACTTATTTTTCCTGGGGACTTTTTCAGTCTTTGGTGACTTTGAAAGTTGAATTTGTTGTACTAGAGGATGCAAAAGTGATTGACTCCAGTAGAGGGTCTTGACACAATAAAGGTCTTTAAAATTGAGGTATCAAATGGGAAACCTTTCTTTTCAGCTGTGAACATATGATTACACCAGAACTAAATCTCAAACATCTTTCAAAATCTACGTTATTGCATTTAAAAAAAAAAAAAAGGAAAAAAAAACAAACAAAAAAAAAAAAACTGTTGAATTGAATAAATCATATACTGTAATCTGCCCAGTCCTCCAGTTTTCCAAAGGTTAAACCAGGTGGCTTTAATTTGGTTGCAGGAGAAGCTCAGTACTATGACACCTTTACTGCTACAGTCAACCACTGTCTTAAACTTGACATTGAATTACACATAAAGTATACGTTTGTCTTGCAGTTTAGCTTTATTTTTCACAACCCAACACAATTACATATTTCAAAAAATTCAACACCATCAAAAGACAAAAACATAACCTCATAAAACTATTCATCTACAGACACATGAACTATATTAAATTATGTGTACAAGCCTCATCTTCAGCATCCATACAGCTTGTTGATCCTCAGGATGTCGATGTTGGACAGTCCCTGCCTCTGTCCAATTTCCACCGTCGCATCAGGAATGGGAGTGATGGTTTCCAGCCCAGGCTGGGTGGAGAAGGCTGTTTTTCCATAGTGCATGATGGAGCCGTAATCGTATGGAGTGTTTTGGTTGTTGGTGTTTTGTTTCTGGAAGTTGTAGGCCATATCAGGAGAGATGTTCTCCCAGTTGATTTTGACGTACTGGTCACGATCGCTCCTGGTTTGCTCGTGGTAGAAGCCCAGGGCATGATTCAGCTCATGTTGAACGATGCCATTGTACACACAGCCGTACCTGTTGAGGGAGACCACCTGTTTGCCACCAGTTCTACCTAGAGAAGAGTAGCACCTGAGAGGAGAGAGGAAATAAAAGGGGTTAAATATCTGATTTAATGTTTTTGTTGTAAAAGAGAGCCCTGTTTATATTGTATGATTGTTCTCACCCATCTTTGTTCTCGATACTGATGTAGTCAGTCTGAGATGATCTGGACACAAAGCGGATGCAGGTTTTGGCATGAAAGGCCGACATGGCGTTCGCAATCACTGATCTGTCATAATAGGCTGCAAACAAAGGGTTCCACAGGCTTAAAATGGCATCTAACTGAATCATAGTTATGTTCAACAAATGGAGGAGATTCACGTACAGAATTCAGCGCTCACTATGTACGGGACCTCCACTATGTTGTTAGAGTTTTTCTTCCAGAAACAGTTGTTGTTAAAGCAGAAGAGAGCATTTCTGGTTTTGGGAAAGACCAGATCTCCTTCAATCAAGACTTCAGACGATCCTGTATTTAAAGAGAAACATATTGATGAAATAACACAATATATTTGTAATCCTCAATCACTTTTTGGAAATGTGATAAATTACTGGCTTTATAGAGATCTACAAGGTGCCTGACCATTGTTGGTGTCCAAAATTCTTGTAGTGATGTCCATAGTTTCAGGCTCTGATACAAATACACCTTCAAACCTCTGCTCCTGGTGGTAGAAATAGAGGTGTTTAAAACAACTCATTTGAGGAGTGTTAATCATTTAAGAGAGAGACTAGATAGGATCTTACCATGAGAGGAGACGCCTGAGAGATGCCAAACAGCAGCAGCAGAATGGAGAGGGACGCTCTTGTGTCCATGTTGCCTCAGCGTGTAGAGATGTTCAGGATGCTCCTGTGCTGAGGTCTGATGTCTGTGAGCTGTTCTGTCTGGACTTTATATTCACCTGAGTAGGTGGATCGACTGGGGGATTATGGGTAGGGTCTTAGTGTCCAGAGTCTAAAATGTGTACCTAAAGGGAGGAAACTCTGACCCCACCTGTTGGTCCAAATCTTTGCACAATCATAGAATATTCCTCAGTTTGTTTAACTAATTCACTACAATGGATCTGCTTTAGCTTTTGGACTTCACCACATACCCTAACACAGTGGGACAGAGGGAATTGTCCACAATACATTAAATGTGCTCTGTAGGTAGATTACCAGTGAATCCTAATTTATGAGAACATCTCAGTTTACTACAGATTAGAAAATGACTTCAAAAATATTAGCAAGATGGACAACTAGCTACTTAAATTAGCTTAGCTAAGCCGAAAGCTTCTGATTTAACGGAAAATCAGACACAATTACTGTGTATTGCTAAAATATTGTCAGGAGAAATGTAATAATATATACCGGTAGTATTTCATAGCACTACACAACTTCTTAATTGATTTAATTGTTTTGTTACTGAAAAGCAACATGATTTCAAACAGTGACAAAACCACCTTGCTACTTCTGCAGTCCAGATGTTATATTCAGTTACTGCAATGAAGCACAAAAAAAAAATGCTCTAGATGTTAATTTGATCCTAACATCACAAGTAAGATGTTCTTAGTCTCATTTACATAGAGATTATTACATAGAGAAAAACAATTTCTGGTAACTGCTCTTGCATTGTTTGATTTTGTTCATTTACACTGCCAAAGCGTCCCGCCTGACATAATTACCATTACTATATAATTACTATATAAATATATAATTACTATATAAATTGCTATTTGATTTCATGTACATGTGAACTCGTGAAGTTCATTACTTCACGAGTTCACATGTAGGCCTACATGAAATCAAATAGCAGTTTATATGGTAATTTATGTATATTTGGCGTGCTGTCCAGGGAAGGGCTCCGAGCTCGGAATTTGGCCCAAACCCAGAGTACTCCCCTTCCATGACTGGGATAGAAACCAGCCAAGAGCAAGGTGATGGGGTGGTGGAGGGATGCTGTGAAACTTGTCGCGGGACAGAGGTGAGAGACGGCTTTATATACACGCTTCTCCTTGCGCTGATTGGTTTATTACCTGAACGTGCTCCTCCCGAATTTTGTTAAATAAAACTTCATTATGTTGAAAAGTCCTCCATTTAATTTTGTTATCCTCCCACAAACAGTAATTTCACGAGTTCACACTTACAAATAATAAGATAGATAGAGTAAAAAGTATGTGTTTTTGGCATGCTGTCTGAAGGGAGGGCTCTGAACTCAGAATTTAGCCCGAATCCAGAGTACTCCCTCTGTATGTCTGGTTAGGTATGCCTCCCCTCGTGCTGTTTGGATAGGCAATTTGAACGTGTTCCCCCCAAACTTAAAGGGTTAGTTCACCCAAAAATGAAAATTCTGTCATTAATTACTCACCCTCATGTTGTTCCAAACCCGTAAGACCTTCGTTCATCTTCGGAACACAAATTAAGATATTTTTGATGAAATCTGAGAGGTATATGAGAGGTAGCCTATATATAGGAATTTAATTCAAATTTGCTTCACTCTTTCCTCGCCATTGACTGAATTTTCAGGCTATACGGTAGGGGGCGCTGTTACACGTCTTCTGAACGAGTATCTCCGGATCAAAATGCAGGAGAAAAAGAAGCTGAAACAAGCGATAGAATTAAGATTACTCACGCAAATATAAAATAAAGTACGGAACCCGGCACGTCACCTATGGAAGAAAAAAAAAAAACAATCCGTGCCGACGGTTTTGCAATCCGTTCCCTCAGTTTATAAACCGTGCTCACGATTTCTTAAACTGTTCCCTTGGTTTAACAAATCGTGCCCACGGATTAATAAACCGTACCCACGAATTTCCAATCCGTGCGCTCAGATTTTGCAAACCGTACCCTCGGTTTTTAAATCCGTTCCCACAAATTCATAATCCGTGCGCACGCTTTCACAATCCGTTCCCACGGGTTTGTAAAAACTGTACTCACGGATTCATTTTAGAAGAAGAACAGCAAACTCCCCCAGGTGAAAAAAATACTATAGTAAATACTATAGTGTTTTTGAACCATACTATAGTAAATTGTAGTATACTGTATTATAGTATTTACAACACTTCGTTAATGAATGCTACAGCATACTGTAGTATTAATTATAGTGAACTGATAAACTGTTATAAATACTGTAGTATACTTTAGTTTTTACTACAGTAAACTGTAGTGTATATACCCTAAGGTTGTAGAAAACTTAGTACAATATTGGGTAAAGTAATTTGTTTATATTACTATAGTTGTTATATTATCACAGCAACTAGAATTACCACAATAAATTAATTCAAGTACTATATGGTTCAAAAACACTATAGTATTTACTATAAATTACTATAGTATTTTTTTTCACCTGGGAGGTATGTGTTAACGAATCTTATTGTTTTATTGTGTATTATTCATCAAATTATATTAACTGCAGTGATTCTCTATCAACGGGTAGCGGAATACATCGATTTAATAAGAATTATGTGCGTCAAAATCTTGTGTTTATTTGTGATAATCTTAGCACTTTATTATTATTGCCTAATAAACCTGGCATTGTGTATTATGACTGACTTTTAATTTCTTTTGTTCCTCTTTTCTTCTTCTAAATGCATGTAGCCTAAATGCAACAATAGGCTAATAATAAGCCTATATATTTTAATCATTTAAATATTTATTTTTTAAATGTATTTATTTATCAATTATTTTTAATTTATGACTAAATGAGTGTTACTTAAGACAGTATGTTTATCATAAAATAATGAATGAAAGCTTTATTTATTTATTTATTTATTTATTTTATTTATTTAAAAAAAAAAAAAAAAACTTTTTACATTTTTAGAAATGTTTGTGTACTATTCATTCTTAACATGAAGACTTGTTTTGGTGATTTTATTATACAAAGCTTTTTGCCCAAAATGGACTTTAAAAGATAAAAATAATGGAAATTCTCAAATGAATTCTGAATGGAAGTTCAGGAAATTCTTCATTTTGTAAAATAAAGTTTATTTATTTACAATAGCCTATGCATCCCGCACCTAAATAGGAGGCCTGGTTGAATCTGCCGGCAAAGATCGGAGGCGGGGCCACAAATCCGTGAGTACAGTTTTTACAAACCCATGGGAACGGATTGTGAAAGCGTGCGCACGGATTATGAATTTGTGGGAACGGATTTAAAAACCGAGGGTACGGTTTGCAAAATCTGAGCGCACGGATTTGAAATTCGTGGGTACGGTTTATTAATCCGTGGGCACGATTTGTTAAACCGAGGGAACAGTTTAAGAATTCGTGAGCACGGTTTATAAACTGAGGGAACGGATTGTTTTTTTTCTCCTATAGGTGACGTGCCGGGCTCCGTAATAAAGCGATCATCAAACAATAAACAGCATATTAATCAAAACTGCCTAACGTTACTGATTGAAGACTATGAAGCTTTGGGGGTGTTTATGGACTCGATTTACTCAACCTGTGTTTGATCATCGTTCTGAATCCCATCCGGACATAGTCTTTGACAAAAATGCAATTTTCTCAGCTTTTTGTTAAAAAATTTTACTTTTTTTTTTTTTTTTTTTTTAAATGAAACTTACCCACATTTAAGTGCTGATAGAAAAGGATTCATGAAGCTAGAATAAAATGTTTAAAGAAAGAATAAAAATAATAATACCTAAATATGAACATAGTAGTATACTTAAAGTGCAAAAATAATATATAAAAAGTAAACTATAAGTGTGATGTTATGTTCACTTAAAAAAAACTTACAAGTATACTAAACTAGTAGTTTACTGAGAGTATATTTCAAATCTATGTTAATATATAAGATGGGCACTATCATCAGGCAAGGATGAAAATTTGAAAATTTCATTGAATTTTGAAAATATTAAAATGTAAAAAAAAAAAAAAAAAAAAAAAAATCATAAATACATTTTTTTTTTTTTCATTGAAAATAAAAAGTTTGTATTAGTGAGCTGGTATTCATTACAACATGATGGGGTTTATTCTGCAATAATGACAGGTAGACTCTAAATTATCCCACATGGTAGGCTACATGGCTAATTACCGAAGAAATAAATGGACATGAAACTCTTATTTGATTTATGAATCAAAGTATCAGTGTGAAAATCTTTAATATTACAATAATACAATAATATGCAAATCAAAGCTTTGCGTGCTGACCCCATTGGACTGAAAGCTTTTTATGGTTTGCCCTTGGCGATAAAGAAATCACACCCCTCATTACAATGGTATGACCAGCAGTGGGCTTACGAATCACTGTCAGCTGGCCTAGGAGGGGTGATGTTTTTATGAACTTTCACATATATAGTAACGCGAGTATATTTTTGACTCTACGAAAATTTGTATGATCTTTTAATTTTTAAATGACAAAACAATAGTTTTAAATGTATAATTAGCATTATTGTATCGATAAACCACCTCTCTAACTTCCCGTACTCCCCTGTAATGGACGGATCCATTGTTTTTCTCCCGTTCTTCTTCTGCGCAGGCGCAGCAACATCTTGCCATCCGGGAGGGTTTTGTGTGTTGAGTTTGGACCTGCTATTGTCTTGCTTTGTTCTTGGGTTCAAAAAGCCGTTTTTTATCTGAATTCATTTCGGTAAGCTTACCATATATTTTATATACGTATAATAAGTGTATACAGTTTGATCTTGAGGTGTTGTATATCTGTGGTTTAAAAGGATGGCCGTTTTTTGAGGGGCTCACGTTTGTGATCAGCTGTTTAAATCATGATGGCGGAGCTCGCGACATGATATAAATTAAATATAAACAATAATACTTCTTAGTAGTTCCAGTTTTTTATGTTAGTATTGTCAAATATTGGCATTGCTCTCGTTTAGATCTGAAATATTTGTAAATAGTGACTATAAGTGGCTCTTAAACAATGATTGGAGCGGTTAGGCCTCATTTTAGCCGGTTAGCTTTAGCGTGAGACCGGCGCGTGAGTTACAGTTCGTTCAGCCCTGAACAATTATACATAAACGCTGTTTAATACTTTTATACAGCAACATATCAATATACAATTATGAATTGAATTTTATCGGAGTAATAATAAACCGTATAATTTGCTCACGAGACAACACAACTTATGCTTACACGTTTTATTAATTGCTTCAGGTTTAATTGGAACTAAATAAACCAGTTTATTATTAAAGGTTTAAATCGCTTATAGAGTATTAACGATATTTGCGCATTTTCTATTGGAATCTTATTGATGGCTTTGGAAATGTCCTGCCACATGTACATGCGGTTTCTTTGTGCTCTTCATTGAAATGTTCTCTAATATTGTTGTTCTTTTCATAGGTGTCTTTTATGAATAATCAAAAGCAGCAAAAGCCAACGCTTACCGGCCAGCGTTTTAAAACTAGGAAAAGAGGTAAGTAGCTTAAGACCAGGGGTCCGGGGGGGCAGTGATGGAGTACTAAACGGTCTGTAGACAAATTCTGAGAAAAACGGTGTAAATTACTTTTTTACTAATAAGATAAAATATTTTAATGAGACTTAACTAGCTAAATTCTTTTTAGTAAAGTGATTTAAGTCTATTTAGAGGCAGTTTATACAACACTGCTTTCAGCTAAAAACTGTGCGTTTTGGCCATTCATGTACACAACAATTTGTCACCAGGGTCTTTTATATGTGCATAGCTGCCTTTTAAATTTTAGGATGGGGTTTCCTTCGCAAGACGATCATATTTGGGGTTCCATGGCATCTAATAGATTTAAAGCCCCTGGCCTAAGGAGCTTCCTTGTTTAAAAAAACACACACACACACACAAAGCGCCACCCATTTTAAAACTCATTTCCCTGCAGATGAAAAGGAGAGATTTGACCCTACTCAGTTTCAAGAAAGTATTGTTCAAGGCTTGAACCAAACTGGCACTGATTTGGAAGCGGTTGCAAAGTTCCTTGATGCCTCTGGCGCCAAGCTCGACTACCGCCGGTATGCTGAGACGCTCTTCGACATCCTGGTGGCTGGAGGAATGCTGGGTAAGCAGTCATTTATGACACTTTCAATGGGCTGGAATTGAAATAAATAATCTTCATTGAATCATATCCTTTTTTTTTTTTTTTTTTTTTTTTGCCCCAGCCCCAGGAGGGACTCTGTCTGATGACTTGACCCGTACCGAGTTCTGCCTCTTCACGGCAAGTGAAGACCTGGAGACCATGCAGGCGTACGCTCAGGTATTTAGTTATATACTGCCTGACTGGCAAATAGTCTCATGTTTCAGAGCTTGTTCTGAATTAATGTCACCTTGACAGATATAACTGTACATTTTGGCTTCTTTACATGTTTCAACACATTCACCTTGTCATAGGTTTTTAACAAGCTGATCAGGCGTTACAAGTACCTGGAGAAAGGGTTTGAAGAGGAGATTAAGAAAGTGAGCAAAATTGTTGAATTTAGGATTACAGTGTCATTGTGCATCTGGAAAGTCCCATAATGTCTCTCTTCTTTTCACAGCTGTTGCTGTTTTTAAAAGGATTCACCGAGTCTGAGAGGAATAAATTGGCCATGCTTACCGGAATCCTGCTGGCCAATGGCAATATATCAGCCTCCATCCTGAGCAGCCTTTTTAATGAGAACTTGGTCAAGGAAGGTAATGACACTTTTTAACGGCAGCATTTTCTGAGTGAAGAATTTGTAAACTAACTCGTGGTCTGGATTTTATTGCAGGTGTGTCTGCCGCCTTTGCTGTGAAACTCTTCAAATCTTGGATCAACGAAAAAGACATCAACTCAGTTGCTGCTAGCCTGCGTAAAGTTGGCATGGACAACAGGCTGATGGTAAATATCTGCAGGCTCAACTTGTAATGCAACACTAAAATTCAAGGAAAAGGAGTAATTTATTTAAATTAATATACAAATGTATAAATTTAAATTTTATATAAAAATTATGGTAACACGTTACATTAACATTGGTTAACTACATTAGTTAACATGAACTAATAATGAACTGCACTTATACAGCATTTATTAATCTTTGTTAATGTTAATTTCAACATTTACCAATACGTTATTAATCTTGTTAACGTTAGTTAATGCACTGTGAACTAACATGAACGAACAATGAACAACTGTATTTTCACTAACGTTAACGAAGATTAGTAAATACAATAACAAATGTATTGCTCATGGTTGGTTCATTTTAATACATTAACTGTTTAACTAATGAACCTTATTGTAAAGTGTAGTGTTGTCAAAAGTACCGGTACTTCGGTACCAAGTCGGTACTGAAATTTTGAAAATGTGACGATACCCGCATTTCTGTAGTACCGAGAATCCGGGTATATTTGGTACCCAATGATAGGGCTGTGGCAGTATTTACTTGAATATGACATGAGTGAAGCACAAAGCTTTGTTTATAGAAGAAATAATAGCTTAGCAATTAAATGTGACCTCGCAGCCATGGAAACGTTTTGGTTCATGCCGAATGAGAGAGGTAGTACGCAAGTCCATAAATTTAAGCTTTGTATTCTGTTTTGCGAATCGCGATCTGGTCACCTGGTTATCAGAGAATTTAACAATATTCCATTCGTTATTCCACTGAACATGGATTCTGTTTCTTTTCCCAAATCTTCACTCGCGAATAGGATTATAAACGTTTCTTCCTTTGGTTCGCTCTTAATTAGGCCTATTTGCATTCTTTACTGTGGTAAAATAGAAAAAACACCGTAGGACAGAAACCTTTTTGCTTGCACGTCAATTTCTATTTAACACAGTTTGTGCTTGTTTATTAGACTTTATAAGGCGGGTCAAGTTTATTTGTATAGCGCATTTCACACACGCCGGCGATTTTTACTTTTGTTTTCTTTGGCAGCGCTAAATCAAACATAGCCTGAATGTCTTGCCCTCTGCAGAGGATAGAACTCGCTCTTCAGACCTTTTACAACAAGTGTCAGTTGCTTGTAACATCAGGAAATAACATGAAGATATTATTAAAGAGAAATGGTCTCTTTCCTGCTCGTGTCCCACATCCCTGTCAAAGCGCAGAGCAGTAGGCTGTATCAAAGACTATAGAATAACGGGACTTTGGCTATATGACGCATCTTTGTGTGGAAATAAAAAACGAATGTTTTTTGAAATACTATTTAACTTTCTTATTATTTAGGTTACCGTTATTTATAGATATTTATTTCATAGTTTTACAGGCTGTAGTGTGGTGTTTCACGACGGAATAGCTGAAATAAACACGCACGTCTGTTACCCCTGTTGAAAAAACAGCATATGCTGGTAAGGTAGGTTTTGAAGCTGGTATGCTGGTTTGAGCTGATTTATGCTGGTCCAGGACCAGCTTAGGACCAGCTCAAACCAGCATATGAGCTTCAAAACCTACCTTACCAGCATATACTGGTTTTTTCAACAGTACAAAATGGATGTTTAAGCTTTTATTTTTTTATTTTTTGTTTTATATTTCAAAATTTATTTCATTGAGGTAGCCTACATATACACACATACTCTCCAAATCATATTTAATGTTTTTAAAATAGGCTATATAAAATAGTAAAATAGTTCCAACAGATTTTGCTGTGGTACCGAGAACCGTCAAATTTTCATGGTATCGGTACCGACTACTGGAATTTTGGTACCGTGACAACACTAGTATACAATTTTGGTAACTTTACATTTATTATAATTTTAACAACTTTTCCACATTATATTGGCTGCCCTTTTTTGTGTGCTCATGATACTAGGTGGTCTTGGGTCCTAAAATCTGTACCCGACCCAAATCACTTACTCAAAATGGACGTGCATAAATTAACAACAAAAAAAAAACACGGCCCAAGACGCTCGATAAAATTGGACCAGATTCTGACCCGATGGCTTTTTTTTTTTTTTTTTTTTTTTTTTTTTTTTTTTTCCCTCAAACCCTGCTGTACCCCCAGTGTAAAAAAACAGCATCGCCTGCAGCCCTGCTTGCCAGGTATGACACAGACGAAAACCAAAGATGGCAAATAAAACACCAGAGCAGGTATAGATTTAAAAGTATGCCTGTCTTCTTTCCTTATTTGTAGATTAAATTCATGCTCCAATCCTTTTACGTTAGCTACGTTTGTTAACCCATATGTTGCCAGACAAATCGGCACATACTTTATGCGTCAAATGTAGGAGAAAATGTTTTACAAGGATTTTCACAAATTTTGTTTGAGGGGAAAACATGAAAATATACGGTTATGGTTTAATTTATTGGATTATAGTAAATTTTGGCATCAACCTCATTTAAATGGGCTTTCTGTAATCAGTATCGGTGTGTGTGTGTGTGTGTGTGTGTGTGTGTGTGTATATATACAGGTGCTGGTCATTTAATTAGAATATCATCAAAAAGTTGATTTATTTCACTAATTCCATTCAAAAAGTGAAACTTGTATATTATATTAATTCATTACACACAGACTGATATATTTCAAATGTTTATTTCTTTTAATTTTGATGATTATAACTGACAACTAAGGAAAATCCCAAATTCAGTATCTCAGAAAATTAGAATATTAAGACCAATACAAAGAAAGGATTTTTAGAAATCTTGGCCAACTGAAAAGTATGAACATGCACAGCACTCAATACTTAGTTGGGGCTCCTTTTGCCTGAATTACTGCAGCAATGCGGCGTGGCATGAAGTCGATCAGTCTGTGGCACTGCTCAGGTGTTATAAGAGCCCAGGTTGCTCTGATAGTGGCCTTCAGCTCTTCTGCATTGTTGGGCCTGGCATATCGCATCTTCCTCTTCACAATACCCCATAGATTTTCTATGGGGTTAAGGTCAGGCGAGTTTGCTGGCCAATTAAGAACAGGGATACCATGGTCCTTAAACCAGGTACTGGTAGCTTTGGCACTGTGTGCAGGTGCCAAGTCCTGTTGGAAAATGAAATCTGCATCTCCATAAAGTTGGTCAGCAGCAGGAAGCATGAAGTGCTCTAAAACTTCCTGGTATATGGCTGCGTTGACCTTGGACCTCAGAAAACACAGTGGACCAACACCAGCAGATGACATGGCACCCCAAACCATCACTGACTGTGGAAACTTTACACTGGACCTCAAGCAACGTGGATTGTGTGCCTCTCCTCTCTTCCTCCAGACTCTGGGACCCTGATTTCCAAAGGAAATGCAAAATTTACTTTCATCAGAGAACATAACTTTGGACCACTCAGCAGCAGTCCAGTCCTTTTTGTCTTTAGCCCAGGCGAGACTCTTCTGACGCTGTCTGTTGTTCAAGAGTGGCTTGACACAAGGAATGCGACAGCTGAAACCCATGTCTTGCATACGTCTGTGCGTAGTGGTTCTTGAAGCACTGACTCCAGCTGCAGTCCACTCTTTGTGAATCTCCCCCACATTTTTGAATGGGTTTTGTTTCACAATCCTCTCCAGGGTGCGGTTATTCCTATTGCTTGTACACTTTTTTTCTACCACATCTTTTCCTTCCCTTTGCCTCTCTATTAATGTGCTTGGACACAGAGCTCTGTGAACAGCCAGCCTCTTTTGCAATGACCTTTTGTGTCTTGCCCTCCTTGTGCAAGGTGTCAATGGTCGTCTTTTGGACAACTGTCAAGTCAGCAGTTTTCCCCATGATTGTGTAGCCTACAGAACTAGACTGAGAGACCATTTAAAGGCCTTTGCAGGTGTTTTGAGTTAGTGTGGCACCAGGTGTCTTCAATATTGAACCTTTTCACAATATTCTAATTTTCTGAGATACTGAATTTGGGATTTTCCTTAGTTGTCAGTTATAATCATCAAAATTAAAAGAAATAAACATTTGAAATATATCAGTCTGTGTGTAATGAATGAATATAATATACAAGTTTCACTTTTTGAATGGAATTAGTGAAATAAATCAACTTTTTGATGATAATCTAATTATATGACCAGCACATGTATGTATGTATGTATGTATATGTGTGTGTATATATATATATATATATATATATATATATATATATATATATATATATATATATATATATATGTATGTATGTATGTATATATATATATATATATATATATATATAATAAAACAATTTTTTTTTTTTTTTTTTTTTTTCTGCTTGGGCAAGCAATTCCAGTAGATAAACGGCTCAAGCTTTGTTGCACCTCAACTGACAAACTGATAATTGTTAATATTAAAAAGCAAATCCCCGCACTCATGGAGCGCGTGCCGCTGCTGCACCAGTATCCTGGAGGGTTTGTAATTTCCACATAAGCACGGGTTGACATAAGTATGGGGATAACTTTGTCATAGGATTATTTAAAAGGGTGGTTAATTATGATTTCACTTAACTTTAGTTAGTGTATAATGTTGCTGTTAGAGCATAAACATCTGCATCTGGAGATTTTCTTTTAAAGATTTCTATAAGGGCTACAATAAACTGCTGGTAGGGACTACAACGAGCTTCTTCCTGGGTTGGTGACATCACTAACCCTAAAATTTACATAAACTCTGTCCCTGAGGCGAGGCCATGTGCTGCTTTAGAGCAGAGGAAGAGTTGTAGTAGTGTTGTTGCCATGCTGTTATTTTATGCCGGACTGCTTCACAATCGAGGGTCAATTCAACACTGGATTTGCACAAAAGATTAACATGACACATGCTAGTTGATGGATCGAATCAACTCCACAGCAACTACATAAATTTATCCACTAACCGTTCAGAAGTGTCCAGATGCATTCTAAAAATTAACATCTCTCATCAGTGTCCAAATCCGGATTGAACAATATAAGGTTAAACACTGTTACTGACAGTCGTCATTTTGGCTGCGTAAGATTCTCCAGCTTTGTTGAGCAACCGAAGAGCGATCTGTTAAGCTCTGCCTTCCCTTCTGGAAAGTGGCTGGGAGCAGCAGCTTGTTTGCATTTAAAGAGACACAAAAATGGCGTGTTTTTGCTCACGGCCAAATGGGAGCAAATTTGATAAAAGCTATATTAAGTGATCTGTGGGGTGTTTTGAGCTGAAACTTCAGACATTCTGGGGACACCAGAGGCTTGTATTACATCTTGTAAAAATGTTTAATATGCATCTGTTTTAAATAATAAAAAAAAATTGTTCAATGCCTGAAACAAATGATGGAAGTTGGCATATATAAAAATAATTTGGGTGGTCTTGGGTCCATTCGGTAAAAGCATTTATTTTAAATTACCCTAGACCCGAAGCTACTAATATGAGACCCATGTCTGAAGTTGGACCTCGGGTTTCAAATCCAAGTTGACCTGTGAAGTTGATGCTGTTTGTTTTAACCTATCCTCCTCTTGCCCAAAACAGGAGCTGTTCCCTGCCAACAAGCGTAGCTGCGAACACTTCTCAAAGTATTTCACCGATGCCGGGCTGAAGGAGCTCTCGGACTTCGCTCGCAACCAGCAGTCCATTGGAGCGCGCAAAGAGCTTCAGAAAGAACTGCAAGAACAGATGTCTCGCGGCGAGACCCTCAAAGATGTGAGTTTGTACCATGTCGACAGCTGGGCTACTTTGACACTTCAATTTATAGATGTAAAATTTAAATATTTTTTTTTTTTTTTTTTTTTTTAAATAAGCAAGATTATGATTTTAAAATATTAAATTGATTTTGGTTAACATTGTCGTCCATATTTTGGCTATGGAGGTTTATTGTGCCAGTATTCGGCTAATGTGTTTTGTTCCCCAGATCATTGCCTACGTTCGTGAGGAGATGAAGAAAACGAGCATCTCTGAGCAGACAATGATCGGCATCGTGTGGACCAGTGTCATGAGCGCCGTCGAGTGGAATAAAAAGGAGGAACTCGTCACAGAGCAAGCCATCAAACACTTGAAGGTATCTACACCTCTCATGGAAACGGTATTACTTTCTTATATTGAATATTACCAGTAGTAATATATTCTGCTAACTTTGCAGCAATACAGCCCACTGCTGAAGGCCTTCACTTCCCAAGGCCTGTCTGAGCTCACCCTCCTGCTGAAGATCCAGGAGTACTGCTACGACAATATCCACTTCATGAAGGCCTTCCAGAAGATCGTGGTGCTTCTTTACAAAGGTGTGTCTTCCATACTTGATCCTTTTAAAACTATGCACTTAAGCCCAAGGCTTGGTACACGATGGTACTTTTGTATAAAAATGTTACATAGCTAGTGGAATACTGTACAGAGGTGATCTGTGTGTTGAACCTCTTTCTTCCCTTTTTTTTTTTTTTTTTTTTTTTTTCTTGTTTTGGCTGTCTGTAGCTGATGTTTTGAGTGAGGAGGTTATTCTGAAGTGGTACACAGAAGCCCATGTGGCCAAAGGAAAGAGTGTCTTCCTGGAGCAGATGAAGAAGTTTGTAGAATGGCTGAAAAATGCAGAGGAGGGTAAGCAGGGTTTTTGTTTTGTTTTTTTTTCTCCCCTTCTCTGAAACTTGGAGCTTAATGGCTGCAGTGATATATATATATATATATATATATTTTTTTTTTTTTTTAACCTGTTGTCTTTCAGAGTCTGAATCTGAGGAAGAGGAGGGAGACTAAAACACAATGTCAGCAGAATGTTTTGTTACAGAAGTGCTTGTCTTTCTATTTTATTTCTTTTTCCTTTTTGGCCTTTTTTTTTTTTTTTTTTTTTTTTTTTTTCGATTCTACCTCCTGTTTTTCAAACCATAACATTTAGATGTCATTTAAGGGCTTTATAACAAATGGTTAATTTTAACAGATTTTTCTAATAAGGTTTACACTTAAAATAGCACAAAAGTTGTGGTCAACCTTTGTAATTATTTACTCACTCAAGGAACTTTTAAGTGTTGACACAGTTTGGACATCTTAAATTATTGTTATAATGATTCCTTTATGAATTGACATTCCATTTAATTAGATCAGGCTGCCTTGTTTGCTTTTAAGACGCCCTTTTCTATATGGTATTGATGCCTTCATGCCCCGTAATGATCAGTCATGCCCCGTAATGATCAGTGTCCACAAAGGGAAAAACGATCAGCTTGTCTCATTGTGATGTTATTGCCAAAGGGTTAAGTCCTTCTCCCATAACATCCATCAGCGTTTTGTTCCCTGCCTATGAAACTGTACAGCGCTGAAAACAAAATTGCTGATCACCCTGTAAAGACCCTTAAATGACTCCCAACCACTTCTATGATGTTATCTCCATCTTATGTCACCAATTTCTTTAATCGGAATATCTAATTGACTTTTTTTAAGGAAATAAAGACCTAGAAGTATATGCTTTGTGTGTGGTTCTTGCCTTGTTTTAAAGGGTTATTCACCCAAAAAATAAATTGTCACTAATTACTTGCCCTCATGTCGTTCCAAACCCGTAAGACCTTCGTTCATCTTCAGAACACAAATTAGGATATTTTTGATGAAATCCGAGAGGAATATGACTCGTCCATAGACAGCAATATAATCAACTTTCAATGTCCAGAAAGGTACTAAAGACACTAAAATAAGGTCGAACCACTACAGCCACGGACTTAATTGTATTAAGCAACGAGAATACTTTGTGTGCCAAAACAAAAATACTGTAGTCAATGACTTTGTTCAACAATTTTTCCTCTTCCCTGTCAGTTTGTCACGCTCAGTGAACGCATTGCAGAGCTTCCGTGTTTGTGTCCGAATGCCGGCTCGGTGAACTAACCCTTTAACATACTGTTTTTTGAATGTGCAATGTCAGCCACCAGGGGGCACTGCAGAACCCAGGATGAACTACATTCAGAGCATGTTTTTCAAAAATAATTTAATGGTTTGAAAAAGTCACAAGTACAGACGGTTTTTCTTGTACAAAAATATTTGATCATTAAATAGCAGCTTGTTTGATGTTTGGCATGTGCAAAGGACCACTTTTAGAAGACAATTCAAGTATTAGAATATGACAGGCTAGTGTTTAAAGCGTTTTAGAGGCAGGCCATATTGGTATAATGCATTTTGACATTTAAATTTTTTGGGGGTGGGGGGGAGATACTACTACAAACAACTGACAAAAGCCTTGTCACAGTATTTCCAGTACAACATGTGGTACTTTCATTGCACTTATTTTTTTTGTTGTGCACATCTTTAGTGAAAGGAAAAAAAAAAAAAGAATTGTAGTAAGAAAGTCATTATGCACGGTCTCCAGAGACTCAAAACAACAAGCTGAAGTTCTGACTTGTGCAAGACATGCAGGTAAACATTTTTGATAGAAATGGCTATGCTCTACATTTTGATGCTTTTACAGACGTAAAACTGCTTTTAAATGTGTTCAAATCCCAGGTGCAGAATCTGAAAAGAAAAATGTAATCACAGTAAATGTTAGGCTCAAATTTGTGATTCCTTTTCTGTTAATGTAAACAATACAACAAAAGTTTCAGCACGTGAGGATTCAGTGGTGTACTGGAGCCTAGCGCATGCTACAAGCCAGAAAATTGTTGAACTTTCCCCCAAACCATTGTCAAATTAAAGCATGTGCCAACTTGTGGGACGCTTTCTGAAATAAAACTGCTGCTTCTTAAGCTGTGCATACTTCGACAAGCAAGAGAGCTGCAGTTAATAATAGCCAGAGAGGAATTACCAGCTACTCGTGTCTCATAAATATTTTTGGTTCCTTTTTTTTTTTTTTTTTTGCAAATTAATTTCAGCTATTTGCAAGTGTTTGTAGGAGATACACAACCATTCTCCACAATTGTATTTGACGCACTAAGGGCCTCATTCATAAAACGCTGCGTAGAATCCATCCTACGTTTGATCTTATGATCATTTCTCCAATGTGTGTACGTGTGATTCAGAGACCTGACGTACACACATCAAAAAAAAAAAAAAAAAAAGTGTGCGTGCCTCTCTTCCAGATGTGAAATTTCAAAATTCAAATAATCTTGAAATTGTGCGTGGCTGACTGGTTTCAGATCTCCACCTTGTAAATCCAGTTGATGTCCAAATCCTTTACATGAGAACAGTGAGCGGCAAGAATTGCTTAGAGTTCCAGATACCTGCAGTACTCTGACTCTCTGCCACAAGGAAAAGTGCGAACGTCTGCTTAGAACCTGCTGTGGCACTAAGCACTTTTCCACGTCAAAGACTTTTTTTTTTTTTTTTTTTTTTTTTTTTTAATAATATAAATATGAGCGTTGGTGTGGAATTTAGATTGTGCACTCAAAGTTTAAATCTGTGCATGCACATTTTATAAATGAGGCCCCAAGTGTGCACTATAACATCAACAACAACAGTCTTAAAGAGTTGAAATGCATGCAAATGCAACAATCTTCTGTCTTGTAGCGTGCCCAAGATGTTGATGCTTGTGATTTGGATTTGTGGTCACATGGCCTTCCCTCACGCAATTTCAATGAAATCCACAAGAATTTGGTGTTTTATGATTCAGAAGCACAAGCATCTCCTTTGTGGTCGCAGTGTGAAATTGTTGTCATTACAGCCACGTTTCCACCGAAATTACCCAGAACAATTTGTCCCAGGAACTTTTCCCCCCCAGACCTATTGCTAGCTGCGTTTCCATAGCGGTCTAAAGTACTGTGAAGATAAAGTACGGTGACGTAGGACTGCGCGCAACTTTCCAGTTCCCGCTGGATTTCCTCCTCCGCATATAAGCTTAATAAAGCCTGAACCTCATCGCCAGTCCATCAGTCGTATTTTTTTTTAAACTCCATTGTTGATTCGAATAGTAAACAACTCTTACTGCACGAACCACAACATACTTTAGAAAAAAGATGGTTGAAATAAAATGCTGCGTGAACTCAACCAATCAGCATGTTCAGCGGCCAAGTCCCACCCCCAGAAGTTCCGGAACTTTGAAAAAGTACTACCTCGCGAGCAGGGGGGGTTTACCCAGAACTTCATTTAGACCCTGGTTCCTGCGGTCGAAACAGTTCCAGCCCAAAGTTCCTAATTCCTGGGGAAAGTTCCTGTGGTGGAAACGTAGCTTACGTCACCAAAGAGTGACTCGAAGAAAGACAGCAAGGACTGAGGGTAGCATTTGAGACAAGGCTATAAAACATTTGGGGTCAGGGTCATGACCCAAGGCTCGTGTTAGGGATCATGTACCTTGTTCCTGAGACACGAAAGATTATGTTCTCATTATGAAATACTTCCACCTTTAGCATTCAGTCATGTGCCACTTGAACTTTCTAATAAATATTTAGGATGCTTTGCCCAACCCAATTTCTTGTGCTGAGGTTAGAATCTTGTGTACAGTCTCTTGAGAGCCATGTTGGGATTGGGGTCCCAGCTTAGATGTGGAGACAAGAGGGAGGGGATGAGTTTTTGCCTGCTGTTGTACTGACAGCAACCACTGCAAACCGCAAGGTTTCAATTACCATCATGTGACGTGCAGGAGGCAGACACAAGACTGTTTTTTAAGGCAAGGGATGGTGTAGCTTACTATATCTGATACTGAAATAGCCACCCACCAGGTGCAACTTTACACATATTCTCCGGTTACATTAACGAAAACACAGTCGATAAGGTGGCCACACATGCGGAGGCAACACATTTATAGGAAATGCAGAAAAAGTGCAGATCTCTCTTCTTGTCACTCATTTTGTATGTCCTCAGAGCTTAAAAAAAAAAAAAAACACACAGCAGAATGTCTTGTCTCTGTGCAAGGCGATGTCTCTTTACATGTAAACATTCAGAAGTTGAGAGCTCGTACGCAGCAGTAGTCAGTCAGAGAACTTCTGCTGTCACGCAGTTGTGTGCTTTTCCCCGTCTCTAAGCTGCAGAAGTAGATGATAATTGAAGGGTGTTAGAATTTACACCTGCATAATTTTTATCTTAACAGTTTACAATATGCAGCCATGAACTTAAACAGCTAAGAGAACAATTCAAGAAAAGGTAGTTGCACTACTGGTGGAAAGTAGTCCAATATAGTTTGGCATGCAAATATATTACCAAATACATCACAATTTCTGGACATTTTCAAACAAGTCCAACCTCAACAGGTAGAAGTTGATAGTTTCGCCATATTCGAGGACTCACCATTTTCCTTTGGTTACTCAGGCAGAAAGTGCAGATGGGTCGTACTGGTGGGGTTTTGAGGTTGGTGTTGCTTTGTAAGATGTTTTGGTATTTCAGACACGGTTGCCCGTCCCTGCAGTCCTCCCCTAGCAGAAGCACATTGGCCAGGTGTGAAATGTAGCTCGATGCCAATCGCAGAGTCTCGATTTTCGACAACTTCCTGTCGGCCGGCTCCGTGGGGATGAGGGTGCGTAGAGCCGTGAAGGCGGTGTTGACGCTGTGCGTGCGGTCTCGCTCCCGAGCGTTAGCTGCCTGCCGTTGTTTACTCACCCCTGAGAGTCTACGGCCCCCTCTGTGTCTCCCCGCCTCCCTATGGCCCCGTGCGGGGCTCCCTGCTCCAGTGGATTTCTCCGAACTGTCACTGCCACTGTCGAGCTCATCAGGGTCGGAGGGCAAGCTCTGGGTATCGTGCGCAGGATGTGCATGAACTAGCCCTTGCTCGCCTGCGGTGGACTTCATGGTGTGCAGAGACAGACTGGTTGTTGTGGGTAGTCCATGGCGTAGATGCTGGCTGCCCATGGTGCTTTAAGCTGAGTGAAAATAGCAGCCGGGGGGCAGCTGCGTCTGATCCGGTGTCCAGAGATCTTCCGTGGCCCCGTGGCACTTTAGCATGCCATTTCTTGAATGACTGATCCCTTTCTGGATTTGTCCGCCACCATGTGGCTGTGGAAAAGGATGGACAGGTGGAGCTGGGAGGCACCTGTCATGGCCCAAAGAAGGAGGACGTTTGAAGATATATAAATAAATGCATGCACTAACACACATACAGGGATTTGAGTGTTTGTTACACCTTTAGGCTGTAATATTTGGGTACTGGGTCCTCTGGGTGACCTTGTGCAGGTCAACAGAAAGCCAGGACAGTAATGCTCTACTTTCCAAGAGAAGACCCACCTCTGTTTTTGTCCCTTCATTCTAGTCCATTCATCTCTTGCTCCTGATATTGTTTGCTTAATATTTCATGTTCTCTATGGCTTACAAATGGCTTTGCATGCTATGTAATATGTATGCAATAGCTAGGCAACCTTGTTGTTTGACCCAGCGCTAATTTTAGCTCAGAAAAGTTTACAGACAGAGACTGTTGTCGTTGCCTGTAAAATTTGTATCACATGGGCAGTGGGTCAGTTCAGGTCCAAAAGAAGAGACACAGTTGGGATTTAACTGCACATAGGGGGCAGTGTTTCAAATCTGACAGAATGTAATTCAGAACACCTGTTTGACATGCTAGCAATGAGAAGGACTGAAGAAAGTTCTTGAAGAGCTTTGTACTCAAATTAAGTTTTGTGTTACTATCAATGTAGCTGCAATCATTTGCTTGCTTGTAGGTGTAATGAACATTAGTGTTCGGTAACACTATTTTACAGTGTTATTGTTGCACGTTACATGTAGTTATTGTAGTAAAAACCATAAATTAGGCATAATTACATGTAACTAACCCTAAACCAAACCCTAACCCTGTCACTCTATAGTAAGTACATGTAGTTAATTATTATTACTCAAATTACTTTACTATTACTTAATTGTATAATTACACTGTAACATGGACACCTTAAAATAAAACCATTTAAATAAGGGGCCATTTACACGACACCATTTTCAACTAAAAACATGAAACGTTTTATGCATTTACATGACAATGTGTTTTGGGGCCTGAAAACGATATCCTTATCATCTCTGTGCAAACTACAAAAACGCAAATTTGTGAAAAAGGTGACATTATGCGCACGCGTATTATGTGTTCAGTATATAGGCAAGTAGTGTTTCTTTACAAAGTTATATAGCCAACTACTGGACTGGCATGCAAAATACAGTGTTTTCTGTATGCGGAAAATGTAAAGGAAAAACTTTTCTATTTTTAGTACATCAGTGTAAATGTCCCCTAAAAGTCTTTTCTCTAGTAGCTGCAGTGTGTTATACAGTGCTAATTTTGTGAGTTAAATGCTAAGTGTGCTCTCTTGTATGCTGTCATCCTATTTCTCTTCATTGCCCTGTCTGACTGAACAGCCCAGGTGTGTCCCTGTCTCTCGCAAGCACGTACTGTGTTCCATCTTTAGAGGCAGTAAAAATAAACAGTTAGTGTTCACCATAACTTTAATGCATTGATGCTTTTTGTATGTCAGTTTAGGCAGTGGTTTACTTCCACTCTGTGATGAAAACATTTTGCTTGATGATCATTTTATTTTTAGTCATATTCTATGGTTTAGTTCAGTTGTTCCTGAAGGGCAACTGTCCTGCAGAGTTTAGCTCCAGCTTGCCTCAACACACCTGCCTGGAAGCTTCTAGTATGCCTAGTAAGACCTTGATTAGCTGGTTCAAGTGTGTTTAATTGGGGTTGGAGCTAAACTCTGTAGGACAGTAGGACTCCAGGAGCATGACTGGACACCCCTGGTTTAGTTAGACTCAGTACTAGGCCAGGGGTGTCCAATCCTGCTTCTGGAAGGCCACTGTCCTGCAGTTTAGCTCTAATGGGCCTCACACCTGCCTGGAAGGTTCTAGTATGCCTAGTAAGACCATATTTAGCTGGTTCAGATGTGTTTAATTGGGGTTGGAGCTGAACTCTGCAGGACAGTGACCCTCCAGGAGCAGGATTGGACACTCCTGGTTTAGCTAGACTCAGTAGTAAGACACTATGCTCATATTTTTATGTAATCACCACTAGATGTCAGTAGCACACCACTAGAGATTGTTATTCCAGCTTTTTAAGGCAAGAAGCACAAGTAGTGTGTACATGTTAGTGTTAAGTGTTAAGAATTGACAAGAATATAAGTGAACTAATGAAAATCATGAAAATCAAAGTCATGAAAACAAAAATTTGAGTGTGCTGTTGCCACATTAGAGTTGTGGTGTGGAAATTGTTTTATGAACAGTCAAATCTTAATGAATGGAAATTGTCATGGCGTCATTTAAATCTAAATTCTCATTGACTTCCCTTCAGCCATTTGGTAAGTTTGTCCAAATTAGTTAACCGTTAAATCTTTACTTTTATCCATTCACATGACAACTCTTCACTAATTTGTTTAAGCTCTTCTTGCGGACCTAAATTACAATATTCTCCCAATGTTCATGTGCACATGCCAACACAATACATGTGCTGCATCCTCAATGAGCCGTCCGTGGCCCAAAACATGCGTTCCGACTGGTTTGTCGTTTATCCTGACAGCATGACAGCATCGCCTCTAATCTTTAAGAGTGCCTGCTGGGATGCAAAACAAAGATACGCCATTATAATCCTCTGAGAGTTTGCTTGGCACTTAAATTTGCAGGTGAAAGCTCCTGGTAAGTTGCAGAAGTCAGGCTTATAGCAATGGTTTCCTGGATACCCGCCTTCGTGGAAGCAAGCAGAGCATGAAACAATTCATATTTTCATTTAATGGTTTTACAGCTCCAAGTTTACATAGACAATATGACATAGTTTACACTCCAGTTCCAGTTGAGCGAAGGTGAGTGCCAATTAGCATTTTAAAGGCCTAATTTCCTGTGGAGCAAGATTATAAAGCTCTGTGCACACCTTTTAAGCACCTGTTTTAAAACTCTGTTGGAAAGAGTTTGATTAGATTGTCGAATTAGAACACTTTCAAAGCGCCCCAAAAAAAAAAAAAACCTGCACAATGCCTGGCAGTTTTCTCTCTATGGTTTTCGAGCACTCTTAAATACAGGTCACCATACAAAGGACGCCCTGTCCACCTACACATATTCGCACACTTTAAAAGTAACTAATCTATTTTGAAACCATGCCATAAAACATAATCCATGTGCTAAGGGCAATTGCAAATCATATCTGAGATGCTGGTCTACTGCACAGAAGAGCCAAGAAATCATTAACATCTTGTTATGAGGTACATATTCATGTCCTCATCATACAGTATGTATTTTAAATTAGATATATTAGATAAAATATTAACACTTTTTTTTTAGGATGTAAACCATATTGCTTCCCAATTAAGTGAACATAGTGGGTGAACTTTAAATAATTTCTCTACTCTAGTTTGAGTGGATGTTGCCATTTAGTTGTACTAATTAATTATGCTAACTTATAAAATGTTTAAGCTTTTTCTTATTCCCCCAATAACCCTTTCCATCATGTTAGCCTTTTGTAAAATCCAGGTCCTTAAAATTGCAATGTAATGGAAGTAGCATCAGATCATATTTTCCATATTGTGATGTACATCCGAGTGAAATGTATCATTGACAAAGAAAAAAAAAATTTGGGACGGAACTCAGTTGTTGATTGGATGGAGGTGAAACTGAATGCAAGCTTTCATTTGATTGTAAGAAAGGGGCATGGTTTAAGCAGACTAAGGCTACGTCCACACAAAGCCAGAGCTTACCCTATCCGATCTTTTTTTTTTTTTTCCTTGTCTCAAGAAATATCTGCATACACACGAAACCACTGAAACGACTCAAAACGATGTGGTATACATGCCAGATCAGTATGTGGCGCTGTAATTCTGCAATAGAGATGCACTAAAAACAAAGAATAAGACTTGGAGCATGCGCATAAACCTTGCACGCTGTATATAAACTTTAGTAAAGCTTAGAAATAAAGCCTTATTTTAATAAAGCTTTAGGCGCGGCAGCTTCTGCAGCACGAACACAAGCATGTAGTCCGCTATTGTTGTTTTTGTTGCTGTTTTGTGCTGTTAGCGGTGACTGACTAGGGTCGACATGTGGGGTGATGACATCATTGTTTCACAAAATATACGGATTGGCTGTCCACACGAAAACGCAAAGGCGGCGTTTTCAGATTTATCCACTCTGGGACCCGGTTTCAAAAAATAGCGGTTTCACCTTCCGAAAACGCCGGATCTGTCTGGACGAAACGCCTATACGATACAAAATTTGTGCGTATACACAGAAACGTGTCTCCGTGTGGACGGGGCCTAAATAATTGGAAAAGTTCGGCTTACATCACACAGAGTGAATTCTAGAATTTCACTGGAAGATTGAGTTATGACATTTTGATTAAAAATTGAGGTAAAAAAAAAAAAAAGAAACACATACATAGATGAATCATTCACAATAAGATCACAATTAGAAAATAGATTGAATTTCTATTTCATGCCGACTTTAACAACATCTTCCAGGAATTGGCATCATTACAAAATGAACATCAGACATTATTAACTAAGGATCTAATGAATTTTGTAATGTTTTATGGTTTTAAAGTCACTTTAAAGTTATAGAGTTAAAAACCAACTGCGTAACAGGAACAACCCATTAAACAGAACAAAAGGCTGAGAGAGAGTGGAAAAGACAGAGTGAGAGACCACATAATAAGGTAAAGAAACATATGACAGTCCAGCCCAGATGAGAGACACACTTCATGCTTTCATTTCTCCTGCTCGGCAGGAGAACCTTATGAGGGTCTCTCTAGTGCCCTTGCTGACCATTAAAGGCGACTAATTGGAGCCTGGGGACAGACAGCTCCGAGAGCTACAGAAACCTCTCAAAGAAAAGAGTTCCCAGAGAAGGAGAGAGTTCCTCTAGGAAAAAAGTAAATACTACTGCAGTTTTGGACCACACTCCACCATGTACCTTATTGCTACTCAAACTTCAAGAAGAGAAGGAAAAAAAGGGGGGAAAGTCTGAGGTGATGGGTTTCTGGGAGATATGGTTTACTCTTGAGTCATCATGCTTGAGAGATTTGATCTGTGGCCAGAAAACTGCTTTTTCTTCTCAGTCTTTCCCTTTTCTCCTCTAATCTCTCTGTGCTTTGGTCTTCAGAGACAACATGGACTATAGCATTTCAGTTTTTGCAGATTTGTAGACATAAACTTGTACCTACATCAACAGCCTCTTAAATGCTGCTAATCGGATCTCTGTAAACTAGCATAGTCACATTTAGCCACTTCCAATGTAAAGTTATTATTGCAAAATATACCCAGACACTATGATGAAGACCTTGACATGAAGCAGACAGCTCTTATCACCTTGAATGTTTTGTTTTTTGAGCGGCATACCGTGTATTGCTTGCTACATGTATACTACCAAATAAATAAATAAATACATGGTCACGTAACTAATTTAACTTGCTGATAAGCTAATCTACAACATTTACATTTATTTATTTAGTAGACACTTTTATCCAAAGTGACTTGAGGAAAACAACAGTGATACAATAACTTGTTTAGATTAGCAAGCTTGTGCTAATCTGCAATCTAAGATAACATATTTAGCTACAAGGTAATATGTTTTCATCCATTTTAAGTTGTCTGTCATCCAGCTTTCTGTATTTCTTACCAGCGATCAAGCATAGAAAACAATGTGTTGGTACTACTCAGTAAAATATCTCACCTCAAGGTGCACGTCATGTTCAAACAAATTAGATAAAATTAAGCTCATAATCCTTCATTATGACCTCTAGACAAGTAAAATGTGTTTGGAGTGAGTATACAGAGTAATATAGCATTAACTGGACAATTCCCAACAGGTTTAATTATAACACATGACGTGAGAATCACAGCTTGACAAAAAGATGTTAGAAAGCTGTCATCATCCTCCTCACCATAGTTAACACATCTCAACGTGCTAAATAACAACACTGACGAAGGTAAGAACGCAACTATATGGCTTAATCTTCCTCTGTGGCCCCATATGCTTAAAGAGACCTTGAGACACATATGATTATTAAAGCAATAATGGGAGGAAGTGTGTTCTACAAAGTGAAGCTGACTCCCCCCCTTGACTATTGTTAAATCACTGTAATGTACAGCCTCTTGTGTCATATTTTTATTAATAAATGGCTGCAACAGGAGTATCATAAAAGACAGCAGTGTTTTATAATGGTAATATTCTACTGCCAAGTAATAAACTACATTAGCCTAACTATTTACTATTCATTTTCTAAGCATAACCCGGAGAACCACAGTTATACGGCTGCTCTTAAAACATGTGTACTGAGATTATAATTACGTGCATTATTTATGCACATAGAGAGAAGCCCTGCCCATGACTGGTGAGGGAATCTGCCTTATTAGCTTAGCTCCTGCCCTGAGTGAGCAGTACACAGTCCGCCATGTTTATCTCCTCGCCAGAGCATTTAACACCCGAATTCAAGTTAAGAAATTTATTCTTATTAAAGCTACTAAAGTTATTTAAACAAGAGCAGTGAGTCATTTTCAGTTTTTCTTTTGTTGTTTGGTTCATATTAACAGCAGCAGTAGGTAATGTATATTACGCTGCTGTCACTTTAATATACAGATCTAATATACACGTGATTTTTTTTTCTTGCTGTTTATGTTCACAGATGTGTGCGCTCAGAAAACCATATATCAGAAGTTTAAACTTTAAACTGTTATGGCTTTAAATCGCATGCAAATAATGACTTTAATGATGACGAAGAACTGCAACGTCACATGACTGTGGCCACAATCGAGATGATAATCAAAACCAAACAGATGTTTTGTTACTGTTTGGCAGAGCATTTGAGTTGTAAAGGCTCCTCCCTCTTCTGGAAAGCGGGGTGGGGAGCAGCAGCTCATTTGCATTTAAACATACATTAAGAACATACAACAGAACATTCCTTCCACTAAAAATGGGCTTTTACAACATGGTAATAAATGATCTGTGGTGTATTGTGAGCTGAAACTTTAGACACATTCTGTGCACCTGAGACTTATATTACTGTAAAAAGGGGCATAATATTTCCCTTTTAAGACTCCATGAAATGTTTATTTAGCTCAGCACTGGTCCTGGATAGTCTCAGTCCTGCAGTTTTACTTGAAATATGGTGAAATATGACTCATACATGTTTTTGGTACAACTCAAACTATTTAATAATTTTAATTTGCGGATTGAAAGACATCGACCAAGACAATTTTGCACCACAGTTTAGCTCCAAAAACTACTAAGATCAGAGCAAAAGAACAGACTTTGTGTGCATTTGTTTGCTTGCTTCTTTGGTACACGTTCAAATGAATATTTAACGCACGTGCGCTTCACTCATTGTCTCTCTATGGAAGTGCCTGTCGCTGTTTGTCAGTAATTGACCGGCCTTGATAGTGTTTAAGTATTATGAATAAAATCCAGGTTTCCGTTTTTCCCATAATCCTCGTGTTCTTATTCCCACTCTGTAGAAGTTCACACCACCTGTGGCGGTAAGTCTGACAGTGAGATGATGAAATTCTTTGTCATAAGACTTAGCGGGAGGTACGAGACAGGGAGGTACGCCTATCCGTGGAAACACACACACTCAGTCAAACACATGGGTGGACACATTTGTAAGGTGCTTAAAGTTGTGAACTTGTTGCATTATCTTAACGTGCAGGAATTTTCAGTGACTTCAACTGAAGAGTTATCTGAAAATCCCGTATGACTTTCCGCAATACTTTGTAAAAGTCGAAAGCCCTGCAGGACGACAGGCAGACCCTAAAGGGACCATGACCAAATATGAAAAATTTTGTCATCATTAGGCTACTCTAACAGACCTTAGTCAGGTTAGATGTCATATTGAATTTTACGTGGGGTTAAAACGAACAAACAGTCTTTACAATGGCTGGCATGTGCTGTATAAAGGTCAGAATCCTACATCAGGTAATTAATCACAACTTTAAAAACCTTTTTTGTGGTATTTTTGTCTACTGAAAGTTTTTTTTCCCCCCAGAAAGACATATCGCCAGCTGAAAATCGGTATGTCACTAAACAACTGCACTTTTGTTCCTCTGCTTCGAGGAACTTGTCAGAAAGTGAATATGGAGCTACCTTGAGTATAATTCTCCATAATACTCATCCCTATTTTCCATGCAGTTACAATGAATGGAGGCTGAGACGAAAAAAGACAACAGTAAAAACAGTAATATTATGAAATATTATTAGAATTTAAAATATTTGTTTTCTATATATTTTATAATACAATTTATTCCTGTGCTACGGAACAAAGCTACGGAGTCCCTAAAGGGACATGGTGAAGAAAAAAAAAACAAACAAAAAAAAAAACTTCCGAAACATTGCAGCATGCAATTGGCCATCAATCCTCTTAGTGTTTCAGAATGTAGTCTCAGACACAGATATAAACAGTCAATGAAGAGCTTTATTGACAGCAACTAAGCAGATGGGAGATAACGGGTAAGTTGGTGGTTCAATGAAACTTTAGAAGCAGAGTATAACTTGGTAATGTAGACATTTCTTGTCTTACAGGTCCAGGAGATCGTGGATGGGAACATTGGTTGCTTGTGGGACACACACCTTGTCTGGAAGGGTAAGTATGCTGGTATGGTTACTTCCAGGTGTACACAGGAGATACGAGTGAGAAGAAGACACTGGAGATAGACACTAGAGAATAACACTGGCAAAATCGCTGGAGAGCAGGGTGAGCAGTCCATTTTGTTGAAACGAGAATGGACAATGAGCTGAGACGATGTGTGAGCTTTCATGGCTGGCCTGATGAGGGTGCAGACAAAGTGCAGGTGTAAGTGGTTAGTATTCTGGTGAGGGAGTGCGCTGTGATTGGCCGAGGTGAGAGCCTGGCAATTCTGTGACATTTAGCAGCGTGAAAACAATAGTTTTATTCAATTGATTATATAAGCTGTAGCCTTGCTTCCTTATACAACTAAATTGCTTTGTCAGTTCATCGCAATCTCGCAAAGTTCTGTTATAATCAATGAAGCTGCCAACAATGCACAATAAATCTCTTACTTACATTGTGTCTACACTTTGTTAATGAGAGGTTTTGCATAACTCAGCACTGAATAAAAACTTGTTTGGCGTTTTGAGCAGTGAGTGGATTCTGACGAACTTAAAACACCTCTGATTGGCCATTGCGTTCAAGAAACCAACAACTATGTCTATGATTGGCTACATTGCTCACCGCTGCAAAAACGCGTTGTAAATAGATACATTTGATTTTCTCCAGAGCTTAAACACAAATATGCACTGGAGCATTTGCCAAATCTGTTTCGATAATATATTATTACAGTATCAACTTAGCACCCCCCGTAGAACAGGGCCTATGTCAATGCTTTTTTGCTTTCTCTCACAAAATTTTGCGTTCCCTCACAAAAAAAAAATTGCATTCACTCACAAATTTCTTAATAGTTTCATACAAAACTTTTGGGAGAGAATGCAAAAGTATTGACATACTTTTCCCACCATAACGTGCCTTTAGGGGCTCAGTACAAAGCTGAATTTTCAGCATCATTACCCCAGTCTTAGTGTCACATGATACTTCAGTAATCATTCTAAAATGCTGGTTTGTTGTGCAAGAAGCATTTCTTATGTTGAAAACCGTGTTTTGCTTTATATTTTTGTGAAAACCATGATTTTTTTTCCCAGGATCCTTTGATGAATTGAAAGTTCAAAAGAACAGCATTTAAATGGAGTCTTTTGTAACATTATGTTTAACTGTAACTTTTAAGCAATTTAATGCATCCTTGCTGAATAAACATTGTCTTCCAAACCAAAACAAAACAAAACAAAACAAAACAAAAAAAAAACGTTTGAATGGTAGCCTGTGCGTGTTTATATATAATTATTCATAATCAGTAAATATACACAAATCGGCCTCCTTGTAACCCTTTCAAACCACAGTTCATTGTCCTCTGCGTTAAACAACAGTGTTGTTTAATGTTTGCCGTCCTTTTCTCTATTTTTGCGCACCTCAGGTAATCGTATACGAACAGCTGGATTATTAGCTATGCATGAGAGGAACTATCTGCGGCTGACTCATTAATGGCCACCATCAATGGCCGTTAATTAGTTCAGATGCTTGTTTGTGTTGTCACCGAGATGTCTGTTTGTATTTGCCAAGTGATCTGCGGTAAAACTGCAGCCACTGCACGCTCCACTAGGCGTGACACAAACAGCATGTTTATGTGTTTTTTTTAACATTCCAGTCACATTAAAGGGGACGTCCTCAGAGAAATAGAGTGCAACTGAGTTTCAGGCCACGTAGTCTGAGGAAGGATGGCACAGGATGCTAAACTGTCCGTGCCTTGGCTTGAATTACCAAAGAGATCTTTTTCTGTCAAACTTAACTTAAACTGCAATGCATTAAAAAAAAAAAAAAAACCTTCTGGCCAAAGAAATCAAAGGTCATTTAGAGGTGAAGTTTGTCATTTCTGCGTCAATAAACAGAATTGCACAAATGACAAAAGTGAGTGGATGTGAGAATGAAGTCAAAAGAGCATTTTCGTAAAATACACACATTTATTTTGTTTGGAATCATTTTCACAAATATAGTAATGTTTGAAAAGCGTGAAAAAACATTATATTATACCTTATACATAAATTAATATTTTCAGATATGATATTTACAAATTGAAACAGATATTGTAACCCTGTCAGGTTAATAAGTAGTAAAATATTGTCCCAGTGTCCTCAGTGCAGCAATGACATGTAATGTCATTTCCTCATCCACTCTGGACAGGAAGCTGTAAAAGAAATAGACAAGACTGCATTTTATATATATATATATACACTTAAAAATAAAGGTTATTTATTGGCATTGATGGTTCCATGAAGAACTTTTAACATCCATGGAACCTTTCCTATAGTTGCACTGGTCTAATGAAATAATGGCCACGCTTCATACAGATGTCTTTCGCTGTTTATTTGTCTCTCTCTTTCTTTTTCAGCTAACCCCGTAAAAACTACTAGAAATAAAGGCATAAAATGTTCAAAATTTTGCAAATGTCCGCTGATATGCAAGTGAACATGTACGACACATCCAATTAACTTCATTAATAACACATCACATCGTGCACATAAAGTGATATAAAACAACATTCTAGACATTATGAAATATATATAAAGGTAAATTACTGTGTGCACCTCCCAGACCATGCAGATACAGTAATTATTTTTCAGGTTACATGTTGTTTCTTTGTATCGATGTTCATTCTGACCTAAAATGACACAGACCCGCTCCAAATTATGTTTCCTACATGAATCTTACTTAAAGAACCCCTAATTTTAAACATTTCAAAAGGCATACATTATTAATATCAGCTTCTGAACATCACATTCATACATTTTAATCGCTTTTTTTTTTATTGAATGAATTTAAATTGACAAATTTCTAACAAAAACATAAATACACATCTCACTGAAAAACATGTCCTTTGACAGTAACATTTCCATTGCACAAAAGTAATAGTGGAAAAAAAGCTTCTTGAGATTATTGAAATATCTTTCACACTAAGAAAAAAAAAGGGTTCTTCTACCATGAAAACCTCATTTTGGAACCTTTATTATTAAGAGTGTATGTTTTTCTAAAGGAAAAAAAGGTATTTATTTATTTATAATTACCTTTCTAGAGCAAAGAGTTCCCATGTAGCCACTTCTGCAAGCGCACACATTTGGTCGGACACATCGGCTTCCATACAAACACCTCTGTTCACAGATTGCTGTAAAAAAAAAAATTTCACAGATTGCTGTAAAAAAAAAAAACAACCCCCCACCTGCTGTCACAACCACACACTTTATGAACTGTCAGTTTGCTTGTTTTCCTTTGTCACGTGTTCCTTTGTTCCTAGTTCCCGCCACTATCTGTTTCCATGGACATTAATCATCACCTCAGCTGTTCATCATTTGAGTTCATCAGTGTGTGTGTATATCAGTTCTGTTCTGTCAGTGTGTCTTTTTCGGGTCTCGTTAATGTCGTTAATGTCTTGGTGTGTATTCTGCCCTGGATTCGGTGTTTCTCCTTGTGGATATTCAAGTAAAGACTTTCTAAACGTACTCTTCCTCGTCGTGTGTTGTTTACACCACCCTAACGTAACACCTGCCTACTTTAATATCTTCATAAACTTGATCACTTTATTAACCAAACCCAAACAACAAGCCTAAAAATGCTTATAATAACTGGACATGGCAACCCTTCATGAGCGCATTCTGCGAAGAAACCTTCCAAACAATTGTAGAACATGATGACTCTTTGGTCACTGTAATATTTTGTCAAAAATAGTGGATGCCAAACACATGAGACGCTAGAATGTTACCACACTGTCAATCATCGCAATTTCAGGTTCCGTACACACAGAGAGCATTAATTTAGGGGATTCACTCCCGTATTTAAATGCAGTTGTTACTCCCGAAACTTTACAGTGTGTATGTGGCCAAAGACTCTAAAGAGATCCAAAATCAAAGTTATTTCTTTATATCTAAATTTTCATTTTGAATGAACTATTCCTTCAATAAGGCAGGTCAAGCTCAAGGAAAAACCATTTCAAACTGTTCCCGATCTACAACCATCATGAGAACATCACCTATCGCGCTTTACTTTCATTATTAAATGTGAATTCCTGCTCCCATGCCAAACACAGATGATCTGTTTGATTATCACCAAACATATCACCAACAGCTACTGAGCACAGGAACAGAAGAGATGCTATTTAGATTCTTTTACCGAGAACTCAAGTGAGTGAAGTGCGTGTTCACCGCTGTGTGGTTGTGGTGAAACGATTACATTTGGGATAGGAATCACTTACGGATTTGGCAGAGAGTCCCCCTCCAGCCGGGACTACAGTGGCAGGTGTTCGGCCCCACACATTCACCTCCGTTTAAACACTTTTGCAGACAAACAGCTGGTGGAACAGAAACAGATAGAGAAACAAGGCTCAAACCAGTGGCACACATTATCAAAGGTGTGATTTCTATGTTATATAACTACAATTGTTCTAATTCCTGTTAAGTATTACATTACAACTGAGAGGTTTATGTTTAAAGACACAATTAATTTATCTGGGAAAGTGGACCGTGTGCTCGGGGTCACTGGGGTCAGAGGACATCGCTGTGACCGATGGGTCTCGTGTAAAATGGAATTTTTTACACTTCGACTTGCTAACATGAGGCAAGGAGGTCTTTTTCAGGATGAGGTCTGGTACTCACGTTTATCACATCTCTTTCCCCTCCAGCCTGACGCGCAGTCGCACACATCTGGTCCGACGCATCGTCCTCCGTTCATGCACACTGGCTCACACACACCTGTGGAGAAATGGGAATGTAAAGCTTTCGATTTACTCAGATCAACAGGGTAAAGTAGGGTTTTTGTAGTCAGATAATCCAATCCATAATTTAGAGTTTGATTGGTCAAGATGTGGCTGAAATACTGATTTAAACTCTGACGGTAATTACAAAAAGTAATTAGAAAATTACAAAATAAAATAATAAAAAAAATTTATGGTATTAAATAAAGAAAAAGTCATTAAAAAATGTTTGTTTTAATATTATTAATAATAATAATAATAATAATAATACTTTTTAATCTTTTATTATTAATAAATTATTCATATGTTACAGTATTTTAAATTATTTAATATCATACATACATCTGGTATTATTATTATTATAAATACTTTTAAGTGGTGGCTTATTATTAACAGATGATTAATAAGTTATGTTTTTTTTCTATTTTAAGTTTGATTTTTTATTATTTAATATCAAATATGATAATAACAAAAACAGTTATTGTTATAAACTGCTTCATTTTATTCAGTGTTTTATTATTCAAATTAAGTTATGATTTTCATCAATTTTACATTTTCTTTTTTATTATGAATATAATATAACAGTAATAATAATATTAATACAATTATATTATAAATAATATTGTTTAATCAACGGCTTATTAAATTAATATTTTTTTTTTCTATTTAACAATGCTTTACCTAAGAAATTAAATTCCTTACCTTATTATTATTAATATTATTTTTATTATTGAGGTTTTCTTTATTCCCAATTTATTTAAAATTAATTTGCTGTTTACTGTCTCTAGTCTGAAGCATATATACACTACCAGTCAGTTTGGAATCGGTAAGATTTTTAATGTTTTTAAAAGAAGTTTCGTCTGCTCACCAAGGATGCATTTATTTAAATAAAAATACAGTAAAAAACAGTAATATTGTGAAATATTATTACAATTTAAAATAACTGTTTTCTGTTTGAATATATTTTATAAAGTAATTTATTCCTGTGATCAAAGCTGAATTTTCAGCATCATTACTCCAGTCTTCAGTGTCACATGATCCTTCAGAAATCATTCTAATATGATGATTTGCTGCTCAAGAAACATTTATTGTGTACAATTGTACAAAATATTTGTGTACAATATTTTTTTTTTCAGGATTCTTTGATGAATAGAAAGTTCAAAAGAATAACATTTATTTGAAATATAATCTTTTGTAACATTATAAATGTCTTTACTGTCACTTTTGATCGATTTAATGCATCCTTGCTGAATAAAAGTATTAATTTCTTTCATTTCTTTTAAAAAAAATAAAAATAAAAATTCTTACTGACCCCAAACTTTTGAACGGTGGTGTATAATGTTACAAAAGCTTTGTATTTCAGATAAATGCTGTTCTTTTGAACTTTCTATTCATCAAGGAATCCTTAAAAAAAAAAGTACACAACTGATTTCAACATTGATAATAATCATAAATGTTTCTTGAGCAGCAGATCAGCATATTAGAATGATTTCTGAAGGATCATGTGACACTGAAGACTGGAGTAATGATGCTGAAAATTCAGCTTTGCCATCACAGGAATAAATTACTTTATAAAATATATTCAATCAGAAAACAGTTATTTTAAATTGTAATACTATTTCACAATATTACTGTTTTACTGTATTTTTAATTAAATAAATGCAGCCTTGGTGAGCAGACGAAACTTCTTTTAAAAACATTAAAAATCTTACCGATTCCAAACTTTTGACTGGTAGTGTATATATATGTTTTTCTTTTACACTTAACCTCAACATAAGGACATTGCCAACAGTTCTTCAATTATATTTTAATTGGAATATTCATATAAGAAGACACTGCATCCAAATTAATTAATCCAGTCCTGATCCCATATGTTTCATAACTCTCACAGTTAAGTAACTCACTATCTTTGCTCAGATTCTTCTCTCTCCCTCCTTGATCAGACAGACCATATGTCTGATCTTGGCTCCCAGAGCTCCATTTCGTCAACAAAACAACTGTTTTTCTTCCATATGCTTTGATTTCACTCCCATCACATCATGTGCTTCACATGGGGGAAATACAAAACTTTAAGCTTATGGTTGGAGGTTTATGGTTATAATTGTGAAATTGACCCGAAACCTGATCTTGGCATGGGTAGAAGTCCTCCATAAACACATCAGGAAGAAGGCACTTACTTTTCTCGCAGCGCAGCCCCGAATATCCCTCCACACATGAGCAGATGTTGTTTCGTATACAGTGACCGCCATTCTTGCAAGGTGGACTGCACACGGCTGAAAGAAAGAGAAGTACATAAGACGTCCAGCATTTGATGAATGAATATTGGACCTGTGTTCTTTGAACAGATGCTGGAAACATCAAATACTGTAGCTGTAAGGTGAAATAAACGTCAGCAAATCTGACATGACCATGAAAACGCACTCTAAAAGCTCCTACATTTCACCCAAACTTGAAGCAACCCAGACATTAGAGTCATTCCCTGTTATCAAAAACATCTTTACCAGACAACTGTTTCAAGCCATTAAGTGAATCATTTCTCACCAAATGGAGCGGTTATGGAGGAATCAATATAGTATATACACATCAAACATCCTGAATCTGGGGCTATAACATAAGCAATAGAATCCAAATGGTTTTTAGGGCTGGTCCATTTTCTTGTTTTAAAGTGCAGTAGTCATGTTTTACCTCTATGCTGTTAAGAAATTGATATCTGGCCTCTGTAAGCTCTCAAAAAATAAGGCAATGCATCATTAAAGTTTATCAAAAAGAAAAGCTGTTACCGTTTTGACACCGAGCCCCATAGAAACCAGGTTGGCAGTTGCAGGAGTTCGGACGTACACAGGTTCCACCGTTGAGACACACGGGGTCACACAGAGCTGCAAACAAATACACTTATTAAATAAAACATGAATGAAACCTAGGCGATTGTTTTCTGATCTTTTTGAGGTCAAAATCACATTGAAATTGCACATGCTATGCCACAATGCTTATTCAACAGCTACTTCCAGGCTAGGTGTAGTATGTAATATTAAACAATTATAATCTATAATATTTACTAATATGTCAGTGTTCTTCTTGTTAATTAAAACTTTTAAAAATTTGTTAATTAAAATAAGGCTTAAGTAAAATAAAAATGAAATATGAGATGAATGTGTATACTTAAATGAAAATGAGAAATGTTGCATTGGCAACTAACTCTCTTGTTTCATCTTTTTTAAATATTGCCAATTCATTTATAAACCAATAAGCAATGCTCAGGAGCTTTGTGTTGTTTCTAAAACCCTTACCTGTGGCAACATCTTATTGCATCACCTTATTGCTTTGTAAGGAGAGTCTAAGTTGATGTATATTGTTTTTGTTATTAATATGAATGAAAACTAAAATCATTACTCTGAGGCTCTCTGTTCAATTGATAGTAATTGATCCTCTCCGGTGGACAAGAGGAAGTTATCAGGCTGGAATAATGGCTAGTGTTTTCTCTGAGCTGCCAGAACAGAATGAAAAATGAACAGACAGAGGTTCTACATCAGCTAAATGCCACCAGGAAGCAGCACACACACATATGGTGGATTTAGTGAGAAGAGATTGGTCCCACTGGGAGCCAACCACACACACTCTCACCTGTCTCGCACGATGGTCCCGTCCACCCCGCCAGACATTCGCACTCATCCGGTGAGGCACACTTCCCTCCGTTTTGACAGTGACGGTTGCACACCACTGTGTAATTGAAAACAAAACACATACAATACCTCCTGTGACCACTAGGGGTGTAAGAGTTTATGTTTAACATCCACATGCACATGAAATCCAAGCAAACATGATTTATCAGGACTCACTGGTTTCACATCTGGGCCCTACGAAACCATAGGGACATGAGCAGGTGTCTCGACCCACGCAGGTGCCTCCGTACAGGCAGGGCAAACTGCAGAGAGCTGCAGGGATATTCATACGACCAAATGCACACAAAATACAGTCATATTTCACACAAAGCAAACAGCTAACACATAACTCATCAAGGCTGCACAGATTATTTGGCACAGTTGCCTCTTTATGGAAAGGGCAAATGGCACAGATTTGCAGATTTATATGCTGCTTCACACTAGTTCACAACATTAACCCACATAGATGTCAAATTTTCAGTCTTTCCTCTACACAAAAGGCGTGTACAATTTTTTGTCAAATAAAGATGTCTCCTAAATCTGTGAATGGGTAAATGACATGACGGGTCATTTTTTTGTCCAAAGGCCTTAATAATAATAAAAAACAAAGATATGACATCCAAAGTATGTAAGGTAGTACAACTAGATCACTTTTATTGAATCCAAAAGGTTTTAATTATATTTTGCTACATATAAAGGTATTTTAAAGATTTTGAAGTGTCAAAAGGTCATTTGGTTTAACTGTCCAAAGGCCAATACAGCCACTTCATTTGTGATTAAAATATCTTAAAATGTAATAAACGTATATATTTTTTATTCTGGCATGATTTTATATCATCACATATCAACATAGTGCAAAACAGTATTAAAATTAAGTGTAGAAGTGGTGGCTTTGTTATGAGAAAGAATGTCCGGAAAAATGAATTTCATTAATGTCATTCGGAGTAACCAAAATGAAGGGACCGTTTTGGATCAAGTCATGCGTACAATATCATGTGACAGGATGTGACATCATTCAGACACCTGCATAGGACCACATGGTCATGAAGTAAAGTAACTAACTCTCTCTTAATTATTTGAAAAATTTATGTTTTCAGTTGCTCATACACATGTCACGAAACATCAGGTCATTCGGTACATCCGCTATAAAACATGGAAAATGCTGTAATATTTTAAAAACTTGTACTAAATATAAAATGTTTGATTGTCCTTTTGCTAGCTAGCTAGCAATCTAACTATCTAGCTAGCTAGATATCAGCCTGTTAGTATTGTTTGAACATATCGTCATTCGGTATAACCAAAAGTGTCATTCGGTAAAACTTACATTTTGGTAAAACCGAATGACTTTTTTGGTGACAAATTTTGTCCATCATGTAAAAAATGACAAAAGCAAAAACCACATAATCTCATTGTTAACACTTAATAAAACTTCAAAATTAATTATATCTCCATTAGTTTTTTTTTTTTACACTTTTAAAAACCTTATTCGTCAATGACCCGAATACCACCTGACTGCCAACTAGCAATAAAGGTAGCCAATTATGGTTCATAAACAAAAGGCCATTGGCCATAGACAAGCCCTCTTGATATGTTGTCCGAACTTTCTGTTTAATAGGAACGCAGGAAAAAACACACATACACACTTACCGCTTTCACAGGTCTCTCCATGGTAACCTGACATGCAGTCGCATACATCAGGCGCTACACATTTTCCTCCGTTCAGACAGGCTGGACTGCAGATAGCTGTGAGAATCCAAAATTACATTATTCTACAATTGCGTTATTTCCATACAAGTGTTGGTTTATGTGATCATACCTATGACAGAATTCACAAAATTACAAACAATGGTGTGTGTTTGTTTGTGACCTGTTTCGCAATTGGGGCCACTGTATCCCTTCTTGCAGCGACACGTGTTGGGGGCTGCACACTCCATATTTCTACCGCAGGCATGTCTGCACACGGCTGAAGGCACAAATGGCATGCAAACACAAATAACACATGGTCAGATTCACTCCATCAACAAGCAAACACATATTTGCCTCCATCTGCGGCCTGAAGCACAGAAAGCAAGAGAATATACAGATTCTTTATGTACTGTACCTATTTTAAATGTGTGCCTTTCACTTTAAATTAAAGTGAGTTCACTGAGTTGTTGTAAAAGTGCAGGTGATGCTGGTGTTATATTTTTAGATAATTACCATGTTTGCTTTTTAAGATTCACCCTAAGTTCTTCCTTCGAGCATTCTGAAAACTACAGGGCTGATTTGAATAGTTGGGTAACTTTCACCACATGTTTAATGAAAACTATATCCACTGCCATCTGCTTTGTAGAGCTCAACGCAAGACACCTGTGAATGTTTTGTGCATGTTCACGCTATATTCATACCTTGAAACAGTGCCTGAAAATAATCCATGAATGCATAAGTAATCATTGTGTTGAGTAAATTTCAACAGTAATGCAATATCATGGGGTTACAATAGCAAACATGTTTCTGGTGATTCTTCCACACACTGCTCCTAATTTTCTCAGGTTCACGAACCCATGGGATAGAGCTCAAGGAATGTATTTATTCCTTATGCCTAGAGCATGCTCGGGGAGTGAGCTTATTGTTTACACCAGTTACTGTCAGTTGTCAGTCTTAAACTCCACATGCTACATACTTTTTTGTATTTTAGACCTCAGACGGCATGCCCACATTTCACTGAACTATTGGACATAAAATTGGCAATTACTATACAAATATTGGTAGTTCCAATCGCACTGGCTACCTTATTTAACCCTAAAAGATTCATAGTAGTATTTTAAGGGTACATTTATGACTACTCTAAAGTACTAATGTGTAACTTTTAGGGGTGGATAAGGATCAAAAATTCAGGGTACAAAATGTTGTACACCTAAGTAGGTATTTTTTGCTCTGCCATTTATGTGATGGATAAGTCTCCAAAGTTGGGCTCATCATTGAATTATAAAGAAAAGTCATCTATACATCTAAAATTACCTCTGCACATTCGGCCATCTCCAGTGTATCCCAAAGGACACCTCTTACATCTAGGTTGCCCGTCATCTGCAAGCTCACAGTGGACTCCTGGGAAACAAGGGACATCTGCACAGGTGAAGCTTCTCTCCTCTAACAGAACGACATTTCTGCTCTTGCTTTGGTGTTCACGGTTCTGAAGAGTCAGTTGATTGTCCAGAGATTGGGTGTGGCTTTGTTCACCAAGGTAGGTGAAGCTCTCCTGGGGCAGTGGTTGGGTCTCGTCTGGGTCTTGGATTCCGGCTCCAAGGCCTCCATCTGCAGAGAACTCTGACTCCGAGAAGAAGGAGAGGGAAGTTAGGGCTGATGTTAGGGGTTGCTGGTTGTCTGGAGGTGTCCAAGGTCTTGATCGGGTAATTGTGACCGGACTGGATTGCTGTGGAGACTGCCTCAGTGCCTCGACATGTCTCGAAGTATGAGGTAAGGTGACTTTTCCAGACGTGATGCCCAAAAATCCATGTGCCAAGACTTTAAATGAAGAATCTCGCTCCTCTGGACCTGGAAGAACATTCAGTTGATTGTGAGAGCCAGAGAGGAGTTGATCCCTGCTGCTGGTTGAGGCAGTTGTGCGTCCCACCATCAGCGCCAACTCCCCTTTCCCTGTGACAGGTGGAAAGGTTGGTGGGTGGGGGATATAAGAGGTGGCCTGATGGTGTGGGCTCCTCACTGGTAAGGATAGGCGTCTCTGAGGTTGCCTGAATGGAAGGACAGGGAGGTGCAGATGTGGAACGCTGTGGGAGACATGGGGTAGGTTGTTCTTGGCTTGGGTCAGTTGCGGAGAGTAGCGGGGTGCTAGATGAAAGGACAAGCTTATTACGCAAGATGGCAAGCAACTTGTCAAGCATATGAACAGTAAACATTTTAGTTCAGCTTTAAAAAGTTTACTTGTTGGTCACAACAAGGCACGGTAAGGCTCATTACCAAGCAAGGACACCAAAATGAAAGGAAGAGATTGACTGAATTCTGCAGTTATGATTCACGAAAATCCTCTGGAGATCTTGAACAGACCTTTGAAGATTTTACACAATGAGACCACCAGAAGTGCCATTATGATGCAATAGAGCGCAGTACTAGCTTAAAACATTTGGTGATGCTGGTATATTTACGCATAAACAACAGATAGTCGCTGTGGCCGCTCAACAAGATTTATTCTGTCCCCTATCCGCAAGCAAGGAACAAAGACGCAATACAACAAAACGCAATCCTAACAATAAAGACACACTGCAGTTTCTGAGTGTGTAGGAATCTGGGCCACATGTGGTGACAATGAGGGAATTAGCAAAATGAAGCTGTTTCTTTTCTAGTTCCCACTGTGGCTGCTCATGGATTCACTTCTGATAACGGCACTATTAGGAATGATTCCAGCAGTGGCCTATTCATAGGGAAAAATGCATTAAAAGTCATTACTCCGCTCTGAAGGCTTTTACCGTTGTGCTGCAATACTACAACCCAGGAAAATGTATTCGAGGGATTTTTCAAGCAAAGGAACAGATTAAGCAGTTTAACAACATTTCCATTGAATGAAATGTAACATACTGTACTCCGGGGATAAGAAGGGATAAGATGCAGTCTGGTAGTTTTGCTTTTCAAAATATAAAAAGAGAATCAAAGACCAAAGAACTAAAACAAGAAAAAAAAAAAAAAAAAACTGTTAGGCTACTCTTAAAAAAAAAAAAAAAAAAAAAAACAGTTTTCTGTTAACTCTTCCTTACTGTCTTTCCTCTCCTGATCCCCTCTCTAAATGAGTTTGCACATTCTTTTCCTAATTCTTTACTGTCTCATTCCGTTCCCTATTCCTGTCAGCCAAAAACACATTGAGGGTCAGCAACCACCGTGCCGCAGCCTGTGCATGACTGAGCATTAGACGTTTCCAGGTCTTAGTTATCAACCGTATCAAAGCACCTGTCGCGTTCTGAGGATTACGACAGCCTTGTTTCCTGTTCGTTATGTTTTCTCTAATTACTGGAGCTCAGAGCTTTTGGGAGATGAAACAAGGAGGATTATGAATGGATTGAAGAGAAAAACAGTGACAGACGAATTTTTAAACAAAGCTAAAATGTAATTTAGGTCTTCATAATGATGCAACAACTCTGACAAAGTTATATTGTTTAGTTTTGTGTTGATTAAAGGAGCTTATATAGTTGAGTCATTTAGGCTTTCCATTGATTTGAAGAACTGACTGCAATGTTTCAAAGAGTACTTACTGCTGTGCTTTGATTGTTTCATGCAGGTGCGTCCATTGCCATGGTAACCTGGTGGACATCGTCCGCAGACATAGCCAGTGTAGGGTGGCCGAAGGTCAATGCACTGAACACCTGGAAAACACGGCCTACTTGCACACTTGAATGTCACATTTAGTCCATTGGGAAAACCTGCACAGTGGAGAAACATGACATGGAGAGAATGGTTGCTTTTTAGGTTTGCCATAAATTTTGAATGCATGAATTTTCAGTTCTGTCAGCTTCATTAGCATCTTAGCAGGAGATTGATGTGAATTTAGGGTCAGAACCCCTCTGGGTTCTGGATCCTCTGGTGCATTCACCTTTACTTCAACTCCTACCAACAATTTCAGTCTCACGTGGCCTCCATATCCTACAATGGTTACCCAACCGCAACAGACTGGTGAAGGATTAGCTATGCAGGGAAATTGAGGTCTCGCTCGTACACTAAGGAAGAAGTGCTGATGTCAGAATGTGTGAAGCAATAGCCTGAAATTTTTACCTCATTTCCTGTGACTAAAAGTTACTCCATAGTTTTATACAACACTAAACAAACTGGCATCTTTTTTACTCCACCACATAGAGCCTACAAGACCCATCTGAGCACTTTTGGAGTGCACAGGAAATTATTTTTGCAGCAGTATATGGGGGTAACATCACCATATTTTATTGAATAAGTACGCCCTCATCTTGCTCACAATCACCCAGATGCATGCACCTGTTCTGTCGAGCGTCACGTGCCATATCAAATAAAACAAGAAGCCTGCCCTCTGCCAACGGAGCAGAGAAAGATGAAAGAGTTAGCAGCTGTCTTCCATTAAAAATAGATTTATCGGCCCTGTGATTACACATATCAAGGGTTATTGCCCGGGCTTTTTGTCCCATTTCTGCAAGGTCAGCACAAATCCCTTAGACAACGACGGGATTTATCGGCCGAGGGGGTGACAGCTTGCATCCCCTCTGCTTGCCATCTCATTTTCCTCCATAAGTGTGATGGCAGGCAATTTGCAAGCCGGCAAGACTGTATTAGCAAGAGATGAGGTGCTCCCAAGGATGATAGCAGCATTTCAGAGTGTGCTATTTGTCCCCGTTCCTCAAACTCTGACCTTAACTACCTTTCGGAAAAGATGACTCATGGGATAGCAAATCTTTGTGGACTTTACAAATCCCCCCTGTCCTCCATCTCAATCCTTTTGTTTCCTTCCCATCATTAATTACGACATAGACATGAAAGGTAAGTGCAAACGAGGGTTCGACAAAATACAAGGAGACGTATTGTTCGAATTGCTTTGAGTGCTGCCTGGGGACAAATGGCCATTGGAGACTGTCTAATTTCATTTTCAATTAGTTGATACAAAAGGACGACCAGGGTACCTGAGAATGACAAGAATTAATTTAACCTTTGGGTTTGTAGCACACAGTAACTCAAATGTAGGAGTCTCTTTTGGGATCCTATTAATGATTGTTTCTACATTGGTAATAACCTTTAAAATACAGACAACATTTCAAAACAATTACAGGGGGTCCCCCGTCTACGTTGACCCTCCGAGTTTGTAAAAGTAAAACGGTCTTTGCATAGAGTGAGAGAAACATTGTGTTAAATTAGTCAATTATAGACAATATGCACCTTTCCATACCCAGGTGAAAAAAAGTATACTTAAATACAAGCAAGAACATTCTTATTTTTTTGTGCTAAATAAAATTGTAAAAGGTATATACTATAAATACACTAATTAAAAGTATATTTGTACCTCAGTAGTGCTTCAGTGCACTTAAAAAAGTATACTAAATACCACTAATACTTAAATGGATTTTTAGTGCACTGAAATAAAGTATACTACCACAAAAATATAGAGAGGAGTTTTATTAGTGTATTTGTGCTTTGAATGCTTAGTTCAATCTTAATAGACTTTTAGTAATCCTACATTTAAATTAAATTGATTTTATTAAAAACATATTACTAATGTACTAGTTATAAGTAAATTTTGCCAACTGTGGTACTTAAGTACACTTAATATAAATGCACTAATTAGCACATAAAATTTTAGCGGATTTTTTATATATACACTGTCACTAAGTTCTATTTTAATAGATTTTCATGAAAAATAAAACATGCAGGTTAAATGTGTACTAAAATTCACAATTTAACAGTAAGTATACTTTTAGTATAAAGTACTTAAAAGTGCTATATTTTATATATTTTAACGTGGGAAAAAAAGTGCTACTAATGACATACTAATAGTGTACTTGATTGTACTTGTCACGGTTCGCGGGTTTACTGGTTTACTCTGTCTTTCTGCGAGTGTGTGTTGCTGCTGATGAGCTGATCAGCGTCAGCTAGGGCTCATCAGCGCCGCTATTTAATGTCTGTGCATTTTTGTGTTGTCAGATCTTTGGGGTGTTTGTGCAGTGTTAGTCCTGGCTGTGTTTGGATCTCTCTGGCCTCGTTCCTGTTCTGAATATTCCCCGTCGAGACAGTTTTGGATTACCCGTTAGACTCTTGTCGGAGGACTGGTTTGCCAATTGCAGTCTCTGCACTACCATGAAATAATTTGCCATCTGCACCCACGACATCTGACCCTTGCTATCTTTCCGGCTGTTCTTTTTCTTATTAAACTAATATTTGCTGCATTCTCTATTGAATCCTCCTTATTTCACATGACAGTACTATTTAAAGACACCATTAACATGCAGTTAAGTATATCATATAAAGGGAAAATACATTTGAAATAAATTATTTATTGTATAAAAATATGTGGGCAATACATCATCATTTTTAAAAAAAATCATTTTCTATATATTTATCATATATTTTAAATAATTCATAAGTGTATTTTCTAAGTCTGATGAATATATATAAAAGTGTATGAAAGATGGGTTCAAGGGTACTACAAGTGGTAAATAAATACATTTTTAAATACAGAGATAGTGTTAAAAGCACATTTTACTTCATATTCATGGTGTCTCAAAATAGCACAGTTGAGTACACTTAGATGTTCTTAAGATTATCTTAAGAAGTACTAAAGAAGAATTTTTACTATATTAAGTACAAAATTAGTGCATGAAAATAGAGCACTTTAAATACATTATGGAAGTGTACTAAGTGTACTAAAATAAAGTGTATTTTAAGAAATAAAGAAAGGACAATCCCAAATGAGACTGAATATCTCTGGTGTTGTTCTTAAGACTGCAATTGGGATTCAGAAGGGATCAAATTAAGACACTCTCTAAACATTCTGGTTCTCATATTTTTTCCTTGAGAATTTCAGTAATCTCCTCTAGAGTCTAAGATCTCGAAATTATCGAACTGTTCTCATATATGCAAAGATATTAAAGTCTGCAATCAAGATCTCAATATTTCTCATGAAATTCTTTATAGATTCTTCATTAAATTCTTCATTTTTATTTCTCTAAAATATTTTTTTGAAGACAATCAGACAAAATGTGAAGGGAAATATTGAAAGATGATGTTGTGGTAATAAAATAAAAACAAAAAGCCGCAAAAAATCTCTTTGCAAAGCTTGTTAGAGTACAAATATTCCCTTGGGAACCCCATCAAGTCTCTGTGGTTGATATCTCATCTTTCTATCTTTCCATTTTACTCCCAGAGGACATAACCTGAGGGAGTGAAAAGGAGAAGTGAGGGAAGATGAGGAGAGGAAATGGAGCCATAAAGCCAATTTACATTCCCCAAACTGATGTCCTCCAGGGGCCTGTTGTGCCAGTCCCAGCAAATATCGTTAGGCACCTGAGCTATTTGCAACAAAGTGCCATAAAGATAGGTCTTATGACTTGTGCGCTCCATTTCTCGTGTCTTTGACAGGTCTGTGTGAGGAAAAGACCAAAATTCCAATCGTAAATCTCACTTCCAATCGTGTTCAGGTATTCTTATAATGATGCTACACACCAGGTTTAACATCAAAAATGTAATTGGTTTTCACCTAGGTCAGATGATTTGGATGCTGGAGTTCATATTGAGATCTTTGACTTTTAATTTCAGACTTTGGTCCCCTGACATTCAGACATTGTTGAGATATCCTCCAAAGCTCAGAAGACCTTTAAATTTTCAGTTGTTTCTCTTTCAGTAGGGACACATTGGACACTATTTTTTTTTTGCTGACAAAAAGACCCTAGCAATTTCACTTCTGTTTCCTCTAGGGTTTAAGGAACCAACAAGAATTTGCTGAGAAATGTCAGAGTTCATATTTAAATTTTTAACTCTTGAGTGTTTTTAAAAATGTGATGGAAATTTGAGACATTGTTGAGATCTTTTTCTAAACTCTCAAGAAAATATAGGTAATATTACTAAGGTCTTTTTTCTCAGTAGACTTCTTTAATATTGTTAAAATTGTTTCTCTCAGATAGCAATGAGGAGATGTTAGTTTATGTTTCTCTGTTTTTCCCCTCATGCTAAAAGACTCCAGTAATTTCAAATATGTCTCTTCAATTTTTTTGTATAGTTTCACCATCATCAGCTTTTTAAATTACCTTTTGAAAGTAAAGCTGGGTGCAAGCTGTGCGATTTCTAATAGTCCTTTACGATTGTTGCTTGCCAGACTGTACAACAGTCAAGACGTGTTAAAAACGGACGCGTGCTTGAAAACTCGTCCGGAGTTTTACATCATCAACCCACACACATTCGGTGACAGTGAGCTGAATTACATGCGGGACTGAAATGGTGGCTAACAAAGAAATCTCTAGAGTTAATTTTGATCATGGCTTATCTTGGAAAACTAAGACAATTTGACGTTTGTCGTAGGAGAAGTCACACTGCAGGATTGTGCGCTAAAACTTCTGACACTGCCAGGATTTCGTCTGAGGTGAAATTTGATCGCAGCGGACGGTCATTAATCGGCTGTTGGTGAACATGTCAAACTAGCGATCAAAGACTACAGATTTTTGTCTAGGATTATAGGAATCTTTTAGGATTCTCAAAATTTGTCTCAGACGACCAAATCATGGCCAAAATCGCACAGTGTGTACCCGCCTTGAAAGATTGTATCAATTTCATAATTTCACCAGTAGGTGGTGACTGTTAAAAAATGTGTTTGTCATTGAATCATTTAAGAGATTCATTCAAAAACATTGATCCATATAATAATGAAACAAGTAAAGTCTTTATGAGTTAGTCACTGATTCATTCATTCAAACCGATATTTAAAAAATGTATTATTTAATAAAAATTAATTATTTTTATTAAATACACTGCAGCTATTAACATTTTGTCAGAACCTCGAGTCCCTATTTAAAAAACAAAAAACAAAAATGTGATTCTCAATTTATCCAGAATCGTGCAGCTCTAAATCTCTTTAACATCTCAGTTACTTCACCCTAAGAACAAAAAGATTGGTTGGAGCTCAAATGGATACATGGATACGTTTTTATCTCTTGTGTTTTAGATTTTCTTTCTCCTGACAAAAAAGACACAAGCAATAATTTTTAGAGTGTTTCCTCTAAAATTAAAAAAAAAATAATTGAGATTTAAGGATTTAATTATACAATATATTAAAGAGATCTCATTTCACTTTCCTACAGGATTATAAAACTGATTTGACTACGTGTCTCTTGACTATTACTCTTCCAAATAGAGTGAGAGACGTCCTTTACCTAACCTTGCCGTCGAGTCTCATAGAGAGCATGAATGCCCGGCATGGCTAATTAGAATCGCTAATTTCAGGCATTATACCAAGACGAGAGGGTAAGAGGTGCGAGCACAAAGGCATGCCAGCAGGCCTTGTCTTGCTTTGTGCTTAGCAGCTGGAGGAAAGTCATTTTCTGGGAACATCACACACACAAAAAAAAACCAGCACAGGAAATGACTCTTGGGGGATTGAAGGGACATCACGCTGCGTCAGGGAAAGACAAAGAATCGTTTTCTGCAATGTCATGACTCCAGCAGTGGGCGATTTGGCTCCAAACGAAACCCTCACGGTTTTGTTTCCTGGCCATCTGTGGACATGTAGAGACAGAACAATGGAAACAACTACTTGCCAGTTCTCTGACTCGCGCTGGTGGCAGCTTTGGTGACCGAGGTCTTGCTTGGAGCTTCGTTGGACTCCATCGAGAGGTGAGTGGAGGTCGTTTTAGGGAGGGGGGTGGCCATTTTGCTGATGGGCCGCACCACAGGAGCCACGGATGAAGAGATGGCCTGAGAGGTGATGGGACGAGATGTGACCAATCTTGCTGGTGCTGATGAAAAAAAGAGATGGAGAGACATGATTCAAAAGAACTTGACAGCTTTTGTTACTGATGCCACAAGCGTAGAATGAAGACTAGAGAGTGGGGTAAGATGTGTTGCCCCCTTAATCACGCAAACTGTGGACAATTTTGGTCACATCACCATATATTTAGGAAGGACCCATCATGCACAAGTGCCTGGGACTGAGTGATGCACATGGAAAAAAAAAAAAAAAAAAAAAAAAAGTACAAATTTTTTTACTAGTTGAAAAAAATTGAGGTATGGAAGCTTTTTTCCGCCACTGAATAAAAAATAAAAAGGTAATCGTGGCTTTTTATCTCACAATTCTGACTTTCTTTCTTGCAATTGAGAGTTTACATCTCGCAATTCTGACTTTATAACTTGCATTTACGATTTTATATCTCGAAAAAAAAAAGTCAGAATTGTGAGATACAATTATCTGTTACATTTTTACATCTTTTACATTTTCTGTGCATATTGTTGTTCAGAAAAAAAGGTTTTCATAACGTTTCATCAAAATCAAATAACTTCCTTCACCTTTGAAAAGACTGCTGATGTTACCACATGGGTATGAAAAACAATATTAAACTAATTAACTAAGTTTTTTTGTTTTCTAATACAATATGTTCTGAGTAATACAGAATCTGATGGATGATCACAGTCTTGTGGTTTGAGTTTCACTTCTGTTTCCACTGGAGAATGAAAAATGTGTGATTGAAGATCTCTTTGACTCTATTTTCCCCATTTTCCAAGACTGATACCTTGTGTTAGTTGAACATCTTGTGCCGAATTGGGCTTGATACAACAACTGCCTAGCAATTTCAGCCACTCTGAAATGTTCTTCAAGGAAAAGGAGTCGCACACCTCAGACTGTATAAGTTCACTTCATCACTCTCTCTCTCTCTCTCCACATGAAAACCAAGATGTTTTACCAATTATTTCTGGACAAGAGCAGAGTCTGGCATAGTGTCTGTGTGTGCACAAGGTGGATAACTATTTTTTGCCATCTGGACTGTATCTGCTGGTCATAATCAAAACAGGCTGGCAGATCTAGCTCTTGCTGCTCTGTTGTATTTCTGCATGCTGCAATCACACAGATTGTGTTTGTAATGGTGGCCCGGGCCTGGATGAAGAAGTCATCAAATCGATGTCCCTCTGATGGGGGAAACTGAACACAGGGCTTCTGTGAACGAGGGTTTATCACTTGCAGATTACAGTCAAAAGACATTTGCAGAGCATTTTGTCAAAGCGTATGGAGGAAGATGGAAACCATCTGTGAGAAGCCCCTTGAGCAACAGTGCAGAGACAAACACAACGCATCTTTTCGTGAAACAGACACAATCAATCACTAAGATTTAAGGTCCTAGGTTTATGAAAGGCTAAATGACAATAGATGTCTGAGTTGATAGAAAATATCTTGTTTAAAGGTGCCCTAGAATTGACATTTTACAAGATGTAATATAAGTATAAAGTGTCCCCAGAATGTGTCTGTGAAGTTTCAGCTCAAAATACCCCATAGATTTTTTTATTATACCATGTTTTAACTGCCTATTTTGGGGTGTCATTAAAAATGCTCTGATTTGGGGTGTGTACACCTTTAAATGCTTGTGCTCCCCGCCCCCAAGCTCGAGACTCCAATACAGTAAGAATACATGTTGAAACATAAATGTGGTAACTTTAACCACATTTAACAGTACATTATCAACATGCTAGCAAAACATTTAGAAAGACAATTTACAAATATCACTAAATATGTCATGATATCATGGATCATGAACAGTTATGCATCCATCTGCCATTTTCGCTATTGACATTGCTTGCTTCACAATACCTGCAGAACGTCTGATGATTCGGCTATACAGCTCCAGATGTTAATACTGCCTTGCCTTGAACATGGGCTGGTATTTGCAAATTTTGGGGGCGTATATATTAATGATCCCGACTGTTGCATCACGGTCGGTGTTATGTTGAGATTCGCCTGTTTTTCCGTGGTGTTTTTCACGGACGAGATTTACATATGAAGGAGGAAACAATGGTGTTTGAGGCTCACAGTATGTCATTTCCATGTACAGAACTCTTATTATTCAACTATGCCAAGGTAAATTCAATTTTCAATTCTAGGGCACCTTTAAGGTCTCAGAAATATAATGTTTGTATTCATGTATTCATACACATTGCATTTTAAATAAATGTTTTTATTTAATTACTTCGAAAATGTCAAGTGGTATAATTATTGTGTTTCTCTTCCCCGCTTTTAGAGGACAATACCCTCATACCAGGCAGTCATTGTAAATAAAAATTTTGTTCTTAAGCAATTTGCCTCTTAAATAAGTGTAAAATACATCATTTGTATTTGTTGCACACATCCTAATCACTATTTAACAAACATTACAATACTTCAAGAATATTTTCATGTGAAAAAAAAAAAAGTCTTCAAATTAGGCTTTTTTTTCTTTTTTACAACCTCTAGACAATTACACGTAAACAAAATGAATTTTACTTTAAAAGTAAAACTTTATCGCAAGAGGTGTATTCATTCTTATTTTCTATATGATTTGTATTGTTAATGTTTTAATAACCATATTAGTGATTAAACGTTTTAATCTTAACAAAAGTATTTTTTAAAAATTAATTTTTTTAAAATAAAATATATTTAAAGATTTTATTTATCAAAATCTCAATATCAAAATCTAAAGAAATATTTATAAATATTATATTTATAATTATTTAATTAACAAGAAATAGTGAAAAATATCAAGTCGATATACACTATATTGCCAAAGGTTTTGGGACGCCTCCACTTACATGCACATGAGCTTTAATGACATCCCATTCTTAATCCGTAGGGTTTAATATGGAGTTGGCCCACCCTTTGCAGCTATAACAGCCTCGACTCTTCTGGGAAGGCTTTCCACAAAGTTTAAGAGTGTGTTTATGGGAATTTTTGACCATTCTTCTAGAAGCGCATTTGTGAGGTCAGGCATTGATGTTGGCGAGAAGGCCTGGCTCACAGTCTCCGCTCTAATTCATCCCAAAGGTGTTCTATCGGGTTGAGGTCAGGACTCTGTGCAGGCCAGTCAAGTTCCTCCACACCACAGCCGGCGTGTGCCTATAGGCGAACTAGGCAGCCACCTAAGGTGGCAGCACAGTGAGGGTGGCAAAAAGGAGAGGGATTTAGTTTTTAAGTTAATTCATTTTTTTGGACATTTGTTTGGAATTATTTTACTTATATCAAAAAGTTATCACCCGATTAGTTATTCTAAATCTAAATTATCTTTCCCTCATTCTATCGAGTACCAAACCCTGCCCCAACCTACAGTGGCATATCACTGAACAAAAAACCCGCGTTTTGAGCGGTGAGTGGACTATGAGTTTGCACAATCGCAAATTCTCTCGTAAAAACAAAGAAGTTTAGACATTATGCAAATAAGAGATTCAGTGTGTGACAGCTTCATTTATTATAACAGAACTTTGTGAGATATGACAACTTTTTAGTGATTATAGAGGGAGCACTCTTTGCGCACTTTCTGCCATGCCAAATCCCTTATACAGAATTTTCTGTTAAAATAAACAGTGGTTTGTGAACGTAGTGTACAGATGTCCCCGTTTTCCGGGGACAATCACGGTTTTTGGTGCTCCGTCCCCGACTGGAAATGTCCCCGTTTTACAGCTTGTTCAAAATAGTCTGCAAATACATTGCAAAAAAGCCTGACCTGCAGCCTGTTGGTTATCGGAGCAATCATGTAGTGATTATATTCACCAACAGAGGGGGCTGTGCAGCTACACTGTCACTGCTACACTTGGTCGCGTGCGTGCCGCTACTTCATGAAGAACGTAACCTGGACCAGAGCGGCATTATCATCAATTATCAAAAGAAACATCGTTATCTGTTTCTACTGGGAAGGTAGTAACATACTAACTATTCATGTTAAATTAAAGTAATAAGGTTATGTGTTTTATAACAGGGTGCGGGATAGTTTTGAACAATTTAAACGTCCCCAGTCACAACGCAGCAATTTCCACACACGTCTTATCACGTGGTGAAGGTACACTCAGATATGAATAAATAAACAATCATACACTTGCAACTTGTGCTTAAAATGAGTTTAAAATGCAAAATAATAGTTCAAAATAGTTACAAGTTTAAAAAGTTGTAATTTCTGTACCATAGCTTAGGCTAGCCTATAAACAGCTCGTAAAAATGAAAATATTAAATTCAATAATAAATGTAAAAAATATTTGTTAAATGCTGTTTTATTTATCTTATCTCATATTTATGTTATTTTGTATTTTTGTAATGTAATTTTTCAAAATAGTGTAGTAGTTTTTTTAGTTAGGCCTGGTTAATAGTGTAATAGTTTTTTAGTGAATTGTATTAAAAACAGAACAAAAATCCTAATAATAAAATTAAATCATAATAATTATTAATGTAATGATATAGGGAACCTGCAACAATTAAAAAAACAAAAACATTCAAAAATGTACTGTCCCCGTTTTTTATTAATAGATAATAACAAATGAGATTTCGGTGAGATTTTTAACACTCAAATAGGAAATGTCCAAAAGTTTTCAGAAATTTGGTCACCTTAGACGCTTTAATAACAAATGGTTTATCAGGAGTGTTTATGCTGCTGGGCTGTGTAGGTTTTGCGACGATACGTGAACTGAAACTATTAGAATGAAATTGAAATATGTGTTTTTAAAGGTGAAGCACTTCTCGTTAGCTTTAAGTTAGTTCACCCTCCGCCTATGTGTGTGTGAGAGAAAGCGGAGGAGTCAAGTAGCTTTGTGTGCACAATATTTCTAAATGCCATATATTTATAACCTCTATTCATAATGAAGAGCTGTGCACGTGCAAGTGACGGGATTTTGGGTGTGAGAACCCAAACCGCAAACTGTCTTTATGTCGAAGCAGGCTACTGCCGGCCCAATTTATCAGCGGCCCACCAGGAATTTTCCTGAATCTTCCAGGAGATATAGTAAGAATATTATATAAGTGTTTGCATTTGCAGTTAGTGGTTACGTGCTGATTATTTTTTACATTGCCGTATGAAAAAAAAAAAGAAAGAAATCCGAAAATCTGCTTGTACATGATTTTATATTAGTGCAAGTATATTAATAAATAAACAAAACCTCCAGTCTTTCACATGCATCTCATAGTGAGTGTGAAGTGGGGGTGGCACGACAGTGTTTTGCCTAGAGCGGCAGTTGAGCTTGTGCCGGCCCTGCTCCACACCAAACTCGCTCATCCATGTATTTATTGACCTTGCTTTGTGCACTGGTGTGCAGTCATGTTGGAACAGGAAGGGGCCATCCCCAAACTGTTCCCACAAAGTTGAGAGCATGAAATTGTCCAAAATGTCTTGGTATGCTGAAGCATTAAGAGTTCCTTTCACTGGAACTAAGGGGCCAAGCCCAACCCCTGAAAAACAACCCCACACCATAATCCCCCCTCCACCAAACTTTACACGTGGCACAATGCAGTCAGGCAAGTACCGCTCTCCTGGCAACCACCAAACCCAGACTCGTCCATCGGATTGCCAGACAGTTTAACTTACTCTTTTTCAGAGGCAGACCTCAGAGGCAGAAATTTAGGGTTCTTACCTTTGCAGGAGATCCCATCTCCCTCCAGGCCCCGAGGGCAGGGGCCACACCTGAAAGAGCCAAAGCCGTTCACACATCTGACTCCAGGAAAACATGCCCCCCTCACACACTCATTCACATCATCCTGACATGTGACACCTATGGACAGAAAAAAAAAAAAAAATTATTATTATCATTAAATATGTCTGTATGGAGCCCATAAAGGGACATTTAGTTCTCTTGCAAACTTTGTGTTTGCTCAGGGGATCGCAAAACATGAAAACGCATTGAAATATATTTTTTCCTCCCATCTCATATTTTATCCATCACCATGTCCCTTTAGACTCTTTACATCTATGTATTAGTGTTGTGGGTTTTTCAGTGATTCTTTCTGAATGTTACATCGTTACTCCAGTAGGTGGTGACAAGTGGCTTTAGGAATGATTCATTCAAAGATTCGTTCAAAACACTGATTAATTCACAAAAAAAAACTTTAAGGTGCGGTCACAATCACGAAATTCCGTGGAAATTAACCCCTGGACTGACCCCAAAAATGGTAAATGTGACTGCACCTTTAATGTGGTAATAACTAAATCACTCACAATCCGTTTGAAACACTGACTATGCATCCGAAATCGAATACTTCCCTACTATATAGAATGTGAAAAACAGAACACCAAAATATTTATATGTCCAAATACATAGTATTTGACAAACAGTAGGCAAAAAGTCCCCGGATGACCTACTAATCTGCCGAGATTCTGAAGAATGCATTAGATGGACACTTTACTATCCCATGAAGCCACAGAAGGGGATATATGAATGACAGTGAAGCATCGAAACTGACACTGGTAGGTCAAGTGACAGTAACAACATGGAGAACGTAGTACGTCTGAATTTCATTCATGCTACCCATATTCATACTATACAGAGTTTACTTTTTAACAATTGTGAAGTAAATTCAAATTCAAATGTAGTACCTACTCAGAAAGTATGCGATTTCGGACACAGCGTGATTCTTTCAGAAACTAAACAGTAAGTACTTGAATCATTCACTTAAATGATTCATTCAAACACAATGATTCGCTCAAAAACGAAACTCTAATGTGGGCAAAAATATACAATGTAACTGACAATATTGTGTTTAAAACATAAGTTATTCAATATTATCTTGTTTGTTGAACCTGCTATAGTTAATTGTCTTTAAATCACGATAGCGACTGCATAGCAATTGCCTAGTAACCACCAGAATTGTGACGGCAAGTTTACGACAATCATTTTCCTCAGAAAGTGTAACGTCTCGGTTACAAAGGTAACCCTCGTTCCCTGAAGGAGGGAACGGAGACGTACGTCGGACAGACCGACGAATAGGAATCTCGCTAGAGAGGCCAATCTACTTCGAGTGTAACTACAATGAGCCAATGCACATTGGCATGCAATCATATGCAGCAGCTGCTCGCCTCGCAGCGCGGGTACATAATGAGCAGCAGGTGCGTTGCATCTTCAGGTTTTCGCTGAGGAGCCGAACCGGATAGGCGGCAGCAACAGCGGGGTACAGGGCCTGTGGCGATGGGACGTACGTCTCCGTTCCCTCCTTCAGGGAACGAGGGTTACCTTTGTAACCGAGACGTTCCCATTCAGTCGGTCACGTTCGACGTACGTCGGACAGACCGACGAATAGGAATCCCTACCAAAGCGCCACAGGAGCTGCCCCCTTCCAACGCTCTGTTGTAAGCCACCTGAACCCCCTTGCCTAAGGACGGTGGGACAGGGCTAACACAGAGAGTGTCGATCACTGCTGTTCCCCAAAACCCATTCAGTGAGACCATTGGATAACGCTGGGAAAGCGTACCCTTTCGCTGGGAAAGGAACGCTGCGGAAGCCACATCCTTCCCCGAAGGAGTTATGTGGAGAAGTACATATGGACTAACCCGTGAGGGCTGTACTACATATGGAAGTACTGGGGTGACTCCAACTCGATGAGGTGGGTTCTCCCAGAGGAAAGACACGGGCTTCGTTTAGGAGCAACCGTGGAACTAGACATAGGGGATCCCCGTAGGGTCACACATATGAAACCCAGCCTAAACCCGGTTCTCAAGGATGCAGCGGAGTATAGGCCTGGCGCCAGACACTCCGCCACGTCGGCTGCCGAAGGGAGAACGGAGGACTCAACAGGGTCTGCCTTGTAGGGACTCTCTGGAGAAGAAGTGCGTGTAGCGCAGCAAGCCGACACTAAGCCGGGGCCTCTCCGTGCCTCTGACCTGAGGTGAGAACACGGGAGGAGACCGGCTCGACACAAAGGCTATAAAATCTAGCGAACGTGTTAGGTGTCGCCCAGCCCGCAGCTCTACAAATGTCTGTTAGCGGCGCCACGAGCCAGCGCCCAGGAGGATGCAACACCTCTCGTAGAGTGAGCATGCAACCTGAGCGGGCAGGGCACGCCTTGGGCTTGGTAAGCCAAGGCGATGGCGTCCACTATCCAGTGGGCCATCCTCTGCTTGGAGACAGCCTTTCCCTTCTGCTGGCCTCCGTAACAAACAAAGAGCTGGTCTGAGGTCCTGAAGCTTTGAGTTCTGTCTATGTACAGTCGCAAGGCGCGAACTGGACAGAGCAAAGCTAGGGCTGGGTCTGCCTCCTCCGAGGGCAGCGCTTGCAGGTTCACTACCTGGTCCCTGAAGGGAGTGGTAGGAACCTTGGGCACGTAGCCAGGCCGGGGTCTCAGTACCACGTGGCCGTCACCCGGCCCGAACTCTAGGCACGATTCGTCGACCGAAAAAGACTGCAGGTCCCCTACCCTCTTGATGGAGGCCAATGCAACCAGCAGCAAAGTCTTCATAGACAGAATCTTTAAGTCTGCTGATTGCAAGGGCTCAAAGGGAGCAATCTGGAGTGCTCTTAGCACCAGAGCAAGGTCCCAAGAGGGTATGGAGGGAGGACGAGGAGGATTTAACCGTCTCGCCCCCCTAAGGAACCTGACGACCAGGTCATGCTGACCAACAGACTTGCCATCTATGTGGTCGTGGTATGCGGAGATAGCAGCAGTATGGACTTTAAGGGTGGAGGGGGACAGCCTACGCTCCAACCCTTGCTGCAGGAAGGAAAGCACGACACCGATCGAGCATCTTCGGGGTCTTCTCGGCGAAGAACACCACTTTCGACGAACAGGTTCCACTTCGAGGCGTAAGCACATCTCGTAGATGGTGCACGTGCGAAGTGATGGTGTTAAGTACCTCGGGGGGTAAGTCACCTAGAACCTCCGCGTCCCGTCCAGGGACCAGACATGGAGTTTCCAGAGGTCTGGGCCGGGTGCCAGAGAGTGCCCCATCTCTGAGAAAGAAGGTCCTTCCTCAGAGGAATGGGCCAGGGAGGGCTGTCGCGAGTGAGAGTTCTGGGAACCAGGTCGGTTGGGCCAGTAGGGCGCAACTAGCAGGACCTGCTCCTCGTCCTCCTGACTTTGCACAGGGTCTGTGCAAGTAGGCTCACTGGGGAAACGCATATTTGCGAAGGCCCGGGGCCAGCTGTGTGCCAGCGCATCTGTTCCGAGTGTTCCCTCGGACAGGGAGTAAAACAACTGGCAGTGGGAGGTTTCTGGTGAGGCAAACAGGTCTACCTGAGCCTCTCCGAACTCTCTCCAGATCAGCTGGACCACCTGGGGGTGGAGTCGCCACTCTCCTGGCAGCGCAGCTCGTGATAGCTCGTCGGCCACACGGTTGAGCACACCGGGGACATGAATGGCACGAAGCGACCTCAGATGCTTCTGACTCCAGAGGAGGAGATGGCGGGCGAAGTTGCGACATGCGGCGGGGCGTAGACCACCTTGGCGGTTGATGCACGCCAGCGGTCGCAGTGTTGTCCGTGCGGACCAGTACATGCTTGCCCGTAGCAGTCCTTTGAGGCGGCTCAGAGCAAGGCGTACTGCCAGCAACTCGAGGCAGTTGATGTGCCAATGCAGATGGGGGCCCGTCCACACCCCTGAGACTGCATGCCCGTTGTACGTGGCACCCCAGCCGGTGGCAGAGGCATCTGTGAATACCACAGCATGCCGGGACACTTGCTCTAGGGCACTCCTGCCCGAAGAAACAAGGGGTCCGACCACGGGCTGAAGGCTTGGCGACACTCCTGAGTGATTGCCACCCGGAACGTGCCACGTTGCCACGCCCATCTCGGGACTCGGCCGTGAAGCCAGTGTTGAAGCGGCCTCATATGAAGCAGACCGGCGGGGTTACGCCGCTGCGGCCGCCATATGCCCCAGGAGCCTCTGAAAGAATTTCAGTGGAGCCGCTGTCCTGCCGTTGAACGTATTCAGGCAGTTCAACACCGACTGAGCACGTTCCTCTGTGAGGTGTGCTATCTGTTCGACCGAATCCAACTCCATACCGAGAAAAGAGATCCTCTGCACTGGGGAGAGTTTGCTCTTTTCCCAGTTGACCTGAAGACCCAACTGGCTGAGGTGTCTGAGCACCAGATCCCTGTGTTCGCACAACTGATCCCGGGACTGTGCTAGAATGAGCCAGTCGTCGAGATAGTTGAGGATGCGAACACCCTGTTCTCTCATGGGAACAAGGGCTCCCTCCACGACTTTCGTGAAGATGCGGGGAGACAGGGCCAGCCCGAAGGGTAGGACTCTGTACTGATATGCTCGACCTTGAACGCCAAACGCAGGAATGGCCTGTGTCGCGGAAGAATCGAGACATGAAATCTGGCGTCCTTCAGGTTGATCGCTGCAAACCAATCCTGGGGACGGATGCACTCGAAAATGCGCTTCTGCGTGAGCATCTTGAACGGTAGCTTGTGAAGGCTCCGATTCAAGACTCGCAGGTCCAGGATAGGCCGTAACCCACCGCTTTTCTTGGGTACAATGAAGTAGGGACTGTAAAACCCTGACCTCATATCGGCTGGAGGGACCGGCTCTATCGCGTCCTTCGCCAGTAGGACCACGATCTCCAAGACGCAAGACATGGGCATCGACAGCCTTCACTGCAGTGAGGTGGATGCCCCTGAACTTGGGGGGGGGGACGCCGGGCGAACTGAATCGCATAGCTGAGCCTGATGGTCCGAATGAGCCAGCGAGACGGACTGGGGAGCGCTAACCAGGCTCGCAGAGACCGTACAAGCGGGACCAAAGGGACCGCAGGCGTACCCGCAGTGAGGCAGCGAGGTGGAACACAGGGACGCGGCTCAGGAGGCTCTCTGCGAGGCGGCCCGAGCGGGGTCAGAGTGTGCTGTGCAACACCTACCTGGTTCCACAGTCGGGCAGGGGGTGCAGGAGAGGCTTTGCTGCCTTCAACTGCACGCTGCTGCCCTCTGGCGAAGGAAGAGGGGGGATGAGAGTGGTGAGGTTTTTCTCCTCCCACTGCTCTCCACGCCCTCTTCAGACCCAAAGATGGAGAAACTGCTCTTTTTTGAAAATTTGGGTACCGCTGGCTGTTGGGCCAGCAGCAGAACAGAAACAAACCCAACAACAGGATTTACCACCCGGCCCTCCTCCGGGGGGGAGAGCAGCCCCACCCATCTCTGGGTCACCCGTCTCAGGTGATTTTACACTAACCACTTAAACAGTAGCAGAGCGGGAGGCGTCATCTTCCTGCAGCGGACCCAGTAGAGCAGGCTGGGCCGGAGTTTTTGCAGGGGCGACACCCTTGGCAACGAGCAGACTGAGGGCCCACGAGGAACTCAATGGTTTGTCGGGGGAGGCTCCCCGGTCTGCTACTAACTGAGGAGAACTGCTGGGCTCAGTCCCCGACAGTGTCACCGAAGAGGCCACCTTGTGAGATGGGAGTGTCGAGAAAGTGTTTTAGCTTGACGACCTCTCGCACCTCAGCAAGGTAAGCCAGGGGGGCGCTTCTGGACCACTGAGGTGGACATCGTCTGGCCGAAGGCCTGTGCCATGACTTTGATCACGGTTAGTCAACAGCGCAGCTCAACTCCGGCTCAGAACTACCCTCATGCATAAAGAGTGCCTTGGCCTCACATGCAGGGTGGGTGTGGTCTGAACAGCCACCCCACCCAAAAGGGTAGTGAGAGAGTGAAAAACTTTATGCAGATTTTGGCACTTTTGGCGTTCCATATTTATGGCACCAATATAGCTCCATACTGCCAAGTTTTCCCATGCACATCCGGAACACCCGGAAAGCATGGCTGTAAACTCTGAATCTGAGTCAGCATAAGCACACACCATTACAGTGGGCAGTGTCACCCTCATTTCCAGAGCATAACAGCCCTCTCTCCGATGCTGCAATCGACATCTGACCCTCAGCTGGAGCCCTGAATGAAATGCTAGGTTCCCTTATGAGAAGGACCAGCAATCCAATCCAGAAGCTACACAGCATGCAATGCGCTAGAGAGGAGGAGCCCTAGGGGTTGGTTCCCGAGTAACCCCTCAACCTCAACTCACCCAAGCCATTTCACCAAAGTAGACCTCTTCTGGTGCACCAGAGGGCGCTACAATGGAGATTAGGCAAGGAGACCACGCATCTAGAGCGCCGAGCGGCGCTGGGTTGCCGTGACAACCAGCGCTGCAGCCCGACAGCTCGACGGCACACGACACGCGCAGAGGAGCGAGGTTTGCTCTCGCTGATCTCCGCGATCTCCCAGAGTGTCGGGCAGACCAGCGGCTGTGCTTTTACACACAAGCGGCAGCTGGCCAACAACAGAGGGGACTCAAGCTTCCCGGAGAAAGAAGAGTCACGACCGGCGTGTCGGCGTGATCATGTTTTCATACGAAAACATGAACCACCCACGAACATCGTTTCAGCACGCGCCCAGACATGTGAAACAGTGATCGTGGCCGTCAGTGAGGACAGGAAACGACCGCATCCAGAAACACACAAATAGAATGTCATCTTTAAAAGACGCAAGCTCTACTTGTGTAAGCTCTTTTAGGGACTTTACTCTTTTAAAGTGCTGAAGCACGCAGAGGAACGGCCGCGCAACACAGACAGGGATTGTGTGCAGCCTGTCGTGTGCGCTCTCTCTCTTTGAAGGCGCTCACTCTTATCGGCCGTAAGCGAAAATAAAGAGAGGACTTCGACCCGCTGCTGTGCTGTTCGCCCGCACTAAAAAAAGAGAAGTTCAACCAAAAAGCTTGACTCGTCTTCTAGCAGACACTTGCTTGCAGAGAACAGGAACAAACACCGTTCGGCTCCGAAGCGAAAAGCTGAAGATGCAACGCACCTGCTGCTCATTATGTACCCGCGCTGCGAGGCGAGCAGCTGCTGCATATGATTGCATGCCAATGTGCATTGGCTCGTTGTAGTTACACTCGAAGTAGATTGGCCTCTCTAGCGAGATTCCTATTCGTCGGTCTGTCCGACGTACGTCGAACGTGACCGACTGAATGGGAACTAGTAAGTTGTTGGCCAGTATATTTTGATTCATATGCATTTTGATATGTTTATTATTGTCACTGTGAAAAACAATGGCATTTAGAGCCAATGTTACACTTTGACCCCTGACAAATTACTTTTTATCATTTTTATCCTAAAAAAACATTAAAATGTCCAAACACACTTCTCAGATACAGAATTTTGACATTAACCCAATGTAACGCACATTTGAAATTCAAATTATATGAAAAACACTAAAATTGTGGTGAAGCATTGTTTCTAGAGAATGATAATAATTTCCTCCACTTCTTTCGTCTGCTAAAACATCAAGTATCCATACCAAACACTGCTTTCAGCAAAGATAAAACGTTTCTGGACCGATTCATCACGGTGTTTTGGCCTGTGTACTACTCCCAGTAGCAGAATAGCATACAGATACTCTTTCCTCTGTGTGGGCTCAGTAGCTGCTGGGCATTTGTCCATTTTTATTTATTTATTTATTTATTTTTTATTTGTATTTGTGTTTTTTGTGGCTTCTCTTAGAAGAGTGTTTGAAGGGGATCTTTAAAAATGTCCAAACCACCTGCAAAGGCCCAAAGCATTACGAGCTACAGCAAAACACAAACTTTTATCCAATCAGCATTGTCGGTTCATCTCACGCATGCATATTAGTAGAAATGGACAAACTCTTCTGTTTCGATATACGCTGTGTGTCCTTATATATATATATATATATATATATATATATATATATATATATATATATATATATAAAAACACCAAGGTAAAAAGCTTGAATCTTGACAAGAAAGCTTTTCATTTCAACGTCAAGCAACAACAGTCATTGCATTCAGCCAGGAAAGACTAATTCGCACATCGCCAGTGAAGAGATTTCAACCAACAACCTCAGAATTGACACTGAGTGAAAACACCTCAGCATTTGTCTGAATATCCCAAGCAAGAGCACTTGTTGCTTTTGAGCCTTTTGTTTTCACCCACACACAGTATGCTCGGTTGCTTTCAAGCCTGAAGAAACTAAATGAGCTCGCTGGTCATAACTAGGACTGGGTTTTTGGCAAGATACGATAATATAATTGGATCGCAAATTAAATTGAGCCAAGAGTTTGTGCTTAATTAGATGACCTGCTTCATAGTCAATAAGAAAAAATGCACACACTAATAAATACAAAATAGTGATCCAAGGATGAGGTATCAATGCAGTATTTTGAGAACCTAGTCATCATATAGTATATATATTATACAACAGCTCTTTATGGTTCTTGAATCTGATTGGCTGAGAGCCGTGCGATATTCCACCAGTATCAGCAATGGAACCGTTTCACCGTTTGAATCACTCCGCTTGGGGCGACTGTCAGGGTGGTCGACCAAATCCACCATATTTTAAAAAAAAATACTACTGTTGTTGTGTCATGAAATGTAGTTTTAAGAGGTTTTTTTAGGTGAGAATGTAGTTATTTAGACCTCAAATATGTAACTTGTACATAAACATAGCACCTATTCTACTATTTGTTTAGACTCTTTCGGAGATGTGAGCTCCAGGCCGTCAGCGGCCTTTCAGCTGATCATGTACCCGCAGAGAACAGCTTCATCTCGGTCAGTCCTTCAGGAATTTGCCGCTGGCTCTTATGTAGATAGTTAAACATGAGATATAATTGATTTGTTGTATATCAAACAGGCAAGCTTTAGTCTTATTACTCTATTACTTGTTCCAGAGCAAAACGATTTGGGTTAAGGGGAAAATTAAATTTCCTAACTTTATATTTAGGCTATATTTAACTTAAATCCTGTACTAGAGTGCTGCTTTGTACGTTTGACTAAATTGTTTGCTTGTGTTTATTTCCTATTGTCTTTTAGAATGGCTATTGTTGTTTTTAATTTAAATATTGTTGTTCAATAAATATTATTGGTTACACTTTATTTTAAGGTGTCTTTGTTACACTGTAATTAAATATTTAAGTACAGAGTAATACTAAGTAACTAAGTACTTACTATAGATTTAGGATTAGGGTTTGATTTGGTTTAGGGTTAGTTGCATGTAATTATGCATAATTACTACATGTAACAGATGTAACAATGACACTAAAATAAAGTGCTACCATATTATTGTATATAAATAATATTCCGTATTTGGTATTGAGAAAGGGTCCGTTAGTGATCGTGATATGGACTTCAGTAAAAGTTACTTTATTACGCCATTAGATGGTGGCAAAGACTGCCTTTATAAGTGAGTCAGAACAAGGAAGTTGTTTTAGCACTGTGGGAAATCCCCTCAACTTTTAAAAGGACAAAGATATAGCTTTCCTCAGCAGACATTCAAACTGATTTTTTTATAATGGATATAATATAGTCATCAACCTGAAGAATGAATGCTATATCAGATGAAGGTAATACACTCATTTAGTCGATCTCTCTCTCATAATACCATACTACTCTACATAATACAATAAACTCATGTGATATTGCTCATATATATGGAACATAATTTGTGATATACCTGTGAGTCCAGCAGGACACTGGCATTTGAACCCATCGACCAGATCTACACACACTCCTGCTCCACAAGGGCTGGAGCCGCATTCATTCAGTTCCTCCTGGCACAGGTCACCATGGAAACCCGACGGGCACAAGCACAGGTACTCTCCACTGCCTGCTGGATACTTGATGTTAGTCACACACGTCCCTCCGTTAATGCAGCCACATGGCCGTACGATAACCTGTAACAATGGAAATGTGGACAGAACTGTAAGGTAATGCAAATAGAAATAAAACTAAGGCTGTGTCCGAAATCACCCCCTATAGCTTTAAATAGGGCACTATTTGAGGGGACAGCCATTTGTAGTGGTGTCCGAAACCATAGTGGACAATATCGAGTCCACTCATTCAAAGCTTGCTCTGTTTTGCTGTAGATCATTACACTGTTACGCTGCCTCAGAAGTCTGTCCGAAATCAGTTTCGTGAGGTGCTTTCGTGCGCAAACGCTGCCTGCAGAGTCACTGCCTGATAGGGCAGCGAGGCAACAAGTCAGCTGCCTAAGATTTCGGATGCAGCCACTCACTTGTTTTCATTCACTCCTTCAAGTGGACTATATTAGTGGAGTAATGTAGGGAATAGTGAATGAGGGTATTGGGGGCAGTTTCGAACACAGCATAATTCAACTTTGTGTCTCAAAAACCCAAAATTGTGAGAATTTAATAAAAAAATATAAGACTGAATAAAAAAAAAGTATAAGATTAAGTATATTAATCATTAATATTAACATATTATATTTAAATTAAAATTAGAATTATTATACACAGATTTATATATAAATTTGTATAATGTTTTTTTAATTTTATTTATTGTTATATAGACATATATACACTGAACAAAATTATAAACACAACACTTTTTTGCCCTCATTTTTCATGAGCTGAACTCAAGGATCTAAGACTTTTTCTATGTACACAAAAGGCCTATTTCTTGCAAATATTGTTCACAAATCTGTCTAAATCTGTGTTAGTGAGCACTTCTCCTTTGCTGAGATAATCCATCCACCTCACAGGTGTGGCATATCAAGATGCTGATTAGACAGCATTATTATTGCACAGGTGTGCCTTAGGCTGGCCACAATAAAAGGCCACTCTAAAATGTGCAGTTTTATCACACAACACAATGCCACAGATGTCGCAAGTTTTGAGGAAGTGTGCAATTGGCATGCTGACTGCAGGAATGTCCACCAGAGCTGTTGCCCGCGAATTGAATGTTCATTTCTCTACCATTAGCCGTCTCCAAAGGCGTTTCAGAGAATTTGGCAGTACATCTAACCGACCTCACAACCGCAGACCACGTGTAACCACACCAGCCCAGGACCTCCACATCCAGCATCTTCACCTCCAAGATCGTCTGAGACCAGCCACCCGGACAGCTGCTGCAACAATCGGTTTGCATAACCAAAGAATTTCTGCACAAACTGTCAGAAACCGTCTCAGGGAAACTCATCTGCATGCTCGTTGTCCTCATCTGGGTCTCAACCTGACTGCAGTTCGTCGTCGTAACCGACTTGAGTGGGCAAATGCTCACATTCGATGGCACTTTGGAGAGGTGTTCTCTTCACGGATGAATCCCGGTTTTCACTGTACAGGGCAAATGGCAGACAGCGTGTATGGCATTGTGTGGGTGAGCGGTTTGCTGATGTCAACGTTGTGGATCGAGTGGCCCATGGTTGCGGTGGGGTTATGGTATGGGCAGGCGTATGTTATGGACAACGAACACAGGTGCATTTTATTGATGCCATTTTCAATGCACAAATACCGTGACGAGATCCTGAGGCCCATTGTTGTGCCAGTCATCCACGACCATCACCTCATGTTGCAGCATGATAATGCACGGCCCCATGTTGCAAGGATCTGTACACAATTCCTGGAAGCTGAAAACATCCCAGTTCTTGCATGGCCAGCATACTCACCGGACATGTCACCCATTGAGCATGTTTGTTAAAGACTGTCTTTAGTTAAAGACAGTGGGATGCTCTTGATCGGCGTATACGACAGCGTGTTCCAGTTCCTGCCAATATCCAGCAACTTCGCACAGCCATTGAAGAGGAGTGGACCAACATTCCACAGGCCACAATCAACAACCTGATCAACTCTAAGCGAAGGAGATGTGTTGCACTGCGTGAGGCAAATGGTGGTCACACCAGATACTGACTGCTTTTCGGACCCCCCCAGTACAGTAAAACTGCACATTTTAGAGTGGCCTTTTATTGTGGTCAGCCTAAGGCACACCTGTGCAATAATAATGCTGTCTAATCACATGCCACACCTGTGAGGTGGATGGATTATCTCGGCAAAGGAGAAGTGCTCACTAACACAGATTTAGACAGATTTGTGAACAATATTTGAGAGAAATAGGCCTTTTGTGTACATAGAAAAAGTCTTAGATCTTTGAGTTCAGCTCATGAAAAATGGGGGCAAAAACAAAAGTGTTGTGTTTATAACTTTGTTCAGTGTATATAGACAAAAATTTGAATTCGAAATTGCATTAAAAATACATATAGTATTATATATACTCCTATAATATAGTATCTTAAATTTATCATTTATAAAATTACAATTCAGTATATAATATATAAATTTAATATATATAACTTAATGCAAATATATGCTGTTGTTTTTGTCAGCAGTGTTGCTAATTGCTTGCAGTCTCTTTCTCTCTCCTGTTCTCAAACGACTGTATCTCTCAAACTCAGACAGTCTTTAAGCGCTAGCAGGCAGGAAGCAGATGCTTGTTAGCCGTCTAGGGCCCTCAGAGAAGATGGAGAGGACATTTGTCTTTCATTGCACCACACTGCACATGACTCCGGAGAATCAGGGGAGCTGAGTTCTGCTGTCCTTATGCTGTGATAAGATATTTAAAAAATGGTTGACGTACTGGGAACTCTAAAATTCAACTAAAATTAAGGGAGTACGATGATACTGAATTATTACCATATTCATTTAGTATAGGATATACATGAAACTCCAAGGTACTTCAGAGAATATTACTGTATTACCATGGTACATATGCACCATTTTTAGTTGTCTAATGTCATCTAAGCAAATCACTTTTAAAATGAATAAATGGCCTATCTTTGAATGAGACCATCAGATATGCGAATATACAAGCTTGGCATTTACATTTATTCATTTAGCACACACTTTTATCCAAAGCGACAAATGAATTGATTCACTAAAATGAATCATATTTCCCAATGCTACATATGAGGGAGGAAAACAGTTTAGAAATTCATTATTGCCTCAACTAGCACAATAAAATAATCAGTGTAATAATATGCAGTCAACTAGCAGTGATGTAACATTTTGTATACTACTCGGCTCACTGGAAAAAATAACTTGTTACTGAAAATACAACTGTTATTACTAATACAAAATTAGTATTGTAGAGTATACTTTCATTTATTTTATTTATATATTTTTAAAATTATTTTATTTTATAATTATAACTTTTTTATAATTATAATTCATTTCTAGAATACATGTATATGTTTTATTTTATTTTATTGATCCAGTTCTCCACTTCAATTTAATGATCTGTTAGAAACAAAATAACACCATACAGGTTTAAAACAACATGATGGTAAGTAAATCATGACAATTTTTTTTTTTTTTTATGAGAACTGTTCCTTTAAGATATCCCAGAAGAGGCTTGAATCATTATTACAAAACTAATATTTTTATTTACAAAACTAAAGTTTGCATCATGTTTCATAGAAATTCATTTCTGTCCTAAACATAAAAATCAGTCAGGCATCAATCTCTCAATGTCTCTCACCTCCGCAGTAAATCTGCTCCGGGCATCACACTCATCAGACACAGTAAATTGAAAACTGTGCGTTTCCTCCTCATGCACTTTCCAGATGAGGAGCCCGGCCGGGGAAATTGAGGCCCCGGGGGGCCCCGTCTCCAGCTGGAACAGTAGGGCCGAGCCCTCGGGGTCCGTGGCTGTGAACTGGTACACAAAGTTCTCCCCTACAAAGGTCTGCAGGCCATCCTGTGGCGTGTGGAAGGTCGGCGGACGATTACCTGTGGAAATGAGAGGGGGATTTCAAGAAAGAATACTGTGAAGGAATCACCAAATCCAAGAGCTGATCTTCAGTTGCCAGACAATATTTTTAAGGGCCGTCCACACCAAGAACGATAACTATAATTAATAATAATTTAAATACTTAGTTCTGTCATGAAACTATAGATGGCGCAGGTTGATGGGTCTTAACGCAAGCTGATGATAATTACAGCGTTAACTACTTGGCACAAGCTGATTGGTCCATGTCACATCTGCAGCCAATGAGCTTGTTGCTCACACATTTAAATGGCTGGTTACATTCACTATAGCAGTCTAGAGTTCCTCTAAAACCTTCCACCTTCCCTAGCTCCACCTGTATAGATCTGCTATGGGTTATTGATATATGCTATTTGTGCAGCAGCACTATGTCTTACCCGTGTAGTGTATCGGTGTATGTATTGGCAGTAGCAAGTTCCTGTACTTGCTCTGCAACAGCAGCAATAATCAGCAGCTGCAATAATCAACAACAACAGCTATAATCTACAGCAGCAGCAATTCAGCAGCAGCGTAGCAGATCTATTCCACCAAGACCAAATACATTAACATTGTCATATCCATTACCATGCTAACAATCCTCAGAGAGTTGTCATGATAGAACTATATTGATAACTGTATAGTCCACGCCAACACATGATAAGGTTTTGCTAATTCTAAGCACTCACTGCAGTTTTGTCATCTGCTGCTTTAAAATCTTGAGCTCTTTAAAACAAGATGGATTCTGATTGGCTGTCAATGTCAGCTGGAAACAAAACATTCTGAAAGTAATTCCAATGATATTGTTTCTCTGTGCCGTTATGGTTAGTTGTGGTGTGGACTTCCTATTCTTAGTATTAGAACGATTGTTAAAAGTTTAATTATTGTTGTGAACGAGCACAAGTCTTTGGTAAGATTCTAGTAGCTTTATGTTAAAACATTGATTGAATTTTCCAGCTTTCTGTGTTTTCACTGTTATTTGGTAGTAGGGGGCACTATTACACAACTTCTGAAAGAGTTGTGAATCTCCGGATCAAAACACAGGGAAAAAAGGAGCAGAAACATGTGATAAAAGCATTGCTTACGCACGTTGGAGTCTTCTTTTTATTGTTCATCAGCTGGAAAAAAAAAAATAGTTCTGAAAGTGATTCCAACTTTATTGTTAATCATGTTGTTATCGTTATACTTCCCTATTCTTATGGAATTGGACAGTTATTAAAAATGTATAGTTATAGGTATCATTATAGTTACCGCCCTTGGTGTGAATGGCTGTTTACAATTATAGACTTTGTTTGTTGATGAAAATATCCTGTAAATTTCCCTAATATTTAGCAAGGTTATAGTCATTAATGTATATATAATTTTACTTGAATAAAATAACATTTATTATTATTATCTATTCATTAACTGCAAACTAACAGACCAAATTTATATACAAAATATTTATATAAACATCAAAAACATAAAAAATTACTTTTAAATATATATAAAAATATCAAATCTTAATACTTTTGGCCATGTTGTAAAAAAAAAAAAAAAAAAAAAAAAGACAGTAAAATGAGAAATGTCTCACATGGAACAAACAGGCACAAAATGAAAATCTGTTTTTGTAATATTTGGCATGATGACATATGTGGGATAATATCTGATTTACAGCATCATGTGTTAGTTTCAGAGGGTTATTTTCCACTTCTTGTTTCTTGTGAAACTTGACAAACAAAAACTGCAACGTGGAGCAAAAATATCCATCTTAAGTGACATGCAATTATCCACAACAAAACCCTAGAAAATAAACCAAACCTGATCTTGGAATATAAAAGCATTTTCTGCACCAATATGTCACTCATATTCAAAATCTCATTCACGAGCAGCATGACGTATATGAGTTTGTGTGTTTATGGCTGGAAAATGTCGACTAACAACAAAATGGGTCCATAAATCTGCTCTGACATTAAAGTAAACAAACCCAATGCATAATAACATGATACAATTCAGCTAAACATACTGTTGCCATTTTTATGAATGCAAACATGCAAACCAAGTAAAAAAAACAATTGCTTCAAAATGGTCTATTTTTCACAATGTCTTCAGTTATTCAGTGGTTCTGCTGTAGTACAAATGCTCATTTGAATCACTTAACATTTAAATTTCTTCATTTCACTCTGATGATCATCTCTTCTAAATTTAATTTGTCTGCATGAATGAATGGGCTCTCAATTTTGCCACAGAACAGTGAAAAAAGGCATAGCAGAAAGCACAAGGGAAATAACTAGCAGGAAGATAAGTGGGTGTGAGGTGAATGGTTGTAATCTTCCTTAAAGCTGAATGTGGTGTGTCTGTGGAGTCTTCAGATAGCATCAATCCGGCCCTCATTTGCAGTGCAGGCAAACAGGCAGATGTTTACTGTCAGTTCTCGCTGTACACAGGAGTGTGTAGTTGGAATGTGTGGATAAAGAAGAGGGAGTTTGTGCTGAAATGCAACATGATTCCCAAAGAACTTGCCATTTGGTGTATGTGTGTGTTTGTGTGTGTGTGTGTGTGTGTGTGTGTGTACTTGTTTTGCTATAATTTTGAAGGAAATGTTTTTATAAAACCTAGTAAAAGCTATTAGATTTACATTTGCTCTTAAATATGATTTGTATAGTTGGTATTATAGTTTAAAAAGGACCACAAATCTTAATTAAAATGCTATAACACAGTTCTGGCTCTAATATCTGACTGGATGAGATATGTTTGAGGACATTGTTTATGATCAACAGCTGAATTTTACATGAATAAAGCCAAAACAAACTGTTACAACTGTTTATTAAGATTAATAATAATAATAATAATAATAATAATAATTCATACAAATATTACCATAATTATTAATTAGTATATTTATATTTACATGTAATAATTATTGATTAGTATATAATAATAACAATAATAATAATATATTATTATTATTATTATTATTATTACTATTATAACTATTACTATTACTATTATTACAACAAAAGAGACAGTTTGTGCTATATTAATAATAATAAATTAAATAATAACAATTAACAATAAAATATTTATTGATAATATATTATTTGTAATTAATTAAAAAGTATTATTATTAATAATAAACAATTAATATACATAAATTATAATTATTTATATAAAATAAAAATAATGTTATTATTATTATTATTAAAAGAGTTTGTGCTATATAATAATAATAATAACAACAAGTAAAATAAAATGATAAACATTAATTATTAATAAAATAATATTAAAATGCCTAATATTAAAAGTATAATGCAAAATAATTTATTATAACATAAAATAATATAATTTAAAGATATCGTATTACTATTATTATTATTATTATGTAATAATAATAATACTATTAATAATAATAATAATAATAAAAATATAACAATAACCATATTCATTATTATTACTATAGAAATGAGTAATAAAAATAATTTTACATGAAATGTAGTTAATATGAATATACTATAACATAAGATATTATTAATTTAATAATAATAATAATTATTATTATTATTATTAATAAAATAAAATGATAAAACAATATTAATAAAATATATTAAGTATAATGTAATATAATTAAAATTAAATCATATTTCATTACAAATTAAAATTAAAAGTATAATGTAATATAGTTTATTATAACATACCATAATATTATTTAATATTATATAATATTACTCTTATGTAATGTTTTATGGTGCACTTTTATATTAATAAATAATAATAATAATAATAATAATTATTATTATTATTAGTTGTAGTAGTACTAGTGGTGGTGGTGGTAGTAGTATTAGAAGAAAAGAGAGTTTGTGCTATATAATAACAATCATAATCATTATTATTATTACTAAAATAAAACAATTTTTAATAAAATAAATATATTAGGAAATATCTTTAATATAAATATAATATAACAATAATAATAAAATATTGTTATTATTTATCATAAGTTACTAAAAAAATAAACATTTGTGAAAACATTATTTTGCAAAATTGCTTATTGAGATTATTGGCATGTTAGGGTGTGCATCAGAGTGTTTTTACCATAGTAAAGCCGGGTAAAGTGCATCTTGCTCAACAACACCTCTTAACTGTGGTAAATCCACTACAGTTCTCTTTGCCATACTAACGTCCAATACTTCATCAATGTCCTATAAACATCCTCCAGTGTTGCAAATGTCAAGTCTTCTGAGAAGAAAACAGTATTTAAAAGAACCTAATGAAATATTATACATCACTACATGCCTAAAATCTTCTCAGTGTGATAATAAAACCAAAAACTAAAGTTTATGACCTAATGCTTTACTTCATTTTTTGCAATGCTGTAAAATCTGAAAAATTAATGTCAGCTAATTGAAATTCACAGCAAGTATATTCCAACTGATGTGCCATATGTCTCTGTTTAGCTGCTGTAATAAAGTCTAGTTAAGCTGTGAGCTTTTAACTTCAAACTAGGGATGAACAGATACCGATACCAGTATTGGTATCGGGCCCGATACTAGCCTCGTGTACTCATACTCACACTATATATAGCTGCTGTGTGTGAGCTGATAAGAGAACGAGGAGTGGACTGAGTACAGTAATCACATGATGTCAAACAGCGTGCAAATAGCCTAATCGAGTTCTCTTTCATATCTTCTTGCGCTGGAATGGACAAATTCCCACAAAATAGGCAAGTATCCTTGTGAAACAGTCAGTTGTCTTAAGTAAACATAAACAGCTGAGAAAGAAAAAGCATGTGTAACAGTATGTTGGATATGTGCAGCTCTTAAAGTGACAGCAGCCTAATAAACATACTGCTGTCTTTGTCCTCAGTGTTAATCTAACAACAAAAGACAAAGAGAAAATCACTCACTGTTCTTGACTGGTTGAGCCCAGCTAGAGCAGCTCTAAATATTCACTGCACTATTAAATTAAAGATAAAATATGATAGAGCAATAATATGAACGAAACAGTAGCTCCTACAATACATTTTTAACAGGCATAATTAGGCATGAAAATAACTGAAGGAAATATATATTTGCTAAGCCAACTAATTTGATTCATATTATTTTAGTTTCTCTGCGTAATATTTCAAAAAATTAAAAATGCAATGAAAATACAGGTATCGGTACTCAGTATTGGCAAGTAGTAAAAATAAAAGTGTCGGTATTGAACTCAAAAAGTGGTATCGGTGAATCCTTCAAACATACTCAAAGTAGTAGCAAGACAGCGCATTCTTTCAGATCTTCCCAACTTTCGATAATGAATGACAGTAAGTGCCTCACACAATTTTCAGTTAAATACATGTTGTAAAGATCAAATTCAGTCAGTCTAAATAGTTCTTTTTTTATTTTATAGGGATTACAGGGATTCAAACCCACATCTGCCATATGAGCTCAATGCATCTGCAGCATTGTTATGAAATACTAGACCCCAGCTTGTATTTTTGATCTTTATGTTAATGGGTTTGTCTTTATTAGCATTAAATTAGACTTAAATTGGATTGTGCAGCAGAAGGTTGTTGGGTCGGATCCCATGAGCTTAATGGTGTGCTGTGTGAGTAACAAGTACAGATAATGTTCAATAATGGGAGCTATTGCCGTAAGATCTTGGTTTGACTTCATATCGACTGTGTTTACCTTGATTAATGGACCAGGTGTATTTGGAGGCTGTGGAGTTACACAGGAGACATGGAACAGAAGGGCTGGAGTCTCCCTCGGCAAAACACATCCCATCTATATTACACGTTCTCTCCTAAGAGAAAGAAAGAGAGAAGATATGTTATTATTGTTAATTAAAACTAATTTAAAAAGTGCTTTAGGTTAAATAAAAAATAAATAAATAGTAATAATAATAAAATAAACATAACATGGAAAAACCTACCTGTCCCTAGTGAAAAAAAGAAAAAAAAAAAAAAACTATACCAAAATGTATTTAAAATATGTTTATTTCATACTAAATACACTACACTACGTTAAGATATTTATTTACATATTGCTTGAGACTTATGGCCATCAGGAGAATCTGGAGAATTCCCGGTGGGCCGCTCATAAATTGGGCTGGTGGTACCACCTCGGCATAAAAGGCAGTTTCACACGGGACGGGAAAGCGTCATAGTTCATTTTCAATAACGCAGCAGTAAATCGCACGTGAAGTACACCCGAAATCCCGTTGCTTGCGGCTGCACAGCTGTTCTTAGCGGTTATAAATATTATTATTAGGCCTATATAGCATATATATTACGCACACTGTAAGACGAGACACATGACTACTCCCCCGCTTTCTCTGTATACTTCATATGCGGAAAATGCCTGTTACATTATTGCGTGACTGATAATTGAATTAACTAATCACAGAAATTTACTTTGTATTTAAAGCACCGCATCAGTTTATGCTCTGCATTAAATGGTGTATTTATGCTCTGCACTGCGTTCACTGCATCAGCTGTGTATGAGACTGACAGGGAAGAGGACAGTTTGTTAAATAAAGTCATTATATTTGTTTTGGTTTTGGGCACAATAAGTATTCTCATCGCTTCATAATATTAAGGTTGAACCACTGTAGTTATGTTGACCATTTTAACAATGTCTTTACTACTTCTCTGGCCTAGAATGTGGTCATTTTGTTGCTTTCTATGGGTGATGAAAACCTCTTGGATTTATCTTAATTTGTGTTCCGAAGATGAATGAAGGTCTTACGGGTTTGGAACGACATGAGGGTGAGTACTTAATGACGGAAATTTTATTTTTGGGTGAACTAACCCTTTAAGTCTATCTTTAGTTGGACCTCAGCACTACTTCCGGATAACTAAAGTGCATTAAGTAAAATTAGTTGTTCCAATTTATCAGACTTTAAGTATATCAATTTAGTATACCAAAAATACAATTGCAGGGTATTTATATTAAATACATAAATATGTAAATGTATTTGTAGTATATGTAGCATAAAATAAATATACATTTTGGTATATTTAATTTTTACTAGGGGTGTTAAACATGAAAATGTTTAATACACCTAAATGTACTAAACTAAACTAAAACTAGGAATGTAAAACTAACAGTGATAGTGATTATAAAATTCAAAACTATTATAATAACCCTAAAAATACAAATAAGCACTAAAACCTAAATCAAAGCTAAATAAAGTGTACATAGAAAGCTAAGCAAAAATGAAAAGTGTGATAGTGTGAAAAAAATAAATTAAAAATTCAACTATAATAACCCTGCACACTTTCTGCTTTGAGTCAAACTTACAATCTTACTGTTGATTTATCAATTAAGAAAGAAAGAAAGAAAGAAAGAAAGAAAGGAAGAAAGAAAGAAAGAATTCCAGCTGTATCCACCAGCGTGGAGATGTTTTGCTACTGCTTACGGTTACACTGCGGCTCAAACCAACTTCCCCTGCCAAACCTTTGAGATAAAGCTCAACCGTCTTTGCTATAAATCATCAAAGCATAAAGCCTGGCACTGATAGAATCTCTATATTTCAAGTTTTTAATATCCAGTGGGACGTGTAAGTCGCAACGCCCTTAGGACATCCGCAGCAAAGCAGAGAAGATAAACACAAACCAAACGGATCCACCTTGATAACTCATCTCTCACAGTGAGATTACATGCTATGTGGCAGTCCAAAACCCAGAGAAAGAAAGTTAGAGCGAGCGAGTACATCAGGTGCTCAAGGGATCGGTTACTTCGTCAGTCTTTGGTCTCGATGTCGTGAATAATATCTGCCATTGTCTGTTTTCCACATCCACGCTCTGTGTTTTTCCACCGCACACCCTTGTGGCCTCGCGTATCGCTGTTGTCCTGTTGCACTGAGAGCAGTTAAGACACTAAACGGCTATGACAGACTTTTTGCCTTATAAACTTGCATGCTCTGCGACTTTTTTTCCGGTGGAAAATCCAGGCCATTAGTGCAGGAAGTCATTTTGCGCACAGTGAATATAAAGGTCAGGATGATGGACAGATGGATAAATAAATAGAAGGACCACAAGGGAAGTTGTGCAGAATCAATCATGGATGGTTTTAACACAGTACTAGAAACAATCTTCATTCTAAAGCGATTCAGAATCTGTTCAAAGGATTTTAAATCAATCAGGGAACATTTACAGTATTGAAATATCGCTTCTTTATATTCTTCTCCACAATTTTTTTTTTAATTAATTCAGATCAAACTATATATACTTATCTATAATAAATATTATTAATAAATTATATTATTTATAATTACATTTTAATGTATATAATACTTATAATTAATTATAACAATGAGAAGAATTATCATGAAAGAATTTATTATTAAAATGTATGAAAATCAAACTTTCATCAGTTCATTGGCATAAAGAATTGTGATTTGTCGTTTTTCTGCATACACTGGTTATTTATAAATAATATGTATAATTGCTAATTAATTATTAATATAGCTAGCTAGCTAGCTAGCTAGATAGATAGATAGATAGAGATAGATAGAAACTTATATACAAGCATGTACAAGTATGTAAGTATTTTTCACATTTTATATGATAATTGTTAATTTAAAAACATGAGGAATGGAGTACTATTTACAATCTATTGGCCTATTTAAGACTATACCTTCAGCTTGCAAAGTCCAGAGGGAGTCAAACACAACTGGCAAATGCCATCATAAAGGGTTAAAAATTTTCCCTCGCTGTATTGACGACCATCATTAGTCACCTGAAGAAGAAAAAGAGAGATAGAGAGGTTTAAATACATATCCTGAGTGAATGTAGTACTAGTAATACTAGTACTCAAAGATAAAAAAGTAAGTAAAATTATTTTATTGTATTTTTAAGGTAATGTGTAGTCAACCAGCCATTATTTATCGTAAAATAAACCCTGACAGCAGCAATTTTGTGTTAATTACCAGCTAATTCCACATTATGCTGTTTATTGCATGGCTTCTTAGAAAATTTGCTACTTGGTATGACCAAGTTACAGTACATGGTAAATTTGACATGAATATGGATATGTCAGACAGACACTGGAAAACTGGTAAATATGTGTTGCCATAGCAACTAAAAGAAATTTTTCATTAGGATAATGCAAAATGCATATTCAAAAATATTTATGGTCGGTAAACTTTCTAGTTCATCTGCCACTGGCAGGTGATGCAAAAAAAGCACGTCTTCTTGTAATACTTCAGAGCATCTTTAGCAGCACTAGTTTGTGTAAATCCAAAAGCGAGGTTAATTTTTCAACCCCTCAGTGAGTGTTAATCCCACAAGCCTTTGAGATTAATGCGGGCAGGAGTTTAGGTGGATTTCGAGATGTATTACCTCATGGATTCGTCTTTGCTTTGACCTTCAGAGACACCCTGTGGCTCTTTGAACATTGAAATTTATGTTAATGATTCCTCATCATGGGCTATTCATTTTTTACATCAGTAAACACACTCATTAACACACACACACATAGATCAAGGCCCACTTTGGGAGCAAGTGATGAGGTCAATGATCACAAGACCTGAATTGAGTTTACAAACTTTTTAATGTTTATGCTAGCCATATACTTAAACATAAAGTCAAATTGGTTTCCTATATGGGCCGTCAAAGCATAAAAATTATTAAAATTGTGTTGCCTTTATGGCTGTCATTCAGAACAGAAGAGCTCTCCTCCATCTCATGGTTTGATGATTTCGACGAGATATAATATTTTAAAGTGCCTGGGTACGCATCATTTAGCTTAGCCTCAAACAGCGCGTGCGGCCGGCATAAATTCAGGCTGATTTTAAGCGTTAAAACCCACAACTGTGAAGGAGACTTCGTGCGTAATTACATTTCACCAATACAGAGAAGGTAGTGCTTCATCTTTCAATCACAATGGAAAGTTTAAAAAAAGATGGCCTGCTTTTATCAGACCGATGACATTTTGATTCATTCAGTCACTGCAAAAAATGGCAGTGGAAAATCAATCACACAAACCCTCGGACAGATCCCTGTCCCTGAGATTGATGGACAGGTACCTTAATCTCCCATCTAGCATAGGGCTGCTCGCTGGCTGTGAAGTCCACCGCGTCAACGGCCATGTTGCCGAGTCGTGGGACGGAGCAGTCCACGGCTTTGGAGCTCAGGAAGGATGCTTTGGTTGTCCCTTCCTCTTCAGGGATCCAAACTCCATTCATGTGCTAAAAAAAACATAAATGAAAAATTATTCATTTTTCAGAGAAAAAAGAAGTATATTTTAACATAACATATTGCTAAAATAATATACTTTACATTTATTTCACACTTAACAATGTTCTTTTAATGGTTTCGGACACTTAATTGCATGTTATTTAGTATTACAATTAAATTAAAATTTATTCTAGTTTAAACTGATATTAAATGCAATTAGCTGAACATTAGAATGCTTTTTTGACCCATTTAAGTACACTACATAAGTAACTATTTCTAATGTCTTAAAGGGATAGTTTACCCAAAAATGAAAATTCTGTCATCATTAACTTATCCTCAAGTTGTTCCAAACCTGTACCTGAGTTTCTCTCTTCTGCTGAACACAAAAGAAGAGATTTTGAAGAATGTTGGTAACCAATCTTTTGTGTTTAGCAGAAGAAAATAATTCATACAGGTTTGGAACAACTTGAGGATAAGTTAATGATGACAGAATTTTCAGTTTTGGGTGAACTACCCCTTTAAATTTTAATGCCAAATGTACTGACAAGCATTTATGGTAAACTACAATACAATTTAATGTCATTTCTATTGAAACATGTATGTTATGTCTTCAAATGTGTTTGAAATGACACATTTGTAATGATGAAGTTGCAATTTGGTACATTTAAAATACTGTATATTAAAAGTCTTACATGTGCATTTGTTACAATTAGGTTAATTTGTTAACATTAGTTAATGTATTAACTAACATGAACGAATCATGAGCAATACATTTGTTACTGTATTTGTCAGTCTTTGTTAACATTAATAAAAAAACTGCCGTTTATTGTTTGTTCATGTTACTTTACAGTGCATTAACTAATGTTAACAAATACACCTCTTGATTTTAATAATGTATTAGTAAACGTTGAAATTAATGTTAACAAATATTAATAAAAACATCGCCTGCGACGAGGTTCATTGTGTCCGGACTGCTTCCAACGTACCGACGAGGACACGAAAGGTTCAGTATTATCTGCTTTAAATTAATGGTTAATGTCTTGGTGTAATGAACAGAAGCTGCTCTTTGTAAATAATTGGAATCTTTTCTGGGAGCGACCTAGGCTCTTCCGTGCTGATGGCCTGCACCCCAGCAGAATCAGAGCAGATCTTCTGTCGGACAACACCTCCAAGATGCTACGCACTGTATGACTAGTAATTCAAACCTCAAATCACAGTCTCTGTTCTATCCACTTAATTGATAGAAATGTGAGTGTAGTACAGTCTTTATAAACTGTGTCTATTCCCCGAATAGTGAGGTCAAACAATAAATATATAGGATCTAGAAAAAATCTGATCATGATTAAACCAGAACATCTCAATTTCTGAACAAAAACAATTTCTAAAGCTAGGGCTCCTAAACATTAGATCGCTGACACCTAGGGCGGTTATTGTAAATGAAATGATAACAGATAATCATTTTGATGTACTTTGCCTTACTGAAACCTGGCTTAAACCAAATGATTATTTCGGTCTTAAGGAGTCCAGTCCACCAGGCTACTGATATAAGCATGAGCCCCGTCTGATTGGTCGTGACAATGGCAATTTTCTTAATGATACTCAGAAAGCAGGACACATGTTTAATTCGTTTTAAGTGCTTTTGATAAATGTTACTCAGATATAAGAAAAAAGTCCCTACTATTGCTTGCTTCGGCGTTTTTAGGCCTCCAGGGCCCTATGCTGATTTCCTAAAAGAGTTTGCAGATTTTCTCTCAGACTTCGTCAACGTCTCTCAGTCAACGTCGACAAAACGCTGATTATTGGAGATTTTAATATTCATGTAGACAATACAAATGATGCATTAGGGGCTGCATTTACAAATTTACTAAACTCCTTTGGGGTCAAGCAAAACGTCACTAGACACACTCATCGCTTTAATCAAACACTAGATTTAATTATATCACATGGAACCAATTAGAAATTATATAGAAATTCTACCGCAAAGTGATGATGTCACTGATCACTACCTTGTAACGTCCATACTGCGTACTGCTGATATTTACCATATTGCGCCGTGTTATCGACTAGGTAGAACAATTCTCCTGACAACTATAGGTAGGTTCACAAATAACCTGCCGGATCTGTCTCAGCTGCTCAGAGTACCCAAACACACAAATGAACTTGAGGAAATGACTAGCAGTATGGGCACCATTTTCTCTAGTACCATCAGAATAAAAAAGGTTGGAGAGAAAAGTACTACTCACGCCATAAAGAGAGACACTCGTAAAATCTGCGAAAATCGAAAGCATCAGAAATACAATTGTAAATGTACAACCTTTGACAGTGTTTTATGATTCAGCCTCAATTATTGCCCCTCAAGAACAGTTGCAGTGCTTTACAACTATAGGACAGGAAGAGCTAAATAAACGTATCATTGCGTCTAAACCAACAACATGTTTATTAGATCCAATACCCACTAAACTACTGAAAGAGTTGTTACCTGTAGCACAAGAGCCTCTTCTCAATATTATTAACTTGTCTTTATCTCTAGGTCATGTCCCAAGTCCGTTCAAGCTGGCATTTATTAAGTCCCTCATTAAGAAACCACAATTAGATCCAAATGTATCAGCAAATTACAGATCCATTTCAAATCTTCCATTTACGTCTAAAATACTAGAAAATGTTGTGTCGGCTCAATTGTGCTCCTTCTAGCAAAAAAATATTATCTATGAAGAATTTCAGTAAGGATCCAGGCCACATCATAGCAAAGAAACTGCGCTCGTTAAAATTACAAATGACTTATTCTAGCTTCTGACCAAGGCTGTATCTCAATACTAGTTTTACTTGATCTCAGTGCTGCGTTTGACACTATATAGATCATAAAATACTCTTAGATCAACTACAATATTACACTGCTATTCAGGGACAGGCATTAAGGTGGTTTAGATCGTACCTTTCAGACCATTACCATTTTGTATATTTAAAAAATCTAATATCAAAAGAAGTTTCCACTGCTGTGCCAATGATACTCAGTTATATATTTCATCATGACCAGATGAAATCTCTAAATTATCCAAATTGACAGAGTGTGTTAAAGATACAAAACACTGGATGACTAGTAATTTTCTTCTATTAAATTCAGATAAGACTGAGGTATTACTTATTGGACCAAAAACCTTTACACAGAATCTCTTAGACTACAATTTGCATTTAGAAGGATGTACTGTTACTTCATCCTCTACAGTTAAAGACCTGGGTGTTATATTAGACAGCAACTTGTCCTTTGAAAAACATATTTCATATGTTACAAAAATAGCCTTCTACCACCTCAGGAACATTGCTAAGCTACGGAACATGTTATCTGTTTGCAGAAAAGTTAGTTCATGCATTCATGAAGTCTAGACTAGATTACTGTAATGCACTACAAGCTGGTTGTCCTGCATCCTCAATAAACAAGCTACAATTAGTCCAAAATGCAGCTGCTAGAGTCAAAAAAATATATAATCATATAACACTAATTTTATCAACACTGGTTACCTATAAAGTTCATTATCAATTATAAAGTATTACTACTGACTTGTAAGGCCCTAAATGGTTCAGCTCCTGTGTATTTAACCGATCGCCCTACAATCCTTCACGCTCTTTAAGATCACAAAACTCTGGACTTCTGGTTGTACCTAAGATATCTAAGTCCAATAAAAGAGGAAGAGCGTTTTCACATTTGGCTCCTAAACTCTGGATTAGCCTTCTTGATAATGTTCGGGGCTCAGACTCACTCACCCAGTTAAATATGTATTAGATTAAAGACACATCTCTTTTGCCAAGCATTCACATAATGCATCTCATATCCTTGTACTCTAGTTATATTAGATCAAATGCACATGACTATGTAGTTCATGTTAACTAATGTTAATTAATGAATTTTATTGTAAAGTGTTACCCAAAAATGTGTAGTTTTAACTCAAACAGTCTCAAATATCTGAAGTACATATGCCTGTCCTAAAGTTTTAGCATTGAATTTAACTCAATTATTTCACCTAAAATTAAAATTCTTTCATAATTTACTAACCTTCATGTGTTCCCAACCTGGGAAACTGTAAAACACATAATGAGATATTCTGAAAAATGTTCTGGCCACTCTTTTCCATATAATGAAAGTGAATAAAAGTCATGCAGGTTTGGAGCAACATTACACTAAAAAACAAATGCGTAGGAGTTACAATTTTCACTCTGAAATTGCTAGAAAATTTGACAAATAATTAACAAAGAAAGGAAAGTAACACATTAAATTAAACATGAAATGTTTAGATAGAAATACTGAAATAGTATTTTCTTGTCAAACATACTCCAATAAGCTTTGTTATTTACAACCTTGATATTTTTTTTTTTTACAGTGTAGAATACATAAATGCAGAAATATTAATTTTTAGGTTACTTTTTTCTTTAAATTTAACAAAACAATTATCAGAAGATATGCTAAAACACTAGGACAGGCATATGTGCTTCAGTTGTTTGAGATAAAACTGTAAATTAGAGCAATATTTACCTCTGACCCTTCATTCTTTGAGAGAAACAGAAACAGCTAGAATAATGAATGTCAAACCAATTTGCTCAAATGGGATGACCCCACACAGCAGGTGAAATGACCCTTGGGAAAAGGCAGTGAGAAAAGGGGGAGGTTCGGAAATCTGAGCGGCAGAATTCAAATGAGAGGAAAGCATGCGGGGAACATATTCAGATTTATATGATGGGATCCTTGTCGTTTTTTTTTTTTTTTGTTTTGTTTTTTTTCATACATTATTCAAAACCCATGAGGGTTAAACCCTGCAGGGCAGTGATTTGAAATCATTAAATGAACTTTGAGCATAAAACTTTTAAGTAAAACAGACAATTTAATAAAAGAGTCACCAGCCGATAATTACAGCACATAATTGCATGTTGTTTACCGGTCTTTTTGCACTGTGTTTTCTTTGTATGTGTTCTGCTGTGTTGACTGATTACTCTTTTTATTGCTTTCTTTATCTCATCACATGTCCCCCTATGTCTTTACCCCCATACTTCTAATTAAATATACAAACAGATGGCAAGCAGGTATTAAAAAAAGCCATGCTAAGATTCATATAGACTCTTTGATGAAATATTGAAGAAGACAGGCTTAGAAGATTCAAACATGATCTTAGCCATTTGTATATATAATGTATATACACACACACACACACACACACACACATATATATATATATATAATAAAACGATTAGTTCCTGTCTGATTGGACAATAGCTGTGTTTTATTCACGATCCACTCTTAGCAACATAAACTGTGTTCTCAATTGATATTGTTCATTGAAGCTTACTATATTATGTAGAAGAGTATTGTGAGAAAGAGATCGAGTGAGCGAGTTTATTACCTGCATTCAGATTCAGCATTTTCCTTCAGGTCAGCCCTATGTTCATAATAAAAAATCTGTCCGATGTATTATCTTGTCCTTTTAACATTTAAGGGGTTTTCACGTGACTGACAGCTCTAGTCAAAGCATTTGTCAGTTCCGTTTTCAAAACAATTCAGTGTTTTCAATATAAAAGTCTTCGCTACTGACTGACACACTCATAAAGAAAGTCTTTGCCACCATCTAATGATGTGAAAATGTATCTTCTGTTGCTGTTCACGGTCAGGGACTATTTTTCCGGCGGAAGGAAGGCTTTTAGAAAAAGTTTACTTCATGAAAGTTGCATTGATACATATTTCTGGCTTTAATATTTGTATTGTGTGGTAACCATTTTATAAAAGCAATAAGGTACTCGAGGCTAGTACTGTATCGTGAATAAGTCATGGCTGAAGGGGTTGCCTAACAACACCGTTCAGCCGTGACTTATTCAACGATACAGCACAGCCTTGAGTACCTTATTGCTTACAAATATATATATATATATATATATATATATATATAAAATGTGCCTATAAACACATTTATGTCTCACCTTCAATCTGATCACAAGACACGCAAGTTCAGGTGAGTCGATGAAACCCAGCCCGAAAACCCTCACACTGTCACAGTCGAACTCACGTACGTCACACAAACCACCATTCTCCAGATCGGTGACTTCTATTGGCTGACCTGAGGAAACCAAAAAAACAGAATATACAGTACATAATCTGAACAAATAATCAAATGGTTAGGGGTTTGTTTAAATAACATCAAGAAGATCATTAGTAATAGTTTATTTTCTGATTGTAAGTCTCCAGGGGCATGGCCTGTCAGAGGGGTGTAGCCTGTGGATGGGCCTTGACACTGCAGTTTTAGCACTCAAGAATCCACACATAAATACACACTTGCTTTGTAGTAGGCAATTTTGGGAGTAAACAGAACTTCAGAAGTAGTATGCACTTTTCTAGGTGGCAATGTCAAAATTTATCCAATGTGTTCCTTTGTCATTCAACTCAACAACCTCAAACAAAACAAGTACAGAAAAAGTCTTTCAGTCAAATGAGACTGCAAAAATGACAGTCTACTCATTGTTAATTCATTGAAAAGTCACTATGGGAGTCTCGTTAAACCCAGAAAATCTATTGTAAATTCATGTGAAGTCTTTTAAAATGTGCGCTGTCAAAAAAGCCCCGTCCTTTGCGAAAACCACCAGTAAATAAAGTTTACGAGACTCAAATGGAAAAATGCAACACCGGCAGTTTGAAAGACGCCAAAATGAAAGTCATTTCCAAGTACATTGCCACTAACAAACAAACAAACCAAACAATCCCAGCTTTAAGCTATACAATACATCACTAAAAATTCAGCCTGCTGGATTCTGACCTTGCCAGCCTGCATTTGCTATTAAACAGAGAACGGATACATACGGAAAATATTACAGTATAATTAGAGCTGGGGAATATAACATTCTCCATAACTGAGGTTCTTGAATAATGCAAACGAGTAAATACAAGCTTGTTTGGGTGCCTCTCAGGCCTTATAAAACACAACAACATTTAATATAGTTTCAGCGACAGGCTGAAATGACTGTACTGTGGTAGCATTACGCTTGATTAATGCTATTATCGCTCTCATCTTGGCTCATTTCAAATCAGTGTTTTTATTAGTGAAGCATAACCTTACGTTCGGATCTCCGCGGGGTGGAAGTCTATTTAAATCACATATCTGAGATGCAAACGAAAATGAATGTATTGGGACGGTATGCTAAACTAAGCTAGAAATGTTGAATGTCTAAAAAAGAAGAAGAAAAACAATAAGAGATATAAGAGAAAATGGTCCTCAGAGGAGAACAATTAGCCTAAGCACAGAAGTTAGTGCTAATGAATTTTAACCTCATCAAAGAACTTCCTCCAGATGGTCTCATTTTGTTTAATTTTACACTTGGTGAAAAAATTATAATAAAATAATTACAAAAACAAATCGCCCCCTAGCACTGTTTAGGAAAGATATACTACCAGAGACAATCAAGTTCATTTTATTTTTGAAGACATATTTGTGAGTCAAGCAGTGAAGTGCCACAGTGCCACATCTGAAGAAGAAAATCTTGTTTTGTTAGATTAAAAATTATTTCATGTGATGTATTTTCATAAACATTTTAAGTGAGTTTAAAAACATATTTTTTTCATGCATATTATGTAATTTCTATAATATAAATATCTGTCAAATAAATAATTACTATATTATTATAGATAGATAGACAGATAGATATATAGATAAACACACAAACACAACAGTGTGTGTAATTTTTTTTAAAAATTTCAAACTGCACAAGACCCGTTTCACAGTTATGTAAATTTAAAAATCAATTAGCAAGCAATTAAAGCACCAAGAATCATTATAGCTTTACCACAAAAACTAGGACCTTAAAAAAAGCTTAATCCTCACTACAGGAGTGCCACAGATATACCTTCCTAATCGCCTCGGAGATCAAAAATTTCCAGCTCAGCAGGTCAGTGAGGTGATTTTCAGACTTTCCCATGATTCACTCTGTTTCTGAGCTCCTAAAATGCTGTTCTGAACCAGACAAGCCTCGAGCACTGACGCAGTGTGTGTGCGCACACATACACACACTCACACACTGTCCCTGACCGGCCAGGAAGGGAGCGTGAGAGATATTCAGGAGTTTTTAATCTCTGCCACAAGGGCGAACGTTTGTGCTTTATGTCTGAAGAGAAATGATAAATGAGGAGCGATCGGATGACTTACTGAACCTGCTGTTAAAAAAAAAAAAAAAGTCTGAGATGAATCCAAGCGGAGTCCTTTCTACAGAATGTGACCCCTGCCTCACTGCTGAATATCACAACTGAATGAAGGCAATAGTGAGGTTTTCCAGATTGTTCCACTATTGAATGAAACCCAGATATGCAGAGGTATTGAATCTGGTCTGATTGCCTTTTCTATAGACTTGATTTTCACTCTACCTGGAATTATGGGAAATAAAGAGTAGTAGAGCCTCATTCTGAAATGATTCTTGGACACCCTTCATTTTAGCAGTAATAGCATAAAATGTGCCACAAGACTAAGGAGAATAGGTGATGTGCGGTTTTCTAGTCTGTGCAGAAAATTGAAATGGAATCCTTTTAGTTCTTTCAAAGTTCTCTCCCACCCCCCTCCTTTTAGGCAAAAATGAAAATTGTGTCATTATTTCCTCGCCCTCATGTCATTCCAAACCTGTACGGTATTATTTTGTTGTCCGATTAGCTTGCAAGATGTGGTCACTTTGAGCTCTCATTGTACAGGAAGGAGCTTCAAAATAATGGCTTAGGAATGACATGAGTTCATAAATAATGACAGAAATTTCATTTTGGGGTGCACTGTCTCTTTAAAAGGGTCATGGGGCTGCATTAGTCCTGTTATACCATTTATATTTCCAACCATTTACAATATTCTATTTTGGGCCCATTTTTGATATTTGTGTAGTATAGTAGAAAAAAGATAAAAAATGAGAGGGGGAATGGGGTCAGTTAACGTCATGAGCTAGATTGTCCAAATGAGCACCACGGCTCAATATACCAGAGCACATGTGCTACAAGGCTAACTTAAGAACACTAGAAAAAAAAATATTATTGCACAATTCACTTACTATATTTGTAAATAGTATACAGTGTAACAGTGGTGTGTAGTTATCATCTTAAAATAAAAAAAAAGGATATTGATTCAACTTTGTGTATAAACGTCTTAAATTTCGTCTTTCCAATCAAATAATGAGAGATGAAAATATAGCAGTAGTAATTACTTCCAGTTCCTCCATCAATCTGGAAATTGAGTACAATGAATTGTGGAATACAGTGTGTTTGTTGTATACGGCACATTTTGATTAATGAAGTATGTAGAAAACTAGCATTCACTACACAGTATACTATATTACATACAGGATATACACTATACTATATACAGGATAAATAATAGTATGTTAGCATGCTAACATAACTATTCACAAATCATGAGGCCAAAAGTGATACAAACAAAGTGAAGACCTGCAAAAATCCACATTTGACTGGATGAAGTGCAAATAAAGTCAACCAAAAACGCTTAGGCATAAATGTGTCATGGGCTTCAGAAAAAAACTAATGGATGGCGCTCCCAGATGTGGAAGAGGCATCAGCCGATGATCAGTTGGGCAATTAAGCAGATTTATCTAGCCGTCCTCCCTGTGCTACCTTGCACGTTGATCCAAGCACTGTTACCATAAATCAGAGCTCGCTCTCGTAGAGGTTGAAAAACATCAGTCTGTGATAAACAGCCCTCTCTAGTGCTCCTAATCTGCTCGCTAATTTGTGTTAAAACTCCCATTTCGTCACCAAGTCAGCCCCAGGGTGCATGCGAAAAATGTCTAGGGAAATAGCGGCTTAGTGAAGATCCCAATGCTAATCAGAGAGCCGGCATGGGCGTCTGGCACATTGCCGGGTGTTAGCATACCTGCATAACAATATCTCATTTATATGAAGGTTGGCTGGGAAATCTAATGGCACTTCTGAGCCTCACCGCTATTGCCAGAAACAATCAGTTGATAAACATGCTCAACGACTTTGCCATTCCGAAAGAAGTTCCATACATAAATTCAAATAATTCATATTATCAATAAAAAACATACTAGCACAAACGCACGCCATCTGCATTTTCTTTGAAGACATGCTTGAGGGAGCAGGAAATTATTCTTTGCGGAGTGTAAAGAAAAGAAATATAGAACAACAGCATCCAAAGCAAATATAATTAAAAGGAACTGAAAGCATACAACAAACAAGATGCTAAAAATACATACTTGATGAAAAGAGCTGGCACAGGAAAAAAAATTCATCTAATGCCACAGAAATGCTCTGCCACCTTGGCCACCATTTGGTAATGGCAGTTGTAGTGAACACTGTACTTGTGCCAATGTACAGGATTTTAATCACACACATTTGGCCAAAAGAGCAGTGAAAGTACTGACCCATAGAGATACAACATCACATTGCACTAGACAGTCCGCCACTTAAAAAACAATGCCTGTAAATGCAATGATAAAATGCTGAATTTGTCATGTCAACTGCCATTTGTGCAATACACAACTTTCGAGCTCTAGAGTTATCTACAGAGGCAATAAAAAATAATCTGTTGATCATTTCCTTCAAAATGCCATGTATTGCACACATTTAACCTGCTTTACCTGAAGGAATGGGAATTGATATGATTTTTTAAACAGGAAGCGATATTGCAAGGATTTGGAAACGGAAACCTATCCTGAAACGTTCTTCTGAGAAAAGACTCTAATAGTCTCCTCCAGATTTTCAACGTTCTATGTTCAGATCTACCGAGATTCTAAAGATCTAAATATGAACTCAAACCTTTCTCATCAAATTTTTCCAAGACCAAATTATCTAAGATTTACTACATTTGACTTTGATTTGATGTGTTTGCACCCTTACTTTATGTCCACAATTGTCTCATTTGCATCTCAACTATAAACAACTTTAGGAAAAACACCTTAAAGTTGATACTTAATAGAAATGACATTAACAAAGTCACCTGGGCTGTGAATGAACAACCTCTGATCAATAAAACACCTCTTGGACCACACATCCTTTGTAGAAAACTTTCAAACATTCAATAAAGGATTGATGGATGAGACTCTATCATGTCCACTGAGAGTGAGAACAAATGTAGACTTTCCACAGGCCACCTAAACAAAAAGACAACTTTGATCTACAACTGTGGTCCCTACTCAAACTCCACAACCCCCTGCAGGTATGTCACACAAAACATGTAATACCCCATATGGCTGCTTATTGATGGATATTTTGCATAAGTTAAGCCCGGAGTGTTTCTGATAATCGAGGATCCCTAGGGACCACATTTGAAGCAACAGACGGAAGTCAAACCGATCACTTACTGATTGTGAGACTGCAGTCATAAAAGCTGTAGCCTGGATAACACTGACATCCCCACTCTTCACATTGCCCGTTCCCGTTACAGAAGTTCGGACAACGTAGGGCAGTCGCAATATCCCCCAATGGCCTGGAAGCTTCTTGAGAACGATGGGTCTGGTTCTCCAGCCACTTTCTCTCACATTCGTTTTCCAGGAAAGGCATGAGGGCGTCCTCCCAGGCCAAATCATCTTTCAACTGAAGATCCAGGATGCAGAGATCCACAGCTTCTTCCAGGCGCCGACCCAGCAGACTCTTGCATACCGTGCCCACAGTTGAGTTCGCCAAGGCCAATTGGCAGACCTCCAAAGCTTTGGCAGAAGTGAGGCCACTAGGTGTCGGCCAGGAAGGGTGGGCAGCTGGACGGCTGGAAGAGCGGTGGTCATCTGGAAAGAAGTAGGCAAAACTTTCGAGGTCGGTCTGGCTTAGGGCCTGGATGGTGTAAACAGGCAGAAAGTCAAGGGTTTGTCTCTTAGGCCTTCCACCTGAACTTAGTAAGGGCACCTTAGATTCATTCAAGTGAGGAGCGACAACTCTAAATAATGAGTCCAATTCCAACTCCTCTACAGAAGGAGAGTTGTCTGCCTGACCTTGGGACACCTGAGACTTCAGTTCAGCACCTTTCATCTTAGCTAACTCTGACACCTCAGCCAACGTCTCCCGCTTCTGGACGTTACGGGCAGAGATGGGTTTAACAACATACTCGGCAGTGGCGTCTTTGAAGGGGAACAGGGACGTGTAATCTGTGTTGTCGTGAGATAGGCAGCGAGAGACGGGAGGTGGGTTTAATAGGCCTTCGGAGGTGCGCGTTGAATGGAGGGACAGGCTGTATCCCTTTTGACAAGCACAGAAATTCCACTTTATCTCCTCATCCACGGCAGGTGGCGTGCTGTCAAACAGGCTCTCCCCAGGCGCGATCCTGACACGGAGAAATAAAACAAAAATATGACTGTCTCGAATCAGCCTTTGAATTAAGCCCTCAAGCACTGCGTCAAGAGAGGATTTAGAGTTCGAGAAAGGTTAGCCCATTAGATTACAGACTTTCCTCTACTTTAATTATATTTGACATTAAAACGAGCAAATCAAGGTTAAATGGTGATGCAAACTCTAATCTGAAACAGAACTGCTCTCCAAGTCACCTAAATACCCCTACTTGTTCGGCATCTTTTACGGAAGTTTTGAGCTTGGAAACTTTTTATACATATATCTGCATATATTTATGTCTTACCAGCATTATAGTTCATATTTCGGACCAGGACCGTCAGTTAAATCCGCAGGTAGACCTTAAAGCGGGGCTCTTCAACTCTTGCTCTGGAGAGCTAGTGTTCTGCTGAGTTTAGCTCTATCCCTAAACAAACAAGCTAATTAAGGTGTTCAGAATTACTTGCAGAATTACAGGTGGGTTAAATTGGGATTTGTGCTAAAGTCTGCAGGACACCAGCCCTCCAGGACTGGAGTTGAAAAGTCCTTCATTAGAGGACCTTAGTGGACCAGTTCACAACAGCTCTGGTTCTGACTAGATTTATTACCCGTCTTAAACTCAAGAGATCATTTATGTACCATATATTGTTTCTAGTAAAAATATAGATTATATGGATGTTGTATAAGCATCACTCACCTCCAGCCCTGAATGAATTCCACTAGGTCTTTGTCACGGTGGCTTGTGCCTGCAGGATGATGGAGGTCATTGTGGCTGTTCCGGTCAAATAACCCGCACAAGCCTCTGGTGGCGTTAAAGTCCTGACTTGGAGCCCTGACGGACAGACTCATTCCCCAATCACTGACGTCTGCTCGCACAAACGCCCCTGAGGCAAAAACGATCTGCAGGGGGTCAAACAAAAATTCCCTAAATTCGTACATATTTAACGCTAAACATTAAACCAAAATCATCTTCAAAATCAGGCCATGCTGACTCTTAAATATGTAAGGCAAGTATTTAGGTTGTCAAGTACAGTATTTTATTAAAATATCTATTTTTCAAAAAAAAAAAAAAAAAAAAAGAATAAGCAAGCTGGAACAAAATCTACAAAGAAAAACAGCTGTGCGTTTATATTTATTACTGATATATTTCTATTTGTCTATTTTTTATAATTTATTCATTTATTATTCATTTATTTATGCTAATATACTGTATATTTATATTTTACTGTCTGTCCACGCATGCACTGGATTTAAAATCCAACATCTGAAATCATGACTTCATTAAATACCTAATCTAATTTATAGTTTACCCCAACTTCAATCATAAACTAAATACACATGTTAATAAAAGAACCCATTTCCCTGCCAGCTGGTTGCGAGGACATTAGGGACATTAGTGGTGATTTGTCAAGAGTCTACATCAGAATATAACAAATATAGATACATTTAGCCATCACAAAACACTTGCTCATTCAAGCTGTCACAATGCAACAATGAGAACATCTGCTGCACTGACAGACCGATGGTCTGTTGAGACCGAAGTTTAAAATTCTTTTTTGGGGAAAAGGCCTCTTTTCAAAACAGATGAGATCTGTGTTTACTTTTCAGACAGTTTTGCCAAGAAATTGAAAATCTGTCTGTCCTGAACTTGAACTGTAGTCATTTCACAGTGAGCATGACTGAGATTTCCTGAGTTTGCATATCAATAAGGTTTCATTTGGTCTATTGTGTATTCAGTCAAATCTAATATATTTAATACTGTGAGTTGCAAAAGTGAAGTGAAACAATCTCTCTTTGATTCGATTCGTTTTGTCTGAATTTTCACTGCAGCATAAGTCTGCCTTTCTTATTTTTAAACCTATCCACATTAATTCAATATTATTAGCTATCACAGCACTGGAATGTAACCATACCGTGACTTTCTTCCCTTGATGCGTCTCGTGGATCTTAATCTGATTGGTCACGGATGATCCCAAGGTCTTGACGGACAAATGCGGGCGTGTTTCCTGCAGCTGCCCGTTGCACATGTCAAAGGTCACAACTTCATTGCCCTCTCGAGCAGCTACACCGCAGGTACACGCCACAGCGTAATGTTGGCTCCCACAATCCCACTGCCTTGTGTGGACCTCGAACAGACGATTTGTGCTCTTATAAAGCAAAAACGTGCCTGTTTGCTGGTTCTCATAGCGCCTGGGTGGAACAACAACTGTTTAGTACTTTCATTCAAATTCTTACTGTAGCTTGTTCGTCATAGCAAATATTGGGGATGTCAAACAATAGACAAATAGATACATTCAGCTGCATCCATTATTGCTTCTAAGTTTGATAGTTATCTTGTTTCTTTTCTGTGTTCTGTTTTGCTGTGCTAAATTCAGAAACCTCAGTGTGCACTTAGAAACCTTTAAAGACAAGGCAGTAGCTGAATACAACATCTCAGAGGACTACTTGAACTTAATGGCAAAGTGGAGGAGAGGCAGGAAGAAAGAGCCCATGTAAAAAGAACTGTAAGATAAAAAAAGAGCAAGAAATTTAGGGAGCGAAACAGAGGCAGTAATTTTCACAGTACAGTTTCAGCATCACCACTTTAATGGTTACCGTGATACTTTGCGGTTATTGCTCTGTACATTTGACATCACTGTAAACACACATTGCTCAATACAGTACATCTAGCTATAGTGTACGTTTAAATCCATATCTATTGTCCATTCGGGCCATGTGTGCCTCTCTACTAGAGGAAATTGTGGCACAGGGCCGGCGTCTGTCAAGGACACATTCACTAATGAGGACAGTTCCCGTACACTTTCATACAAGATACCTCCTTCTGGGCCAAATTCAAAGAGTACAAGTACTAAATCTGCACCACACAAATCTGAAATTCAAAGTGACCTTTACATTCCTACCTCATTACCTGAAAATGTACCATTTGAGCATCTGTCATGTAAAAGTCACACAACTTACTGTATGTCGAAATAATCACAGGCTATCTAGAACAATTTAAAACATCCAGAGCAAATGCCAAAGAAACAAATGAAAAGCCATGGGTAAATTCATTGTCAGAATCGAACCCACGACCTTGGCGTTGTTTGTTGTTAGTTTCCATCAAAAGTAAAGATGTGAGGGCCGGTCAGGGAGTAACAGGTCGCTGTTGGAACATCTTGAAATGTGATACACTTTCATAAAGATCCCTCTTTCCAAGCCAAATTCAAAGAGTACCAATGATAAATCTGAGCCACACAAATCTGAAATCCAAAGTGACCTTTACATTCCTGTCTCATTACCTGAAAATGTACCATTTGAGCACCTTTCTTGTAAAAGTCACAAAATAATCATAGGCAATGTACAATAATTTAAAACATCCAGCGCAAATGCCAATGAAGAAATAAAAAGCCTTCAGTAAATTCATTGCCTTCCTTGAGAATTGAACCCACGACCTTGGCGTTGTTAGCACCAATGCTTTACCAGTTGAGCTACAAGGAAAAAAAAGGACCTTATCATCTAAAAACTCATATTTTACCTTCCATCAAATGTAATGACATGAGGGTCAGTCAGGGAATAACAGGTCGCTGTTGGAACATCTTGAACTGTGATCTGCATGCAGAAAAAAAAACATTGTTAATGATGCATTCATACTGGCAGCTTTTTGCAGTGCAAATGCATCTACTGCTTACACAGAAAATGACACTTCACTTTTACAAAAAAGCAGAGTAGCCACTTTATGGAATTAACTTAGTGTGCTATGCTCTCAAAACATTCACAATTTAGACGTCATTGATGGGGATAATCATTGTGGAGCTATGTCGGCTCTAGCCTAATTATAACGCAGAAGAGTACAGTCTCTTCCCATTATTAAAGGGCACGGAGCAGCTTTCATGTTTACAGACAACACAGATGGTGGTCTGGGGCCGGTGGTGACACATTATTTAAGAAGACTGGCGATCTATGTGTGTTTATGTTTCTTTCCTTCTGAATTACCGCATTCTTGTCTGTCCTTTCGGTGTCGGGCTTATTAGAGGGTGTTTCTTTCTTTCAGCAGGGGTCAATTATGAGAGCTGTAAGGCCGAGTCACAGTATATTTCAAGTCTGGAGGGTTACAAAAAGTTAACAATGGCTGGACACTACACTACTACTACTAGCCTACTTCTACACCACAAAATGATTTTCTTACTCAGTGTTTTTGTCTTGTTTTCCAATACAAATATCTAAACTTTCTTAAATCAATATACAATTACTTGAGAAGTAAAATTACTTAAGATATTAAGTCTTGTTTTTGGAAGAACTGTTCAAAATTTTGTGCTTAAAACAAGACAAAATAATTACCAATGGGGTCAGAAAAAAAAAAAAAAATCTTAATTCAAAGGGAAAACAAGATTATTTTGCTTCTGAAGTAAATGTATCTTGATTTAAGAATATTTAGATATCTGCACTCGAGAATGAGCCAAAAAACATGAGGAAATAAAGCTGCAAGCAGCATTTATCGGGGTTCAAGCATTTAAGGCCTTTAAGCACATAAAAATATATTATATTTTATTTAGCAAGCATATAAGCACTTAGATCATAGATGGAAAAGACCATTTACAGCCAATACAGGCAATTTAGTAAGGAAAAATATGATTTTTAAAGGTTTTTTGACAGTTATAGCCCCACCTACGTTCTGATCTCCACCATTTTTTGGGGGTGTCCTCAGAGTGTGCCCATACATATGCGTGTTAATTTTGGTGAAAATATCTTATTTCGTTTTGGAGTTATAGATACTTATGTATATGAGAGCATAAAAAATGACCCATGAGCGACTTTGATTGGATTTTTTTTCCATTTCCTATCAAAATTTTGACATTTAGGCAGGGACATTTAGTTAACTAACTTAGGTGCCGTGTTTCCTACGCTGGTTTCGTCTCGATCGGACTAACGGTTTCAAAAAATATTCGCAAAAGTTTTTTAAGCTCTAAATCACAACGTTGCACAAACCATAAGCCGAAACCTGGCAAGTCTGGTATCGTTGGACTCGGCAAGGTTTTAGGAGTCTAAGGACATGACTTACATGAAAATAAGTTGACCGCACCCAAAGTTATATACATTTTCAGGCAAAACCATTACAGCTTTTTAACAGTTATAGCACCACCTATGGTCCAATCTCCATAAAAGTTGGCATGCTTCTTTAGAGTCATACACTGCATGTGCTCACTTAATTTTGTGAAGTTCTGAGTTTTCGTTTAGGATTCATAGGCTTTTGAGTATACTTTGTGATGCACATTTTCTAAATGACCCTGTTATAGTGACCCCAAGGGTAAAGTTCAACTTTTTTTTGATAATTATTGATCTAGAGAGTCCAGAGAATTGTTCTGCACTGGTTTTGTTCCGATCGGGTGAAAAACCTAGGACTAGTTCACAAAAGTAGGTTTTTCAGATATCCGTGAATAATTAATGAACGATTTGATTGACAGCATTGGTTCTTGAGGCTAAGTTGTTCAGAATGAGATCTATCAAATGATATGCATATTGTGTGGATCTGTCAAACACCACATGATTACAGAGTCGTAAAATTTGTTAGCGCCAACTTGTGGCCGATTTCTTTCAAAATTCTTACAGACCTTTAGGACCATGAGTCAAACATGCCCACCGAGTTTCGTTCCAATTCGCCTCCTTTAACCTTGTCTAATAAGTGCTCAAAATTCATTGGCCGATGGTGGCCATGTTTTTTGAGATACGCCAATGTCCTCATAGACTATCATGCCCCCTTAGACCAAGACACTGCATGCTAAATTTCAAGTCAATCGGACTAACGGTTGCATAGTTACCTAGTGTCCAATCGACGCAGTTTTTTTATTGTGACCAAAGATTGAGTCCCTACACATGTGTACAGAGTTTGGTGCAAATATCTCATTTCGTTCTTGAGTTATAGCCATTTTAGTAAAAGTGGCTTCGCCCTCATCGTTTGTTTTGGCACCCCTTAGCGACCGTGAAGCAAAATAATTATTGATATTCAGATTCCAGAGAACATTCTGCACTGGTTTGGTTCCAATCGGGTCAAAAACTTAGAACTTGTTTGCAAAATTAGGTTTTTCAAAAAACTCAAAATACCCAAGAATTTCGCCTGGGTGACGAGCAAATCCATCTCGTCTGTCTTGAGCCAATGATTCCAATGATATAAGACACTTGAGCCTAACGGTTCAGGAGTTATGAGCCATTCCGTACTTTTGACTGCTGTAGCGCCCCCGTCAGGCCGATCGGGGTGAGCCTTGGTGACGCTGTAGGCGGTAGGAATACTACCAGCCCTCAAAGTTTCAAGTCTCTACGACTTACGGTTTGGTCTGCCCGATCACTTTTAGGGGAGAATGCTGATCCTCGGAAAATTTAACAATTACAATAGGGTTTCAGCGCTACGCACTTGAACCCCTAACAAAGTAATTTTTTTGCAGCGTACTACTTATTTTGATGTGAAAAGTAGTACCAAAATAGATCATCATGGGTCAAGTTGTAAAAAAAAGCAAGAAAAGCCTTTGACAAGTCCCCTTGAAAACATTACCGATCTAAGTACTGTATATTGTAATCTCAAGTACTTCAATGTCCTGAAGGACATTTCAAAGAGAACTTATTAAATTAAAGATATTAATTAAGTACAAAACCACTCAAGCAACTAATATTACATTTTGAGATGCATCCTAAAGTTTCGCTAACCTTCAGTGCAGGAGGGTTGTAACCTCTCCAGAGGCGAGGGCTGCCTTCGGCGGGCTGTGTGGAAAGGAAGCTGGCCCGGTTCCCGTCCCGCGTGAAATCAGTAACAGCGGTGAGAGTCACGGTACCCTGAGCACAGACGTTGTTTCGACAGGGCTGGGACAGCAGTTCGACCGAGCAGGATGATAAGGCCACGTTTGAAACCTCAACGACTACATTGTCTGAGACATTCAGACAGAGATTATCAGTAGATACATCCTCAAATGAAAGGGAAAACTCAAAGACAAAATGTTCTTGAGAGCAAAAGGATAACTCATGCACATCAGGTCACTTTCAACTTTTCATGACAAATACACATATTTGTATCAGTATTCAGAAATAGTTTCAAAGAATCCTAAAGTCTACATAAAAAATAAACGTTTAAAATGACAAGTTTGTCAGTGACTTACATATTAATATACACACACCTGACTCATGTACGCTGAGAGCAAGAGACACTTTGCACTGGCGGTTGTGCTCGAACCCATGGCAGGGAATAGGTACTGTGCTGTGTACGCTCAAAACATGATTTTTAGCATCCTCACGGATGTGGAGGACATCTGGAACAAACTGCAGAAAAAGTGTTGGGCGGTTGGCCGAAGCCAGTGTAAATTACACATGATCATACAGCTCTGTTAGACATGGATAATTATGCAGCATAATATTTGCAATGTGTATCTAGCCAGTAATTATAGCTTCAGGCGTTGTGGGTAACGCATGATCCATCATAATTATAAAGAATTAGATATAACCGGATTTACCTTAATTCCCGCGAAAAACCCAGCACTCTCTTTAGACGCCGACTGCGGGCTGGAGGAGTTTAACAGGAAGGTGGACACACTGCAGGAGAACTGTCAATCAAACCAGACTGTCATGAAGGTCATGCTGATTGAGCGCTACTCATAAAAGTACAATAACTATACACTTTTATTGTACTTTTATTTGTAAATCATTTTTACAATGAAAATAATAATTAAATAATTAAAAATATTTTATCTGTAATAATTTTATTAATATGTTAGTAAGGCTATATTCATTGTAAAAACCAGAGGGGCCAAAAATAAAAGATATTTTTTTTATAATGCATCAATGAAGTTAATGACATTAACATTTACATGCCATTTAAAGCCATATATGGCATTGAAACGAACTATGTTTGTTTGAATATTCTTTTGTGTGTGTATGAAGGATTTTCAGGTCTGTTTTGCCTGTATATGGAAATTATGGAGAGCTCAAGGTGTGTTTGTATGTACGTGTGTGTGTGTGTGTGTGTGTGTGTGTTTGACTAAGTCCAGCTGTGACACATGTTTAAGAGAACCTCACAACCCAAACCAGAATGATGGTGTTTCTTGAACGGGGGCCTCTGTGATGTAAAAACACATGGGTTTTTTATGACCACAGGTAGCAAAGCCCATCTCAAACTCAGTCTTCAAACCTCCTTCAAATTTCACGTCAGAACAAACAAATAGGAATGAAATCAAAACTAAATCAAAACTTCAAGACAACATTCCGCCTTAGTGTTATTTATGGTTTGTATACACGTGGCCTCATTTTGACCTTTACTCTTTCTTGACCCAATTTCACTTCCGCTTGAACACTTTCTGAACTCATACAAGAGGTCAAAGGGTATTATGACTAAAGATGGACCTCAAAAGACCCTTTCCTTTCTTGGTCTGGTGAGAAGTGAGTTTAATGGCTGTCTGGAGCACATTACGCCAGAGGGAGAAAAAAGAAAATCAAAAGACGATGGTGTTTTAAGAGACCAGGCGTACCTTTAAATTCTGAATTACACAATTCATACATATTTCTACCAAAATTTGAAGCTATAGTAAACAAAATCTAATCTTTCTCAATAAATTCTAAGCAAAATTTGACTTTCTAAATTAAGTTTTACATTAAAACCACATTGTAAAATTGTTTCCTTTACCGTTTCTCCCAGTCTGAAGTGAACTCCGTCCATCTCAACCAGTGAGTACAGTCGAGTTGTTGTGTCTCGTCTGATCTCCACCTTCATGGTGTTGGAGGAGTATCTCGCCCACACCACCTGATACCCCACCGGCCATGGTGACGTCACCCCAGTGAAGGAGCATCGGAGGTGGACGCTGCTGCCGACCAGCTCTGGGGTCACCAGGGGTTTTGAAGGTAGTGAGGGAGCGTTTGCTTCAAAGAGGAGAAAAACAAGGTCATGAGATGAAATATAAATACAGGGATGAAATAAATCAAAAATAAAATTGAAAATAACTTACCCTTACATGCACCGTTAACTTCGGTTTCACCAGGTGGACAGGATTTAGGTGTGTATTGTGAAGCAGCTAAAAAAAAAAAGTCACAACACTTCCTGTTTGTACTCTCAAAATATAAATAAACAAATATCGAAATGGGTCATGACATGAGAAATCAAATTTGCCATGATCTTTTGACATATAAGAGGTTTTGTACCATTAAAACATCCTGTGAGTTTCATAGCTTAAAACGTCGTCTTCATTATAAACAAAGCATTGATTTAATCAAGCTGCAAAAATGGCTTGTTTTGATATTGGGTGAGCTGTGATGTCACACGGGCAAATACATTTGCATATTACTGCCTCCACAGCAAGATATTGACGAATAGTTATACATCATCGCACCATAGGCCCCACCCATTCGATAAAGTCTGACATTGGCCTACAATGGATGTGAGCGTCACCCCAAAAGCAAATAGAACCTATTATAATCAATGATCTTTATTATCATTATAAGTGAACTTCAAGGAACATATTAAAATATATATTAAAAAAAAAATGTATTGAATTTTTTTTTTTTTTTATAAAAAATATTTATTTAGATTTTTTTTTTTGCCAGCCCATGATGCATAACACTTCCTGTTTATTATTTAGGCCTTAATTTTGTGACAGAAGATCAGTCTGACTTATATGTGAGTTCAAACAACACATTGTGCTATGGATCGAAACCCTGACTTTCATCCCTTGCCACAACTTTAAAACCCAAACAATTTCCTTCTTCCTGTAGCCATCATGGAAGTGTCATAAATCCGTGAAATATTGATTCATGAATCCAGTAATCTGATTTGCTCCCCTGCAGAACTTCAGTTTCTAGAAATCGATCCCAAACTAAAAATGACCTGAATACTCTTGCACACGGTTAATGATACAGTCATTTATATGGATCTAAGAGATGTTTGAGAAAGTGAGAAAGGAAACATGGCCAGAAAAAGAGAAATATTGATCATCGGTATTACAAGTTGGTAGTTTCTCTCTGGGCTGTTGCACAGAGAACATCTACAGACCAGAAACTCTTCATTGTTTCTTCTACTGGTACAAGTCTCACTGTATGTTTTAAAGCCTATTATGTCACTAAGATTAATCCTAATCATTTGCGCTAGAGGATCAAACTGCATTTAATTCTGCCTTTTCATTTCAAACATTAAATTTGTGGTTTCGCCATTAGATTTTGCATTAGATTTTGCATAAGGACAATGAACTATTTTTTTTTTTTTTACTATGTCATTTTCACCATCCTCTTTGCAAAAAAATGCAAAAAATCTCATTCTCATCACTGTAATGAGAGAAAAATAATGATATTATATGTATTTCATTGTTGTATTTGTTGTAATACCATAGTATTTTAATTTATGCTTATTTAGGGAAAAAAACAAAATTGAAAAGAAATAAAATTAATACAAATATTATAAATTATATTTTTTTTACAAAGACATTATAAAAATCTACTGAAAATAACCATTGAAAATAATGTTAATTAAAGAAAATGTAAATGGTAAATTAAATGATCCATACAATGTAAAGTAATAAAAATTTCATGGGAAATTTGTCATAAAATAATTTCTTGACATTAAAATATTAAAATATATTTAGTCTTAACACTTCATATTTATTTATTTATTTATACTATCATAATGTGTTTATATTAATATAAATAAATGAATAAATTGATTTTACTAAATAAATTAGATGTTTTTTCATAAAAATATTTATTTAGGGCTTGCCAGAAGATCAGTTCTATGATGCATAGACACTTCCTGTTTATACTTTGAAATTTTATAGTATAAATAAATAAAAAAAAAAAAATGGAAATAATAATAAAATAATAAAATATTAAATTGTTTGTTTGTTTGCTTCATTAAAAAATAAAATATTGTTTTTCTTTTGATTTATGTGATGAAATCTGACCTGGACATGATTTCACAATATTCAACACATGTAAAATAAAGTTATTCATTTTAGGTATTGGTTTTGAAATAGTATTAAATAGTTTGTAAAGTATTAAAAACGAGTCATGTAATTGTACCTTCCGCACAGTATCCCATGCAGCCTTGTGTCGGCTGCAGGAAGTACAGCAGGAACTCGCCACAGTTCCGGACCGAGATTGGGATGCGGAAAAGGCAGCAGTCTTTGGTGCTTCCATGGAAGAACTGCCACGTGGCACAGGCCGAGAGCTGCTTGACCTCTCCGGGCCTCGGAAGAGAGCTGTCCTTAAGAGACAACCACACTGGAGCCTGCGTACCACAGCGGTTCATCTACAAAAAGAGACGGATATCAAGAAACTGCAGTTTGGAAACTGGTCAGAACTGATCTGGGACTGCTCACCTCAACACAGCGGGTCGGCATCTCCGCAGGTTTGTTGTTTATGGAAAATCGGTACCATCCGGGCGGCAACGAATGGTCACAGATCAGATCCTGTATTGCTGTGTTCTGAAGTTCAGTAGAGTCAAAATCGACGCTACGATATGCATTCCTCAAGGTCCTGTATCCGCCGGGATAGCACTCTGGAGCTGGAAGAACCAAGGACACCATCAAACAAAGGCCTGTTTCCCTGAATTACAACCTTTTATATTCATAAAAGAGCTTAAAACAACCTTTCGGCAAAGACAAAGGTCATTGCTCAGAAGACAGCGAAGGAGAAGGTCGGAAACTGTGTCATTACAGTGGCTTGAAAACGTCACTCAGGTTCATTAAAACCCAAATGGGGGTAACGTGACCTCTTCAGTGGCAGACGTTTAACCAGGGTAAAAATAACACACCTTTTTCTGACCCTTTTTTCCTTGCTCATAACTTTACGCCACAAAGGTCGACAGAATCGGCGACGTGTGTCTGGGTTTCACGGCAAAATGGAAGGACAAAAATAGATGTGTGACTTTCAGGCTAAAACCTTTTTAATCCTTTGCCATTTCTTCAGACAGCACATCTGTAACACCTTACCCTTCTCCTTCCGTTATCTCAGAGCCAAAGTGGGTCGGATGTCACCATCATGGCTAATTGCGCAGGTAAGGGAGAGCGACAGCCCCTGTGTCACTTTTTGTATAAGGATGCCTGAGGCCAACAGAACACTGGTAATCCTCTAATGCTCCCCCTGAACATGCTAATAGAAAGTTTTGGCTGGGTGTCATGCCATCTCTGCTAGTGTATAATGGAAGTTGAGACAGGACAGATAGCAGCCGTTATAGACAAAACAGACTAGTGGGAAAATGTAGACTTTAGACAGTACAAAGGACTTTCACTTGGTGATAATGTCAGAAAAGTAACAAAACAAAATTGTCAGCAAAGCACAACAAAGCAAAAAGAAAAAAATCAAAAGAAAAAAACAAAAAAAAAATAGTCAGCAAAGCAAAACAAAAAGAAAAAAGCACAGCAACAAAAAAAAAAAAAGATAAAAGCAAAGCAACAAAACTAAACAAAACATAAACAACTGTTTGGACAAATTTAACTTAGTAAAAAATAAAATAAAATAAACACCAAACCACAATGGCTAAGCATTATTACACCTTAAAAATAAGCAACTAGCAATTGTTTTAAATTTAAAAATTTAGAGCAGCAGTCCAAACAAAAATGCAAAAAACAAAAAGCTATAATAAATTGGACTTTCCTTGCAAATCATACACTATATTGCCAAAAGTTTTGGGACGCCTACCTTTACGTGCACATGAACTTTAATGACATCCCATTCTTAATTTGTAGGGTTTAATATGGAGTTGGCCCACCCTTCTTCTAGAAGTGCATTTGTGAGGTCAGGCACTGATGTTGGACGAGAAGGCCTGGCTCGCAGTCTCTGCTCTAATTCATCCCAAAGGTGTTCTATCGGGTTGAGGTCAGGACTCTGTGCAGGCCAGTCAAGTTCCTTCACACCAAACTCGCTCATCCGTGTCTTTATGGACCTTGCTTTGTGCACTGGTGCGCAGTCATGTTGGAACATCCCCAAACTGTTCCCACAAAGTTGGGAGCATGAAATTGACCAAAATGTCTTGGTATGCTAAAGCATTAAGAGTTCCTTTCACTGGAACTAAGGGGCCAAGCCCAACCCCTAAAAAACAACCCCACACCATAATCCCCCTCCACCAAACTTTACACTTGGCACAATGCAGTCAGGCAAGTACCGTTCACCTGGCAACCACCAAACCCAGACTCGTCCATCGGATTGCCAGACAGAGTAGTGTGATTCGTCACTCCAGAGAACACGTCTCCACTGCTCTAGAGTCCAGTGGTGGCGTGCTTTACAGCACTGCATCTGACGCTTTGCATTGCACTTGGTGATGTAAGGCTTGGATGCAGCTACTCGGCCATGGAAACCCATTCCATGAAGCTCTCTACGCACTGTTCTTGAGCTAATCTGAAGGCCACTCAAAGTTTAGAGGTCTGTAGCTATTGACTCTGCAGAAAGTTGGCGACTTCTGCGCACTGTGCGCCTCAGCATGCGCTGACCCCGCTTTGTGATTTTACGTGGCCTACCACTTCGTGGCTGAGCTGCTGTTGTTCCCAATTGCTTCCACTTTGTTATGATACCACTAACAGTTGACCGTGGAATATTTAGTAGCGAGGAAATTCCACGAATGGGCTTATTGCACAGGTGGCAACCTATCACGGTACCATGCTTGAATTCACTGAGCTCCTGAGAGCGACCCATTCTTTCACAAATGTTTGTAGAAGCAGTCTGCATGCCTAGGTGCTTGATTTTATACCACCTGTGGCCATGGAAGTGATTGGAACACCTGAATTTAATGATTTGGATGGGTGTCCCAATACTTTTGGCAATATAGTGTAAACAAGCAGGGAAAAAAAAAACTTCCACTGAGCCATATCTATGTACAAGAACATTACAGAGAGGCTAGAGTCTTGGACCCATCTAAAAACCATCAAGAACACCTTAGTAACCACCTAACAATGCTCTAGCAACCACTCAGAACACCATAGCAACACTCTAGTATTGTGTCTGCAAGTTTTACATGGGTAAGTGCTCATATTTTCATTTAAATATATATAAAGATCTATTTTGGCATATATCTTCTCTCAGTGGAGTCTCAAATACAGACTTTGTTCAATGGAACATGTTTCCACCAACCATTTGAAAGAAAGTCCTCATAAAGAATAAGGGCAGATGACCTTTGACCGTCATGGAAAAGAGCAGAAAATCTCTCCTCTAATCCTGTCTGCTTTGCAGAGGGAAGACGAGGCCAGGCCGAGAGGGCTTTCTGCCCCACTGGAGCGCTGATGAGATCATGTCTCGGCTGGTTTAGAGTCCATAATGCCTTGCTCTTTCCAGCCTAATTCAAGGATCATTACTCTGCAATTACGTCCTAAGCTGTACTCTTAGAGGTGTAATGGGGCAGGGTGAAGATAGAGACATTTAAGTGTTCATTTTATAAATTCTTAATAATGGTTTGCTGGGGAGATACAGGGATGATTTGAGGGGACGTTTCTTAAAGGGAGGTAATGGAGTTTCAAGGTGGCAGGCTTAAAGATACGATGACAGTAAAAGCATCTACTGGGTGCTCACTTTACTTTCCAAGCAAACACATCATTCACCGGTTTGGAAAGACATATGCTGGAAATCTTCAATGTATGGTTTTGATATGTCTCATTGTCAAATAATAATAAAAAATAAATAAAAAGTGACCACAGCAAAGTGACATCACAAACCTGTAATAAAATAAAATATATCAAACAGCAAACTGACAACACATCCAATAAATAAAATAAAATAAAAATATCTAAAAAAGATAAAAGCAAAGTGACATCACAACTGTAAAATAAATAAAAATAAGATAAAGTAAAATAAAATAAAAAATATTGACCACAGCAAATTGACATCACAAACGTGAAATAAAAAACATATATAAATAAAATAATAAGAATAAAAAGCGATATTACAAGTGTAGAAAGAAAGAAAAAACATATAACATTCAAGAGAGAGAAAAAGAAAAGAAAAAGATTTTCATTCTATCATTCATTCAACCTTAAAGAAATCACACCAAAAACTCAGAGCAGAGATTTTTTTTTATCTGAACAGAAAAGGTTATGTCAGAAGCTCATATTTAACCTATTTAAGACATCAAGCCACATTTGGTATCCGTCTGGGCTTGCAAGGGTGACAACCACAGTCAAATCTTGTTACGCAAGGTCAAAGGTTCCACAAACACTTGTGTTTTCAGCCCCCAGAGAAAAGCTGGGACAAGAGCTGCTGGGTAAACACCTCAGACTGCCCGGTTAATTTGTTGACTTAGGGACGGGGTGGATTTCAGACACATCCACACCAGGAAAATACACTGAAAACTATGGATTAGAAGCGAACACTGTCCGTTCTCTCAACAGCTAGTGACTGCAAAAGTATTGAAGATGGAAAAATGCAGTCAAAACCTCTGATGTCTTCAGAGGCTTTCAGAAGTGAAATTTAAATAAAAAAGACAGAAGCAAAAAGGGTTTGACAGCCCAATATCATAGAAGAAACTTTTTAATTTCCACAAAGAACTCTTTATTAGTTCTATGTACTGGTGTTTTAAATTAAACATAAACCAATAAAGTGATCGTATGATGCTTATGCATCTTGAAGTGTCCCAGACTACAACAAAGGACCACCTACTCAACTGTCAATCAATCATTGTGCTAAAAAAGTTTTAAACGTTGACTACGTACAAAAGAATACAGTTGATAAAGATAAAGTTTTAATGGTGAGATAAAATTTCAATAAGAAATAGTGACATTGTGAGAAATAAGAAATTGTGAGAGATATAAAGTCCCCAAAAAATAAAACTATACACTATAGAACAATATATCAATGCTTTTGTGAGTGAGCTGTCCAAGCAAACACAAAGCTTCTTGAAAATAAGTTTGGGAAAGTTCTGAGAGAACGCAAAAGTTTTTCGAGCAAACGTAAAGCTTCTCGGAGGGAACGCAAAACTTTTGTGACCAAAATACAGGTTTTCCTCCCATCTCATACTATTTCCATCGCCAGTTTTGCGTTCACTCGAAAAGTTTCGTAACATTTTGAAAGAACACAAAAGTTTTGTGAACAAATTTAAAGTTTCTTGGGGGAAAAATAGTTTTTCTTCCCATCTCATATTGTTTCCATCACCAGTTTTGCGATTGCTAGCGTTTCGAGAGAACGCAAAAGTTTTGCGAGCAAACGTAAAGTTTCTCGGATGGGAACGCAAAACTTTTGTGACCAAAATACAGGTTTTCCTCTCATTTCATTTTATTTCCATCAAAGTTCTGTGTTCGCTTGAAAAGTTTCAAAACATTTTGAGAGATTGTAAAAGCTTTGTTAGCAAAATTTCTCAGGGAATGCAAAAATTTTGAACATGAAATATCAGTTTTCCTTCTGTCTTATATTATTTCCATTGCCAGTTTCAAACATAAAGTTTCTTTGAGGGAATGCAAAACTTTTACGAGCAAATGCAAAAGCTTTTAAATGTTTTTTTTCCATCACCAGGGACTCCGTACAAAGTTGAAAATGTAAGATATAAAGTTATAAAGTTATGCTTTAACCTGCAAAACTATATAGACAACTCAAGACTCAACTCAACTCCTACAGAGCGAAAAAATTCGATAAGAAGGATCCTGCTGAACCTAACAAGCTCCAAAGAATCTTTATTTTAAGCATGTAGTGTTTAAGGATTGTTAAAGCTGGAGAACTTTCACACAAGTTCAGTCAATATGTGTGTGCGTGTGTGTGTGTGTGTGTGTGAAAGAGATGCAGGCTGGTAAATGTGAGTTATCTGTTGTGACAGTCTGCCTCTGGGCTGAATGAAGAGCTGATTACACAGCAGGAGAGGAACAGCTCCAGATATTCACACTCTCCAGCCCCAGAGAGAGATATTTTCATTCAAAAAATGGTTTGGTGAGTCTGGGTCTGTTGCGTTTATGAAATATCAGTGACCACAGGAAACTGTCCTTGATATTAAGGCGAAAGTCTTTCACAGTTGCAAACGCACTCATCCATTTCCTCCTCTCAGTCAGCCAGGACTTCACCCAAACCCTGAGGACTCAGTAACATTTCTATTTTACTCAATTGTGTTGACCGAGGCTTATGAGGAATGAGATCACATGACCAAAACGCACAGCTGTAGGAAATTTAATAAAGGCTGAAAAGTCAACACTGATGATGCACGGAAAAAATATCACAGAGAAGGACTCGTTTGCGGTCTGAAGAGTGGACACCGCTGGGAGGACATTGTGTAAGAGATGATACCAAAAATTGAGACATTTAGCCAAATTTCTTGTGTACAGCTTTGTTTATCCTCAAAACTCCACACAAAATTAACATTATGCTTAAAATATTTTCTGCACAAAATAATTAACATACAATCCTGTCAAAAAAAACTTATAATGATATTTATTACAATAATGTTGGTTCTAGTGACCATCAAAAACTGAACTATTCCTGATCTGCTCCATATACATGAACAAATTTAGCATAGATGAACTGCTAAAATGTTTTGCATTTTTGACTGGATTAAAAAAAAAAGTAAAAAAAAAAAAATACCTCTCTCAAATCAGACTTATATTTACCACTATACACTTAAAGGCCTCGATATACTTCAAGCAAAATCGAAGAATGAACTGATGTGATGTCATTTCAAACAAAATCAGGCCAAAACGAAGTCCGTTTTAGGAGTTTGAAACAGCTTGCCAAGCAAACACTCCAGAAATAGCTAAAAAAGTATTTTAAGCTATACATGACATGACTTTACTAGAGTGCCGAATTGCAGAGCTCATGCAAACATATCCACGTTGCTATGATCAAATGCTTTTCTTACACTTTATTTAAAAAAAGCTTGCTGTTTTCTCAATTTTGTTGTGTTTATTTTGTTATTGAGAGGAAAGCGCACAGCACATATTACATTATTCATCGAAACTCCGCTCTCAGCAGTGTGCGTTCGCTAACAGTATATCGCTGATCATGTATTTTGAACTTCATTTTACCCCTATGCAAAAACAGAAAAAAAGAAAAAGAACTTCGCCGTGAGTATATCGGAACCTTTAAGGTCCTGATATGGTGTGACATAATTTCGAACAAAATCAGGCCGAAACAAATTTCTTTTGGAGTTTGTTTCGAGAGTTAGAAACAGTTTGCCAAAGCAAACTTTCCGGAAAAGTAAACAATAGGGAGGTGTGGCTCTGAGGCTCCGCCTTCTTTGACATGGAACAGTTCTCTGGTTCACTTCTTCTGTTCAGTCAATCGAGGTCAGATCCAAGTACACTTGGAAAGCTGAATTTGTAATTCTAATCGAAAGTGATACTGACAGTTTTTTTTTTCTTTTCCATGTTTGATACTGTAAAGCTGCTTGATTTAAAGGGGACCTATTATGCCCCTTTTTAAGAGATGTAAAATAAGTCTCTGATGCCGTTTTAGCTCAAAATACCCCACAGAGAATTTTTTATAACATGTTTAACTTGCCACTTTTTGGGGTTGAGCAAAAACGCGCCGTTTTAGTGTGTGCCCTTTAAATGCAAATGAACTGCAAAATCCTAAGAGGGCAGAGCTTCAAGAGCCCTAATAATGTCAGAAACTCTCTGTAGCTGTGTTTAGTTCGAATCGGATTCTGAAAATGATGCCTACAGAGCCAGAGAATATATGCTGCATGGAGACAGAACAGGTATAGTTTAGTTTAATTGCGTTTATATCTTATGTTGTCATCCTGCTTTTATCCACTATTAGTACGAGCCTGTTGTAGCAAACCCGTCCAAATGATAACCAAATCTTTACTGATGAGTTTATGAAGTTTATTGTACATCACACAAAAGATGACGCGTATGCTATCACTCCAGAAAATCAACATAAGAGCTGAATAAAAACACAGTACAAGAAGTGCGCATTAAAGGCTTTTATCTATAAACTCTCTCTCCCTTGTATTATCATCAACATACACAGCGAATTACACAAAAACACTGGTTACAACTAACAGTAAACAAATATATACAGACCTACCTTATGCCTTTTCGGAGGTGCTTAATAAACTGGTAAACTTTGTATCCGTAAAACAACTCTGATGGACTGTAATAAATTGCGCGAGCTCTCTCTCTCTGCTGTGACCAGTATTGCTCCGGAGAGGATCACGTACAGTTTGTACTGATCCATCCTTGAGTAATAACTTCAACCACGGTGTCCTCAGTGACTCAGATGGTGGGAGTCTATGGAGCCTTGTATGTTCTTTGGTACATCCAACAACAGAACATTTGTAATGTTTTTTGGCACAGACATTGTATATCTCTAGCTGATACAGCGAGTAAACAGAAATGGCGGACTCTCACTCAGTGGGTGTTGTCTATGCTAACAGTGCAGATCGTCACCAGTCATGGGCAGGGTTTCCCTATTCTTACATAGGAGTAGGGGGAAATATCAAACTGCTTGTTCTGAGAGGATTATAAAAAAAAGTATTGTGTGGATTTTTACCATTATAGGCTGGTTGTTTACACACACTGTGGACACACATCTGTGTTCAAACACCTTAAAAAGTAAATTTTGCATAATAGGTCCCCTTTAAAGCAATCTATTATGTAAAGTGCTGTTTCACAAGTTCGCCTGCCCATTCAGTCTGAATGGTTAATGGTAAAACAAACTTGGCTTGCTGTCCTCAAAGGAGGCTCGAACCCGAGGCTTGGCTTGAGCTCCGAGTTAAACCCCCCTATAACAGTACTGTATAGAGGGAGAATAAGAGAAATAGAGGAGGAGATGGGGAGGAGGAGGGATGCTGGAAGAACTGCACTGGGATGACGCAGTGACTGCTGCTTATATACGCTCGTAATGATGATTGACAGGACTGAATGTTTAGGCTCCTCCCGAACCTACGTTTGGAACTACATAAAAAATAAACGTGACGTGACTTGACTAGAGTGCCGCATCAGAGATCTTGTGCAAACATATGCACATTGCTATGATCAGATGCTTTTTGTACTGTTGTTTTCTCACCACTGTCATTGCTGTTGGGTGTTTATTTTGTTATTGAGAAGAAAGCTAGATATTCATCTAAATGCTACTTCTAGCAGTGTGGGTGGCATCAGGATGAACTTATTTTTTCTTTTTCTTTTTTTTTTTTTTTTTTTGTAGATATAAGTTACAAAAGATTTTTTCCAAAAATGGATAAATGTTAAGGTCTCTAGATCCATAATAATTAAAAATTAAATAATTACAAATGAATGCACATGATATGCAGACCAATTGTTCAAACTGCGTGAATGCCTACCTGCATTTACACAGGTCTATAATCTGTAATGGCACTGAGGCATGAGCTAGAGGAAAGGACAGTAAAGATATCACAACCTCACTAATCAGTTTGACCCCACAATCATGAGGCTCACATTCCCACAATTACTACACCCCTGAGGTTTAATACTCACCTACTGACTGACTCTAATGACTGCTGAAAACATATGCAGAGAGAGAGAGAGAGAGAGAGAGAGACTCTTTTCTCAACAGAGCACGTTAATTCTATCCGAACTGCGCAGACAGACTCTCCATTTGGTGCGCAAATGGATGTCAGTGCGCAGACTGAGAGTTAGAACTAAGTTTCGCTCAGATTTCAAACAGATGCTCAATCCCTCTGGAGAACCGGGATATTGAGCACTAATGAAAACAATGTTTTTGGATTGAAAGCACATTTATCTCAACACCATGTTCATGACGCAGCCAGACAAAAATCTTACGCATAAACAATGTTTTAAACATGTTATGAGGTAAAAATAAAATAGCCTGCATATTAACATAAAACACAACAACAACATAGCATATTTATAAATTAACAAATACAGTTAAAAACAAAATTAAAAAAAGTTATGAGGTTAGTCAAAAAGGTTACCTAGTTAATAACAAAAATAACAATAAAGAACAAATGATAAAACAAAACAAAAATCAATGTAACCCATAAAACTACTTTCGGAGGTTACTAATATATAAAATACAGTAAATACAATACAGTATGTATAAACAAGTCAATGCAATAATATGAAAACGAAATAAAAATAATTAAATAAATACAGTAGCATCATAAATGATGATGTAAAATAATTGAAACATTTTGAAGTGGGAATAGCCTATGTTAAGTTCTTGAGTAAACAAGCAAGCATTTCATTTCAACATTAAAAGCTTAAAATATGCACGTGCAACTGCTAAAACTCCAGTCTCCTTATTTCCATCAATAGCGCAATCTGCTGCGCCACACAGAAACAATCGTCTTAATCGTGCGCACATGCATTCAAAACATCGCTAGTATTTAATTAAAGGATGTTTTTGACTTACCCAGCTGCGCGAGTAACTTCAGAGGTAGTAAACACAAGCACCAGATGCAGATGGATGACTTTAAAATGAATTTAAATAGTTCCATGTTTGACTCTCACAGTTACGCGTTTTTCCACGGGGATCCCATCGGAAAGTTTTGATTGTTACACAAAAAAAGTTTACGGAGTGATTGAACACTCTGCTTCTGATGTTGGCATGTATTCCTCCCAATAAGACTAAGGAAGTTTCCTTGCACACAACATATTGTTCTTAATTTATGGGCAGTAAGAGGAGTCTTGGACCATTTTCCCTTGTGTGTGCGCGTGTAAACAGTCAGCTGTCTTGAAGGAGTGAAGGGGGCACTCCGAGTCAGAAGCCCTCAATTAAATGGAGAGTAGGAGGACACTTACAGGGTCTCTCTAGTGAAACAAACTCACAAAAAGCAATGAAAACCTCGGAAAGGTAATTTACTGAAACTAAATTGCAGAAAAGATGATTATTTCCACATTAAATTGGGTGAAATCGCTTTTCCATGGGGGAATGTTTCTGCACAAGGCTTCACACGCTTAGAAGACCATTAGAAGCGAAAAGGATTTTTACAGAAGAACTTTATAGAGGTCCACAAAGAATTTTCTAATATCTAGTTCAATGCTTTTGACCTGATGGGTTACGGACAGAAAAACAAAAATAAATGCAAATAATTGACCACATGTACACAGAATTTTTTTTTTTTTTTTTCACAAACTTCACAAATAATTACAAAGAAACGGCAAGTAAAAAATATAATTGAATGCAGAACTTAAAAAGTATTTTCTTGTAAAATGTACTCTAATAATCATATTTTACAGTGTAAATCTGCATAGTACTAGCAAAATAGATAAAAATGCTTTTATTACAGTTATAGTATCTATAAAATCACATTTCTTTAGTGTTTTAAAATGTAATGTTTATTGTATTGCATTAATATACACACAGTAGCCTATATGATATCCTAACTAACACATACTGTACTTCTGCTGCTGATTCAATCATATTCAGCATGCAATTTTTGCATATTGTTGGGCTTATGGTATCAATTTCATGTTGAATACTAAATTAATTTTGTACAATAATATTTATAATAAAATATTTTGCTCAAAAAAGTGCTCACGAAGTCCAAATCCATCCTTCATCACATTCCCATTGCTCTTCCCTTTCCCCATTTAAAGTGGGCCAGTCTCAAACAAACTAAGGATAGACCTCAGTGTATTTTTACTGAACAAAACTCTCCGATTCCACAATACAAAAACAAGTGTAACCATTTATCAGCACGAAAACACATAAATCCATATAAAATAATGAGATTATAAAACAACATCAGACAAAGAACAAAAACAAGCACAGGCCCATTTGTTCTAGCTAAAAAGCCAGATGACAACCAATTAGGACAGAAAACAGGAAACATAAATTACATATGACAGCCTTCATAATAAGAGTCATCAAACTATAAAACATTAATCTTATTAATTATTAGCATTATTAGCACAGCTGAAATTGTTGTGCTGCTTAAAGAGGTGTGGGGAAAAAAGAAAGAAAGAATGGACTACTAACGTAAAAAAAATGGATTGATAAATCTATGTTTGAGGGGTTGAGGTGTTGTGGGAACAGTTTTTTGAATGCTAACACATGTACAAGTGCTTGACAAGACCCCAGATGGGCTTTATTTCACCTCTTTGGTTGATACCTAAAACCAACGCACTGAAACATAGAATAATGTTGAGAGAGAGATGTTAGTCCTTGCCATTTTACCACACTTTCAGAGTGAGTTCTAGTAGCTGAGAGTATCTGGCACTTTTCAATATCAGCTGATCTTCTTGGAAGCATCCAGCTTTTGGTCTCAAACCTTCAGGCCACCACCTTGCCTCTCTGGGCTTGTTCTTCTCCAAACCAAATTCCTGACTGGCCAAATGTGTATATCCCTCTCAATCCCTTGGCACAGAGTGACTCGGATGCCACCTGGAAGTGGGTGAGATGGTTGTGCTGCCTGAGGCTGAAGTTTTAGCCGTTATATCCGCTTCTAATGCCTGCAGTCTGGCTGAGAGCAGAAGTCAAGGTCCCTGTCATGAACTGGCTTTAGAGAAAGTCTTTGGGTCGCATTCACCCTCAAGCTGTTGGATTAAAGTTTAAACCTCATGCCAAGGAAGAGCCTTTGGACTTGGGCTGAAAAAAACCTTCATCTCTCCTGACAATTGATGTGCATCTCTGAGAAGGGATTTTCCTTTCAGCTGCAGCTTTGAATAGAAGATCCCCAGAAGTTCTGATCAAGGACCAGTGCTATGTTCTGAAATCTTTTACTATCATATGAGAAATATAATTTTTTTCTTAGATCATCTGCCTGGGACGACAAAAGCTTCTAGACTTTACACTTGAGAGAAGCCTTTGGTGATGCATTTTTTTTCTCAGCAACTGAGTCACCAGACAAAACAGTGGGAAACGTCTGGAGTCTGGAGGTGGTTTTCATTACAGTGTGGCCAAATACCTGCCTGTACCATGGTTATTGTCATTAACTAAAATTTTGAGCACTGTTGAGCAGATTCTGAAACACCTCTGATTGGCCATTGTGTTCATACGCTCAACAGTTTATGTGCAATTAGCGCTTGAACACAATGGCCAATCAGAGGTGTTTAAGAATCCGCTCAACAGTGCTCAAAATGCTAGGGGAAATGCTGGTATCGTCCCATTTTTAAAATTTCAGTACCGAATTGGTAGTGAAGTCGGTACTTTTAACAACATAAAAATATCTTCATTTGTGTTTTGAAGATGAACAAAAGTCTTACAGGTTTGGAATGACATGAGGGTGAGTGATGACATAATTTTCATTTTTGGATGAACTACCACTTTAAATTTTTTATTCAAAAAGTCCATAAAGAGATCGTAAAACTAATCCATATAAATTGAGCGGTTTAGCCCAAATTTTCTGAAGAGACATGATTGCTTTATATGATTAACAGATTATGCTTTTACTCACATAAAACATTCATCAGTTATGGTAAACGGAAGCTCAAGCATGCTTGCCTAATGTGCGAGAACCAATGAGGTTTGTTCTTGTGTGTTACGCAGCACGTTTGAGCTTCCGCAAGAACCAATGAGATTTATTCTTGTGCATCAAGCAAGTAAGGTTGAGCTTCTGTTTATGTTCACTGATCAATGTTTTATGTGAATTAAAGCCCAAATTAAATATGTTCATCATATAAAGCGATCAAGTCTCTTTAGAAAATTTGGACTAAACAACTCGATTCATATGGACTTATTTATTTCATTTAGTTGCCAAGGTAAAGGTTTTTCATCTCCTATTCCCTTCTTCATACTGTATCTGTTTTTTTTTTTTTTTTTTTGTTTTTTTAATTAAGATGATATTTTCTAAATATGTGACAATGAAAACCCCACTCACCTTATAAAATTATCTAAAGGCATTCAATCAAAAAATGAACTACAAACTTCTTCACCAGCTTAAATGTTAAAACATAAATAGGACTTTTCAACAACAAGGTAATTTATTATAAAAAAATAAAAACCCTTCTGAAATAATGCTGTTGCATAAAGGTGGCAGTTTGAAAACCTGTCACTCTAAATGCCCACTTAGACCTTGAAATACAAAATACACAGATTTCAGGTTTCTTTATTCTCAAAGCATAAAGGCATTGAAATTTGATTTAAAAAAGATGAAACTGAAATTCAATGACATTGACATACAATTAATTATTCCCTCAGTGCTATAAGAAACACTTTTCTGTCAGTTTAAGTTCAGATCTACCGAGGCCTATTTAACGCCAACTTCTTTAAAGCTATTTTAGGTAAAACTATTCTTATCAATGTCTTTCATGCTGAGCTTTTGACTGAGATTGTCTCGCTCTCACAAACACAAACACACACATGTGTCCCCCCCCCATCTGAAACTGGCTTTTCTCAGTATGTTCTGTTGACAAGGCTCCAGTCTTGCTTTCTTTGCTCTAGCGCTCATAAACAAACTTCACAGGGGGTTGAGTGTCAAATCAGCATGTAACAAGCCAAGCCGTCTCAATTCTCCACGACACACTGAGTGTTACATCGTTTAAGAGAGTATTTGGTCATTTATAAAATGTTAATGCGTACTTTCGGGCCCAAATCCGTCAAAGCGTTTGTAGAGTCATGTTTCAAACACCGTTAACTTTGACAAAACTGAGAGGAAAATTATTCACTTCGACTCTTGCTGTGCTAATATAGCTAGTTATTGTTATTTCAGAATATTTCTCAGAGGATGGTCCACCAATATATGACGTGTTCGTATTGAAATCTTATTTTGACTCTTGTAGATTAACTATAAAACTGAGCTTTCTTTACCTTTTGTACCATTTGAAAAATTCAGGATTTTCTTTTTCAAGTTTGCTATCATTTTTATAGCATTCTAGATGTTAACCAAGTCATATTTTACCACTTCAGGCCTAAAGCACCAGGGTCTTAAGGGACATTTAAACAGCACCGATTTCAACTAAAAACAGAAAACTTTTTATGCGTTTTGACCGTTCATTTACACGACAACAGCGTTTTGAGGGCCTGAAAACACAAACTTTTGAAAACGGGGTTAAAGTGCAAGTTTTTGAAAACGATACCATTATCATCACAGTGTAAACTACAAAATCACAAATCTGTGAAAATGGTGACGTCATGCGCATACTTGTTCAGATGATAGGTGCATAGTGTTTTACAAAGTGACATCGCCTTCTACTGGCCTGGCAGCATAAAACAGCGTTTTCAGTTGTTTTCACAGATCTGTGTGAATGGGGATCGTTTTGACAACGTTGTCATCTGTAAAAAAAATTGTTTTGTGTAAACGTACCCTTAAACGCCAAAGATTTTAGAGAAGAACTTCGCAAAGCTCCAATAGTTATTTCAATGCCATCGTTAAGGCCCATTCATACCAAGGACAATAATTATAACGATGAAGATATATTTCTAAAAATTTTAAAAATAAAATATAAAAAAAAAAAAAAAATAGCGGAGTCCACACCACAACTGTAACGATAACAGCACAGAGAAACAGTATCGTTGGAATCAATTTCAGAATGATTTTTTTCCAGCTGATGAATGATAAACATTGACAGCCAATCAGAATCCATCCTGCTTTAAAGCGCTTGAGCATTTAAAGTGGCAGACGACAACACATGCTTAGAATTAACAGCGTGTTATCGTTCCTTGGTGTGGACGCTAATATGGTTATCATTATGGCTATCTTTATAGTTATCGTTCTTGGTGTGAACGGACCTTAAGGTTGGAATTTATATACTTATAATTTGAATGAATGAATAAGTGAATGAAGAAATAAATATATAAACAACATTACTACATTATTTATTTAATTAATCCTTGGTGAATAAAAGTATCCATTTTTTTCTTGACAAATAATAGTATATATTTTTTATTTTTTTTAAACAACAACAACAAAAAATTCATAGTGATTCCAAACTTACAAATGTTATTACCGCTTTGCACCAATAATTAGCCTAATTCAACTCCAACATAGTATATTTGGAATTTATATAATTTGAATAAATAATATTTATCAAAAAAGTTGTATTTATTTATTTATTATAAAAAATAATAAATCACACACTATTATTGAAAAGAATGTGTCACATTTCCTATTCAAATGTGTTTTGTGTCAACCCTGTTACATTTAAAATGTTTTATGGTTGAAAGCTACGGGGTTGAAATTTGGTGCAAAATCTGTTTGGACTAGAAAATATCATTGCACCACACTGCACTATATGTGCCAGTAATAATAATAACATAACAATATGTGTACCTCACATCCACACGCAAATCTAACCATCCCCCCAAAAAATTCCCATCTGAGGCTGGATTTTACCACTAGCTCTCCAAATAGTGGGGTAAACAAAAGGAAAAATATTTACGACCGGCTGTTAAAAAGCTCTATAAAGCTGTGACTGTAAATGTTTTCAGGCCAAACCCGCAAAGACATCAACGTCTGAGCATTATCAAGCTCAGGAAGGACCCTGATAGCTTGTCCTCTCCTAGAGCTTTCTCCTGACCGCTTCAAGCTACTTCACAAGAGAGAAAACATCATCCGGATGCTTTGATCCTAACCCTCTCCCAGGGAATCACAAAGTGTACAGGGCTGAAACCTGTTCCAGATGTCACCCATGATGTTTACGATGAGAAAACGCAAACTAAAACCACGTCAAAGGAGGGGCTGACTTCTCGCTACTGATTGTCAGTCATCCGATGACCTGCTGTTTAAATGGACTTTCAGGTTTGTTTGGTTTTCTTTTTTTTCAGAGTACACTAAAGACAATCCAATTAGCCTCCATTTACTTTATTAATATTAGGTAAGAGCGGACGCGGCCATTTGTAAATTTAATGTGTCTGGCTTCCGGTGTCATTCGCTTCCAGTTATTTTTAGATGTACAAAACAGCTTGTTATGCTGCTTAATATTGCAAACTGGTATATTATTTTAATGTATTATCTTAATTGTAAACACGCTGGTTTGTAGCGCAAACAGTTTTACAATTTACTGCCCTTTAATATTCTTCTTGTTATTGCCCTATAGCGGTTAATAAAATCAGAAATCAGAAATTGCACATTCACAGAAAACACCTCAGTAGATTGAGTCTACCAGCCTAAGCCATCTAGAGTTTCATGACAAAACTTTGTATTTAAAATTATAATAAAAAATAATAATCTGTCAAAATTGAATACCTTTCTTCACCTTTCTAAAAAAAAGTTAAATATTTTAATAATTTGAATCAGTTTTTCTTAATATATTTAAAATGATTATAAAATTATAACAATAATATACAATTATACATAGTTCAGTCTTGAAACTCTAGATGGCGTAGACTGATGGGTCCTTAATGCAGCTGATGATAATTACAGCTTTAACTACTTGGCACAAGCTGATTGGTCCATGTCACTTCTGCAGCCAATGAGCTTGGTGCTCACATATTTAAATGGCTGGTTACATTCACTATAGCAGTTTGCAGTGCACTTTAGTGTTCCTCTAAAACCCTCCACCTTCCCCAGCTCCACCTGTATAGATCTGCTATGGGTTATTGATGTATGCTATTTGTGCAGCAGCACTATCTTACTCACAGCAGCGTATCGGCATATGTATTGGCAGTAGCAAGTTCCTGTACTTGCTCTGCAGCAGCAGCAATAATCTACAATAACAGCAATAATCTACAGCAGCAGCAATTCAGTAGCAGTGTAGCAGATCTATTCCACCAAGACCAAATACATTAACATTGTCATATCCATTACCATGCTAAAAATTTCAGAGAGTTGTTATGATTGAAATATAATTAAATACAATATATATATATTAGGCAGAGATGACGTGTTTTTGTATGCAAAACCTGGAAGTGAGTTAGCATTTTAGGACTTCCGGTTCCATCGCCCTAAAGTCTATGGGTTTTTTGAATGGGTTTTTGCTAAATCGCCTAAAATAGGGTCCGTGGATAACAAAGCCTCTAAATATTTTCATGTTTTGATCTATGACATAAAACACACCAGTTATAACCAGCTTGTGATTTTTTAAACCTTTATTGTGTCTTAAAAACGGCGGTTGCTAACAAGTTGCTGAAAGGGACTACTTCCTTTGGCGGGGACTTTAGACATCATCATGACAAAAAGGACATTTGGACAGCATTTCTCATAAAAAAGTGGATACGTATTCATACACAGCGCAGATCATAATCAGCGAGCATGTTTTTAAATAAAGTTTGAGGAAGCTTGGTGGTGGTGACGTTGAGCCGCGACCATGGTGTGCTGTAGTCCGTTTATAGCCTACTGTTAGCTTTTTATATCTGACGACTTTATTTAGGCTTCAAATGTTGTGTTAACTTGTAAAGATTATCTTGATAGACAAAACGTATAAGTGTCATAACCCTTTGTTAAACACAAAGCTTATTTGTTTTCCGATTTTCCAAAAGTCTATGGGAAAAATGCATAAGCTTTTGATCGAGGGAACCCATGCACCGCTAACTTCTGGGTTGGCCTACAAAAACACGTCATCTCTGAGGTACTCTATTTTTCCTGAACCGTCACGGTATGGACGTCACGGTTCGGTTCATGCAGTATGACGACAAATACAGGCGATCCACACTCCAATCCAGAAGGGGGCGCGCTTTTTAGCCTAACAAGCATTAACCACCAATAATCGCAGTAAGCTTCTCTGTGTTTTGTTACTATCGTTAAGAAACAAAGTGCCATCTTTCAAACTCTGTCCATTTTATCAAGAAATTCAAACAATAAATGCCGTTTTGAAGCTTTTTGATGTGACGTGACAAACAGTAGCATGGAGCACGAGTGAACACGATCATCCCTTCCTCTTCACTAATACAGAATGAACATGAATGAACATGAAGGTATGTTGAAAGATAGAGTACAAATTAGTGTTTCAACTGTGGAAAGATGTCAGTAAAACAGTTTGTAAACAATATGTCACGTATTTTCACGTAAGATTTTTAATGTTTTTAAAAGAAGTTTCGTCTGCTCACCAAGGCTGCATTTATTTAATAAAAAATATAGTAAAAACAGTAATATTGTGAAATATTATTACAATTTAAGATAACTGTTTTCTGTTTGAATATATTTTATGAAGTAATTTATTCCTGTGATCAAAGCTGAATTTTCAGCATCATTACTCCAGTCTTCAATGTCACATGATCCTTCAGAAATCATTCTAATATGCTGATCTGCTGCTCAAGAAACATTTATTGTGTACAACTGTACAAAATATTTGTGTACAATATTTTTTTCAGGATTCTTTGATGAATAGAAAGTTCAAAAGAACAGCATTTATTTGAAATATAATCTTTTGTAACATTATAAATGTCTCTACTGTCACTTTTCATCGATTTAATGCATCCTTCCTGAATAAAAGTATTAATTTCTTTAATTTCTTTTCAAAAAAATAAAAATAAAAATTCTTACTGACCCCAAACTTTTGAACGGTAGTGTATAATGTTACAAAAGCTTTGTATTTCAGATAAATGCTGTTCTTTTGAACTTTCTATTCATCAAGGAATCCTGAAAAAAAGTACACAACTGTTTTCAACATTGATAATAATCATAAATGTTTCTTGAGCAGCAGATCAGCATATTAGAATGATTAGAATGAAGGATCATGTGACACTGAAGACTGGAGTAATGATGCTGAAAATTCAGCTTTGATCACAGGAATAAATTACTTCATAAAATATATTCAAACAGAAAACAGTTATTTTAAATTGTAATAATATTTCACAATATCACTGTTTTTACTGTATTTTTAATTAAATAAATGAAGCCTTGGTGAGCAGATGAAACTTCTTTTAAAAACATTACCAATTCCAAACTTTTGACTGGTAGTGTGTGTGTGTATATATATATATATATATATATATATATATATATATTTTTTTTTTTCAGGATTCCTTGATATTCCTATATATATATATATATATATATATATATATATATATATATAAAATCAAAATTGAATACCTTTCTCCAAAAAGTTTTTATGTTGAAGTAACCAAGGCTGCATAAAAATATTAACCAATAATATCACAGGCCACTTTTGATGAACCAATCAAATCCTGAAGCATACAAAGTTTCACCCTGCATTATTTTCCACCTAACACCAACACCATTATTTTCCACCTGTTTCTGAGTATCATATTAAAAAGTTAAAGTTTGAGTGTGTTTTTTTGTTTGATTGTTTTTTTTTTTTGGTTTAAAAATCTTGATTCAACATGCAGAGGAAACTGAAAGTGAATTGATTTACACTGATCCCCTCTGTGGCAGTATCAAAACATTGCTTTGTTTGTTTAAGAAACCAAACAATCTGACATAGCAACACTGGCTCAACCAATAGCGTGACTTTGGGGTGGGGCTATCTGTTTGACCAACCAATGACAGAGAATGGAGTAGCAGAAATTACACATTTAATTTGTCTTTAAATCTTTTTAGTGCAAAACATTCTTACAATTATTTAACACATTTTCTTCAGGTTCATTTGGGTATTTCAACGCCAAATAACCTTTGAACAGGTAACACAGCTATGTACCCAGAGCAATAGCCATAGAGCTCAACTTTACAGAGCCAACACTAAAAGCCTCTAATGTTGTAGTACTGATGTTCCTCCATCTCAGAGGTGTCTGAGAAACACTATAATGAGGGTATAAAAGGGTTTTTACGGGCCCACATCATTCACAGAGCGAACAGCAGGACGTATTGAGGTTCGTTACTGTAGACCGCAGGAGTTCTTCTCCACACTGGTGTCCACCATATGTGATTTATTGTTAATTAAACATCATTACAGATCAGACTGGACCCGTTTTATGTAACCATGTGCTCTCAAGTTAATTAATCATCCTCCTCTATCAAAAGGTTAAATGTACACTCATAAATGTTAAATAGCGTTTATATAATTTAAGATCCCTTACAAAAAATGTGGTACAATGGTACAGCAATTTCATCAGAGAATACCGTACATTATATATATATAATATACTTTATATAATATATATATATATTGAATAATTAAAATTTTCATTATTTTTAACCATTGGTTTATTTTTAACATGTACCTTTTTTAAAATAACTTCAGTTCTTAGAGCTGTTTTGGTCATTGCAGTGGGTGAATCCAGAGTTATCAGAAATATCCTGTCTCTTCACTAAGAAAACGGATCAAACAGACGTGGAGGTGGACGGTTTGAAGGCAAGTTCAGGCGTGACACTGCATGTAAGATATGGACTGGTGCAGAGAAACAGAATGAGAAAGAGGGGAGCTGATGCAGGGGTCAGTGGGGGTCTGTCTGGATGTTGGTTTGTTGAAAGTCAATACAATTTTCGCCACGGGGGTTATAGCATCATGATAAGAAGAGCTTCAGACAGTTATTTACCACGACTGTGTATCAAATAGTTATTAAAACTAATTCAGAAGCCTGAATGCGCAAGCACTCATTTATATAGCTGCTGATCAGGGTGGATAATTTGTAATTATAATGTCTCAAAACAGTACAAAAAGTGTTTTGTGCACCGATTTAGGATCTGTCGTTGCTAGTGTCCAAGCCTCTGATACTAACTCGAAAACATCAGAAGACAGGGACCATAAAGACGTGTTGCAATACTGAATGAATCGGGTGCTGCTGTGCTGAGTAAATCCGTGATTGATTCGAATAACTCACTCATAATGACAGTCGCTTAATTGTCGCCACTTACTGGGAGTAAATAATGTTATAATTAAATTTCCTAATACAAATAGGCCTATTATTTCTAGTAACAATATAGGATACAGAATATCGATACGTCACAACCTCAAGGTTGAGAACCTGTGCTTTAAAATATCCTTTTTACTATATATTTAAATCGATTTGACCTGTGCAGATTTAGTTTATTGATTTGTGTTGTCAAAGTCTGACAGACTCATACAATGCCATATCTGTGCACACCTATGAACAGACACACACAATATTCCCTTCAAAACTGTAAAAAAAAAAAAAAAACAAACAAACAAAAAAAACTGTTCTTCTCTAGACCAAGTGCTTTCATAGATAAGACCTGAGGAGGTGTGAGAACATGAAAACAGAGATGAAAAATTAACGATTTCTCATTGAAAGGTTCTACAATGAGATCACTTAATACAATAAAACCAGGACATGTTAGTATTCATTGATAATTTTAGATATTCTAACAGTTATAGCCTAAAAATAGAGAGATGATGATGGCATCATGCACATTATATTGAAAACACAAAATACACAAATACGGGAAATGAAATGGGATATGAAATTTACATTATGAGAAAAAGTCACAATGCATGAATAATTTTGAAACATGCATGATGAATATCCATTTTAGAGTACCAGAAACATTCTCTTTTCCCCCATGTATCTACGTCCTAATTAGTTACGTCCTCAAACAGAAGGTGAAGTGTCCCTGTTCAAATTTAATCAAAGCCTGTTTCTAAACAGTAATTACAGTGATTAAGAAAATTAACTGTGTTTGAGGGGAAAAGGAAGAGGTTTTCTTCACTGCTTCTACTCTTGGCTGATTACAAACCACTTTGAGAGCCGACTGGCAGCCAAATGTTACACAGTGACTCCTGCACTGTAATTAGGCTACTCTTGAGTTAGTGGTGAGATTCAAACCTGCTGCTTTTGAACTAAAGCCTAAAAATGGTGGGAATAATCACAGAGGTGAGTGTAATGACTTCTAATGGTCATAAACATTGTTAAATAATAGATTAGGAATCAATATGTTACTGTTAGCATGGTTCAGTTAGCCCCTGCTGGTGACAATCGTAACTACGCCATCTGATTGTAAAGCACGTCTTGAAGGCTATTCAAAACTACATTTAATTATTAGAATAGCCTGCGGGAACAAGTTACGGTTTATTTTGAATCAGACACACCTGAAAAACAACTTCAGTTAAGTGTCAGTTGTGATATCAGTAACTGCTCTGAACAATTCATAGTGTGTCTAATTCAAATAGCTACAAGCGAGTGTTTTGCGTATCTTTTTAAATGACTCATTAAACAGAATAGGCTCGAAAGAGTAATTTGTTAGCGAATCAGACAGACATCACGACTCGCGCTGCGTTAGTTTACACGGAAGAAACATGGCGCCCGATCTGAAATGATCAGAATATTTAAAGGCCTATGACGAAACGGCATTGACAAAGTGTTTTAAATTATTGCCGCACATTTTTTATTTATGATCACAGTCTAATAAATTCATCAGTGTAGTAAGGACGCCTGCAAACTTTTATGAGTGAGCATGATAACTTCATCTATGCTGTGTTTACAAGGAAAGAAACTGATTCCATGCAAATGGTGTAAATCTTTAAAAAGTATAATTCTTTAGGACTTTAGGTTACTATTGTAACTTATTTTTAAATAGTAAAATTTCACTTGTGCAGCAGACATGTCTCTGCATATCATCAATGATCTTTTAAGGATCTTTGGTGAATAAATTGTGCTTCTAATCTCTTGCGTTCTAAGTAAGAGAACGGCTGGTGTGTGACTGGGATTTAGTTTGACAGGAACTTTCAGTGCCCCCTGCTGCCTTTAAATACTCACAAAAGTTTCTGAAGAACTCCTGGAGACTTGAGTCGGACAACTCTTTCACTGGATTACTGGCTAGATTACTCACAAGTGACACAACGCATAGATAAAACATACAAGACGTGTGGATTAGTGGATTCATATCATCATTTTGTTACTTGAAATCTGCAGCAAAGAACTTTGAAACCCTACTGAAATGAATATAAATGAATATGAGCTATAACCTACCTGCATTAGCCGCTAATAAAATAATCTCTCTTTTTTTTCTTTTTTTTTTAGACTGTATGAGACACTAAAAAGTTCACAAAAGCAGAAATCTGAAACTTTGAATTGAGCATAAACACTTTGGAAATCATTGAATGTGTCATTTATAGTGAAGATTATGCTAGATGAGTACTTTGAAATTAGAAACTGGCATTAAAGATTTCAAGTGTATATACAACAAATACATTTTTGCATGTCTGTAAAAGAGAACCTGTTCTGAAGGATGAATAACTTTGGCACATGCACAAGGACATAAAGTAACTTCCAAAGTAAATGAGATTGCTGTTGCTGTTCACAATAACTAGAATCTAGATAAAATGCTATTAAATAAACCCATCCATTCCAGCAAGTACAGTAAAAAAAACAAAAAAAACAAAGGAAAAGCAAAGATAAAGCTTTCCTGAACATACACTCATTAAAGGTTTGTATGTTCAGGAAAGGTTAATATTAATGCAATTACATTTAGTAAATTAAAAAAAGGAATATATCAATGTAGCCTATTTGTTAATGTTTTTCTTGTTGCATATAGTTAGAGAGAGCAATGATTCCAGCACTACCAGAAATAACTAATTGTTCTTAAGCTTCTAGACTTTGAGAAAGTTCTATCCCTCCTTTCTTGCTCTGAATCTCTGTTTCTGCAGGTCAATTTTCCACATCTGCAGACATTGTAGACAATCACAATGAACAAGCACTGTGATAATGCTGAAAGACAATGAGTAGAATAATAATAATAATAAAAAAAATGCAGATAAATTAGTAGAAAATTATATCTGTATTTTGGCAATAACTGATCATTTGTAAGCTCAGTTAACTGAGGTGTTAGTGGGTTTGTTTTCATGTTTGAATGGCTCAACTGGAGTCAAAAGTCTTACTATATAAAAACAGTAACATGATTAGCTTTCATGTGCAGTACAGTCAGTAAAACATTTTAAAATAAATTTCAAATTACTTTTACATACATTTTAATTAATATTACAAATGTAGGAGAAACTGCAGTTTATAACACTTACCTTTGAGACCACTATAAAATCAAGAGTCTCATCTTGTAGTTGAGTCTCTCTGTTTATGTCCCCTCCAGTGGATTTTCACCATTTTGTTTGCAACTCATCATCATACACGTACACTCCATTCTATTCTGTTACACTGCAGGCAAAATAATCACCATCATAGAACGAGAGCAGCACCCAAACCACAGGTGGAATCAGACGGTCCCACTTTATAGCAGGTGGCTTTAATTATGTACTTACATTTAGATTAATTACATTAATATATAATAATTTATAATAATTATATATATATATAAACTATATATTAAATACATGGGCATTAAAATTGGACATCAATCAAAGCCTCAAATCCAAATAACAAAAGGCTCAATGGAAAAGTGGTGATAACAGCAGATGAAGCTGGTCCTTAAAGTGTAAGTTCACCACAAAATGAAAATTCTGTCATTAATAACTCACCCTCATGTTGCTCTAAACATGTAAAGCCCTATTAGGATGGGATTAGTTTTACATGGAGAGGTAGGTTAAACTAATTATTACCAGAGCTTCTCAGTGATTTAGTCTACAATTTCTCTGCAGCCTTGACTGATGGGAAATAAAGAGTGAAATAAAGTATAATAAAGTATAGGAACGATCACCCAAAAACATTCCTATACTTTATTAACTTCCAAATCACATCTGTAAGAGCTAATAACAGGATCGACAGGTAGTTTGATTCAGCAAATAGCTGGAAATATGTAACACCACAAAACAGTCAAAAGTGATTGGATGATTTCCTGCTCAGTCTGTAATGATGCAAGATAACAATGTTAATCAAGAAACACAAAGTATTTATGAAAACTGTCTATTGCTTTTAAAGAAAAATGACATGACTTGGGATTGGTTTCACTTTTGTCTTTATATTTTCACTGCAATTAAATGGCATGTTATACACATCAGATTAAAACTACTACCATGACTAGAGATATGGGTAACACTTTAGTTTAGGGTCCAGTTCTCACTATTAACTAGTTACTTAATAGCATGCATATTTTTAGGATATTAGTTGTTTATTAGTACTTATAAAGCACATATTAATGCCTTATTCTGCATGACCATATTCTACATTCCTTAATCCCACCCAGTAACTAAACTTAACTAAACTTAATTATTAATAAGCAGTAATTAGGAGTTTATTGAGGCAAAAGCTGAAGTTAATAGTTAATTAATATAGTGAGAATTGGACCCTAAACCAAAGTGTGACTGAGATATGACATTTAAATTTACAGTACCTAAGAGAGAATGCTATTACTGATAACAGAATAAAGCAAATGAAATATAAATGAGAGAAATTCCTGCACTTTGAAAAAAAAAAAGCAAAATAAAAACTGGCAGAGAACATAAACAGAACATTGGAATTGATCTATTAAACATTTTCTTCTATGTCTACAACTTTACTTGAATGTCTCTGTGTTGAGTCGTCATCTTGAAATGTGCCCATCTCGTGTTTCTCCCTTTGTTTCTTGGGAGGCTTTGTCAACAGATCACTACGTTCCTCACCTCCTCTTTCTGGATATGCTCTTTTGCAGCAGGCTGGATTGCGACCTCTGTTGCAGTCGTTAGCACTCACAATGATAATTGCTATAATGCAGAAGGCGAAGGCCAGGCTATAACCTATAAACTTAATTTTAAAAAGAGAGAGAAAACAATCAATAAATAAGGAACACAATTAAACAAATACCTTTATAAGGTATTTTTATAGGTTATGGGTTGAAACCAAATAGATTTTCAAGACCAGAAATTTTCAAGAATGCGTTGGCATATATCAAACTTCGCCTTTGTTATTGTTTTGAATAAGCAACCTCTAGTGGCCAAACATACTGTTACATACTGTGCCTTTAACATCTTTTGCAAGAATTTTATTATATTTATTTCTGATATGGAACAGTTACAATAACCAGAGCAGTAACCCGTAACCAGAATCATTAAGAGAAATCTGCAATCGGATGAAAATTAGGGTTGCTATCGCTAATTGTATATTGTATCTTGCATATGTAATCATTAGCTACAATATACATATGTGTATCTTGTGGTTCTTGTGGTTGTGTATTCTGAGGTTATGTCGGTTTTTGAGACTATGGTCAAATCCTGTGGCATTTACCTTTGAGTTATCAATCATCTCTCGTGTTTGTTCATATAGTTCAGTCTCGTTCCCTCCTTGGTTTAATTCAGTAGGTTTGCACCAATTCAAACAAATTGGATGCAGCTCCTTATCACAGGCATACTGTCCATTCCAGTTTGTTGCTGCACATGCAAGATAATCACCATCAATGAAGAATATACAGATCCACACAACCGGTGGAATCAGACAAGCCACCAAAACAGTCACAAAATTTTGCTTAGTTTCTTCAGACTCAGAATTTCCCCTTTCATCCTGTTCTTCAGATTGTCCACCTTTGCCTTGCTCTTGAGATGCTTCATTTTTGTCTTGTTCTTGCAATTTCCCATTGCTATCCTGTCCTTGAGAACGGCTATATTTACAAGGCCTTAAAAACATGAGCATTATGACAAATGCAAAGAGAGTAGGTACAATTAAGACAAAACTCGAAATAAGTGCATTCCACTTAACTTTGCATGGGCATGAGAATTGGAAATCCATCAGTGCCTGCAAGCCCAACAACATAAAGCTCAATGGAACTGAAGTGATGGCATTTTTTTTGGAAAACAGTTTAACTGCTGCTTTAAAAAAGGTTTTTAGTTGCATCTTCAAAGCTTTAGGAACTGTGCCTCAAGTAAGTTTGGCTGTTCCTCTCTTAAGGTTTGTGGAAATGGTTGTAGTTTTTTCTACAATATCAGTTAGACAGATCCCTTAAATGAAAAGAACAAGAATCATTTATAATATTTGTTCAGTACAAATAATACAATAGCAGAGTAAAAAAAAAAAAAAATGTTTTTAAACTTACTCATACAGGCGACAGTAGTATTGCGTCCAGGTATGTGCTGATTTTTCCTGTTTTCTTCTTTGTCAAATTTTACTTTCACTCTTCAGGTACTTGCCATTGGTCAGTTGATTCTGTCAATCTTAAATTCCAATACTGATTTGTGCATCTTGAATCTGGAGAAGCAGGCAGGTGTGTTACATGTTTCAGATTTCTATCTAAACACAATAGGATAAGGGTGACTGCCACACAGTTATTTTGAGCTGCACAGGCAGTTAGAGAAATCAAGTTATCATGAAAATTTGAAATGTGTTTACATTTCTTGATGAGTTAGTTACTCCTTAATTTTGATTAACATTTTTAAACACAACTTTGGGCAATTAAGATTGTCTCATAGTTTTCTTATGTATATGCATAATTGAAATTCAGTTCCTTTTTTTACTAAAATATGTGACTAACGCCACTGTATGCTATGTTTTATAAATTTGTTCCATATATATATATATATATATATATATATATATATATATATATATATATATATTTTTTTTTTTACTTGTTTGCAGGGATGGGCAGTATTTATGATACATGTATTTCAAATACAAAATAGTATTTTGTAATTTGTATTTGATAGGGTTGATGAAAATGGCTTTGTATTTTGTATCAAAATACTTTAGTGTTTTGTATTTTTGTTTTGAAATACTGTAAAATACTTTGTAAGAAGTCTACATGATGACACCATAAAAATGCAACCTCTGATTGGTGCTTACTCAGTGGTTTGCCCAGACTTGTTGAGTTCAGTGCTGCCAGTTGCATAAACACAGTCAATATGTTAAGACTGTGTCTTAAGTACTAGTATGACCAACTAGTGATTAGTCAAGGGCAATCAGTGTTACTTTTTGGTTTCAAATTATACTAATCTACATTTTTATGTACTTGACTTAAAACAGTTATGAACAGTCTTAAAGAAAAAAATGTGATGGCTAACTTATAGGCTAGTCTTATAGTTTATGCAACCGGCCCTCCAGAACAGATGTTAAGTTTTGGTGTTCGTTTTAGTAGCCTAGGCTACTTAGTTTACCAATTTACATAATGTTCTTGAAAACTATTATACCGAGCAGCAGCGCCCTATATTTATGATTAACAATCAATTGATTAATTAGTTATAAACTAGTTGCTATGAATACAGGAGCCATCAGTTGTCTCCTTATGAATGACTTGTTTGTCATTGAGTCAGTGTTGCTGATGCAGAGTAGGCCCTTTGTTACCAAACATCAAGTAACTAAATTAGGATACAATTATAAGTAATTTGCAAACTGTTAAAAATGAAACTGTTGGTTACTATAAAACTAAACTTCATCTGGGAGAACACAGGGATATGTGAATATTTGATCTGTTAAATCCACAATATGTACATTTTCACCGCTAGAGGTCACTTATTCAGTTGCTTATCCTTGATTTTGTGGAATCATGGGATGTGTTGTTTTCACGTCTGCAGACAGTGGAAAAGAATCGGGACGGGCAGAAATCATGTTCATGGATGAGATTATTAACGTTACTGTAGTACGAAGCAGAGCAGGGCGAGTGATGTTGGAGCTGAAGGAGACCGCTGGAGAGATTGCTAATGAGAGATGAGTGTGACACATCTCGAGAGCAGCGGAATTTTTATTATGACACAGTCGCCGCTTCCGCTTTTTTTGGTCTAGAGTATGTGGGGTGATGCGGTGCTGTTTATCATATTAGATACATTTGTGTGTTGAAAGTTGTTATAATGCTACTCTGTGTCTTGGCATCTGCTATGAGACACTTGTTGCACACTGCAGTAAGCTAGATCGATATTAGTCATGGTAAAACATGGTACTTGCGGTAAATCAAGAAAACAAGATTTAAACAAGAAGCTATATAACATGATTCGTTTTCAGTCGATAAATGAATCCAAACAGTTCCTCATCTGTCTAATAAAACATATAATATTTTATCCCTCTGATTTGAGCATTCTGTTTTAAAGGGGACCTATTATGCCCCTTTTTACAACATGTAAAAGTCTGTGATGTCCCTAGAGTGTGTGTGTGTGTGTGTGTGTGTGTGTGTGTGTGTGAAGTTTTAGCTCAAAATACCCTACATACAGTATCATTTTTTTTATAGCATGTTTGTGTCCCTTTAAATGCAAATGAGCTGCTGCTCCCAGCCCCCTGTCAAGAAGAGGGCAGAGCTTCAAGAGCTCATACTCCGGCATACCGGCAACAACAAAACAACCTCACACACTGTCATGAAGTGGTCAGCCTTATCTGTTCAGTCATCTGACTGTACTGTGCATAATAAATGCATGTTTATGAATTACGCAGACGGTGACCGTGGCGGGATAAAAATAATGACATAGCTCTGGTCTCTTGGTGCCTTCACATGCTATCAGAAATTTCATAATTCCCACTTCTGAAGTCATGGTTACGACCACATCGCATTCAAGTGGGCGACTTTACAGAGCGTTCATGTGCTATTTTATATAATTAATATAATTTATATAATTTATATAATAATTAATTATAAATATTTGGATCAGTTAATAAAATTAACTTAATGTAATAAAATTAATATTACAATCAATTAACCTGTTTGGCCAATGAACACTCTGTGTTAATTGTTTATTAATTCTAAGAAATGTTCATTTTCAGGTTATGGGAAATAACAATCTTATTGTACAGTACTACTCAGAGCATGTAGTCAGGATCGGCATAATTAGGGACTCCAGTATATGAGCATGAAACACGGACAACTTTACGTGTGACATGAACAAGACTTTATTAACTAGACTAAACACTTAACTACTCTAACATTCATACACATACATGCATAGTTTACCTAGGGAAAGAGAGAGCTGAAGCAGAGTACAGGAAAGCAAGAAGTTACAGCATTGTTTGAAATTCAGCAGATCAACAGCCTTGAGTAAACCGTCAGTTTAGTTTTAACAGGCCCTCCTTTAAAAGGGGTAAGGATACTTAAAGTATCAAATAATGAGACTAAGTTTGATACTTGCATGTCTCGCCCATTTGAATTAAAACTGTCCTGATGCAATTTGTGGAGGCTCCTGTTGAATCTTTGCTGATATTGTCTTGATGAAAGACAACCAGTTGGATTCAGAGGATCTTTGGTGAATGAAAAGTCTAGGCCGGAGCCTGGCACAAGCTTGGGGTTCCTTAGAAGCTTCTAGCTTCTTAGCATCATCTTCACATCAGCATTTTTCAGTAAAAAAAAAGAAGAAGAAGAAGCGTGTGATCTTGTAAACAGTGATTTTAAAGGGTGAAGATGTCACACCCTCTTGAGGTGTCTGATCCAATAAGGAGTTGTTCCCTCGGAGGTAATTTTTTACGAGTCTTCGTTCTTTAGCAAGATATTAGCATAAGACATTGGATTGGATGTCTGAGAGAAGAACCTTCTATATTCTTATAATACTAGTGTGTCACAGAGTTAGCAACATGTAACATAAATTACCAAATAGGAAACGAAAGTTGGAGTCCATCGATATCAAACATACTACCTATGTGATTTTGGTTAACCATAAATTTTCAACTCTTAAACATTAATACCAAAATAGTTCAAAAGAGAGAATTAATGCATAAAATAAACCCTATAAAAGGAAAATCATGAGAGGGGAAAATTGGATACACGTTTATACATTTCTCATGCGGTTATATATAGAATATATAGGATTAAGAGGGTTTATTTGTTCTTCTCAGAAAGAATGAAGTCAGAGTCACTATCTTCTCAGCACATTCCTGACAGCAATAAAAAAAGTTCTTATCAGTTTTCTTGGGTTCTGTAACAGGACACCTAGTTCTGTCTGTGTGTTAGATTCATTTGGGATGCTAGTTGCAGTTTAGGGGGATGGGTTCACAGAACTTTGAGAGAGTGAGTTTCTGGATTATTCAATAAATATAATGAATAATCATGTGTCTGATTGGTCCAGACGCTACACTGATTGCATAATAGGTCCCCTTTAAGGGGCGTGTCTGCTGTGAGACTTCAGTGTAAACGCCCACTGCTGTGATTGGCTATACATTTAAAAAAAAAAAAAAAAAAAAACCTTCCAGATTGTCCTAACTTACACCTAGCTATGCATCAAAAATCAAGGATTCACCACAGAACATGGCCATTATTATTTTCAAACAAAAAACGAGACAACATGCTACAGCTAGAATTAAAATTAAAATACCTTCAATGAAAAGAACATCATAATGTCAATGAATATCATAATTCTCATGTTTTGTTTTGTTTTGTTTTTTGCAGTTATAGTATTTAATAGTTTTTCACAGATTTCATAGTTAATGGCCGAGCATTATTATTATTATTATTTTTTTAAATGTTGCAGTTACAAACAACTATATGTCAAATATTGTGGTTTCACCTTTATTTTACTTCTTACTTCAGGCATATTGTAAAAATAGCTCTTTAGTTTCAGTTTCTTTTACATCTAGTAAAAAAACACTGTCAAACTGCATTTTAAAACATTCAGCAAGTTAATGAATGTATATATTGAATTCACATCCACACTATTATCATATATTTTATTTAATGCAGACAGGAGGTCCATTTTAATTGAACATGTATAGTTATATCAAGTACAGCAAAGGAAAAATAAACCACAGAAATGCATTTGCAAACAATTGATCAAATACACAGTACATCCAATGTTGTCAAAAGACGTTTTTGACGTCACCCTAGAAATGACCCATTACCAAAGTTGTTCCCTGTAACAGTATAAATGCGCATTTGTATGTAGATCAGCCTGATGAGTTCAGACAGACCGCTGCAGTTCAACCTCTGAGCCGTAGATGGATGACTCTGATAGGTGTGATGGTTCATCTTGCTTTTCACGATGCTCCAGATATCTTGTTCTACAATCCCAACAGCTTACAGCAGCAGTGACAACAACACTGAGGAATGTGAGCAGAACTAAAGCGGAAAACTAATAAAACACAAAAACGTATATATTCTTTTTAAATATGTTAATAAGTATTAAGTATATATATGTTTTTATTTATTATTTATATAAAACTTACCCTTGAGTAGAAAGTGATTTTTTCGGTCAGTTCTCGCAGGTCTGTTGCGTTCACTCTGGTATCTTTCACTCCGGTGGGTTTGCACCATTTAATCTGGAGCTCTTCATCCAAGACGTAATCTCCTTCCCAGTGTGCCATGCCACAAGCGACATATTCACCCTCAAACAACAACAGAAACATCCACAATGAAGGTGGAATCAGACAAAGTGAAAAGAGCCCAGCACAATGAGAAAAGGAACTTCTGCAAGGCCTTTGAATGAACATCATCATAGTCAGAGCCAGAAGAGCAGGTCCAAAAAAGATGAAGCTGATCAGTATCGCATTAAAACCAGGAGAACACGGGCATGAAAATTCCCGATCCATCAACTTCTGCAGTCCAATTAACGCAAAGCTAAAATGCATTGCACTGAAAGAACCTGTTTTTCTTTCAAGTTTTTCTGGATTGTTTGAAAACCACTCAAGAACCACCATTTTTCATGAACAATGTGAAAGTGCCCACTTTAAAGATCACTGGCTTACTTTAGACCCACTGAAGAACTGAGACCTTTTAAACAGAAAAGATCATTAATATTTGTTCACCGAACAATGTGTAACAGCAGAACTCATATCCTACAGCAATTTAGGTTCTTTATTATTAACTATTTACAAAGTCATCGATCATAAACCATGAGACAAGGAACAATGAAAAAGGACAATGGAAACTAATCATGCGAATGGGAGTCAACTCCTTTCTTTCAGTAATGCAGACATGCTCCATTGAACTAAACTCTATGAAATTCATCAGAAGTAAATGAAATCTTGTTTGGCCAACAAAATGAAAACAAACAGCATTATCCCATATCATTGGCACATGACAATGTCATACAGCAGATATTTACACTAAATCTCTGATAAACTCATATTATAAAATTATAGGACATTAGATGAAGTGATACTGGCTTCTCAATGAACAACTGTAAAGGCTACATAAACACATAACTATTTAAAACTGAAATGTATGTTGTATTAAAATAACCAACGCAATACAAGCTGTATTTTGACAATCCTAGCACAGTCTATATTTTTAAAATAAAATTGTGGTACATAAACCACTAATAAAGTGATGAATAATGGCAGTACTTATATGTTTTGTTGACACACCTTACTCAAAAAGCACTCGAGCAACTGGTCGTTTCCCCAGGTGAACAAGACTGTTTCCATTTGCCTCAATGTGAAATTGTGTTCTCTGGTTTACTTGTAAACTAACTTTTGCAGTTACTGAAATGCTGTTTGAAAACACTGTGTACTGTAAAAACGCTTCCCCAGCTCTCCTACTTTCTCACAAAGCCACCTGTTGAACATTCAACATCAGTTTGAAGATTTCGTCGTTGACATGTTTGTGTAATCTACTAAATCACATTATTACTGTTAAACACTAAATGAACTGCAAGGCAAACAAAAGAACAATTTGAACAGGCTGTGGATCAGGGGAAACATTTCATGGTTCACTGGTTCAAAATAAAACAAAAGTATACACAAAAGACAATCAGCACCCCCAGTGGTGACCAGGGTAAGTTTAACAATACTAATAATTACGGCCTGAGCACCGATGGTGTGAGGACCCTATTGTAATTGCTCGGTCAATTCTTCTTCTTTTCCCAAATGAATTGCATTTTTGAGGGCCTAAACATGCTCAAAAACTCAAGAAACTTTGCACAAGCGTCAGTAGTGGTGAAAACTTATGTCTGATGTGGGTTTCAGAATTAGGTGTGGCAAAAAGGTTTGATAGCGCCACCTACAAAATTTCATTTAAGCATACAAGGTCTGATCTGCCCCAAAGTTCACATGTGATAAGAGTCCTGGCCTAAAGACATGTACATGCAAATATTCAGTTAGTCAAAGTGGCAACTGTTGGCAACAGGAAATGGCATGCTTTGCACTGTAATTCACACCCAGAAACACATTTCAGTACTTAAATGCATATTGCCCACCTTGCTCTGTTTTCCTAAAGCCACCGGGTGGCGGTGGCATGGGTGCGAGGGCCCTTTCATTGCTTTAATATTAGGTTACTTTTTATAGGTAGCCTACTGTATTTATGTAAAAAAAAAAAAAAAAAAAGGTTTTAAGTCAATATTTTGTATTTAAAGCAGACATATAATATTTCTTGTTTGCCAGCAGATATATTCACAAACAACAAAACTTACTGAAAAGCAACAAGATCATCAACAGAAATCAGTCTGCTTTCTTAATTTGTGAACTTGTATCTTACACAACATATTCACACATTCTATATATATTTCTATATCTTGTGGTTGACAGGAGATATAGTGCTTGCTGTCACACTGGGTCTTTGTCACAATGTCAATGAGGTTTTGAGTCAAAAGTCCAATTACACAGGACAATAGTTGTCAAGGTTTTTTCAAGGTTTACAAGGTATTTTTCACAATCATTTATGCCTGGTCAGGGCTAGTTTTTGCCTGGCATGTTTTACATTTGTATTTCTTGAAATTGTGTTAAAATAACTAAGAAGCATGTAATAGCTTTTTCATGCTGTGATAAACAACAACATATATACATATATGTTTCTCTTACTATAATAAAGAGAAGAGACATGCATACATTTTATTTAAAAATAATTTTTTATAAGTTCACTACTCACTAGTATTTTGTCTTAGTACATGCAGTATGTGAGAGTAGACAAAGAGTTAGAGGTCATTCACAGTGAACAGGGTTTCTGTGTGAAAAGAAAAAAATCATTAATGTACATTAGTTTAATGTACATTCATTTATACACAGTACTGTGCAAAAGTCTTAGGCACGTCAGCATTTTCACCCCCCCAAAAAGGGTTTTCAGCCAGTTATTTATATCTTTTGCTGTAATGTGTCATTAGGTAATATCAGTTCACATTTCCAAATATTCATTTTGCCCTTAATTTCAATAATCCAGTGAGATTTTTGAATACAACATCTGGTGCTCCACACACAGATCTGATCTCACCATCATTGAATCTGTCTGTGATTACATGAAGAAACAGATGAAACTGAGACAAACTAAATCCCGAAGAACTGTGGCCTAGTCTCCAAGATGCTTGAAGAAACCGACCTGCAAAGCTACCTGAAAAATGATGCCCAAGATGCCCAAGACTCCTTTTGTATTCAAAATTCTCACTGGATTATTACAATTAATGGCAAAATGAAAGTTTGGAAATGTAACTAATATTTCCTACTGACATACTACAGCAAAAGATATAAATAACTGGCTTAAAACCAAAATATTGAAAATGTGAAAATACTGACATACCTAAGACTTTTGCACAGTACTGTAAAAAAAAGTATCAAATCAAGGCTTAAAAACATTGCTATGTAGGCCTATGTAGTTTTGAGTATTTAAAGGGTTAATTCACCCAAAAATTAAATTTTTGTCATTAATTACTCATCTTCATGTAATTCCAAACCCGTAAGACCTTCGTTCATCTTCAGAACACAAATTAAGATATTTTTGATGAAATCTGAGGATTTCTGAACCATACATAGACAGCAACGTCATTGTACATTTGAGGTCCAGAAAGGTACTAAAAACATCGTTAAAATAGTCCATGTGACTAGAATAGTTCAGCCTTAATGTTATGAAGAGACGAGAATACTTTTTGTGTGCAAAAACAAAACAAAAACAAAAATTTATTTAACAATTTGAACTGTTGTCGTACACAGTTGACGTAGTGAACGCAGTTCAGCACTTCCGTGTTCTACGCCAGAACGCTGGCTATGTATTGGCCAAAGCTGTAACACGTGAGCAGCACGACGCATGCTTAAGATGCTGATGCAGGAGCTGACCAATAATGAGTCACCGTTTGGATGTAGAACACAGAAGCCTGCACAGTGTTCACTGCATCAACTGCGTATGACAACAGTTCAAATTGTTAAACAAAGTCGTTATTTTAGTTTTGTTTTTGCACACAAAAAGTATTCTCTTCATTCTCTTAATATTAAGGTTGAACCACTGTAGTCACGTTGACTATTTTAACAATGTTTTTACTACCTTTCTGGGCCTCAAAATGTGCAATGACGTTGCTGTCTGTGGTTCAGAAACCCTCGGATTTCATCAAAAATATCTTAATTTGTGTGATGAATGAAGGTCTTACGGGTCTGGAAAGACATGAGGGTGAGTAATTAATGACAGAATTCATTTTTGGGTGAACTAACCCTTTAAAATGGGGAAAGGGGTGCCAATAGGGATCTTACCTAAAGGATGGCAAAATTGTCAGAAACGGCCCTGGATGCAGTGCAGTGAAAAAAAAGAAAGAAAGAAAGAAAGAAAGTTGTCGAGACATCTATTATTTTAAAACATGCTTCTCAAACAGAAGGCTACGTCTTAGTAAGGCTGGCTGCCATGTCGTCAGTCCATCTCAATTTAAGGATTCTTGGAAGGCAGCTTTCCTTTCACATCCTTCATTCAGCTTATTTTGAAGGATGCATCAAATGCATCCTTCAGGTCCTTCAATCACCCACAATCCTTTGTACACATTCCAATTCACAAAAAAGAACTCAAGGAAAACGAGTCTGCACTGAGCTTGTCTGTATTCATTATAAAATGTAAGACAAAAATAATGTTTTCGGAGATGACGGCATACGTGTTATCTTTTTGGTGTAAATTAATCAACACTAAACTGCCAATAATGTAAGCCACTGCGAGATTGCAGATGGTTGTCATTCACTGTACTGCATTAATAGAAAGCCAGTTAATATAAAGATTTTTAATACAAAGTATTTTTCCAAAATTAAATTCAAATAGTAGTTTCAGACCATAGGGTCTGGAACGTGTGTGTAGCCATGTGCACTTACTCATTCTAGCATTTAGTGCTGAGGAGGAATCTAGCCTAGAAGCCTCAAAATGACTGGTCTAGGAAGGATGCAGCGCAGTGGAAGGCAAAAAGATGTTCTGTGTGAACGGCCCCTTCTTGTGTTAAACTGTACACACCTCGAAAATTTAGCTGTTTATTCCTTTTTTGAGAAAGCAATAAGTGGGTGTGTAGTGATGGAGGAAGTGGGGCTGAGCTCTACATCATCCTGTGCATTTCCTCTACTGTATCTCTCTTTTCGTCCGAAGAACAACAAAAGTCGACTTGGGCAGCGGTCACATTTTCCACTAATGCAGCAGTCATAAAAACCCAAAACAGCAAGCGACAAGGCACTGAAGACAGAGAGCAAGACATAACTTGAAAACTGAAAGAAGAAAAAAAAAAACATTAGATGAATTTGTATAAGTCAGATATTTGTGTCATTTTCTAATTTAATGAAAACTAATTTAATATTTCTATTATGATATTACAGTGACAGACAAGCTCATACAGTATATGATATTTACCCATGATTGATGAATATATTTGAGAGTCAATTCTCGTAGCTCTGTCTCATTTCGCATCCCTTCAGTAGGTTTACACCATAACATATGTAGCTCCATATCAAACTCATAAACTCCCTTCCAGTCTGTCATGGCACAGGCAACATAATCACCATCAAGTAACAAGATGAAGATCCACAATACAGGTGGAACCAGACAAGATATGAGAGCTTTAGGACAGTTCTTCAGAGTATCTTTCGCTCCTTCAGGGCAATGAAACCATCCATATCTAAGAGGCCTTAGAAGGTGGAACATCAAGACAAAAGCAAAAAAAGCAGGTCCAATGAAGACGGACACTGTTAGCGCTGTATTCTGATCATTTCTGCACGGGCATGCAAATTTCTCATCCATTATTTGGTTGAATAAGATTAACAAAAGACTCAATGTAATAGAGCCTGTTTCAGCAAAAATTTTCAGGAAATTACTCCGTATCTCTTGAAACGACATCTTCTGAGTGAAGTTTGATGATGCTTTTGGCTGTCTGTGGTCCGGTTCAAAAGCTCTTTGTATTCTGGACAGATTCCCTTTAATAAGGAAGATGAGAATTATTATTCATATCAACAGAATGAAGGATATGGTTTTGAACACATCAGCAGTGCACAGAACATTTCACTTGTAAAAATAAAGGTTATTTATTTGCATCGTTGGTTCCATGAAGAATCTTTAGCATCCATAGAACATTTCCATTGCACTAAAGGTTCTTAAATTAATAAGGTGAATCTAAATGTATAGTTGTATATCTGTGTTTTTAAAGCATCTGCATAGTTTGATGGACTTCAGAAAGTTTAATAATGCTGTTTTACTTTTTCCACTCTCTCCACCACTGCTGCTTTCAGGGTTGCCGGGTCTGCATAATAAAACTAGCCAAAAAGTAGCCCAATCACCATATGCCAAATATCAAAACTAAAAATAAGCCATTCCCATACATAAAATACATATTTACACTCACTGTTATGCAAAATGAAAACCACTATATCATAGTGATCACAAAACTTAACATCTACCACAGTTTTATTATTGGTAGAATATAAAATATTTCAATACAAGCATTTCAATCAAATATAATTTATGCAATATGTCAAACCTTTAACCCAAGAGGGGACAAAATAACCCACTGCAACAGTTAAAAGTATCCCAATAAATCTGCAGACTTGGCAATCCTGCTCACTTTCACACTGGCATCATCACATCACCCAACTTTCCTTTCATAACTTTTTTAAAATGATTTATTTTGTTATTTTTGACATTAAATAAAAGTATTTGATAGTATTTATAACTTGTAATGTAACTGTCCAATTGTTTGTTTAAACAAAATGTAAACTTTCACAACCCTCATGCTAACTTGTTAGTGGTCTATGTCAGAGAGCCTAAGAAAAACATATAAAAGCATTTCCAAGTCAAGTCAATATCTTTGGCTCATGAATAAAGACAAAATGACTTGATGAATTCATCAAATCATAAAATCTCGAAAAACAACCTACCTGTAACTAGTTTGAATTCACTTCGATGTGTGCAACTTTCAGAGTCTGCTGCACAGAGATCTTATTGACCACATTCTTTTATTCCCTTTGAGAATCTACACATTCCTTTCAAACTCCTCCTCCTTACTTTATGCAGCATATAGCAGCAGACAGAAGTTTCTGATTACACAAGACTGTATGCGCACAAGTGTTTTGTAGTAACATTGGCACAGTCCTGATGTTGGATTGATTCTATTCCACTTTTCATGGGCATGAAAACTTTCCATCTATCAATGTCTGATATGTATATTTATAGGACATCTCAGTGGAACAGACATTATAATTCCTTTAGTAATGCTTCACAATAAGGTCCCATTTGTTAACGTCAGTTAATGAATTAACTAATATTTACTAACAATGAGCAATACATTTGTTACAGTATTTATTATTCTTTGTTAGAGTTAAAGTGCCCCTATTATGCTATTTGAAAGGTTCCTAATTCTGTTTAGGAGGTCTCCTACAACAGGTTTACATGCATCAAAGGTCAAAAAACTCTTTCATTTCCTCACAATATACATTGCACATCACCACATTTCATGAGTTCACATGTACATATAATTCAATAGAATAAAAGTTATGTGTATTTGGCGTGCTGTACGGGGGAAGGGCTCCGAGCTCGGAAGTTTGGCCCGAACCCACAGTACTCCCCCGGGAGGAGATGGGGCGGAGGAGGGATGCTGATAAACTCTCAGATGAACAGAGGTAAGTCTGCTGTATTTATACCTCTTGTCATTGGTTGAGTTGATTAACTGATTGCTCTCCACTTGTGCTAATCAGGTTAATTATCTGAACCTGCTCCTCCCGAATTTTGTCATTTTTCAATGATTCTCTTTCTTGTTGGATGAATCAGTCTCTCTAAATCCCTCCTTTCCGCGAGCCTGCTCTGCTCTGATTGGCCAGATGGCCCAGTCTGTTGTGATTGGTCTACCGCTTACAGCTCCAAAGCTTCCTAAAGCTTAGTGATTGTACACACTGTAAAGGCAGTAATGATGGCGTCAATTTTACCACATCAATCTGAGCGCAAGTCCAATAATGAAATATTGGAAAAACTAGTTATTCAACCGAAACCTCCATCGCAAGAACGACTTGAGCAGGACGTTTCTCAGTGGCTACGCTTACATGCACCAATTTTCATCAATCTGAATGAATTGAATCCGATTGCAGATCTGTTTACATGTACTCTAAACATTGTAATCTGATTCAAATATCCATTTATATGTGTTTTATATACATTCCGATTAAAACTTTTGCGCACGCGCTCTGCGTGTGTGACATCATATCAATCACACTTGCGGTAACCCGGGTTGCGTCAACAGACGATGATCATGTATGGATGATAGCCAGAGATATTGTCAAAAGCATAAAATCTTGGCAATATTAAGACGATTTGGTATTTTCAATTAATGCCTGTTACATTCTTCTAGTCTATTATTATTACTATTAGGTTCGGCTTCTTTTATTATTAAATTAATATTATACGTGCTGTGAGGATAATAAAAGATTAGGCTATTAGCTATCTTTGAAAATGTTTTGAACATTTTTTTTAGGTCTATTATACAATGAATTATAGGCCTAATTAAAATTATTAAGAGTGTAGGCTATAATATTTCCTAACACCGCAGTCATCAATGAAAATTAAATGCAGCTTTACTTCAAGCACCGACTTTAAAAAAACAACCTGTTTAACACGAAATACTATTATTCTCATTTGTTTCACTAGCCTATATGTATACAAGGGAAATAATGGAATAAACTAAGACAGTTATATACCGTTATCAGCATATTATGTTGAAATTCTTCTCTGAGAGAATATGCTCCGTTAATGCAGCGTCAGACTTTTTTCTTTTTTTCTTTTTTTTCTTTTTTTACTTTCAATTTCTGTAGTGAATAGGCCTACTAACCGAGGTTGAGACTTTTTCACCGGCATAACTCTTGCGCAAAGTTTGCTTCTTGTGTGATATCCATTGGCTCCCCTTCTTGTTTTAAAACGGAAAGATTTCCAATTTTATGAAGAAGGGATACAGCTATGCCACTGCCTGTTGGCACACATCTTTACAACTAAAGACGTGAACTTGCGCACTGCGTAATGCGTGTCAGCATTGCACTGCGCATGTGCCCCAGAGACTTCTGAATACGATTGAGAAAGTAGTCAGATTCAAGCGTTTACATGGTAATTTTTTGCTGTTGGATCGGATAAGAAAATGAATAAACCACCCTTTCCAATCCGATCGAAATTTCATTCGGATCGACCTCAATCGGATCGATTAAGGTGTTTACATTAACATTTTTCAATCCGATTAAGCCGTCAATCCGATTACAAATGGATTATTTGGGTGCATGTAAACGTAGCCAGTGATACGCTACTCAGTTTGATTTTTTAGGTAACAGTGTGCCCACAGCTGATTAGCAGAAGTATTTCAGTAAGACAGTGATAACGTGAGTTAGCCGGTTAAAACACAAAACTACGTTCTTTGAACACTCTGTATAAAATACATCAATAATTATTCACTCTTACAGATTGTGATTGTGATTCTGAGGAGTAAGTTGGTTCAAATAAAACAGGTGCTGTCCCATCTTTTACCAATTATTCTTCACAGCCTCATCCTTTGGAAGTGAAAATAAATCGAATTTCCTTAAACAGCACAGAACACATTGTCAACTTTGCGGAAACGGGGTACAAATAACAAACGACTCATTTAAGCAGGTTCATAGTCAACCCTTTTTTTGAGAGACAATAACTTTATTTATGATGCACATTCAGCTTTACAACTTTGCAGACTGTTTACATTCACATTCAGCTACAATACACACTGCATGAAAGGTAATTTTCAAAAATCCATAATAGGGGCACTTTAATTAATGAGAGGAAGAGGCTACGGTGTGGAGATGGCAAACGATGCTCATCAGCAGGGCTGGAAAGTTTCAGTCCATCCTGTGCAGGTTGGCTGCCGGGGCTTTGTGGCAACATCTACTGTTAAGCTGCATAATGATTTGGAAATCCATGGCCACACCCTGCGCCAGACCATCAGAGAAGTGGCAGATACTGCAGAATACTGTAGTCGGTGGCTGTGGTTAATGAGAAAAGACCCCAGCTGGGCCCCAAGATGATAGGGACCCACACCAATGTTTGATCAGCCTGTGGTGTACCTGCCTATGTGGAGAGTGTCTTGTGTTTAATAGGCCAAAACACCTGAAGATGCATATACACAACTGAAGATGGGTTCTGTTTCATCTGTTGGTGGCCCATAACATCTTCTGGTGGTGGTAACTTTATATGCAACTAGTGCGGTGAGCCTTCAAAATGGGGACTTTGTTCATTGTTAGTTCATTGTATATCTCAGGTCCATTATTTAATATTAACAGATACAAGCAGCAGACATTACAAAATACTGCAACTATTATTAAAATGTTGAAGACATTGAGTGCAAAATCTACTCAATTTTGTCATTAAGGATTTATCTGAATGAGTAATTCCAAACAGAGAGAATATTGAATGAATCCAACATGATGGAAATGAGTAGTTTTCAATTGACAAGCATTTCCGATTGCAGTGCGTGCTTTTAAGGAATGACATAGAGTTTCCCGCAGCAGACAGTGTGAGGACATTTCTGATGGCGTTCTTTTTGGGGGCTTTGCTTAGTTTTGTGTTAATATTAACAAAGAAGGCTGAATAAGGCAGCTGTAAACCTATTGAGCACTGCTATTGAATGGTTTATGTTCACGAGGCCTGGCTTTACTGGATTCCCGATGACAATGTGGAGGCTGACAATGATGATGATCTGACGACGCTATTTTTCAGCTAATTCTTTGACAAAGGTAAGGAAGATAATTTAATTTATTTCTTAAAACTGTTGTTAATTGTCCAGGTTGTGTGTTATTACCACCAACAAAGTAGGAAATCATGTTTTAGACCGATTAATGGCTAAAGCAGATAAGCTAAAACTGTTAGCCCATCGCTACCATTCAATAGTGTGCTGTTTCCAGTGCTCACATGCAGCCCTTCCAGCCCTTATAATTATCATTTCAACATTTTAACTCTTACAACAAACTATGAACATAGATTCATTTGGTTGCACAGTATAATTAGGTATTACAAAAATGAGTGAATTAAAGTGCGTCTAAATGTACTCATGTGTGGGTTTTTTTCTCTCATGTGTTTTTTAATAGGTGCAACATAATGAGATGGCGGTGTAAAATCTGCAGATCGCAACAAGGGGTGATCTTTTACATTACAGACTACAACACCGGTCATCTGTACCTGGAAAATCAGTGCCTGTCTGATAAATAAAGAGTTCTTAATAAAGAGATCTTTGATGTCTGTTATTTATACTTAAAATCCGATTTGATTAATTAAAATACATTAATTTAAATAATCCACCTAATATTATTAATAATATTAACCTAATTTTGTGTTATGTCAAAATAATTTCATTAAGTAGTATTCATTAATATAGTTTTGTCCAATGAACCCAATATTTTTGTTTAAATTTTACTTAATTTTTTTGTGTGCTATTTGCAGTTACTCATTTTAAATGGTTCACTTTTAAGAAGCTCATTTGATTAATTTTAACTCAATTCTTAATTGTTAAATTTTAATTATTAATATTGCTTGTAATCTGTTGCCACAATTTTTTTGAGTAGATATAGGGTATTATTTTTTACAGTGTACGTTAGCTGAGCACTAACGTGAATGACTGATGTAACATTAAAGTCAACACTAAACAAATCTTGCTCCATTCTTTATCATAATTTAAAGTAGTAAGAACACTGTAAAACATTTTCAGCTGGTTAAACTTAGAAATGAAAGTTCACCTGCTGCCTTAAAAATGTGAGTTAACTCAACTTGAAGATAAGCTTTGTTTCAACTCACAAATAGTCAAGACAATGCATTACTTTAAGTTTAAATTTTAACTTAAAGTAATGCATTGTCTTGACTATTTTTCAGAAGTATTTCAGTAAGACAGTGATAACGTGAGTTAGCCGGTTAAAACACAAAACTAAGTTCTTTGAACACTGTATAAAGTACATCAATAATTATTCACACTTACAGATTGTGATTCTGAGGAGCAAGTTGGTTCAAATAAAACATGTGCTGTCCAATCTTTTACCAATTATTCTTCATAGCCTCATCCTTTGGAAGTGAAAATAAATCGAATTTCCTTAAACAGCACAGAACACATTGTCAACATGTTATCAACACTAACGAGCTACAGGGGTTAAAGTTTTCACGGGATGTACACACAGAAAGTAGGCGCGCATTATGCAAATGTGACTTGTGAACTTTGCGGAAACGGGGTACAAATAACAAACAACTCGTTTAAGCACGTTCAGAGTTAAACTTAATAACTTTATTTATGATGCACTTTCGGCTTTACAACTTTTATTGTCTTGTGTTTAATAGGCCAAAACACTTGAAGATGCATATACACAACTGAAGATGGGTTCTGTTTCATCCGTTGGTGGCCCATAACATCTTCCGGTGGTGGTAAATTTATATGCAACTAGTGCGGTGAGCCTTCAAAATGGGGACTTTGTTCATTGTTAGTTCATGTTATCTCAAGTCCATTATTTAATATTAACAGATACAAGAAGCAGACATTACAAAATACTGCAACTATTATTAAAATGTTTAAGACAATGAGTGCAATATGAATGTCGAGCTGCAAAAAAAAAAAAAACAAACAATCAATACACAATACAAAATAATACAGGAACAATTGCTATGACAGTGGATGTAAGTCAGTTGTCATTTAGCAGATGCTTTTATAACACCACTTGCAGACAGTGATAATCATAGGGAAGCAGTGTTAAATGCCAGTATGCAGGGTGAAGGTGATGTGATTCAAGAAAAGACCACTTTGTAATATTATAAGAAAACGTGGAATTAGTTTTCACTGTGATACTCGGTTATATATTGCAACCGGATGAAATCTCTAAATTATCCAAGTTGACAGAGTGTGTTAAAGACATAAAAAATTGGATGACCAGTAATTCTCTTCTATTAAATTCTGATAAGACTGAGGTATTACTTTTTGGACCAAAAACCTGTACACAGAATCTCTAAGAATACAATTTGCTTTTAGAAGGATATAATGTTACTTCTTCCTCTACAGTTAAAGACCTGGGTGTTATATTTCACAGCAACTTGTGTTTCAAAAATCATATTTCATATGTTACAAAAATAGCCTTCTTCCACCTCAGAAACAGTGCTAAGCTACGGAACATGTTATCTGTTTCTGATGCAGAAAAGTTCATTCATGCATTAAGACTGTATTATTCATATTATTATGCACAATGCTATAAATGTTCATTATCTGTAAATATTTCTTCTTACTAAACCTATCTGTGTCTTCATACTTTTTTATATTTTTTAATCTTAATTGTTATTATTTGTCTTGTTATATTTATATGTGTGGACTGGAAGCTTCAATACCAAGGTAAATTCCTTATAATGGCAATAAAGCTCTTTCTGATTCTGATTACTGTAATATATTAGGTGGTTGTCTTGCATCATCAATAAACAAGCTACAATTAGTCCAAAATGCAGCTGCTAGACTAGAGTTTTTACTAGGTCAAGAAAATATGATCAAATAACACCAATTTTATCATTCCTACAAGGGTGGTTCACCCCCTTCACCGCCAGCTGCGCAGTGGCCCATCCATCTGTCTTGTTCTGTCTAAAGCCCAAAAGTATACTTCATGCGAGGGTCAGCGTACAGTGCGTGTGAAACAAATTTCGTCATTAGAATGGTATGCGCATACTGTAAGCTGTCTTGGGCAAAAACAGTAGAAATGTTAGTTGTTTTCATGCAATGATTAATAGTCTATATATTTATTCCTATTACTGCAATAAAGAAAAGAGACATAAAAATACTTTTTTATAAAAATACAGCTGCTTGTTTTGAAAGTGACATCTGCGTGAGCGGTGAATTAGTGAATCGATACACTAATGGTCAATGGACCTTTTTTGCCAGCAAAATGTTGCTAATGTGACAGTTGGAGTTAAGGTATTAAGACATCCCTCAAAAATGTTGCTGTTTATTCTTGCTCTGAAATAGCAAAAAGCAGCTTTCTTCTCTTAGTGCAATTTATACATTTGGGTCTGTAGTGCTGGAGGAAGTGGCAGGGAGAGTACTAAGCGGTACATCAGCCTGTCCTGTGTCATTTCCTCCACCGTGTGTCTCTGAATCTGTTCGTCCGCAGAAGGATAACAGTCGATTTGGGCAGCGGTCACACTTTCCACTTAAGCAGCTGTCATAAATGCCCAACAAAACAATCGCTAAGGCACTGAAGACAGAGAGCACAACATAACCTGCAAACTGAAAAAAAAAACACTATAAAAAATAACAATACCTATTAGTTGATTGTATATTTTGTGTGTTGTTTTTTTGTACTCCAGATAAAACTCATGTTATTTTCCTTTTCCTTTATGACATATTGTGAGGTCATACAGAATATGATATTTACCTGAGATTGATGAATATATTTGCTAGTCAAATCTCGTAGCTCTGCCTCATTTTTCGTCCCTTCGGCAGGTTTACACCATGATGTATTTAGCTCCTTATCAAACACATAAACTCCCTTCCAGTCTGACATACTGCAAGCAACATAATCTCCATCAAGTAACAAGACGAAGATCCACATGACAGGTGGAATCAGACATGATGTGAGAACTTTAAAACAGTTCTGCTTAGTATCATCATTCACTCCTTCAGGACAATGAAACCATCCATGTTTAAGCGGCCTTAAATGGCGGAACATTAAAGCAAACGTGAAAAGAGCAGGTCCAGTGAAGATGGATGCTGTTAGCAGTGCATTCAGATCAGATCTACACGGGCATGAGAAGTGTAGATCCATTACAGCCTCTAATCCGATTAACAAAAGGCTCAGTGGGAAAGAGCTGAAAACAGCAGATGTTTTCAGGAATTCGTATAGTTTTCGTAAAAGATCTGGTTGCAACGGCATCTTCTGATAATGCTTTTGGCTGCTTCTGTCTCTTACAGTCTGTATTCCGGTTCACAAGATCTTTATATGGTGGACAGACAATAGCTGTGGTGCATTAATAAAGACAAAATGACTTGCTGAACTTTTGACTTTTCCTGAATGACATAATAAAATCACAAATACCACAAAGTATGTGTACGTCTTTGTAGAGACTAGGCCTACCTGCGACTAGCTTGATGTCATGAATTCTTCGATGTATGCATCTACCAGAGTCTGCTGCACAGAGCTGTAAGGGTACAACACATATACTGAAACTTTTTTTATTTTTTTATTTCCCACTTTGGAAAACAGGAAACCGGAAATTCCTGTCACAATGCTCCTCCTTACTTGACACAAAGTATTATAAAGTACAGCAGCATTGTACAAATAGATGTCCTGGGTCACACAAGCCCGCATGCACACTAGAGTTGGCTCTGTTTTCCAACAGCTTGTCACACTGTGTCCTAACTAGGCGGGACAGAAGATGAGGCCTAATGTTTGATTGACCATATGTCACTTTTCATGGGCATGAAAACTTTACATCCAGCAATGCATGCAACAACAAGTTCAAAAAGTTCAGTGGAACAGACTTAATAATATTTTTTTGGACAGCAGGCCTTTTAATTGGTGTAAAAAGGGTTTTGAAGACATGACATCTGTGCAGCACACAATGATTTTTGATGATGTTTTGGAAGCTTCTGTCTCCTATGTGGAAACGCATCCATGAGATGCATGTGAAATTGCAGTGGACAGAACTGCTTCAATGAAAATAATAATAATGTCACGTTTTTCTTAGTCTTGACTTCACACAGCTTGTGTGCTTTTTCTGGGGGCTGTTCACAAGTCGCATCTAAAAACGTGTGGAAAACACCGGCAATAAAACTATCTCTTTCCAGCTCGGAAAGTAGCTCCCTTGCAGTAGCTCTGCTGCTAGATTTTTTATGGATTTTATCTCAACATTCTGAAAAGTTGAGATTTTTTCATCTCACTGCGGCGTAGACACGCCTGGAAAAAAAGTGTCACAACACATGAGTGTGCAATAAAGACTAGAATAAATATATGAGAGAAAAAAAAAAAATCTGATTCAGAAAGCCACAGGTTTAATCAGGTATTAATTGAGGTAGTAGTGATATAGTAAAGAAAAACAAAATGAAAGGTAGTAAAAGAAAAAAAAAAAAGATAACCATTTAATTGCATTTAACTATTTTGTCATTTTTATGCACTACTCTTCCAATGTATCATGGCCTTTTACCTTTAAAAAAATGAACTCAGATCTTGGGAGTTCGGTCTAATTGCCTCAGTTTTAGAAGTCACTATTCCTGTGTCCTTACTATCCATCCTAAATAGTATGTGAGATTACAATAAGTGTGCCTCAAAGCATAGTAAGTTGAAAGTCCGCGGACCTTCCATCCTCCAACAATTGCAACTGCATCCTGGTTGTAGTAGACAGATTCTCAAAATCCTGCCGCTTGATTCCCCTGAGAGGACTGCCCACAGCCATGGAGACAGCAGAACTCCTATTCAACCATGTGTTCAGGTATTTCGGCATCCCAGAAGACATAGTCTCAGACAGAGGACCCCAATTCATCTCACGGGTTTGGAAGGCCTTCTTCACGCTCCTAGGTGTGACCGTCAGCCTCACGTCGGGATACCATCCACAGTCGAATGGGCAGATGGAGAGGAAGATCCAGGAGATCGGCCGCTTCCTCCGTACCTTCTGTCACGGCCACCAGGACTCTTGGAACCAGTACCTGGGTTGGGCCGAGTACGCACAGAACTCCCTATGCCAGCCTACCACCGGACTCACTCCATTCCAGTGCGTGCTCGGCTACCAACCCCCACTGTTCCCCTGGTCTGGGGAACCCTCCGACGTTCCAGCTGTCGACTACTGGTTCCGAGAGAGCGAGAGGGTCTGGGACTCAGCTCATCACCAACTGCAGCAAGCCCTGCGCAGATGCAGGATGACAGCAGACCTTCGTCGCTCCAACGCTCCCTCCTACCAACCTGGACAGAAGGTCTTGCTGTCCACCCGAGACATCCGCCTGCGTCTGCCCTGCCGTAAGCTGAGCCCCAGGTTCATTGGCCCGTTCACCATGACCAAGCAGATCAACCCTGTCACCTACCAGCTCCAACTGCCTCCACAGTACTGCATTCACCCCACATTCCATGTGTCACTCCTCAAACCTCACCACCCTTCTGTTCCTCTTTCCACAGGACCTGGCGTGGCAGCAGCCGAACCCCCCCTTCCACTCATCGTGGACGATGGAGCAGCCTACGAGGTGCGTGAGATCTTGGACTCCCGGTGCCGTGGTGGTCATGTTGAGCACCTCGTGGACTGGGAGGGCTACGGCCCCGAGGAGCGCTCATGGGTCCCCAGAGATGACATCCTTGACCCCAACCTTCTTCTAACCTTCCAAGCTAACCATCCCGACAGACCTGCCCCTCGTGGAAGAGGACGACCACCACGACGTCGGGGTCCTCGGCCCTCAGGAGCGGGCCGTGGAGGGGGTACTGTCACAGACACGCCAGGTTCCAACACCAACCAGTCACAGTGCACTCCATCTCCAGAGTACTGATCACATGCACCTGCACCTCATCAGCTCACCAATCTACAGCACTTTAAAAGACACTCACACACTCTCACTCATTGTCCGGTCTCGTTCGCATCTAGACTTACCTACATGCTTACCTCAAGGACTCCCAGCGATATACTTACCTGTCTCCAGCGTCTCCAAGTCTCCTCGTGTGTTCCCAGTCTGTGTGTGAGTGTCTCCAGTCTCCAGCGTCTCCATTCTCCAGCGTCACCCAGGATCTTCTCACCTGCAACAACACAAGGACAGTATCACCTCTTCTCATCAAACCATTCACCTACAAACCATCACTTACTCACCTGCACTTCAGTTATCTCTGCTGTGTGTCTCAATAAACATCTATTCCGGTATCTCCTGTCTCCGTCCCTTCTGTATCGTAACACCGTGCACACTATAAAGGGTAATATTGCTCACAACCCACTGCGCTTTGGAGGAGGATTCAGTTCAGAACTACAAACATGAGTAAAAAGTGTTAAAAACAAAACATGGCGGATATGCGCGACTGATGGTGAGAGGTTTAGATAAAGGTTTGAGTGACTAATAATCAGTTTAACCTGATAAAAAATATTTATTTAATGTTATCCGTGTTATATTTCATCTGCAATAACAATGTGGACACCCTACAGTGACAGGATGGGTGTCAGGATGCGACAGAGAGCAAAGACGTAATTGTATGACATGATAGTATGTCCCAAAGCTTGTCTACTCTTTACTAGAGTAAAGTAGATTTGAAGTAAATTCTAGCCTACACAAAAATTCAGATACTGTGCATATCTGTTTTTTAAATAAATAAATATACAAGCCAAGTATACTTAGAATGCTTAATTATACTTTTAAGTATCTCGATCAATAGATTGAGTATGTAGCCTATAGTCCAAACAGGGCCCTATTATACACCCGGCACAATGCGTACATAAAAAAGTAGGCTGAAATACTTGCTTATTTTTAGTTTAAAAGAAGTAAACTAACAGCACACATGAATCAACTTTTTCATAAGGGACAGCATCATCATCAGAACATGCAAGAATCAAAGGAATCGTATAATGAAAGGTGGTTCACTTCATGATTTCAATGTCAACATTTTTGTAATGTATGTGGCATCTTAGTTTTTGAATCTAACACCTTGTTTCATTTCTTATTGGGTTTTTCCAAAAAAAAAAAAAAAAAAAGTGAAAGTAAAAACACAGTTGTACAAACCTCAACCCTTTTAGACAAAATCAACATTCATTCTTTTTGCATTGAAGTCCTTCTGAGTTTCAAACAAGTTAATGTAAAGAATGAACCTGCTATTGGTCACTCTTACTAATGTTTCACATTACCACAATGTCATATATAAATAAATAAAAATGTTTTCTCATCATACTATGTAACAGTTTGTCATTTTGTGTTGGTAGTTTGCATATTATCTCAGACCACAAGACAAACTTTGCACCAGTTGTTCTTTCACATCTTCTTAGAAAATAGCACTTTCTGTTCTGTGTTACTAGCTCAGCAGATATCAGTATGATGCCAACATGCCACACCCATTTAAAGGGATAGTTCATCCAAAAATGAAAATTCTGTTATCAATTACTCACCCACATGTCGTTCCAAACCCTTAACACTTTTGCACACCTTCTGAGTGCAAGTGAAGATACTTTTAATAAAATCTGAGAGATTTCTGTCCCTCCATGACAGCTACGCAACTACCACTTTGACATTTCAAAAAGTTCATAAAGAGATCATAAAACGAATCTATATGAATAGAGCGTTTTAGTCCAAATTTCCTAAAGAGACGTTAATTCACATGAATTAGTTTTAAGTGTCAAAGTGGTAGTTGCGTAGCTGTCAATAGAGAGTACAGAACTGGCTCAGATTTTATTAAAAAGATCTTCAAACATGAACAAAAGTCTTACTGGTTTGGAATGACATGAGGGTGAGTAAATTATAACAGATTTTTTTTTTAATAATATTTGTATATTGTATTTGTATATTGTATTTTTTATAATATTTATATGTATTTGTTGTAATATTTATGTAAATAATGTACTTAATTTGCATCTCAGTTTGGAATATATTACTATAACTATATACAGTTATTATACTATTAAAAAACTGCTCAATTTGCCAAAATACCCCCGACAATGTCCGACAGTGTGAAACACACACCAAAAACTGGATCGGTCAACACTCAACGACGGCCCTATGTTGGCCGACTGTCGGCTTGGTGTGTCTGAGCCTTAACCCATATCCCTAACCACGCATCAATATAAAAATGTAACAGGCAGATTAATAGATCACAATAATTTATTAAAAAATGGCAAAAAAGAAAAAAGAAAAAAAAATGGGTAGGCACTAATTTAAAAATAGTCATGTGATTTGTGATACATAGAAGACCTAACATGGACTACAGGGCAACAAAAGAATTAGAGCAGGTGAAGAAAATATCTTATATTCAACTCAAAGTTCACATTTCATCAGTTCATATTTCCTGGGATTCAACCCCATGACATTGGCATTACTGTTTAAACTAAAAGATGTAAAGAAAATCAGTAAAATCAAATGTCCAGACTATATGAATTCCTCCTACTGTAATAACAAACAACCACAGAAGGAGAAGAGACATGCACAAAATGAGACATGCACCCACTATTTAAATTTAACACTAGACAACTTAACTGTTTATTTTTGGTCTGCGTGTGATGCGGGAGAACAACAAACAGATTTATATAATAATAATCTAGAGGAGAAAGTATGTAAACAGCAAATGAATCTCGGGCTCTGGGCTAGAACACGAAACAGATGAACCTGAATCTATATTTAAAAAGTTTATATTTAACCTTTATTCTGCAGTGTGGGAGGGGGTTGTTGTTCCTGGTTGTATCCGGTTGAGTTCCATCATGTGCAGCTTTGGATCAGCAGGCAGTTTTCTCACAGCAGTCACAAATTCCCACATAGATAATTGGCAAGACAATGAAGACAGAGCTCACAGCATAACCATATATCTGGAGGAAAAATAAAATAAATATTAAAAAAAAAATAAAAAAAAAAAGTTAAAGAAAAATCACTCTTAGTTATTTTAATTTTGTGTTTTTTACTTAGACATAACTGTTAGGTTATATATATACATTTTGTTTTTTAGAGCAAATAAAGTTAGTGATTTCCCTCCTCCCCTACACACACATACAATTTCCATACCACAGCAAACCTAGCCTATAATATATTGTAAGTAAAAAGTTCTTAAGCAATAATTATTGAAGTAAGTAAACAATCAATGATAGAATAAGAAGAAAATGACAAGCAATAGGACAAATAAACACAACAGAACAAAGGTACAATTTAAATAATTCTTTAAATATTTCAGGTAGACCTAACCTACGGTGGCTGAGAGAGCTCAACACGCTGCAAATGAAGAAAACATGCAAATAGAAAAAACACCAGCAAATAAAGAAAACATCTTCATCAGTTTGACAACACATGCGCTGTAAAAGTTCACAACACATGCAAATACAGAAATCGCTGCAAATAGCACATACCAGGCCTGGCGATCTCAAGCCCCTTCTGCGATGATCTGAATGATGATGATGATGATGATGATTAGGCTACTTTTAGAATTAAATTAATATTTTAATTTGCCCCGCAATACGCATCAGGCATAACCGACGCACTGTAATAAGATTAGCTAACTCCTCATTTAAAAAAACAACAACTTGTTTAACACCTACATCTCTTCTCATTTTTTTCAATACGTATGGGCCACAAGAGAAATATTAAGAAGGTTAAATAGTGTTATCAGAACATGTTGAAGTAGAGCTCTCATCGCTGAGTTTTTAGTTTCACTTTCTGCAATAGACTGGGATTGAGACATAAAATCAAGTAAATTATTAAAAAAATATATATTATTTATTATTAAAAATTTACTACTAATATTTTTTAACGCAAAATAATACCCCCCAAATCGTTTGTCCTGGCACCGGGACTGGCACAGACTACAACGAAAATGTTATAAGGGTACACCAACAAGTGACGTACCTGTCTGGGACCACTGGGATTGTTCAATGTTTACTCTTCAGTGGTGTGCACCTGAAAGGTGAGTTTTTTTGCTTATCTTAACATTCTGATCATATGTGCATCATGAGCAGGCCTATTTGCAGCATGTTTCTGTATTTGCATGTGTTGTGGACTTTCGCAGCGTGTTTCTCTATTTGCATGTGTTGACTTTTACAGCGCCTTTCTGTATTTGCATATGTTGTGAACTTTTGCAACGCATGTGTTGTCAAACTGATGAAGATTTTTTCTTTATTTGCTGCTGTTTTTTCTATTTGCATGTGTTTTCTTCAATCGCAGCGCGTTGAGCTCTCTCGGCCACCGTACTAACCTGTATTCAAGTAAGAAATAATATACAATATTCAATAGACAGTACATCAGTTTTTTTTCCCAACTGTTTCACATAACTGACTGCATTTACGTGAATACTTGCCAAGACAGACATTTTGACACATAAGTGTGTGTATTTGACCATTCAAGAACAATAAGCCATGGAACTCAATTCGCTCTCTGAGTGGCAACTCTCTGTATGTGCGTTTCGAGTATGTCCATTGCAGAAAGCCACCTGCAGCTTGCGAGCACCGAAACCCTTGCGTGGTTTATTGCACTTTTAATAACTTACCTTAAGCACATCCCACTCTTTATTTTCTCATACACCCACTTTCTTTGTCATTCTAATGTGTCAGTAACTTTAAGCAGTCCTGTGCTACGTGGATACATTTACATACTGCGATATAAAAAAAAAAAAAAAAACACACCCTACACATTGAAAACCTTTGCTTTAGAGGGACAGAAAGGGAACTGCTTAACATTTCGTCTGACATATTGTGATTTAAAAAGAACTAATTTAATTTACTACAATAACAGGAAAAACTCATACAGTATTTACCTGAGATTGATGAATATATTTTTGAGTCACATTTCGTAGAGCTGTCTCATTTCGGAACCCTTCGACAGGTTTACACCACGACCTGTTGAGCTGATTATCAAAAACAGAAACTCCCTTCCATTCTGTCATGGCACAAGCAACATAATCTCCATCAAGTAACAAGATGATGACCCACATTATAGGTGGAATCAGACATGATGTGAAAGCTTTAGGACAGTTCTGCTGAGTATCATCATTTGCTCCTGCACAACAACCACTACAACTATCTTTAAAAGGCCTTAAAAAGAGGAACAATAATTCAAAAATAAAAAGAGCAGGTCCGATGAAGATGCAAGCTGTTAGTTGTACATTGAGATCATGTCTGCACGGGCATACAAAAACTTGTATTTCCATGAACTCCTCCAATCCAATTAACAAAAGACTCAGTAGGAAAATTACTAGAAAGGAATTCCGTTTCAGAAATGCGTATATTTTCTTAAAAACATCTTGTAGTGAAGGCAAACACTTTGATGATTCATTTGGTGGCATCTCTGTCTCCTGGACTGTGGAAACGTCTGTAGGCTGTTCCATAAGATCTTTATATGGTGCACAGATCCCCTGCAATGGAGAACATAATTTTATTAATTTCAGTATCATTCAGTTTTCTGAGTATCCAAACTGCAGTGAACTCTTTCTGGGGGGAAAAAACAAATAAGGTGAATCTAAATGAATGTTAATCTTTTTAGACTTACTCTTTTGTTCGTCCTTCTTGTCTGTTGTGATGTGTTGTCTGTGTATCATAAATTCCTGTTTCTGCATTAACATTTAAAGGTAGCTGTGTTATAGATTCTGACAGAAAAAAAGAAGTGGTTTCTCAGCAAGAACTAAGGAAAACCCAACTGACTGGAAAAAAACGTGACACTACCTATACTTCTGCTCCAAAACATAGAAACCAGCTACAGTTTGCTGCTCAAACACTTTCGGCTTGGATGGTATGTTAAGGAAACAGATTCTTCAGTTTTATTACCTCAATCCTTAACATTTATTTAAGAAGTGTTCAGTAACAATCTCTTAATTTGTTAAGGCATCCATATGAACTGCAGACATATTTAGCAGAAACCAACATCTGTTACAAACAGACTGTCCTCCAAAAAAAAAAAAACCTTATAGGTCGTTTTTCAAGCACCTTATTACGACCTATATTTTATGTTTTAAAGTCATGCGCCCTCTAGCTGGCGTAAAAATAACGACGCCTGTCGTCATGAAATGACGTATGACTGTCGTTACCAATCAAAATGCGTGTTCATTTAAATGCAATGTGTGGACTTTTTACACCATTTGTCCTTTTTCCATTTAGCAAAACTAACTTTTTTTATTAACAACTACACCTACCCCATCCCTAAACCTACCTTTAGTGATTTATAGTGCATATACGCTTTATGAGCGCATGCGTTCCCTGGGATCGAACCCACGATTGCATGATCACATGATTGCATATTATTATATATTGCAATGCTCTGCCAATTGAGCTACGCGAAACCCGAAATAATACGCAGATAAAAGGGAACAATGCATTAAAATGAAAGTGTCCTATTGTCGATAGGGGCGCAACTTTAGTAAACGCTTCTATAGGTCGTATTTCAGGGAAGTGACAAATGACCTATATAGGCGTATTGGTTGGAGAACATGTTAGTTACAAAGTAATGTCTGCTACAAATTCACAAATAGCTTACCTGTAATTTTTTGCATAGTAAGTAACATCAACTCAAATGAATGCAACAATAAGTAAACAGAGTGAACAGTCTCTACATTCTTGATTAAAGATAATTACTTCAAACAGTGTGCATCTGTGCAACATGCCTCCTGTCAACAGATCATACAAACTAATCATCTTTCAACCAGTTGCTCAGGCAGACTAGCTTGTTCAAATTTTCAGATGATAAAGCTGACATCTTCTTCTGAAAAACGTGGCCTGCCAAAGAGAACAGCCTCTCATATGGTACTGTTGAGACGGGTGTAGCCAAGTACCTTTTGCAATATGGACCTTATGCACCTGCTTGTGATGACCACCACTGTAGTGGACATATGTCTATGCTGACACAGGGCTCTGCCTTGTACCTCTCTAGAGATTTATCTGTGGTCAGTACCTTATCATCAGACTCTGATTCTGATCCCATCAGTAGGAGGGCAATCTTCTTCTTTGGGGGCTCTGGTTCCACTTCTTCTCTAAAGGTTTGTGGTGCAGGTTCTCTATCCTTCAGCATCTCACTCATCTTTTTGCCACACCTCTCCCCTCTCTGCTCTGGGCAAGCACCTAAGGTCCTTGAACCTCAGATCTAGAGCGGTTGCTACCTTTAACCACCACAGGTTTGAGTTATCCTTTCGCCCGCTGAGGTCCCTGAATGCAGTCTTGAAGCACGCTATGTAGGCAGGGACAAAATCAGAGACCTCCATTGTGCGCAGGAGATGACATAGTGCAGGTAGCAGCACAGAGCAGGATACATATTTTTCACCACCTAGGAGCTTAGTGATGCTTTCAGCTCTGCTGTGTTTGCAGGACTGTGTCTGAAATGTCTGACAATTTTACGGCACTTAGCTAAAACGCTGTCGAATCCACTGTCCTGTAAAGCCACAGTGATCACCCTATGTATCATGTGCGCCACACATGGCACATGTTCGAATGGTAGACTCCTTGCAGCGGCAGTCATATAGAGCTCATATAGAGCTTTTAATAACTAAGTGGCACCGATATATCTGCCAGATAAAATAATAAACACAATATAGATTGATCTCAGCCAGCATAACATCATTTCTTAATGTTAAAGCATTAAGGGATAACATAACATCACAACCCTCTGAAATGAATTATATTGTGGAGTCGCTACACCAAGTAAGTTTTAGAAATCGGCTATCACTAGATATTGTTGAATAAAGTCATTATTTTTTTGGTGCACAAAAAGTATTCTCATCGCTTCATAACATTAGGGTTGAACCATAGTACCTTTCTGGGCGAAAGTGTAAATTAACTTGCTGTCAGTGCAGGCCTCACGAGCCATCGGATTTTATCAAAAATATCTTAATTTGTGTTCAGAAGATGAACATAGGTCTTACAGGTGTGGAACGACATGAGGGTGAGTAATTAATGACAGAATTTTCATTTTTGGGTGAACTAACCCTTTAACACTGGCAGTTTGAAAGTTTGACTGGTCATAGCTCAGAGCAAGGATTTTGTAGAAACATGTGGGTTACCACATTTGAAGAGGCTGGCAGGCTCTGTAAGAACACACATTGCAATTTGTACCCCTAGGGGGCAAGAGCTGCCCAAAATTTCCCCATAGACATACTATGGTGAAGGGACTGCCCATGAAACAGGAAGTGCACACACATGTGTTTTTCCTGCTACAGTAAATTGCATAGGAATTTTGTATTGCACATAACTGGATCAGAGACATGGGTTGGGCTCATTTTACTCTCAGAATCATTGTGAAGCTATCACATGCCCTAGCAACCATTTAGAGCACCCTAACAACAAGTTCCATAGACTTTCATTCAAAGATATCAAAAGGGATATATTTGGATAAAAATGTCATAGAAACATGGGGGTGGGCTCGTTTGACTCGGAGCAGCAAACAGCTATCACAAATCACCTTCACCACTTCCTAGCCACGCCCTACCAACCATTGTCAAGCACCCTAACCCAAAGAGGGATATCTTCAAATCTGAATGTCACAGAGGCATTGGTTTATATCATTCATATTGGCAAGCAGCCTTTCGAATATCATCACTGGCAGCTGCCAAGCCACTCACTATAGCAACAAAACAGAGTAGGTTTACCCTAGCAACCATTTAACAAGACCTATATCTCTGCATCAGAACATTGTACAGACATGGGGGTTGGCTCTTTTGATTCATGCTAGCAAACATGACTTCTAGCATGCTATAATAGCGATTAGGTAAGTGTTAAAACAGGTTAAAAATCCAAACTAATTATGAAAACACGGGGAGAAAAAAAGTCAAAATTTGCTAGCATCATGCCAAAATGCTAAATAATGTTACAATCGGCTATCTGTGTGTTAAAACATGCTAAGAACATGCTAAAACATGATAACACATGCTAGCAACATCTACTGTTAAAATATGCTAGCATCATGCTAACAAAATACTAACTGTGTTAGCATAATGTTAAACATATTATCCTCTCACTGGGAGATCCCAGAAAAGGTTGATCTTTGGTTGTATATTTTCATCCAGTTCTCACAGGTCTGGTCCCTTATTCCGCTGTTCATAATTCTCTTATTCAAATAAAACCGCAGCAAGCAAGTTTTACTTTTAAGCGCTCTTTGTATATCACTGGTATGGAAACAACCAAACGTAGGTCACTGGGTTGAAATAACAATATATTTTTGACTTTTTTAACTTACAATCAAAACTGTCAAAATACAAGAAAGATACTGAATATTTGTGAATATTAATCATATAACTTGCATAATATTAGGTAACTAAAATTTTTAGTTGTAATCTTTAATCAAAAAGGTCAAGAGACTCCATATAAACTATCAATTTATTTAAAATAATGAAATTGTTAAAACATATATGAATTTGTCAAGTGTCTGGAAAAACTCTCTTCATCTAGTTCACTACTTCTATGACATTTTTTGTTATCTATTTGGTTATTTCAAGTCTTTAGATGTTCATGTTCAAGTGTTTAGATGTTTTTGTGGGAAAAGTACTTCGAAAGTAATACATTTAAATAGATATTTGCATGTTCTTCACATCCTGTTATATGCACACATGCATTGAGCACATTTCACTTTCAGTTTTATTTCAAGTGAGTCTCTTTAATCTCATGGTATGGAAACACTGCCAGACATATGTCACTTTCTTTTGTTCTCCATTCAAACATAAGTTTCCGCTTCACAGATACAGACCGTTCTGAGCAAATAATTTCACAAAAAGATTAAAGAGAGACTTACTATAAAAAAATATTACCTTTGTTTATCTGAAGGTGAAAATGTAAAAATATAAATATACAAATACACAATTACTCTTTCAAGTGAACATAAATGGAACATTTGAACCCAAGTTCAACTATTAATTTTTCTGCAGCTTCTGAAGTATCTGTATCTTTTTTTTTATTTTTTATTTATTTATTTATTTTTAAAGACAAAAGTAATTTAAAGCATTTAAAGTAATCTGAGGGCATGAGATAGTTTTGGTTGAGGAAGAGAGTAACAATTTAATCTGTCAATTTATGGGAAAAACAGAACTGGAGCCGTGCTCGTGACCGATCGTTTCGCTAGATAAGAACTTTATTCCTCGTCTTTTAAAGCCCTTTGAAGCTGCACTAAAGCTGTAATTTTGACCTTCAAACGTTTCAGGCTAATTGAAGTCCACTATAAGGAGAATAATCTTGGAATGTTTTCATCAAAAAATCTTAATTTCTTTTTGAATGAAGAAAGAAGGACATGGACAACTTCGATGACATGGGGGTGAGTAAATTATCAGAAAAAAATTTACTTGAAAGTGAACTAATCCTTTAATAGCTGGTCTTGTTAGGAAATGGTCTTTCACCGTTTGGTCTTTATAAGTGCCTCATTTGATAGTTGTCATTATGTTTCCCCTGGTGTGGCAGTGGCAGTAGCTTTTGCAATTCCTGCATCATTGAAGTAGAGCCCATTGTAGTAGAACTCCCTGACCCTTGCTGTCCATGTCCCGCTGTAGCAGAAATCCTTAACCCTTGCTGTCCCGCTGTAGCAAAACTAATTGCCATTCCACTGTAGCAGAACTCCTTGACTCTTGCTGTCCCGTTGTACCAGAACTCCCTGGCACTTGCAGTTCCAGTCCCATTGTAGCAGGACCTATTGGACACAGGAAATTCCTAAATATTAAAATTGCTTTAAATACAGCATAATTTTAAGTCATTTACAGTTAATTGTATTTAGGCTTTAAATTTAAATTTGTTACGCATTCGGGTCATATATATAGTGCATATTTTTTTATTAGGGAAACAAAACTTTGCAAATGCTTTAAAACCATAAAAATACACAGAATTTATTCATTTTTTTATTTTATTTTATTTTTATTATTATTATTTTTTATTTTATTTTTTTCAGATACGTTTTGTGTTCAGGTCATCTTGTGTTCATTAACATTAGGTGTCAAAAAAAAAAAAAAAAATTGTGAAATTATCTAGGAATTTATATTGGTGTCAAAAACTTACAATATATAAAATATATTTAGCCTTTTCCCCATATCTCACACACTTTTGGGACTGAATTTTGTTGTGTAGGGGAATTTTACAGTTAAAGACCAGATATGATGAATAAAGACCCGGAGTCAAAGTTTAAAAAAATTAATAAATTGAAGAAAATTTTACTGAAGAATAGTTTGCAGTTTCATCAGCAGAAGCCAGCTTCAGGTCTCACAAGGAGTTTGTAGGCCGCTCCGCGTACATTCACATTTCCACAACAATTATACTCTAACAGAGTCAACTAACTACAGAATATCAGTCAGAAGCATATCTCCATTCGTCACGATGCTGACGAGGGGACCCTGGATTTAGGTACTGGATGTCCTTTTGGGGTCATGACATGGCGTCTGCTGGTCTCGAGCAGAGTGCCAGTTGTCCACCAGTAGAAAGGACCTGCACAGAACACTTAGCGCACATACACAGATACACATGATTCACAGCTTCTTCAAGGTTGAAGTTGATCTGAGCAGGAAACTTTCCCCAAACAAACTGATAACATGTTCTTTTCTCTCAGTGAGAGGTACAGACAATATTCAAAATTATTTTGTAGTGTTTGAAAAGGAAAAGAAATGTTTTAACATACGTTGCAGAAGTCATTCAAATAATTTAACAGAAAGATAAATGTTGATTAATAACTTAAAAGATATATATTGAAGCGGCAGTGGATTCCAGAATCCACCCCTTCAGTTGATAAACATGAATTTGTACACCTATTGATATAATGATATATTCAGTTGTTTTTTTGTTTTTTTTGTAATTTGAAATTTTAATGCAAAAATCGTATACATTATATGGGTTAAATGCATTAAATTTATTGCCCAACAAGATAACATATTTATAAACCACATCGGTTAAACTCAAAAAAATCTAAATCTATTTATGGACTTTTTAAATATTTGTTCATTTCTGTTTAACATAATATCTGTGCCTCTGCAGAGCTGGAAGTATGAGGCAAAGAATAAAACACCACAGAGTTTAATTCCCCACTCTTGAAAATGTCTCCTACCTTGTTCCTCACTCTGTGTCTGTGCTGTTCTTCTGCAGCAGGATGACAGTCGATTTTGGCAGCAGTCACATTTTCCACTTATATGGCAGTCAAAAATAATTATTAAGATTATTGTAAATACACTGAAGAAAAAGCTTATAAAATAACCTGAAAGAATCAATACATAAAGAAAAAAAGATACTATTAGGTAGATCAGTTTATGATAGTTAAGGTTTGTTGTTACTTTAAATGTTTGGATACACACACACACACACACACAATCACTCTCGATATATATCCAAGTAATGCATGTGTCTTCTTTGAAACACAATGTTAATCTGAAGTTAAACCTGCCTCCTGGTAGGTTTAATTTAAGTCTCAGTTTAGTCCTGGAGTAGCTCTAGTCTTCCTCCAGGAAATCAGCTTATTAAACTCTGGACTAGACTAAGTCTAGGACTAAATTAAACCATGACAGAGTAAGCAGATTTCTGTAAATCTGGTTTAAAGGGCCATTTTATTCTAGGACTAGGCTTAATCTCTGTCCGGGAAACCGCCCCAAAAGGTTTAACTAAATCAATAAATACACTGGACATTTGTAAATATTAAAGTTACATTTATTGTAGCATAATCATTTCCAAATCATTCAGGTAATTAAATCTTACACACTTGTGATCAGACGAGTTAATTGTTAATAGTTAGTTGACATATATATGAAACGATAGCCCAATATCCATGGCACTGGATAAATAGGATGAAATGTATTATTACCGACAAACATAAGCATGAGTTTATATATTGAAGAGACTTATACAAGACTTATAGATCATGAGACTTTTGATACATTTGTCCATTTCATTTCTGCAATACTATATGTGCCTTGCAGACAGAAAGACACTTGAAAGTATACTTTTTTTTGCAAAATCACAAATTTACATTCATTTATATATATATATATATATATATATATATTTAAATGTTAATGTTTTTAAACAACATCTAAGACTAGGTATTGGCAAGTTAATTTATTAGACAACCCTCACAAGTGTAGCTGTGAGGCTAAACTAACTCAGCATGTGAAATGGCAAAATGTTGCTAAGTGTGATGCTGAAGAACATCAGACAGATCTTATTCTTTCTTAGTACTTGTTTTACAGGTCAGTCTGCATTATCACTGGAGAGTGAATCAATTCCTACTGGATCACTGAATTGCATAAGAGACATGTTTGCTGGTTCATTCACTGCTTCATTCTGTGTTTCTGGATCTTTTCTTCCGCAGAGCTTTAATAGTTTTTTGGGGCAGCAATCACATTTTTCACTGATGCAGCAGTCAAAAATAGCCACTGTGGTAACCAGCACACCACTGAAGACAGCGAGTACGACATAAGATATAAACTGAAAGAAAAAAAAAAACCATTGCATTAAGAAAAATCATTTAACTGTATATTGTGTACTTATAGAGACATACTCATTAAAAGCTGCAATCTCATGATGCGTTGGTTGAAGTTTGTTATGGGTTTAATTAATTAATAAAAAGTAGGAAAAATGTGTAACAAATAGAGAAGGATTTTGTTGTTTTGAGGGAAAGGAAATAAAGTACTTTTCTTTTCCTCTTTGACATTGTGACGTTGAGAGAGAACTATTCCTGTTATATTACAATAACAGAACAAGCTCATATACAGTATATGATATTTACCTGAGACTGGTGAATATATTTGTTAGTCAGATCTCGTAGCTCCGTCTCATTTCGCGTCCCTTCAGTAGGTTTACACCATGACCTGTTGAGCTCCTTATCTAACACATAAACTCCCTTCCATTCTGTCATGGCACAAGCAACATAATCACCATCAAGTAACAAGATGAAGATCCACATTAAAGGTGGAATCAGACAAGAAGCGAGAGCTTTAGGCCAGTTCTGCTTAGTATCATCATTTGCTCCTGTAAAACAACAAAACCATTCATGCCGAAAGGGCCTTAAAAGGAGACACATTAAAGCAAAAAGAAAAAGAGCAGGTCCGATGAAGATGGACGCTGTTAGTTTTACATTCAGATTGTCTGAGCATGGACATGAAAAGTGGAATTCAATCAACTCCTCCAATCCAAATAACAAAGCACTCAGTGGAAAAGTGATGAAAACACCATATGCTTCAAAAATGAAAGTCATTTTTAAAAAAATTGCACTGCCCAGGCATCTTCTGACAGAGATTTGGTGAGGCTTTTGGCTGTTTCTGTGTTTCTTGTGGTCCAGCTTTATACGGTGAAGATCCCTTTCAATGAAGAACATAAAAATTACTATTCGTATCTATAGAATTACATCATTCATTACTGAATACACAAACACTTAAAGTATAACATTAATCTGAATGTGGGTTTTTATGACTGTGTTAACCTTTTTTATTTTCAGAAATGAAAAGATCCAACTTATTACACTTACCTGTAACGTAATCTTGAGAATCTTGAGAGTCTGATTTTGCTTTGTTCAGCAATCCAAGGTGTTCAAACCAAAACTTGTTCAGAGAAATATTCTGATAATATTTTACACTTCACGTATTAGTGCATCAACAAGCAAATAATTCAATTAAAAATTGCCCAATGGAAAAGACTGAAGACACCATTTATGATTAGCAGGTCCTGTAATCAGTTTAGAAGGATTTTCAGTAAAGATCACCTGCACGTACACCACAAAACAGGCAAATGTTAAATGCCACTCCTGTTTCTTATAAACTGTGGTCTAAACATTTGCATACCATCAACATTACCATTACATACTTTTCGTTTCTACTTTATAAAGAGTATGACACAGAAAGACAGTTGTTTCATCCTGCCCATTCTTTTAGGTTTTTCTTTAGAGTCATGATCAAAATATGGTGACAAACCTGTCCCTTGACTTTTCAGTCATGATGTCAAAGATGTCAAATAGCCAAGAGATTTCATCTAAAAGGGTTCATTTTATAATAAACTCAATTTATTCAAAAACTATCTAAATCTATATTGCTTCACACATTTTAAAAATAAATAAATAAATGAAATGTTCATGTGTCTTGAAAAACTATTGTCTCTTTCATCTTTCACATACATGTTTAACATGATCTCATGAGAATACGTGTGTATTTTTAGGTAAAGTGTGGTTTTACCAGACATACATTTATTTATGTTTTCATACACACAAAAACTTGTATTGTATTCAATTGTCATGTCAATACATGATTTTAGTCGCATTTATTAAATGCATTTTACTCATCTTAATATGAAATAACATTTCTGTTCGTGACTTGTGCTGCAAACACGTTTCGGAGGATTACATAATGTTAAACAAGACTACACTTTAATGCTATTTCAAGCATTCTGACTTATTTACACTGTTAAAGAGTTGCATTCTCATGCTAAACATGGTCAAAGTTTCAAAATACGAGTTGGACGTATGATGGAGTATTTCTGTGCCAAATATACTACTTCCGGTTGTGGACATGTTTCGCCGAATTTTTCATATCACGTCATAAAGGGTGGAATTCCTTGTATAGACACTTCTCCCTGATAAGCACACACACCACCCAGAACAAGAGCACGCCCATCAATGCACTTCATTCGGGATACGGAAGCCTAGAGGTTTTTCAACAATGGCTGTGTCCCAATTCAGGGGCTGCACCCTTTGAAGACTGCATACATCATCGAGGCAGTCTCATTTAAGAAAAATAAGCATTAGATTGCAAAGTAAGAAAGAAATTACAGTATTTTACACCTCACAATGAATATCAGTCAATTTTATTACGGTTACTTTTCTTAAATATGACATCCTTGATGACGTATGCAGCCTTCAAATGCGATCTCGAAGGACGCAGCCTCTGAAATGAAATGCAGCTCTTGTCACCGAAGGAGTTTGTTTTTGGTTGTGAGGGAAAGATTACATTTTCAGCTTCCCAGATACAAACAATACAAACTCTATGCAATTATCAATCATATTTGACGATAGTGGTCCTGACAGAAATCCAGCGTTAGCGTCAGTTCTGGCAGGTCACGTCAGTCAAGCTTGCATCAGCTGACTCTCAGGTGACTTGCATCTACCTATAGGAATATGACGCCTATCACAGCATCCATATATAAGCTCCTCAGTATTATCAGCAGCTATTGCATTTCTCAGGAGCTAAATACCCTCCTCCATCCCCAGCTCCTCCTCTCTTCAGTCAGGATTGGCCTTATGATTCCCCTGAATCAGACTAATTCTTGAAATATGTTTAACATGTTAAATTATTGACATTAATTATATCTGCATATGTTGGTTCTGTTCTGTTTACCCTAGGGGGGTTATTGCTCTCCCTGCTCTTATCCATGCTAGGCTGTATGGATGCGCAGGGAGTTCTTGCCCAGAACAGAACCATACCGCCAATACAAACTCTATGCATTATCAATCATATCTGACAGAATTTTCATTTTTTGGGTGAACTAACCCTTTAACTCAACTATTGTTTAAAAATTACTGTATTGCTTGCTTAAAATGAACCTAAAGTATGTTGGAAATGAGCATTTAGTAATGTTTAATAAATGAAAATGTATCATTAAGTTTAATGAATAATAATTAAACAATAAACATTTATTAAATTGCTTATTAAAGGGATAGTTCACCCAAAAATGAAAATTACCCCATGATTTACTCACCCTCAAGTCATCCTAGGTGTATATGACATTCTTCTTTCAGACGAATATAATCAGAGTTATATTAAATAATGTCCAGGCTAATCCATGCTTTATACTGGGAGTGGATGGTGCCCCAAATTCTAAAGACAGAAAAAATGCACTCATCCATTGTAAAAGAAGTCCGGTGAGAATATGCTAGTCTCGTGAGAACCAAGTTGTGTACAGCAAAGGAAATCCACATGAAGAAGTGAATTATTTGAGCTATACATTTTATTAGTGTTAAAATGCTGATTTCTTGTGAATATCCGTGTTGCTTCAACAAACCTAAAGTCTTGAGATTACGTGCGCCAATATCAAAGCGAGATGCAGAGCGCTGTGCATGACTGGCTGCCCCTTCAAAACTCATTGTTTGTGTTTTGCTGCACTGATCGGATTACTGCTTTATTTGTATTTCTATATCACCATCGGATTACTGTGCTTTTCGGATTACTCCAATTTTAATGTTGGTGCTTTAGATTTGATTGTTGACTGCAATTTTTACTGCCTGCAAGTTTTGCCATAGGGCTGCTGCGAGCTCTCTACCCTTTTGCGTCTTCCACCACTTTCGGCTCATCAGATGGGTGAGTTACCGCTTTCTCTATCAGTTGCGCAGTTTGTTTACTGCTTGCTATCTGGGTGTGCACGTCTCCCTCTTAGCCTGCTGTTTTTGGTGATGTGACTTACGGGGTTTGGCTAACATGATTTTCGCTAGTGATTGGCATTTACTCCGACAATATAAACATGCCTCGGCCAACAGTTTTTCAGTTTGTTTTGCTGCTGCAGCCTCCTCCATCTCCCGGAGTTCCTGGTTGGTATACTCCAGTTCAAACAAATATGGCTGGGCAAAAAACAAAGTCTTCTCTTGGCTTATATCGAAATCCTCCGACATTTTTCTTAACAAATCCTAGTTTTGTACTTTTAATTTGTGACCGGTATCCGGATTCGCATGCGTCCTACGTCATAAGCTGGGATGCCACTCTCTCGTGAACACGCGACAGTTAGCGGAAGCTAGAGATTACAGTTTATGAAGTTTGAAATATGGATATTTTTTCTTACACAAATGCATTGCTTCGCTTCAGAAGGCCTTCATTAACCCCCCAGTGCCGTGTGGACTTCTGTTATAATGGATGAGTGCATTTTTTCTGTCTTTAGAATTTGGGGCACCATCCACTCCCATTATAAAGCATGGATTAGCCTGGACATTATTTAATATAACTCCAATTATATTTGTCTGAAAGAAGAATGTCATATACACCTAGGATGGCTTGAGGGTGAGTAAATCATGGGGTAATTTTCATTTTTGGGTGAACTATCCCTTTAACAAATGTTCACCTTTTGATTATTATTGTTGCATCTAGTAATTATGTGTCTTATTTTTATTTTTTTATTTCCAACTATTTTGGGTTCATTTTAAGCCAGCCATATAGTCATTTTTAAACAATAGTTGGGTTAAATAAAACTGCCCAGCACGTTGGGCAAACATTTAACCCAACTGCTGGGTTTGTCCATTTCTAACCCAACTTGGGTTGTTTTTAACCCAGAATTTTTTAGAGTGCAGAGAGAGCAGTTATGTAGTCTAGATATTTAACAGCTTTCTTCTTTACAATAGTATCATTATTTATGTGTTACAGTAATTCAAATTCACAAAATATCACAGAATTCCTGGAATAAAAGTGTATAGTTGGGATATAAACACTGATGTCCATGGTAGTGATCAAAATAGAGCAAATCAGCTTTTAAAAACTAACTTGTAGTAACTTGACACTTCAAACAGATTGTATCAATTGCATTGTTAGTGTATTGTTACAGATAGCATTGTTGTGCCACTAGGTTAAAAATTAAAATTAAGCTATAATTAATACTTGAGTTACAGGCATGCAAACTTGGTGCAAAAAACACAAGTGATTTTGCCATTTTTGAACTGTCACTGTTGGCACATAATGCAACAAAGATTGCAAAAGTCAACAGATTTTACTAATAAACCTTTCCAATCTCTGTGTAAAAATAAAATATTGATACCATCTTTCTAAAGTCATTTTTACCCCCCGGCTCTGAATTTCAGGTGAAAATTGTCATTTTGACCCCCTCTACAAAATAGTGGATTACTCAGAAAATATGCATCCATGACTTTTAATATTTTGCCATTCTTCTCCATTTATGTATTTCTTTCACCAGACAAAAAAAATATCAAAATCAAAATTTTTTGCCAGGCACCTCTGGTTAAGTTGTCAAGGAATGACCCATTATAGATTATAGAAGATTTTATATTTAAATGCTTTTGAAAAGTCATTGAAAGTTAAAATAAATAAATAATAATAATAAAAATAACAACAAACATTTTTTCAACTAGAGTCCCCCCAGTGAATCTCAGCCATTTCCAGCCCTGCCTACAGTGCAGTAAACCACACATCCTGTTATTGCAAAGAAACAAGACAACATACATCACAATAAAAATGAAAGTTGTTCCTTAATGAAAGTCTAAATCTGTCTCCATTATGCCAGTTTATAACCCTTGTCTTTTATTCAGACAGACGGTTGATGTACTTCCACTTCCGAGCCGCTGAGGGATGTTTGTTGTGTTGGTTCATCCTGTTGCTCCAAAGTTCTTCTCTTACAGTCGCTACAAATGACAACAATCAAGACGGAAATGCAGAGAACTGACAGTAAAGCTAAAGCTGAAAGCTAAAAAAAAAAACAAAACAAAAAAAAAACAAATTAACAAACAAACAAACAAAATGATTATACAGTGATAAGATGGAATAACAGTACTGATATTAATCAAAAATGCATCCCCCCCCATTAGGAAACTCTTCTTGTATTACATAGAATTTTAGTCATCATGATCATTTGCATACTGAACTGTGATTGGTCTTTTCTTGAATCGTTTGCATACCAAATTGTGATTGGATTGGTCTTTTCTTTCTTACATTTAAATTACAAATTACATTAAATTACAAAAGTTACATTAACATTCTTTTGCATGTGCTGGTATTTCCTTCTGAACCTGCGAATGTATCTAAAAACTTTTATTTAGGCTGTGTTTCTAATAAAAACTAAAGCAGTGGGGGTTAGTTGATATGTAAAAGCGGTAAATATAAATAAATAACATTAGTCAATGATTTGTCATGATTTAAACAACATCATCGTGTTGTAATGGTGTGTTGACACATTAATATAAGCCTACCTATATTGAAGGCTTCGTTTAATAAAACATTTAAAAACTGTACAGTACACTCACCCTCGAGAAGAAAGAGATTTTTTCGGTCAGTTCTAGCAGGTCTGTTGCGTTCACTTCAGCGTCCATCGGTCCAGTGGGTTTGCACGATTTAATCTGGAGCTCTTCATCCAAGATGTAATCTCCTTCCCAGTGTGCCATGCCACAAGCGACATATTCACCCTCGAACAACAACAGAAACATCCACAACGAAGGTGGAATCAGACAAAATAAAAAAAGTTCTACAGAATTCTGTGATTTACGTCTGCAAGGTCTTCGAATGAACATCAGCACAGTCAGAGCCAGAAGAGCAGGCCCAAGAAAGATGAAGATGATCAGTGTTATGTTAAGTCCTGGGGTACATGGACACGAAAACTCCCGATCCATCAAGAATTCCAATCCAATTAATATCACGGTGAATGGGAAAGTGCCAAATCCAGGATTTTTTCTTAGAGGTTTTTCAAGATTGTTCACAAATTGCTCTGGTAACATCTTTACCATTGTATGGATAACTTTGATGTGAAACTTTCCTCACCTCTTTTATCCTGTTACAAGGAAAATGCATCCGGTTCTCTTGCAATGGAAATTATAGTGGAGCAAACCAGTTAAACAAGGAAGATAAGATCAATAATTCTGCACACGTAATATAAAGAAGCCACTGTTTGTAGATTTGCAAATTATGCAAGTGTGTAAATTTCAATTACAACTAAAATGCATTTAAAATGGCAAGAAAAAACATTTTATTTCATAGTTCTTGGTCCAAAAACACATTAGGTATATCAATATGTGTCAAAGACTAATTTCCTTCATTTCCCTTTATACAATAGCAACCTGTATGATTGCGCAGTGCAATATCAAGCTATTTCATTTTATAATTAAAAACACTTCAGTTGTAGCTCAAAGTGAAGACGGACCAATATACTGCGTACATCATTTTGTATAAAAGGTCTACGTTTAATACATTTCCAGAAAATACAAGCAAACTGGACGTACAAATCAACTATAAAATTATAAAACTTTTCTTCTCCTCCTAGTTGTGTACATTTGCACAGAGAATGTGTTTTTTCATCAACCATGGCATTACAAGAGTCCCACGCATGTCGTTTCACAACCAGTGAGTGAAGGTGAGTGACATAAAATCCTTGTTTTTTTTAGTCCTTGTAAGTGCTCAAAGATATGTTTTGCAATATGCAAATTAAATATATTTTAACATGTTCAAGTTGTACAGTTGCAAAAAACAAAAAAACAAAACCCATCGTGGGTTGGTTTCACTTTCGGTTTTGACTGCATATTTGAAGCATCTGGTCAACTTAAAGATAAACATCAATGAGAAATATCAAAAATAAAATCTGTGATGAGCATATGATGCATTTATTAAACAGGTGTCTCTTTTTTTTTTTTTCTAATACTGCTAAATGTAAGAGGCAACTTGGGAATATCTAGGCATTGGCGATCATACCACCAACAGGAAAACATATACATAGTGTGTACGTAAATAAACCTATATAAAATTCTCTTTAAATGTATATAAAGCCTTTTGAGATTGAGCAGCTTTTTCGTTTCATTTTTTTTTGTATTTGTGTAGTGCATTTACAAATTCACAAAGCAAAGGAAAACACTGCATTTGTCATTTATAAAAAGACATTTTGGTTGCAACAGAAAAAAAAAATGTAAAAAGAAAATTGGCACATATATGTGGGACGCAAAGTGAGATGATTTAACCTGACTGGACATAAAAAGTTCATTGTTTTATACATTTTATACAGATCTTTATAAAAAACAAAGCAGGTTTTGGAAAAGCTAGGTCATGCCGCCGTTTCTCGAATTGTCGTTTCCAGTCTCTTTGGGAGTAAATCGCGTCTCATGTCGAGGTTGATGACTGGCTTTCGACAGTGCTGTCCGTCATGGTACATCTTTGAGTAGATGGGGTTTGAATAGTTCATGGCCTGCAAATATACGATGACGTTTTAGTTTGATTCATATTGAATTAATAAACTAAGGGTGTGTTCACACTAGTAGTTCTTGGCTCTTTTGGTCCGGACCAAAAAAGAAAACGACACATTTAGTTCTGGTTCGCTTAGCATTCACACTGTCATGTTTTAAGATAAAGATAAATAAGAAAAAAAAAATTGTGACGGAACTTACTGAACATCTAAAACAATGCTGTGTGCTCAGCTAAACACTCTTTTTGTATTTGTGTACAAATCACGGTATTTTATCAGCTGAGAACTCATGAAGAGCTTATAAAATGTGTAAATGAGTCAAAACAGCATCAGGAAGTCGTCCATTGCACACAAATTAAGATTTGCTGCAAGGAGACAGTGTTTCCGATGCCTGTACCGAACTGTGATGGGCAACATAGCTGCTATGACGAGAAAAAACAGGTATGCTTGAGCAGTCTTGTGACTTCTTGTGACATCACGTCCTGTTTTTGGTTCCTTTACATGTCTTTGGTCCGTGTTGCGTTTGGTCCCTGGAAGCGGACCGAGACTCACCTATTCAGGGGTCTTGGTCCACTTGTTTGGTGTTCACCAGGGTTCGTATGGCAGCATTCACACTTATTCAAACAGCAATCACACCAGTTTGTTTTAATCCAACCAAACCTGCTAAGTGTGAACACACCCTAAAATGCTTCATTTAATGCAGTTTTGGATAAGGGGAATCCACCTGTCCTGGAATGAGCTCCTTTGGAACGTTCTGGATAGGTAAAGTGTGTGCAGTCAAAGGGCGGGCGGGGGGCAAATTGCGTGGGTCGCTGGACTTCACACACCAGCCCTGAAAAACAATACCCAATTTAGATAGAATGCACCAAAACACTGTACACATAAACAAACTTAAAGATTAAAATAATAAATTAGACTAAATAATTTGGGGAATTCTGGTTGCATCCCAAATTACACATAAAGCAAGAGTTTAAAGCTAAAATTTCTACTCTGGTTGGAATACTTTTCTGCTTTTGCGCACTCAGTTTATTTGAGACCAAGAATTCAAGACTAAATAAATGTCCTTGTGGGATTAAATTGGCTAAATTAAAGAAAACAAAGAAAATATTACTGAATTACATTAAAATTACTGAACAAAGCAAAGGCAGTTTAGAGTTTAGATTGGGCACTGAGACAAAACCCATAGACCTTTTCACACCACCTTTAATGTTTCATCACATTTTCTGACAAATTTCAACACAATCTCATGGCAATTTGTAACCATTTTACGTTTTTGACTGCTAATTAGTATGAATTTATACAATCTCATCCGCACATTTTCATACGATCTGCTTACGCCCCAGTGGTTGTTAGGTTTAGGGGTGGGGTTAGGGGATGACCTTAATTTTTGTTTTTTTTCTAAAAATCATACATTTTCGTACAATGTGAATTCATACGAAATTGCAAAATAAATCACCTTGTAAATAGTTACGTTTCGGAGATGTTTTCCCAATAACACCCCAAACCACGGATATTATTGTTTGCTAAAACTAAAACCATAAAAATCTTTAAGGGTTAGTTCACCCAAAAATGAAAATTCTGTCATTTATTACTCACCCTCATGTCGTTCCACACCCGTAAGACCTTCGATCATCTTCGGAACACAAATTAAGATATTTTTTATAAAATCCAATGGCTCAGTGAGGCCATCAAAGCCACCAAACCTCTCAAGATCCATAAAGGTACTAAAAACATATTTAAAACAGTTCATGTGACTACAGTGGTTCTACCTTAATATTATAAAGCGACAAGAATACTTTTTGTGCGCCAAAAAAATAAAAAATAAATAAATAATGACTTTTCAACAATATCTTGTGATGGCTGATTTCAAAACACTGCTTCAGAGCTTTAGAATCTTTTGTTTCGAATTAGTGATTCGGATCTCCTATCAAATGGTTAAACTACTGAAATCATGTGATTCGATTCGTAAAGCTCTGAAGCGGTGTTTTGAAATCGGCTATCACTACATATTGTTGAAAAGTCGTTATTTTGTTTTTTTTTGGCGCACAAAAAGTATTCTCATCGCTTTATAATATTATGGTAGAACCGCTGTAGTCTCATGAACTGTTTTAAATATGTTTTTAGTACCTTTATGGATCTTGAGAGGTTCAGTGGCTTTGCTCTCAATAGAGGCCTCACTGAGCCATCGGATTTCATCAAAAATATCTTAATTTGTGTTCCGAAGATGAACGAAGGTCTTATGGGTGTAGAACGACATGAGAGTGAGTAATAAATGACTATTATTTTCATTTTTGGGTGAACTAACCCTTTAAATTTATTTTATTTCAGCTATTTATTTTATTTTTGTTTAGTTTAAGTTGAAGTACTAACATAAACTTTATGACAGTTATACAGACATTTAAACAAACAAACAAACAAAAAAATCCTAATAAAAATGACAAAAACTAAAATAACACTGATCCAAACTTTGTTTTAGAGAACCACAAAAACGCAGGTGTTTTGTTTTTAATGAGTTTTCAATATAGAAAAATTGTTTATCAAACTATTCTTACGAAACTAATGATTTGAATGCAAATTAATGTAAACAAATGATTTACATTTCATTACAATAAATCACTGTCATTCCACAGATTTTGACCCCCCTTTCCCCAAATTATGATCAGTTAACTCCAGCAAGTGATTGATGCCAAGCACTTACAATTCCTACTCATTTAGTACCTTATGAGGGTCAAGGGTGAAGCTGGGGTGAAGAAAGCTTCCGACGTCTACGTGATTGTCGTGTTCAACTTCGTACATGTTATAGGATGGATTTCCAATCTCTACATTCAAGCCACCGTTCGCCATCGGCTGCCGCTGAACCTGTTTACCTCTGTGAAGGGGAAATGAATATTAGGTTTATTATGTTTGTAACTATCATTTAGCACACCAGCTAAACACTTAATCAAAGCAGGTTTATGAGATTTGTTAAAGCAATATCAATAAATCATATGTGTAATGTTCTGATTAGACATCTAATACAACTAATAACAGATTTGTTTATAAATTTACCTTCGACATCTTTTGCAAATAAGGAGTCCCACTGTAACAGCGGTGATGATGCATACAAGAAGAACTAGAGGCACTATTATGGCAATACTTCCTGGAAAAAATAACAGAGCAAAAAAATTAATTACATTTACATTACAGTGCTTAAAGGATTAGTTCACTTTCAAATGAAAATTAGCCCAAGCATTACTCACCCTCAAACCATCCTAGGTGTATATGACTTTCTTCTTTCAGATGACAATAATTGGAGATAATATCCTGACGCATCCGAGAATTATAATGGCAGTGAGCGAGACCAACGAGTATGAGCTGAAGAAAGTGCTTCCATCCACATCCATCCATCATAAATGCGTTTGTGTAAGAAAAATATCCATATTTAACAAGTTATGAAGTAAAATATCTAGCTTCCATCAGACCACCATCTGTACTGAACTTACGAAAAAAACTGAACTGCCGTTGCGTCAGTTAAGCTTTTTCCGTAAGTTGAATAGGGAAAGTGTAGGACGTAGCGTAAACTTTTTGAACTGCGAGGGTTTTACACTTTCTTCGTAAGTTGAATACGGAATGCGGTCTGGATATTTTTTTACACAAACGCATCGCTTCACTTCAGAAGGCCTTTATTAACCTTCCGGAGCCGTGTGGAGTATGTTTATGATGGATGGATGTGGATGGAGGCACTTTCTTCAGCTCATACTTGTTGGTCCCGTTCACTGCCATTATAAAGCTCGGATGCGTCAGGATTTTTATTAATATATCTCCAATTGTGTTCATCAGAAAGAAGAAAGTCATATACATCTAGGCTGGCTTGAGGGTGAGTAAAGCTTGGGCTAATTTTCACATTTACATAAAAATGGAGTAATATGAATGCAAATGCATATACTTATATACTGTGTGTATATAAGTATGTATATATATATATATATATATGTGTGTGTATGTATGTATATGTGTGTGTGTGTGTTAAATTTGTTTTCCGATTTCACATTTATAAAAATTAAAATCAAATTTTCAATTCCTCTTTCATTGACCTTCATCATGAACACATCCATAAAAGACTTTATGAGTGAGTTGTTCTGCGATGATGCTAATGCTCTCTCTGCTAACATGGCTAGACATGCACAGGAGTTAAAATGCCACAGTGAGATATGTCTTCAAATGTCAGATTTTCACTGCAGAAATAAAATGAATGTCTGGAACCGTCTGACTGACGACTAGAAGAAAGGTCATCACTACAAACTCTGACAGAAGGGCAGAGCAGGTGCGTTTTCTCTCCTGACTGACTAACATCACTGACTAACATTAGGCTACAAAATGGCAGCCTAGGGAAGTAATGACTATAAATATACTGAAAAATAATTCAATAATGAAAACAATCAGTGAAAAATCTAATTAAAAACAAAACATTTGACCCAATACATATGTGCGTAACAATTTTTTGTATTTTTACGCATTTAGCTTAGCAACATGCGCTAACACCAAACTCCATTGGAATTAACTGTGATTGCAATGAAGTTTTTGAGAAAACGTGTACGCGTGTTTGTGACACTCACTCCCGCTGACGTTTTCTGAGCGGTTGGTCTTGGTTGAGGGTCTTTCACACTGCGTTCCTGACCAGTTTGCAGAGCACCTGCGAAAAGAGAAGCAAAAACAAATCACAACTGGTGAAATTTACAATGCATTGACTTCTCCAAATCATCATATCATTAGATTAATACCAAAAAAAAAAAAAAAGTGTTTAAATTTAGCACTTTTACCACAATAAATAGATGTTTCACTGTGGTATTCCTTTATTATATTATATTAATTATTACAGTATCATTTGTTATATTGATTTTGGTTTTGACAAGCATGACAACAAGTTTTAATAATAAGCACAGGATAAATCACAGTTGGAGGTATAAATCCAGCTCGAGGGGTTGCTTTATTCTTACTTGAGACACATGCAATGTGTGTGAATGTTTAAATTTGTGTGTGAGAGACTTCCTGGATCTAAACGGCATGCGTCCACAGCAGAAATCTACAAACGTGACAGATTATGCTCATATGAGAGAGGGTGGCGTGAATGAAACAGTTCGAAAACAATGTTTAATCAAACTTCCTGTGGACAGGGATTCTGTTTCCTGCAGGAGGGACAGCACATGAATGTATTGCTGTCTGTAGGAGGTGACAGACAGAGAAAAACTACACCGTGGTGGGGGCATCCTGCTAGATAAAATTCTGCTAGATAAAACTAAATACTTGGAAAAGTCTGAGGAACATTCCATGGATAGGGTACAAAATAGAATTTTATTTATTTATTTACAAATGCTCAGTGAAAGGATCATACAACTCAGAAAATATTATATATGAGCTGTTTTCTTTTTGTGGCTTTAAGAATAAATTTTAATACTAGTACATACACAAATTACACTGATTTAGTAGTTAATAAGCAATAAATAAATATTAAAATTAAAAATATTGTCTGTATATACGCTGCCGTTCAAAAGTTGGCAGAAAACACATGGCAGTGTATATAGTTAATGAATAGCATTAATATTAAATATACAATATATTAATATAATTATACATACAATATATATTAATATTATAATATATGCAATATTACTTTAATACATGACATTTTAAGTAATTAATTATTAAATATGACTAATAATTAACTATTTGTCATATAATAAATATAATAAATTTCAGTTCAACAGATTGTTTATATATAATATTAAATATGTATTATTATAATTAGATAAAATAAAATAATATCTGGGAAGTAATATAGTAAATGAATAGTACAAAAAAATAATACAATAAAATAAATATATAATATATTAATATAATATACGGTATACAATTGAATATATGATGTATACTTAATAAAAAAATAATTAAATATGACTAATAATTAACCATTTTTAGTACAATAAATTGAACTTCAATACTGCTATTTTGTAATATTTTAATTATAAGGCGCAGTCAAGAAAGTCAAGACTTCTGACAGGCCACAATTAACCATTTTAAGGGGAGGATACAGATTTTTTTTTCATACGTTTAAATATATGTACGTTTTCACAACCAAAAAACATGGGATTTTTAATTACAAAAAGTCACAGGACACCAAAGTGTACCATATTCATGAAAAGTGCCCTGTTTAAACATAAACAAAGCTTTAAAAAACAATTCGGCAGAAAAATGAATGTCAAATATTTGAAAACAAAAGCGCATCAAAATGGAAAGAGAACAAATAAAGGAATTCATGAAAACTGCAAATAAAATAAGATGATAAATAATGGATACTAGAAGAACAATCAAAACGACATCATCCTCAGGCATATACACAATATAATCACTCCAGTCATGGCAAACAGAAATAAAACACACTGAGAAACGCACACCTACAGCATGGTGCAGAGAAATGGGTGCGCGTGTCGGGAAAAGCGAGTGCAATGCGTGTGAAACGTGCTCTTGGAAGCTGTGCGAGTCGGTTAGCGATGTCTGTGCGTGTGGCGGCATTCCACAAACAGGCCAGACACATGCTGACCGTGGCGGATGGGATTGTGGGAATGTTCTGGAATGTTTTGCAGATTTAATGAACCAGGAAGACCTACTTGCAGCGAGGTTTGTTATAGGCGGTGAGGGAACAAACACCCTGGTTCTGACAGTAGTGATCGCAAGGGTTAGCTCTCTCATCACACCTCGGGCTTTTAAACTCGGACGGGCAACTGAGGAGAACGCAACGAGATGAAAGGAGACACATGAGGACAACAGAACAGAAAGGAGGCCTGAAATACACACACGTATACAGTGAAAACAGCTCTAGGCTATTATGTCCTTCTATATAAGACTGGGTGATGTTAACATGACAGTTAATTATCATTATTGTTCAGCCTCTTCATGAACATTTTTTCATGAATCCTGTCAAGAACATGGCAGGGTAATTTTTCACATATGAAACTTCTGTATATAGCAGAATGCTGAGGACCTTCTTTTAGGACTAGTATTATTATTATTATTATTTTGCTTTGTGACATTATTTTCATGACAATTACTGCAGTGCAAAAACTTGAAAAAATGCAATAAATAAACACATAAATAAATAATCCCATTCTCATTATTGTAATGCAAAATATAGTTAATAAATAAATCTCATTCTCATTAAAATATTGCAATAAACAAACAAAATAATCTCATTACCATAACGTAAAATATAATGAATAAATATTTTCATTACAATAATGCAACAAATAAAATTAATTAAAAAATAAATAAATCTCATTCTCATTACAATAATGCAATAAACAAACAAGAAAATCTCATTCTCATTACCGTAACGTAAAATATAATTAATAAATATCATTTTCATTATAATAAAGCAACAAACAAACAAATAAATCTCATTCTCATCACCATAATGTAAAAAGAAAACTCATTTCATTCTCATGTCCGTCATACAAAATAAATAAATGGGAAAAAAACAAAAAATAATAATTCTCATTATTAATGCAAAAATATAGAATAAACAGTCTCATTCTTATCATTGTGATGCAAAATAATGCAAAATAATAAATCTCATTATCACAATGCAAAAACAACTTTTAATGTAAAGCAAAAACATCAAACAAATAATACAATAAATTAGTAATTCTCATACTGCAAAATAAATAAACAACTAAACAAATAAAGGTAAGTAGCATAAAATAAATACATTCTCTTTATATTAATGCAAAAATAAATAAATAAATGCAAACACAAATGAATAAAATAAATCTCATTCTCATGAGGGTAATGGAAAATAAATAAATAATAAAAATTCTCACTCTCATTATATTAATGCAAAAAAATATTTTAAATGATCTCATTCTCATTATCTTAATGCAAAATAAATGAATAAATAAATCATAAAAATAAAATAAATATTCTCATTCCCATCACTACAATGCATTTTTATGACAATTATTTGCATTTCTGAAACAGTTGTTGTTTTACAGTGATGATAATGACCATTAACAATTATGGGAGTTACACACACACACACACACACACACAAAAAGGTTAAATGTTCAACGCTCTGATGCATTGCGGTGATGAGAATTTGGGGGAAAGTCACGCTGCAAAAATTCTCAAAAATTGCAGATCGACAGAATTTCATTTACTTTTGTATTGCTATCAAATTAATTGTGAGAATATCACAATCTTCAAACTATCGTTATACCCTACTACCATATAAAACAAACCAGCAGTGGCCATCAGCATGCAACACAAAGGCAGAACTGCAGATTTTAACTCCGTTTGAAGAACGTCTACCAGAAATGATCAAAATGAAAGACAAGTCTTTTTGTTTAATTTAATACAAAACACGGTGTCTGCAGGGACTTTAAGCCAACTTCATCCATTGAGACCCATTAAAACAAGCTCAAATGAAACGCTGCTGAAGAAAGATAACAAAATAAAGGAAGGACAAACAAAACACAAAAAAAAAGTCTCTGATGGGGTGATGTGAAATCAAGCAGGTCTATATTAGCAGGATGCACTGCATCTTCACATTAATACACTCATTTTCCAGGTAATATCTGAATGTCAGGCCACCGTCATTACCAACCCTTCACCTTCAAAGACCAAAGAAATACACAAGATTGAATCATCTACATGTAAATTGATTCGAAGGGCACAATGGCGTTATCAGACCATCAGTGGCAACGAGAGATGGAAAAAGAAGTGGAAACGAAGACCAGGTGTCACATTAAAGGATTTGTGCCCATTTTCAATGAGATTTTCTTTGATAACACAGACAGGAAGAAAACCAAAAAGCCTGAAGAGGGTGATGCATACTTATATGAATGCTTATTCTTCCTGCAAGGCCTGATCTTTACCATACCTTTAATTTCTAGTAGTTTGATCCATTCAGGTTCATTAACTATAGAAAATATAGGCATATTTTCTCATCCACAGGTTTTTGAGGGTGCATCGTTTTCCTTTTCACCGCAGATAAAAAGCCTTTGGCAAGCAAGAAAAGTGGAGGCAGGGAAAAAAATATATATAGTCTGGTAGGGTTCATTGTGTGTGGAAGAGAAAAGTAAAAGATCCATCGCTGGGGGATTCACGACGGCCAGACAAAACTGATCATTTCAGCTGAGAGATAGAGTACTTCCACTGCCGCATTCACTGTTTGTACAATGGCTCAATTGCTTTGTTGCTCTCTTATGCCGTCCATCTATCAATTTCTTCCTTCACATACATTTTTTTTTTTACTTTCAAAGGACAACAAAGTTTCGCCATTTCATGCAAAAAGGATTCAAATGAGTGTGCCGCTATTAGCAGAAAAATGGTTTATGAACTCACCTTGGTATGTTAGTGAGAACTGTATTAAAGTCTTTGAATTCATGAATAAATCATACTTTTAGACCTGGGCTGTGTCTGAAATCACTACTCTCTGAGCAGGTACTTATTTGAATAAGTAATTACATTGCGAGTGCTAAAAAGTATGTTTTATGTGTGTAGTATGAATGTAATTCGGACGTACTACATTCGCCGTGTTGTCACTGTCATGTGACAGTTTCTTTGCTTGGGATAGTAAAGTGTCAATCATATCACATCATATCATCACACTTCAAAATCTTGCCAGAAATAGCATGTCATCTAGGTACTTTCTGCCTACTGTTTTATGCATATTGTTAATTTGGACATACTACTCGGCTCACATACTGTTTTTTGCCAACTATATTTTAGGGAAGCCCTTGTCAATCAGAGAGTCAGAGCCAGAAATTTTCAATGAATCAGTTGATTCAGTTCACAAAACCATCTGAATGATTCATTCACAAATCTGAGTGACTCACTGTAGGTTAATGACTTAAATTTCTCACACAAATCTATTGTATGGCTTTAGAATGTAGCAAATAAGTCATCACAATACTTTTATGGCACGTCTGCATCCTTAAGCTTCACTTCCTGTTCATTGTAAAAAGAGAGACTGAATTTCTTCTTCAGAATTATTTTTTTCATGTGTTCTGCAGCAGAAATAAAGCCAGACACATTTTAAAATTACTTTTGAATGAAATGAGGTTTTAATTTTTGGGTGTACTGTCCCTAAGGGATTTTTATGGTATGAATGAACAGAAAAGTAGAACTGCTTTTTTCCTTCAGTTTTACAGTCTTCTCTGTCTTTATGTTTTTGTATACTGTGCTCTTTTCCGCTCACATCTCTCATTGGTTTCTCTGCCTCTCTCTCTAATATACAAATATAGAGGTTGATATAAGTGGGCGATTATGGACCCCTGCTGTGGTAATTCACTCTTTTGCTATAATACTCCCTCTCTCCTGTTCACCTTTACAAAACATTCATCCTCCTAAGTCAGACGAGCAGAAAAAAATCCTATTAAAGTGGTTGCCGGAGGGAGTAATTTAAAATGAATGAATCTAAATAACGACAGGCAATTTGTTGCCAAAGAAAGCTATTAAGAAATTACTCACTGACAGAATGGCAGGCCCGTCTCTGAGTCGAGGTGGCAGGTTCCGCCGTTATAACAGTATCCGTCACACAACTGACAGCTGGCTGCGATTCTGCCGTTTGTACAGCTGCGAACACACGTGAACAACATGGATGAAATTCCATCTGATTTTTGATGGTTTTTCTTGATACTTAGACATGTATTCATAAGAATTATTTAAAAAATTGAGCAGACATGCATATAAAAATATACTGCTTTACTTGACCCCAAAACACACACACGCACACACATATATCTGTTGTCTGTTTATATATATATATATATATATACACACACACTTATATATAAAATGTTATAAAAAAATGTAGTATACATGCACAAAAAATAATGTGGCACCAAATATATAATAATATAAAATAAAAAGATTAATTATATATGTATGTACTCTACCAGTCAAAAGTTTGGAATTGGTAAGATTTTTAATGTTTTTAAAAGAAGTTTCTTCTGCTCACCAAGGCTGCATTTATTTAATTAAAAATACAGTAAAAACAGTAATATTGTGAAATATTATTACAATTTAAAATAACCGTTTTCTTTTTTTTTTCAGGATTCCTTGATGAATAGAAAGTTCAAAAGAACAGCATTTATCTGAAATACAAAGCTTTTGTAACATTATACACTACCGTTCAAAAGTTTGGGGTCAGTAAGAATTTTTATTTTTATTTTTTTGAAAAGAAATTAAAGAAATTAATACTTTTATTCAGCAAGGATGCATTAAATCGATCAACAGTAAAGACATTTATAATGTTACAAAAGATTATATTTCAAATAAATGCTGTTCTTTTGAACTTTCTAGTTATCAAAGAATCCTGAAAAAAAAAAAAAAATATTGTACACAAATATTTTGTACAATTGTACACAATAAATGTTTCTTGAGCAGCAGATCAGCATATTAGAATGATTTCTGAAGGATCATGTGACACTGAAGACTGGAGTAATGATGCTGTTTTTAAAATTTAAATTTTTTTTTAAAGTGTAATACTATTTCAAAATATTATTTTTAATTAAATAAATGCAGCCTTGGTGAGCAGACGAAACTTCTTTTAAAAACATTAAAAATCTTACCGATTCCAAACTTTTGACTGGTAGTGTATATGTATAGGATATTACTAAAAAATGAGCACATACACACATTAATTAAATAATACTCAAAAGAAAACATAATATACAATATATAATATACATGTATAGGATCATTTGTACACTCAAATGTTCTCTCTCTCTCTCTCTCTCTCTCATATATATATATATATATATATATATATATATATATATATATATATATATATATATATATATTATTATTATTATTGTTAAATACACACTTGCAGGCGACGTCTCCAGTCTCTTCCTCTACGATACATGGGGCCCCTCGGCAGCGAAGACATCGGTCCATCTCACATTTTGGCCCCTCGTAGCGGGTGGGACACACACACTCCACATGTCCCGAGCCGGACAGCGTGCAGCCTTTGGAGTTCACGCAATAATGGTGACAAATATCTGTGATCAGACCGAAAGAAAGCCCATTATTATGACTAATCTGAATGTATGCTAACTTCCTGTCACATCTTAACTCTACAGGAAGTAGTCATAGCAAATAAACTGCTCTGTAAACGAGTCATAATTGACTCATTTTAAGTGCTCTACATAGGCAGCAGCTCTAAGTGTGTAAATAGTGATACTCGCAATTGATTCCAGCAGTTTGATGTTAGCATGTTGCTAAGCTAACCGTGTGGTTCTTTACTAAAGGGGTTTTTAAAGTTTTTGATGCCTAGAACCCCAAAATATGACAATTCCCTTGTCAATTTTGAATTAGGTTGAACTATTTGTATTATTTTTTAAACTGGATGAAACATTTATAATCAACGTTTTTTCATCACAAATATTTTTTTCTACTGAGCTTGTTGCAATGCATTCTGGGATTGCGTTAGCTGAGAAGGACAATTGTGATGCTTAAGACAAAATTAGATCTTATAAGCAGCCTGAACAGGCCTATGATGTCTGCAATGTTGCCCAGGTAGCACACTAGGTTTGAACTCTACTGCTGCAAACTGAGCTATAGTGAATGCAAAAAATTTACATTTATGGTAAAACAGATTCATACTCACGGTGTAGGCAGCGTTCCCCAGTGTACTCCGCCAGACAGTGGCACATGGGTTGGTTACCCAGGGTCAGGTCGCATGTTCCTCCGTTCAGGCAGTAACCGTCACAAACACGTTTCTCGCACAGAGGGCCGGTGAAACCCAAAGCGCAGTGACACGTGGGCTTTCCTTCAGTAAAAACACATTATTTTAGTGACTTTAAATCTGAACTAGATCATGTTTATGCAATTACCTGATTTGAATGATTTGCATAACTCCATAAACAACTCTGATTTGACCTGAACATATTTGACTCGGAGTATGTTCTAAACTGAGCAGGTCATAACTGACGTAAAAATGGGAAAAAAAGAGGAGAAAAATAACAAGAGTACTTCATTTGTAGGCTAATCATGTAAATCACAGTGTGATATGCTAGTTTTTGCTTTCTTAGCCAACAGAATTTGATTATTTGAGTTACTGTGACATGGAAAAGGCATTCTAGAGGGGATTTACGAGACGGTACATCTGTTAGGCATTGATTTTGTACGTGCGCACGTTCAGCACACACTCAAAGCCAAAGGATATTCAGTCCTACTGTTGGTGGTCCATCTGCCAGCTGGTGGGAATGACAGTTTTTTAACACAAAGACGCCAACAGAAACAATTCCTGACTTCATTCCTGACAATTTCTCAGACGTTAACAGGCTCCAACTGATTTTCATCCAGCTTTTGGTCCCTGCCAAAATATTCTTTCATAATAAGAAGGCAAAACAAGGAGCAGTGATTTACGCAATGCTTTTGCAGTGATATATTTTTCATAGAGGTTACAATAACAAATGGGCAGAGGAGCGTCTGGTGGCTTCTCATGTGATTGAACAGCCAATAACAAACAGATATTGAGTGAACATGACGTTGCACTTTGGGGAAACAGGCTGTCGGGAGCTGGCGTGCAAGAATGTGAGTATATGCGTCAGGGGAATTACAATAACGTTCGGTTGCTGGAACAATTACCGACTTTCTAATTACCTGTCTAAAATCCTGATGTCCATGTGTACCCAGTCTTTCAGCCGGGTAAATTAAGGAATAGAAATCCTGCATTCATGTACTCACCCTCATGACCTTTCTAAATCAATTTCTTTTTTCTTTACATGGAACACAAAATGAGATGATTAGCTAGATGTTCATGGTGCTCTTTTCCATATGAAAAAAAAAAAAATTATATGGAAAAGAGCAACATGAACCTTTTGGAGCTTGACAGCTCTTGGTCACCATTTACTTTTATTAAAGGGAAAAGAGCAGTATAAACATTCTATTAAACTTCTCCTTTTGTGTTCCACAGAGAAAAGAAAGTCATTCAGGTTTGGAATAATAAATGATGATTAAATTGTCTTTTTTTTTTTGGTTCCTTTCTTAAGAAAAGGCAACTCTTTCTAAAGTTTATAAGAAAAATCCACGCCTTCAGGGGGCAATGGTAAATTTGGATTTGTAATATTAAACTTAACAATATCCTTGCTTGTTTTTCATTTCACACTATTCAGAGAACTTAGGATGACCTGAAACAACCCAAAGCAACACAGGTGCTGTATATTTTTGTTGAATTTCTTTACTGAACAGACTAAAAAGAATGAGAAATCCCTCCTGTGTCAGAGGTTTGCCTGTGGCCTACTTTGAATTCCGAGAAGCATCACGGAAACCCTGTTGTACAACCTGATCATTTCTCTAGAAATGCAAGACAAGACTTCAATGATAAAATATGAATTACTACATTTTAAAAACAAAATGAAGAGTAAAATAAACCCAAAACTATTCAATATTTATATGTAGAATAATTTATGATTTTTTACACTATTTTTTTTAGTGTCAACTGTGCAACAACCAACAATTTTGCCACTGATACAGTTTTTCTAAAAAGTTAGTGTGCTTGTTTACCAAGCAGACCATCAATGAAGAACATACTTGAGACCAAATATGAGTAGAAATACGGCAGAAAAATGTTCAGTAAAACAATTTACAAATATTGCACAGGAAATAGTGTCTACCTAGTGGCGATCCCATGCAAGTGCCTCCGTTGAGGCAGTAGTCCTTACAGTGGCTGATCTCACAGCGTTCCCCAGAGTAGTTCGGCCAACAAAAGCAGCGCGATTCCCCTCGTTCGTTGGTGATACACCGACCTCCATTCTCACAGGCTGGACGACAAAGATCTCCTAAAATGCACAAGCAAATTATCTTTCAAATTATCCTTAGTTAAGCTAATTTTAATTGCCAAGGACATTTTACATGTATTCAGTTGACGGTCCTAAGAAGGACAGTGTTCTGTCATTGTTCCATTTGTGGTCTTGCAGTTAAAAAATGTTAAAATGAAATTAATTGTAAACAATCTGTTTCGAAAATCCGGGAATCTTTAACATACAGTAGCAAAATATTTAAATAAAAAATATATATAGTTTTACATTTACAACATAAAACCAACAATGCTAACAGGCTTTAATTAGAAAAGACAGCGTATACATATATATATATATATATATATATACACACACACTACCAGTCAAAAGTTTGGACACGGTAAGATTTTTAATGTTTTTAAAAGAAGTTTCATCTGCTCACCAAGGCTGCATTTATTTAATTAAAAATACAGTAAAAACAGTAATATTGTGAAATATTATTACAATTTAAAATAACTGTTTTCTGTTTGAATATATTTTATAAAGTAATTTATTCCTGTGATCAAAGCTGAATTTTCAGCATCATTACTCCAGTCTTCAGTGTCACATGATCCTTCAGAAATCATTCTAATATGCTGATCTGCTGCTCAAGAAACATTTATTGTGTACAACTGTACAAAATATTTGTGTACAATATATTTTTTTCAGGATTCTTTGATGAATAGAAAGTTCAAAAGAACAGCATTTATTTGAAATATAATCTTTTGTAACATTATAAATGTCTTTACTGTCACTTTTGATGACATCCTTGCTGAATAAAAGTATTAATTTCTTTTCAAAAAAATAAAAATAAAAATTCTGACTGACCCCAAACTTTTGAACGGTAGTGTATAATGTTACAAAAGCTTTGTATTTCAGATAAATGCTGTACTTTTAACTTTCTATTCATCAAGGAATCCTGAAAAAAACAAAACAAAACAAAAAAAAAAAACACAACTGTTTTCAACATTGATAATAATCATAAATGTTTCTTGATTTCTGAAGGATCATGTGACACTGAAGACTGGAGTAATGATGCTGAAAATTCAGCTTTGATGACAGGAATAAATTACTTTATAAAATATGTTCAAACAGAAAACAGTTATTTTAAATTGTAATAATATTTCACAATATTACTGTTTTTACTGTATTTTTAATTAAATAAATGCAGTATATATATTTAAAAATCTTACAGTGTCCAAACTTTTGACTGGTAGTGTACATATATATATATATATGCTGTCTTTTCTAAATATATATATATATATATATATATATATATATATATATATATATATATAAAATAATAAAAACAAGGCTTTGAGGGAAGTATTCAAAAAATCTGAATTAAATTTTTTGATGTGCATTTGTTAGAAAGTAAACATTATTTGGAAGTATTTTGGAGAATACAAATAGCGATTATATTGCAAATTATTACATATATTACACACTCATTCTTGCAAAATTCTTTGTACATAAAGGTACATTTATCAAGCCCCAACATCTTTTATTTTTATTTTTTTTTTTTAAGCGAACTAGAGTTAAGATTAATGAAAAATAAGAACGCTTATTTATGTTTAATATAACGTTTATTTTTTTATTATTTATATTTATTTTAATGTTTCAATTATTTGACCCATGGAAATATATCATGCAAATTTTCTTTTAAAGTATAGTCCATTTATTGTATGGTTCTAGGCTACTTCTAATTTTTGTTGCTAGGGTGCTCAGGGTGGTTGCTAGGGTGGTTCTAGTCTCAGCCTCAGACGTCACGCCCACAGATCGTTGGCTGAACGTCTGATTCATATGGCACACTTAACTGGAAACACTTCAGGATTTTCGATGTCGTCATCTGGTTGGTTGAATTCTACAGGATTTCAAGGAGACGTGTGTCACGTTCTTTAACGGTCCGCCTAGAAACAAATGCCATGATGCAAAACCCCCTCATGGAAGAAGAAAGCCATTGTGTTTAGAAACTGTGACGACGAGCGTTTTCAGGATCAACTAAACACTGGATTTTCTAAAATACGTAAAGTTCGCAGCTCCATTGTTGCAGTAAACTTGCACAACCTTCTTGAATGAATAATTTATTAGAAACACGCCGTCTGTTATTGTAGGGACATCAACTTTACATTTTCATGCCCCTAAACATGACACGGAACAAAACGAACTGTGATTGGCTGCGTTACATGTCAATCAAACATCTCCTTGGCCAATGAAAGCTGCAATAGAGTCCAGATCTTCTGCCATCAGTCTGAAGGTCTGGCTATGCGAGACTAGGGTGGTTCTAAAGGCCATTCACACCAAGAACGATAACTATAAAGATAACTATATTAACATCCACACCAATGCAGACTGGTGCTTTAAATGCTCAAGCTTGTTAAAGCAGGATGGATTCTGATTGACTATCATTGTTTTTATCGCTAATCATCTGCTGGAAAAGTAGTTGTGGTGTGGACTTGGCTACATTTTACATTTAGAATGATTTTTAAAACTATATTTTTATTGTTATTGTTATAGTTATTGTCCTTGGTGTGAACAGACCTTAGGAAACAAAGTTCCTAGCCGTTAGCATGAGCAATCGCAACACTGTTTCTCACTACTAATCAAACAAGCCGTCTACTCTGACTGAATCAATGCTAGCAACTTGATCCCTGTCTTTTCCAGCATGTGGGCTTCAGGTGTATTGCGTGTGTGGGCAAAGGGCCCAGAATAGTAAACATTTCAGTCAAAATCACTCAAGTGAAACATTTGAGTTTGACATGCCGAGCACTCGGGGCCTGTCAGGGTCACGCTAGCACTCTGTTAGTGATGTAAGAGCATCCTGCCGTACGCGTTTTGACAGATGTACCTGAGATGTTGGTGTCCGTGCAGGTCCTGTTCACCAGAATTTTCCCCTCAGGGCACACACATCTGGCCCCGCTGGGGTTCAGCAGGCAAAGGAAAGCGCAATTCATCTTTGCACATGGGTTGGACACTGAGGGACAAACAAAGAGAAGAGAAAACTGAAATAAAATGGGATATATAATGTTTTTTCCCCCGTTTTTAAATGCTTTTATTACAGGGGTGTCCAGTCCGGTTCCTGGAGGGCCACTGTCCTGCAAAGTTAAACTCCAACCCCAAATAAACACTACTGAACCAGCTAATCAAGGTCTTACTAGGCATAACTAGGCATACTAGAACCTTCCAGACAGGTGTGTTGAGGCAAGCTGGAGCTAAACTCTGTGACAGTGAGACAGTGGCCCTCCAGGAGCAGGTTTAGACACTCCTGGTTTAAAATAAAATATAAATAAACTTTTTTTTTTTATTAAAAAGAAGAAAAGAAAGAAAGAAAAAACTTAATTCAATAAAATGGGTGACACTGAAAGAGAGGAAGAGAAAGCAAACATTTAATGGGATATATGATGCTATCGTCAAAACAAAATATCACATCACATTATGCCCTCATGATCAACAGTACGAATTACTCTGTATGCTGAGCCTCATAAGGGGCCGTTCACATGTCTTGTCTTAAAACGTGTGGAAAGCTCGCCACTTTCTCCTACAAAGCACTTGCACTCCCGTGGTGTATGTCATTGCTGTCCTTGCATTAGCTCTACTACTAAATATATTTATGGAGATGAGAAATAAAAACCCACGCTGTACAGCTATGATCAGCTGTTTGGCTTAGCTTTCGATGTTGTTACAAAAAGGCCGAAGCTGAATGGTTGGTTCTTGTCACATGACCTGCGGTGCGCTTGCGGCAAGTTGAGAATTTTTCATCTTGCTGCGCCTGGAAAAAGCAAGTGCGTCGCACCGCATGCGACTTCTATTATGACTACATTTGAAATAACGATCTTGAGCGCACAAGTCATCTGATAATCATTAAAGAGGTGATTTGCATATTGTCTCAATGGTACAGTAGCAAAACAGGCTGTGTAATTCTAAGGTTCAGAGAGAGTGGAAAATTGTCATTAAACTAAATTAGAGGGAAAGAATCATGTTATGTGGAGAATCACATTATATGGGGAGCTCAGAGAAACAACAATTGCTACAAAAGAGCAGAATATTGCATCTTTCATAGCACCAGCACTATATATGTTCGCCTGGAAGATGAAATTCTCTGAGCATATAACAAACTATCTATCTAAAACCTTTTAGTCTGTGGTGTAATGTGTGAGACATTATTTGTTTGTCTTTTTTATGCTAGCTTTTGCAGGTTGTATTGAAGACCATCTTTAATAAAGCTTTCCAGTGTAAAAGCACATCAGGGAGCGATGACACTTCCCATTATACCAACACAAAGACAAACAACAGAGGCAAAGATCCCTTCATCCCTTCTTCTTTATAACAGAGAGGGAGAGATCAGCCAAGGATAAGAGACAGAGAGTACAGTGAAAAAAAACATAATGGAAAGAAGAGGAATGAAAATATATGTATGGAGACTAAAGGGTAAATGGAAGCAGGGTCCCACAGGTCATAAAAGAGGAAAATAAACTAAAAAAGACTCTAGAATATAAATCCACAGCTGTTGTCAGAACGGATAAAACTGATAAAAATGAAGAAACAATTATAACAAATTTAACTGGTAATATGTGGTTGGCGACTTCTGCGCACTGTGCGCCTCAGCATGCGCTGACCCCGCTTTGTGATTTTACGTGGCCTACCACTACTGGCTGAGTTGCTGTTGTTCCCAATTTTCACGAATGGACTTATTGCACAGGTGGCAACCTATCACGGTACCACGCTTGAATTCACTGAGCTCCTGAGAGCGACCCATTCTTTCACAAATGTCTGTGGACGCAGTCTGCATGCCTAGGTGCTTGATTTTATACACCTTTGGCCATGGAAGTGATTGGAACACCTGAATTCAATGATTTGGAGGGGTGTCCCAATACTTTTGGCAATATAGTGTATCTGTATATTTCTACATTCTGTAATGCTTGTTTTATTTTATATTTAAGTATTTTATTAAAAAATTAAAAAATAAACAATTATATATTTCTTTTTTTTATATACTTTTATACTTACATTAGCAGAGAAAATGAAAGATTGCATTGGTTTTCTTAATGTGCACCAACAAATGGTGCAAAATAAGACTAGAGATATTTATTCAGAACATAAGTAGGGCCAATTTTTGATTTTATGACTTCAAAACATGTTTTCTGTTGTTTCTCTGCAAATCTAACAAAATAAAACATTTCATTCATCTGATTAGAGCCAGTGATTGTATAATAAAAAACATCTGACAGTAGTATTTGATTGTAATAAGTTCTAGCTGGCCGCAGACGAGAAGTCAAATCAGATTTCAACAATCTAAACATGAAAGTAAACTCTGACAACTGCCCAGAAAACTTGCGCTGGAACGGTCCTTTGGAAGCTGCTCATCCACAGATTTGACAAGGAGTACTTGACAAAAAAAAAATAAACTTATGTCATGATTTAATCATTTCCATGATTTTATCATGTATTTATTTTTAATATACTTTTATCATGTCTTTCAATTCAAGCATATTTAAAACAATTATACCAATAAACATCTCCTTTAAAAACATAATATTTTTTACCAATAGTTATTCCTCATTTTTCATTCTACTTTCTCTTCCTTGTTTTTATACACTTATGGAAAACAGAACCCTAGCTTGTGTTTCTCAAGGGAAACAGTCATTAAGGGAATGACATGAGGGTGAGTAAATGATGACAAAAGTCTTATTTGTTGTGAACTCTCCTTGTCGGTTGAATCAGAGACATGTTTTGAGACTCACCCTCCTGTTGTTTGTACCGATGGAAAACCAAGATGCTGGCCGCTCTCTCCACACCCAGATTGAGCTTCTCGGCGGGCAGCTTGCCGTATTTGTGAACCCTAAAGACGTCGTGCTTCATGCCAACGCCGTAGATGTAGTCCTCAAACAGGTCAATTCGAAAGGGTTGAGAAATACCTGGAATGAAACCAAATACGACAAAAACTAAAAAGACTTTCATTCGCAATGAATATGTTTCATGCGCGAGGGATTCAGATTCAATAATGCAAAACAAACTAAGAAATGTTATTTAAAATTGTCACAAAGGTGAAAAACAATCCCTGTCCAACAAAAAGAATATTCAAGTTCTCAAGGCTCAGAACTGAAGTGAAAACCAAAAAAGCTCTGTGCCCAAACCATAGAAATGCTCCCAACATTCCAAAAATTGTCCTCTAAGATACTTAGTTTTGCCCATTTTTTTCAGAGCACTGCAAAGAAAGCAATTCCAGAATGCCTTGCAATAAGCCTAGTGAAAAAAGTTCACCCAAAATAGCAAATGAGTAGATATATTATGATTCTAAATATATTTCATTCAATCATCAATCAAAAAGTTAAAATAAAAATAAAAATAAAATAATAAAAAAAACTATTTTGCTCCATATTTGTGCTGTATGTTTTTAATCTTATTTGAGTATCACTTTATTAGCTTAGCAACCACTTATATCAAACTCGGAAAATAATTAGTCTATCAAAGTATATAATGCATCTAATAAAAATAGACAATTGTTAGCTTTTGTAGTTTTGAATTAAGGCAACTAAAATCAGCTTAAAACTGTTTATATATATATATATATATATATATATATATATTTTGTGATGTCTTTTTTTATGCTTCAATCTCCTTCATTTTTTTAGCTTAGCAACATGCTAACATCAAACTCTATTTCAATCTAAAAAGAATTGTAAAAAATATGCACTTATACACTATGTACTCATCCATGTAGTGTATGAATGTTATAAGATTATTTTGTCATTCAACATCGAAGTCTAATAGACCCTCCGCTATGTAATTAAAGCTGCTACAGTTGAGTACATAAAGTGTCCAACATTCCACACTTCGTTATGTTCCGTTAATTTAGTGCATCATCCGGGTATTTAAACTGTACTTTTTCTTTTTGGAATTTTCTGTGTGAACACACTACTCATACTTAAAAATGTCATAGAATAGTGCATAAGTATGGGAATTGGGACATACCTATTAATTCCAAAACATTTATAAATTTGTTATGTGATTCCCTTACAAAAAAATTAGTATACTTCAAGTTCATTTTAAGTATACTTGAGTAAAGATCAAGTATATTTTAAGTATAATTTATGTAAATATACTAATATTAATGTACCAGTAGTATACTATTTAGTATACATTAGTACACTAAGTGTACTATTTCAAAACTTCTTAGGACTAAACTGGCCCAGGTTTTAATGTATAAGTACACTTTTAAATATACTTTAAGCGTAACAGTAGTAAACGTTTAGTACACAACTAGTTTAGTTAGTTTGTGCTGTATTCTAGTTTCATGTATTCTTTTTTTGTCAACACTTGAATGTGGGTAAGTTTCATAAAAAAGCAACATTTTGAACAAAATCAGAGAAAATCAAGTTTTTGTCAAAGACTACGCCCAGATCATATTCAGAATGATTATCAAAACATAGATAGAGCAGATCGAGTCCATCAACATCCCCAAAGCTTCACAGTCTTATATCTTGTCCTGGGTCGACGTTTTATTTGGTAAATGTTTGATCATCACATTATTTTACATGTGCTTAAGCCATGCTTCTACCACTTGTTTCTGCTTCTTCTTCGACTGTGTTTTGAACCGGAGATTCTGTACTCTTTCAGAAGATGCATAATAGCGCCCCCCTACCATATAACAGTGAAAACATGGATTGCCGGAAATTTACGTCAATGGAGGGAAAGAGTTAAGTAGATTTGAAGTAAATTCCAACAATGTGAACTACCAGTGGACTACACAAAATTCACATACTCAGAATTAGGAACATATCTGTTTTCTTTATAAATCAATATTTTCAAACAAATCTACTGTATTAGATGCCAAAACATCTAAGTTTATAAAAAAATATATCGTCTCTAGTACAAGTAGTACAAGTAGTACAAATATAGTACAAATATAGGCTGAATATACTTAGACTTTTCTGTCAGTATAAGTCAAGTATACTTAAGTGCAATTTTAAGTATATTTCTGAGAAGTACATAAAAATGAGACTGACAGCATACTTTCTTTTTTTTTTTTAGTTTAAAAGAAGTATACTAATAGCAGCCATATCACCCTGTAGACCAAGACTGGTTGCTCACTGAAGCTAAGCAGGGAGCCTGGTTAGTACCTGGATGGACGACCTCCTGGGAAAAGTAGATTGCTGCTGGAAGAGGTGTTAGTGAGGCCAGCAGGGGGTGCTCACCCTGTGGTCTGTGTGGGTCCTAACACCCCAGTATAGTGATGGGGACACTATACTGTCAAAAAGCACCGTCCTTCGGATGAAATGTTAAACCGAGATCCTGACTCTCAGTGGTCGTTAAAAATCCCAAAATTTAAATCCGTTAAAAATTTGCCCATTGGCCTCTGTCAATCATGGCCTCTTAATCATTCCTATATACTAATTGGCTTCATCACTCTGTCTCCTCTCCACCAATAAGCTTGTGTGTGGTGGTCGTTTTGGTGCAATATGGCTGCCGTCGCATCATCCAGGTGGATGCTGCACATTGGTGGTGGTTAAGGAGATCCCCCCTTCCATATGTAAAGCGCTTTGGGTACCCAGAAAAGTACTATATAAATGTACCGAATTATTATTATTATAACAGCACACTTGAACAAAATTCTTTTTGTAAGGTTTAGCAACATGTTAACATCAAACTTCAATCTAATAAAAATGGATAATTTTCCAAAACATTTATAAATTTCTTATATTTAGGAGTATCACACCATTAGATTAGCAACATGCTAACATCACGCTCTATGAAAACCAATTGTGCATTGATTGTCTGCTGCCTAACCAGACACAATCTTCAAAGTTAGCTTAGAAACTGTCTATGTAGGCAGCAGACAGTTCATTTTAGATTCAAATTCATTATCAACTGATGCTTTCTCCAAAATAGCATTTTTCCAATCACAGTCTGAAAGGGACCCAAAATGGAAACATGGTGAAGCGAGTTTATATAAACTACAGTGATCTTCAGCTTTACTTTTGCAGCTGGGACAGAGCATTGCCCTGAGCTTAAGATGTTAATCTGGAACCAGATTCTGAACATTGTACAATTTCCTACACATGCAAACCCACCATCTCGACTGCTAGCGGCCACCAGAGAATCAGAGCCATCGAAACGCACGCTCCCAATCTGAGACAGCTCAGAGTCCGCCCAGTACAGCCGCTTGTTGTAATAATCAATTGCAAGTCCTGAAAAGACAGACAATTTTGTATCATGTTATAATTTATGATATTATATATTATATTTATTATTATACAGTATATTATAAACAATCAATAATAAAATAGTAATAAAATATTTAATAAATTATTATTTATATTTAATAAATTAATAAAATATTATCATTCATATATATATATATATATATATATATGTTACACATTATATATACTGTACATGGTCACATTAGTGAAACTTTTGGCTTTCATTTATTTAGAAAAAAACATTAAATTATTTTTCTATTACCAGAAAACTAAAAAATTGTTGGCCCTTTCCATTATGAGAAACAATAATTTCACCCTGAATATTGTATATATTAAATAGTTTTACTCAAAGTTTATAATGGATTTCACTTTCAGGCAACTGAAATGACCTTCTTACTGAGACGTTTTTTTGGTGCTTTGCATTTTAAGTGGCAGAGTGACACATAAAATGATCCCTTTTAGCATAACATTTGGCACATGCTTTTTGTGAGTCACATTTTTTATAATAGAGAATACTTTAAAAAGGATGACTGGCACATAAGAACCTCACCGGTTGGTCTTCGCAAGTTCCTCTCCAACAAAATGCGACGCAAAGACCCATCCATGGCGGCCTCTTCGATGTGAGAGTGGTCACCAATCACGGTCCAGTACACCATCCTATGGGAAGGTTGAAGGAAATTATACACGTTGTTGCATGTAATAGTCAGTACTCTAAACTTATCTTAATGGTCACTTACCCTCGTACAGGGTTAACAGTAATAGCGAAAGGTTCCCCATCAATGTCTGTGATGAGCCGGGTGCAGTTGGGACCCCCCAGTTGTCCCACGTTGATGGAATACCGAAGACGGCGCCAGTGTGCAGTGTAGTAGCTGAACCAGTGCATTCGGGAATGATCGGTCCAGTACAGGTTCCCCGTCACCCAATCGGCCGAGATGTCCTTGGGCCTCCTGAAGTCTGGACACTGCAAATATATAATGTTGTAAAGTTTCAAACCACCTTTATAAGATTTCTCGATGCTAGTTTCTGAGGTAATGGAGTTTTCATAAGGAGAACATCAAAAAAAAAAAAAAAAAAAAAATTGTAATAGAAATATTGTGACTTAAGACTTCAAAGAAATGCGATGAAATCAGACTTATTGGTTGTTATTGACTTACTATGACTCCACTGTTTGACGTGATTGGACTCCTGTCCTGGAGGTCTTTGTAAAAAATCCCCCCAGGGTTAAACTGAGTGGCCCATACAAACTTGTGATGGTGAAATAGTGCGTCCATGCCGATGATGCGAGCACTGTCTGAGATACGGGCCAGTTGAGTATGTCCATGAGTTTGGTTGTATGGATACACAAAACTGTGGATTTCGGTGTCATTGGCCACATAGAGGACCTGATCTTCTGGTCCTGACCACAGAGATACATGTGTGAAACAAATAAAATAAATTAAACAATAAATCAAAGCAAACCCAAGCAAAAAACAAATAAACAAATAAGCAAACAAATTAATCAAAACAAAAAGCAACACACATGAAAATAAAACACCACATCAAACAAAACCAAAAACTAATCAAAACTAAAAAACAAAGCAAAGCAAAAATAAATCAAAATGTAAAAGAAAACAAAATAACCAAAACAAACAAAAAACAGACAAAGTACCCAAACAAAACAAATAAAGATCAAAACCCCTGATAAAAACTGACAAAAAACTAAAAAACAAAGCAAAAATTAATCAAACAAAAAGTGAAACAAAACAAATAAAACAAAAAAGCAAAAAGTAAGATACAATTAAAACAAATAAACAAAACAAAAAACAAAACTAGAAAACTATCAAAAATATCAAACGTAAGCTTGAAACCTGAACTCTTTTGAACTGAGGCAAATAAATCAGCATAACACTATTTATATAAAAATGGAATAGAATGTCAGAATACTTAATCTCTTTAATGTCTATTTGTATTAAACTATAATAATTTTTACCCTTTGTGATGCATTCGCCATCAATCTCCTTAAAGTTTCGGTCACAAGTGCACTTGTACGAGCCTTTCGTGTTGGTGCAATACTGCGAACAGGCTCCAAACTGCAGACACTCGTTCACCTCTGGGGAAAGAGAGAAAGAGAGAGGAAAGCATCCATCCATCAGCCTCTCCCACACGCTCTCCAGTGACATTTTTAACAATGCTGCAGGGATGTCACTCTGTTTGGGATTTCAGCTGAAGCTTCGCTATCTGCGTTCAGCGCCTGCTGATTTCTGGAGTTCTTGTTATTCTCAGTGAGATGACCCTGAAGCGACCGCTGACATGCCTTGAACAGTTTAATGCTAGCACTGGAACTGAATACAGAGAGACTTTCGCATTGTGGGGTTTCTACAAAAGAAGGATACTACTACTACTGGGGATGTGCTAGGGGCAAGTATATGGACACTAAAGCATTGTGTCTTTACAAAATACCAAACCAAATGTCATTTATTATAAAGAAAAATTGAAAAATGAAAATAAAGCTCTTGTTTAAAACCCAAGTACAAAATTCACTATACTTCAAATGTCTGAACCCTAAGAACCTTGTTGACAAAAAGAAAATTGATCCATTATTAATCAATCCAAACTTCAAAACGCTCTGCATACTTCAATATATTGCAGCATCAAAGTGAAAACCTTTTCAGCCACAGAGTTGCACTGAATTCAACTTTAAAAGGGAGCTGTTAATGTTGATGAAGTAGGTATCTTCTCTTTAATCTATAACAGTGGTTCTCAAACATCTCAAGCCAAGAATCATTTATTTTAATTTCTGCTTTTTAGAAAATAAACCATAGTAAAATGTAGGTCTAAAATATAACTACATAAACTAATTTTAAAATTGCACAATTAATACTAATTTATTAATATATAACATTTATTTATATTTACATTTATTCATTTGGCAGATGTTTTTATCCAAAGCGACTTACAAGTGAGGAATACAGCAAGCGATTCATCATGAAGAGGCTAATAGACACAAGAAGCGCTCACAATACAATTTCAGACATTGCTCAGAGTAGCATAAGCTACAATTGGGAGGGATTAAAGGAAATGATGCAGGAACATCGCTTGGACTGTATTTGTCCATTCTGAATGAATGATGACAATAAATACTAATATTCAGAGACATAAAATTGTCTTGTTGGTATTTTTTTTTTATAAATCCTCTACCTTCACATTGCTTAGTCTTCTGGTTCCTCTGAAAGCCATCTTTGCATTGGCAGATGGAAGGTGTTTTTGTATTGTTGCAGAAAGCATCGTCTCCGCACAAGTCCGGCCGTCCTCGACATGCACCATCTACGGAATCTGTGACCCACAGGGGACAATATGAGACACATCGTAAAGGTTTTATGCCACAAAATGAGAAGCATAGAAACAGAACATGCGACGGATGAAGGATTATAGAAGGAAGAACACTTACATGCCTTGCAGTCACGCTCATCCGAACCGCCGTCTTCGCAATCGTCAAAGAGGTCACACTGCAGCTCGACCGGGACGCAGCGGTGATTGGCACAGGAGAATTCAGACTTCCCGCACGGCCTCTGCTTTTTCACCACATCCACTAGGGAAAAGAAAGAAAGAGAGATCGTTTACTGAAGGTAATAGACGGAAAACAAGAGGAAGTGAAGTTCCCTACTCACCACAATCGTCTTCGTCAGAATTGTCGCCACAGTCATTCGCCCCGTTGCAGATTTGTTCAGACCGCAGACACACTCTGTCATTCCTACAGCGGAACGGTCTGTTTGGGGGACATGGCAACTTCCCTGCGGGGCCGTGCACACGCACACACACACACACACACACAGAGAGAGAGTAATCATAACCTCGTTTTTTTGGTCTGTACCATTTCAAATGTTGCCAAAGTGTTTGAAAAGTGCTCCAAAAGATTTTTTTCAGACATTTTACTGTCAGTTCTACAGCAAAACAATTTTCAGCAAACAAACAAACAAACAAAAAATTCACTGTTTACTACAGTTCAGGTGTTCAGTTTAAAGTTTAATGTGTGTTCAGGATGGTCAAAATATCCTATATTTCTGCTCAGGTTTTTATGTGTGTGTGCGAAACAAAATAAAAAAGTAAGCAAAACTAAAAAAAAAAAAAGTAAATAAATCAAAACAAAACAAAATGCTAAACACAAAAATTAAAAACAAAATGAAAAGAAATCACCAAACAAAATAAAAACCAACCAAAAACCCAAACAAAACCAAACTGAACAATAAACCAAAACACACATGCACAAAACAACAAAATAAAAAACAAACATCAAACCACAAATAAATAAATAACAAAAATAAATAATTTAAAAAATAAAAAAAACAAAAAACCAAACAAACCAAAACACCCACCAACCCACAAACACACACACAAAAAAACACTTCAAACCACATAAACAAACAAACATAGTATGCGACTTCAGTGGGAAATGAACCACACCAAGCTAACTAGTCAAACACATACCACACATGTGTGAATCTTCATCAGAATTGTCGCCGCAGTCATCCTCACCATCACACAGCCAGACCAGCAGCTTACACAACGTGTTGTTGCAAACAAACTCGTCTGCACGGCATGCCAACGACCCTGCAAATAAAAGACTTTGACTTGAAGTAGTATTTCAACACTACAATGTGTGTAAAATTTGAATGAGTTTAACAAATCACCATGCTGTAGACACAATTCAAATGATGTTGCTTATTGCTTGTTGCAATTTTATGGGCATTTGATCTGTTTAACACTACTTTTCATGCTATGTTAATTTTATCTAAGATATACACTACCAGTCAAAAGTTTGGAATTGGTAAGATTTTTAATGTTTTTAAAAGAAGTTTCATCTGCTCCCCAAGGCTGCATTTATTTGATTAAAAATACAGTAAAAACAGTAATATTGTGAAATATTATTACAATTTAAAATAACTGTTTTCTGTTTGAATATATTTTATTAAGTAATTTATTCCTGTGAACAAAGCTGGATTTTCAGCATCATAACTCCAGTCTTCAATGTCACATGATCCTTCAGAAATCATTCTAATATGCTGATCTGCTGCTCAAGAAACATTTATTGTGTACAATTGTACAAAATATTTGTGTACAATATTTTTTTTTTCAGGATTCTTTGATGAATAGAAAGTTCAAATGAACAGCATTTATTTGAAATATAATCTTTTGTAACATTATAAATGTCTTCACTGTCACTTTTGATTGATTTAATGCATCCTTGCTGAATAAAAGTATTAATTTCTTTAATTTCTTTCCAAAAAAATAAAAATAAAAATTCTTACTGACCCCAAACTTTTGAACGGTAGTGTATAATGTTACAAAAGCTTTGTATTTCAGATAAATGCTGTTCTTTTGAACTTTCTATTCATCAAGGAATCCTGAAAAAAAAAGTACACAACTGTTTTCAACATTGATAATAATCATAAATGTTTCTTGAGCATCAAATCATCATATTAGAATGATTTCTGAAGGATCATGTGACACTGAAGACTGGAGTAATGATGCTGAAATTTCAGCTTTGCCATCACAGGAATAAATTACTTTATAAAATATATTCAGAAAAGAGTTATTTTAAATTGTAATAATATTTCACAATATTACTGTTTTAACTGTATTTTTAATTAAATAAATGCAGCCTTGGTGAGCAGAAGAAACTTCTTTTAAAAACATTAAAAATCTTACCGATTCCAAACTTTTGACTGGTAGTGTACAATAATTATCTCTCCAAAGAACATGAGATTTGTGCCCTTACTGCTTTCAAAAAAGTAATGGGACACTAATTTGAACCCTATTTGGGGAAAGTTTTTGAATATTATATGACTCGTGAAAGCATTTGAACTATATCTTATCTGCAACTTTGCATATTCCCACACAAGGATAATCTCTGTGCATTTTGATGGTTTTAAAATAAATATGAATTGAATCTACAACTAAATAATTAAATGAATGAGTTCAGATGTTACTTTCACAAGTTGAATTTCACCAAGAAATTCATTTGGTTTGTATCAGGAGCAGTCTGTGCATTCATATAGATTTCTATAAGATGCCTAACCATTCATTCTGTTTGTAAAGATTTTCTAAAAGCATTTTTTTTTTTAATAAATAAACCCCAGCTGGCATTGAGATGCTTTTAATCACCATCAGCTGAAAAGGCACTTTGACTTCCTTTTCCAACAAGCGACAAAACATTCTATAAACCCTGAGGATGAAATTTATGGAGGCCATTTAGTTCCTCAGGTACAGTGAAGCGCAAGCATTATGGAGAATGTCAAAGCAAAAGCATCAGCTAGGGAAAATAAGAATGATTGTATCCTATAAAATTACTTGAGATCAGTTTTTGTGTTCTTTTAAAGGCCTAAGTTTGGATGTCAGCTCAGAAAGCATGTTTCATTTCAGCTTAAAGAGGCTGCCAGACTAAGAGCATTGCTTTTTTTGAAAATACATTCTGCTTTTCTCACCCTGAACCCTCTTTCTTTGTCATCAGCTCTGAGCCAGAGAGTTTTCTAGTAGGTGTTTGACAGAAATGGACATTAATATCAGAGTTTCCCTGAATAAAACACGACGCCCTGACGCTGGACCAAAGTAGGATGCAAGGGTGCAAATGCAAGTCTCACAAACAAGTGCACTTAAAGTCAAAGTTAAATCTAGATAAATAAATAATTAAATAAACAACCAAACACCCAAATAAATCAACTGAATGAATCAATGCCCTATGCCCTACACAATGAAAGGAATGAACAATGAAAAGACTCATATGTGGGGAAAAACTAGACCAATAAACTAACAAACGAATAAATGAATAAATAAACTAACAAATAAATATTTTATAGAAAAATAAATAATAATAAAATTGTGTTTTATTTCAGCCTTATCATTTTATGTCCTTCACAACTTAATCATATATTAGTTATTTTTTGTAATGTTTTGTTTTGTTTTATTTAATTTTGTATGCAATAAACAGAGCAGAGACCAAATTAATGGAAAAACAAAACCAAAAATCCTTTTTAGTGCAGTTTTTTAGTGGCGTTTACAAGGCAAGATGGGTTCTTTAGTAAACAACTACCTAACAACACCCTAGTAACCCCATAGCAACAGCATAGCAACACACTGGCAACCACCACAAACACCTCTGCATCATTTCTGAGTTTTACCACTCTCACTTTCTTCTGAAACTATAAAAATCAGGTTAACAAAGCTTGTTGTAACAAATGCATGTTTATTTAATTCTTAATTTAGTTTCATTATATTTAATTTAAGTAATTAAATCTATTACTTAAGTGCAACAGGGAGCAGGAGAGATAAACAAAGGAACTTTCCAGATCTTCTCGAGCGTTAAAACCGAACCTGCATCACTGTCGAGACTGTGTAACTCGGAAAAGATCAAAGGCAGAAGTCAATACACATCCATTGATTCAGGGCCGTCTGAAAGGAACACAGACTAGGAAGAGATATCTTATGAAATTTCATATAACCACAATGATGTTTAGAAGATAGAAAATGGCAAATAAATAAATACGGCGTTTAGAAGCAGGACTTCATCTTTGATGCAAAGACTTCTAAAGAGCCGCAGGTGTATGACGGCAGGCGTTGTCTTCACAACAATATCAACAACTGCAATTTTTCAAAACACTGAAATTAGGCCTTTCATGTACTCGCTTGTCAGATATCAAGTGGCAACATGAAACCTTTCATCCTCGCCAATTTTCACAAATATTTGGGAAATTACTTCTCTCGTGAGGCTGGGGATTTTTTTTCGTGCTGTGCCGCACACGGCTCGACTGATCCGACGTAATGTATTCTTGTGATGAGGGACTGGGAATCATGCTTACCAAAATCCCTCAAGTCTGTCATGGGTTGAAACTGATATTTAAAGGCATTGGCATAAATCCGTCAGTCAGTCGCACATGTCTGTCACTGTGGCTTGTACGGATGAATTGGGATTTTGTGGCTGATGTAACAGGTACATTTAGTTAACATACTTTTTATGCAATATATGGCAGTCACAAACACATAATGCATAAAAACACATATGTAACAAAGGCCTGTAGTAAAAAAAATGCAAACATCAGAAAATAACAACATTTTTATTTCAGTTTATTTGTTTAGTAAATGCTAATTACTTTATTTAAGGCTGTCACAGTAAATGACTGAGTGAATGGTTTCATTCTTTTGGTTTAATTTGTACCAATTTATTAAAATGTTTATACGTGGTACTCCATCAAATGTGTGTGTGTACATAACTGTGAATAACTGTGTACATCAATCAATCAATCAATCAATCACATTTTTAATATTGTTTTTTATATTTTATTGTTTTACACTATTTATTAAAATGAGTAACTTAATAACTGAATGGTTAGTTATAACTTTGTACACTTAAGATAATTTGAAATAGAATGATTTGATAATCTATCATAATATAATGATTTTTATTTTTTTTAGGTTAGCTATAACTTATAAATGATATAAAACAATTAAAAATAATAAGTGTTTATTAAACAATCAACTAATTGACAATGATAAATGATGATGAAGATGATTATTACAAATTATATTTATTATTTTTAATTGTTTTATATAATTTATATTAATTTATTGAACAATCAGCTAACTGATGATGATAAATGATGATGATAACTATTATTGTTTTTATAAATAATGATATTTATTATTTTAATTGTATTATATAAATTATATTTATTAAACTATTTAAAATCCAAAAGTTTAGTTATAAAAATTATTAATCATCATCATCATCATCATCTAACACAAAAAGTTGTGTACAACAAGACTAAAGTCCATTCACAAAAATAATATTTGTTGTAGTGGAAAATAAAACCTATCAAACTAATATCTTCCTGTTAAATATTAGCTAATAGCATGTTAAATATACCTTACTGAACATTTAAAACTAACAAGTCCTTCCCTTCACTCAAAAATACATAAAATATCACTTAATTTCAACATCACTTTCTCGATTCCATGCAAAGCATCCTGGGAAATAGAAATGCACCGCCCAGTATCAGATTTCGGAGTGTTACCCTGGTCACAGTTGTCCTCGTCACTCTGATCCAGGCAGTCGAAGACCCTGTCGCACCTCCAGCGAGCGGGAACACAGTGTGCTCGATTACGACACAGGAACTCATCCTCCTTACACTCCCGAATGCAGTCCACCTGCTCTCACACACACACAAACATTTCAACCGTACAGGCTTGACTATTTCAATAACGCAACTGAATGATTGGCTGAATTAAAAGGCGCATCCTCTTTAGCAATGACTTTTGATCTTCTCCTACAGCTGAAATTGCTTTTTATATATAATGCATGGAAGAAATGTGGCCTTGGCTCTCTAGGGGCCTTTGAAAAAGAGGTCTGTTTTAATGGTCCTTATTAGGACAGGCAAACTCGGTTGAACTGTTGATACTGCATTATGAGTAAGGCTGTAATTAAACCAAAGTCCCTCGAGAAAAGAGACTGTAGTCTTGAGGAAACAGCCTGGATCCACCAAGAAACAACAGAGCAATGCTGTGCAACGTTGCATCATAGTTAAAGGGATACTTCACCCAAAAATAAGCTTTCTGTCATCATTTTGATTAATTCCAAGCTACTTTTAGGTTCTTTTTGGAGCTTGACTGTTTTGGACCCCATTGACTTCCATTATATTGATGAAAACTGCTGAAAATATCTTATATTTAACGTGTTTTATTAAGAACAAAGCCATACAAGTTTGGAACTTCATAAGAATGAGTAAATTATAACAATTTTCATATAATTTGGACCCCACTGACTTCCACTGTCTTGACCAAAACAGCTGAAACACTGTGTAGATTCTTTGTATGTACCCAACTGACCTCATCAGATCCGTCTGAACAGTCGTTCTGTCCATCACAGCGTTGGCTAGCCGACACACACCCCCCTCCAACACAAACATACTCGTTCTGACCACATGATGTAGGCCGAGCTGCAAAGAAACACAAAATAAAGACTTGTATTCAAACCACAAAAAAAAAAAAAAATCTTCCATCAACCATCCTCTCAAATCCATGCTATCTATAATAAGACATGTCAATCTACATGTCCTGGGACAATACGTTCCTTGAAAGTATCCGTATCGCACACGTGACTTTCAGCTGTAGACCGGCATAGTCTGAAATAAACTGAGCAGCAGATTCGGTCAGTGAGAGGTTGTGAGAGATTTCTGGCTGCACTTTTGAAATGTTTTCAGCTGCATTAATATTAATCGGAGGGTAAAATTCCCCTGACTTGCTTTGAGTCGCAGGGAAAGAGCAAAAAAAGTGGAGGGAGTTTGAGAGCTTTCTGAATGCATCTCTAGTGGTCCTTATGATCAGAATAATTCACTCGGCGGTTGCAGGCGTGGATGTACTCAGGTACCCTGTGCACAGCACACAACGTTGAAATATTCAAGACGAGGGCCAAGAAAGAGTGGAGGGAGACCTCAACTTAAAAAAAAAAAAGTGTCTTGGGGTTAAAATAAGAGATGAAGTTGAGGTTCAGAAAATGCATAATTCTGAGTTCTTGAGTATTCTTGAGTTCTTTAGCTTTAGCAAAAAAAAAAATAATAATAATAATAAAAAATAAATAAATAAAATAAAACCATTACAAGTAATAACTTGAGTTACGTAATCAGATTATTTTAGTAATGAGTAAACTAACACATTACTTTTACATTTACAACTAAATATCTGAGTTACTTTTTCAAAAAAGTTACTTTTTCCCATTTAATGACCTCTGCTGTACAGGCGTGAATGTGCATTTCCTTCGCCCTGAAGCTTACTCATTTCACTTCAACAAACAAACAAACAAACAAGCAAGTTCAGCCCAGGTGAGAAAAAGTAACAACAAAAGTAATGTAACTCATTTTCCATAAAAAGTTACTTTTTAGGGAGTAATGCAATATAATAACGCATTACTGTTAAAACTTTCCCCAACACTGGGGAATATTAATTTGGAGATTAATTGTGAAATTATTAAAAAATAAGTATATATGTTAGGTGCGATTAATCATGATTAATTAATTTATATATATGTATGAGTCATAGGGTCATTGATGAATAAGGTTTTTAAAAGTGTAAAAAAAACCCTAATGGAGATATGATTAATTTTGAAGTTTTATTAAGTGTTAACAATGAGATTATGTGGTTTTTATAATCAATTAACAATCCTTTAGTCAGTTTTTACAAGGACAAAAATTGCCATTAAAAAAAGTAATTGGGTTTAACCAAAATTTCGGACGATATTTTCAAACAATGCTAACAGGCTGATATCTAGCTAGCTAGCAAGTTAGCTTGACAGCTAGCTAGTGAAATGACAATGAAACATTTTATATGTATTACAAGTTTTTAAAATATTATAACATTTTCCATGTTTTATAGCGGTTGTACCAAATGACCTGATGTTTCGGGACATGCGTATGAGCAAGTGAAAACATGACTTTTTCAAATAGTTAAAAGAGAGTTAGCTAATTTGCTTCACGACCATGTGGTCCTTTGCAGGTGTCTGAATGATGTCACATACTGTCACATGATATTGAACGCATGACTTGATCCAAAACGGTCCCTTCATATTGGTTACTCCGAATGACATCAGTGACATTCATTTTTTCTTTCTCATAACAAAGCAAGCACATCTACACTTAATTTTAATGCAATTTTGCACTATTTTGATATATGATGCTATAAAATCATGCCAGAATAAAAAATACACATTTATTACATTTTAAGATATTTTAATCACAAATGAAATGGCTATATTGGCCTTTGGACCTTTTGACACTTCAAAATCTTTAAAATACCTTTATATGTAGCAAAATATAATTAAAACCTTTTGGATTCAATAAAAGAGATCTAGTTGTACTACCTTACATACTTTGGATATCATATCTTTGTTTTTATTATTATTGAGGCCTTTGGACAAAAAAAAAAAAAAAAAAAAAAACGTGGGTCACGTCATTGACCCATATATAGATAGACAGATAGATAGAGCTCATGTCTGGAGGCTGCGGATCTGACTTAAATAGATCTCATTTTGACTTGAAAGCTCTGGGGAGGAGCGTAGCTTGCTATTGATACCATAAAGGATGTGAATATTGAAAATCCATTTCGAGTAAATGGATTTGCCATCTGTTCGTCAAGAAGACATGAAAAGGGAGATGAGAGCATATTTTGCCTTTTATTTCTGCTGTGAAAGTGGTACAGGTAGATGTTCTGGTTGCAAGTATATATATATATATATATATATATATATATATATATAAACATACATACATACGTCTTTATAGCAACCTCTTATAAAATATAAATTGGACCAGAGTTTTAGCAGGTTTACCGTACTTACACTAAGTGTACTTAAGCAACAGTTTTAGACTCAAAGGAGTAACGCTGAGGGAGGAACAAGTCGTTCCCTGGAACAAAAATCCTGGGTTGACATTTAAATGCGGTTCGGTAACAGCGGATGACAAATGTGGGGTCATTCTGCTGTTAGTTTTAAGCGGTAGTGGCTTAGCGGTTATAAATGAAGGCAGCGTCACAGGGTTTAAGCACAGATCTCCAGTCTCCATTGTGTAGCCGGAGGCCTGTGATTCCCTTTGGATAAAAGGTGTCCTCTTAGTGACGTGACTATAAAAGCGCCAAGCTAGCTGTCTCGGAACAGCTTTGATGGGTTCTGGATCCGTTTGCATTATTTAAAGACCGTGAAAGCAGCTAACCTGTCATGGCGGTGTTGGCAGGGCTGCAGTTGGCCTCATCCTCTCCAGTTTTGCAGTCTTCCTGTCCATCACAGAGCCATTTGACTGAGATACAGAGATGATTCAGGCACTGGAACTGATCCTCTGAGCAGTGGCTCTCACAGCCTCTCTGAAAAACACACGTGCAAGATGTCAGCACTTTAACAGGAATGAGATTAACAATGTATATTAATGGTGTGACTGATGAATATGGTTCTTGAAACCTCATCAGAGTTATCGGTGCAGTCGAAATCGCCGTCACAACGGAAACGCGAGGAGATGCACTCTCCGTTGGCGCAGATGAAATTTTTCGAGTTACATGTTACTGGCTCTAAAACAAAAGAGAGAGAGAGAAAGATGTAGATGGATCTAGAATTTGAATTTCTTTTACTATTGGAAACAAGGAGTATGGGCTGTGGAAGCTGAATAAGCATTTGGCAGCAGTAAAACAAACAAACAAATGGCTAAACAACTGTTTTTTTTTTTCCTGTTGTTATGAACAGAAAGACACATCCAGACATCCTCTGGTGAGATTTGGCAGGAAGCCTAAGAAATGCCTAGAATGAGCTAGAAATGTGAAAATGAGCTAGAGATTAAAGCAAATAATAAAAAAGACAGGCCGAATTGGCAAACAAACAACAGACAGAAAAGAAAGACAGACATCAAAAGGAGAAAAAAAGGAACAAACAAGTGAATAAATGCAAACAAATAAAAGACAGACAGATAAAATGAATGAGACAGAAATAAAGACAAAAAGAATGAGTATGAAATGACTAAAGAAAAACAGACATACAGAACAAACAAATGAGCAAACAAATAAATGACAGAAAAACAAAAACAAAGAAATATACAAAGTAAGAAACAAACAAACAAACTAATGAAAGATTAAAGATCAAAAGACAGAATAAGAAAATCAATTACAGACAAAAAACAGACAAAGATAAAAGAACAACTTGGAAAGAAAGACCAAGCACAAGAAAGACAGATAAAATGAGCGAACAACAGAAATAAAGGAAAAAGAAAGAGTAAAGATAAAAAAACAGCATACAGGACAAATAAGAAAATAATGAAAGTGAATGAGCAAAAAAAAAGACAGAACGAACAAAAAAGTAATAAAGAAAAATAAAAAATGAAAGAATCAAATGAAAACAAAAACAGAATAAACAAATGAAAGATACACAGAAGAAACAAACACACAAATGAAACATGAAAGAACAAAAGATACAGACAGACTGAACAAATGGAAGATATAAAAATGAAACAAATAAACAAACAAATGAAATAAGAAAAGAAACAGACAGAGTGGACAAATGAAAGATACAAAAGAGTAGGAAACAAAATAACAAAAGATACAGACAGAATAAACAAGTAAAGATACAAAACAGAAAAACAAACAAATGAAAGAACAAAGATACAGACAGAACAAACAAAAAGTAAGAAACAAACAAAAGAACAAAAACAGACAGAATGAAGAAATGAAAGATACAAAACATTAAGAAAGAAACTAACAAACACAAAAGATGGAAGAAGGAATGATAAACTGACAGAATGAACAAAAATTAATGAACGAAAGGTAAAGAGACAGAGTAAAGTGAAAGTGACATGACGTGACGTGTAGCCAAGTATGGTGTCCCATACTCGGAATCTGTACTCTGCATTTCACCCATCCAAGTGCACACACACACACAGTGAACACACATCCGGAGCAGTGGGCAGCCATTTTTTGCTGCGCCCCCGGGGAGCGATTGGAGGTTAGGTGCATTGCTCAAGGGTACTGAGATTAATTACAAACAGAAAGAAAGAAAGAAAGAAAGAAAGAAAGGAGCATAAATCTCCTCGATCACAATAAGTGAGTGGTGCTGTGTCACTCCTCTAGCTCTATTATCAGTCTCTCTGCATCCGGCTCCAGCGCTTCGCAGATTATCTGCCCTGACATCACGACTCCATGACCCAGTGAGAGCCTTTATATCCTCCCAGTGATGTTTCTGTGCAAGGCTTCCAAGGTGAATCCAACGGACAAAAAGAAATCTGTCTGTTTTAACTCCCATTCAGCAAAGTGAGCAAATACACTACGATATTATGGCAGGACACGCACACACACACACACACACACACACACACACTTCAGAGTGGGAATTTATCTCTAGATTAATAGGTGACCAAATATGACTCATATTTTCTTTCTTAATCGAGTGAAATCATGCAAAAATAGACCATGTTGTATATGAATAGACACTTTCAGCTAGTTAAAATGTAAGCTTGTGTCTAACAAACGCTCTTCAGTAGCCCGTGCTCATTAAGACTGTTAAAAACGACCTCTAGGGAAAGGCTGCATGCTGCTACTGCGTAAATACATAACATGTTTGTATTAGTGTCTTTTGTGATGTAGATCAGTGAGGAATCTGTGCTCGCTTTTAATTGAAAGAGATGGAGAGATTGATAGCGAAAGGATGAGAGAGAGGAAAAGGGAAGTAAGGAGACGAGCACATTCATTTGCTCACAAACCCACAGCTCATAAATCTGACGTGACAGCTGGGAAACCTTCAAGACATTGTTGATATTTAGTAAATAATGCTGAGACAACAGTTGCTTTAAACTGACATTGATTTGTTTTGAGTACTTTGTGTACCCTTTAAAGTTTTAAAAAAATACCAACCAGTAAGTCTAAGCACAACTTCAAAGGACAGGAAGGGCAAAGGAAGGGAAGTGGAAAAGAAGGACAGGATAGAAAAGGAAATAAAAGGAAAAGAAAAGGGGGAAGAGAAGAACAGGAGGAAGAAGAGGAAAGAGAATGAAAGGAAAAGTTAATGGTAAAATTAAAATGCGAAGTAAAGTAAAATGAAGTAAATGAAAAATAGAGAGGAAAGGGAAAGAGGATTGATGCCAGGAAAAGGAAGGGGAAAGGGAAGGAACAAGGAAAAAAATTAAACCAAACTGAACAAAGGGACAAGCAAAGAAAAAGACAAACAGGCAAGAAAGAAAGAACAGGAAGAAGAACAGGAAAAGGAAGGAAATGAAACGCAAAGGTAACGGGAAGTGTAGAGGTAAAGAAAGTAAAGGAAAAACAGATGGGAAACAGAAGGGAAGGAGAATGAATTGAAGGAAGAGGAAAAAAAAAAGAGAGAGAGGCAAAGAGGAAAAGAAAAGGGAAGGAGAAGGAAAGAAAATGTAAAATAAAAGTAAAACAAAAGGAAAAACAAAAGAAAGGAAATGTAAAGTAAAATGTAGTAAAGGAAAAACAAATTGGAAAAGGAAGGGGAAGAGGAAGAATACTAGGAAGAGGAAGGGGAATGGGAAGGAAAAGAGGAAAAGGAAGGAAATGGAAGAAAATGAAAAGTAAAAGAAAACAAAATGAAAAGTAAAAGGAAGTAAAGGAAAAACAGAGGGGAAAGAAAAGCAAATAGCAGCAACAGGAAGTTAAATTCAGCAAGCAGCAAGGGGAAAAGGAAAGGGAAGCAGTATCAATGAGGTGGCAATTATTCTCATGCTTTCTGCTGAGTGCACGAGTGTGGCTTACATCACATTTTGAAAAAATGATGGCAGTGGCTCCGTAATCTAGTAAATTAATGGTCAGAGCTCATGCCACAGCACAGAGAAAAAACAAACCACTGCGATGGCAAATTTACATCATCGTTTATCACAGGAGCCAATGCCGGGAGCAACAAGACCGCAGCCATTAAAACTAAATTGCAGATCAGGTTGTGAGATCGATTCTGCCATTCAGTAGGACACTTTCTCCACTAACTGTCAATCAACGTCACAGAGCTGACAAAAACGTACAGCTGCGCTCCAGTGGATGGTAGTTAGCAACACACTGAGAGGACAATAAAAACACCTGTCTGTATTTCAGGAAAATTGATATAATCACTATTTGGGAGACACATAAACTTTCACAGCAATCAACAGACAATCTCATTCTCACTCTTTTTCTCTCACGCTCTTGTTTGAAAGTGTAAAGCAAGAGGCTTGAGATGCAGTTGAAGTGTGATGAGATCCACTGGGCTTCAGGAGCTCTTTGACTACTGGAGAACTTGTTCTGTGCCTACATAATGACCCAGACACCAGGGAACAAAATAGGGAAAAAAACATTTGAGATTTGAGGCAACAATCACACACACACACCCAGAGCACAATGATGAAGCACATTTGGACACTGTTTGAGACCCATGTACTAAATAAAAAAATGGATAACACACTGCCACACACAGATGCATCACGCTAGCTTAAAAGACTCTCTCTGAAGATCCAACATCTATGTGCCACACACTGCAGAGCATGAATCCATTTTTTGTTGTTTTCAGAAACCCTGCTGTGTAGTACAGTATGTCTAGTTGCCAAGTGTGATAAGAGGAATATGTGAAAGCTGCATGTATTTAAATGTCAAAGCACTCAGATGTCAAAGAAGACAAGCAGACTGTAGCATCATTGCGGCATTAAACTAAACTACAGTAAACATAACAACACAACGAAACTAAACTAAACTACATAACAAAACAGCATAATCAAACTAAACTAAACAAAACAGCAGAATGAAACAACTAAATAACAAAAAACAGTACAATGAAACTAAATCTAAACAATACAGCACAATGAAGTAAACAAAACTAAACATCTAAAAAAAACACACAACTAAACAGCACAACAAAACAATCCTAAACTACACAGAATAATGAAAACAAAATAACACAGCACAATGAAACTAAATTAAACGACAAAACTCAAAACACCAACTAAAATAACAATATAGCAAAAAATGACAAAACAGTGAAACAACATAGCACAACAAAACAAAATGACAAAACAGTGAAACTAAACAACATAGCACAACAAAACAAAATGACAAAACAGTGAAACTAAACAACATAGCACAACAAAACAAAATGACAAAACAGTGAAACTAAACAACACAACACAACAAAACAAAACGACTAAACAGTGAAACTAAACAACATAGCACAACAAAACAAAACGACTAAACAGTGAAACTAAACAACACAACACAACAAAACTAAACGACTAAACAGTGAAACTAAACAACAAACAGTGAAACTAAACAACACAGCAAAACAAAACTAAACAACAAACAGTGAAACTAAACAACACAGCACAACAAAACTAAACAACTAAACAGTGAAACTAAACAACACAACAAAACTAAACAACTAAACAGTGAAACTAAACAACACAACAAAACTAAACGACTAAACAGTGAAACTAAACAACACAGCACAACAAAACTAAACGACTAAACAGTAAAACTAAACAACAGAACAACAAAATGATAAAACAGTGAAACTAAACAACATAGCACAACAAAACTAAACGACTAAACAGTGAAACTAAACAACACAGCACAACAAAACTAAACGACTAAACAGTAAAACTAAACAACACAGCACAACAAAACTAAACAACAAACAGTGAAACTAAACAACACAGCACAAAAAAATAAACAACAAACAGTGAAACTAAACAACAGCACAACAAAACTAAATGACAAAACAGTGAAACTAAACACAGCACAACAAAACAACAAAACAGTGAAACTAAACAACACAGCACAACAAAATGGCAAAACAGTGAAACTAAACAACACAGCACAACAAAACAGTGAAACTAAACAACACAGCACAACAAAACTAAATAAAACAAAACAGTGAAACTAAACAACAAAGCACAACAAAACTAAATGACAAAACAGCACAATGAAATGAAACTAAACAAAGCACAGCACAATGAAACTAAACTAAAAATAAACGAAAAAAACGATGCAATGAAACAGAACTAAATTAACAACAACGTACAGCTCAATGATATTAAACTGAAACTAAAATAAAACTAAACATGGCACAATTAAACTAAATAACAGCACAATGAAACTAAAACTAAACACAAAACAATGCAACTAAAAAATGCACAGAACAATGAAATGAAACAAAAACTAAACTAACACCAACAATGAAACTAAACTATAAACAACACAATGTGACTAAACTACACAAAAAACAGTATAATGAAATTAAACTAAATAACACAGTACAATGGAACTAAAACTAAACACAAAGCAATGCAACTAAATTAAACAAAAATACAAAGCACAATGAAACTAAACAAAAATACAAAGCACAATGAAACTAAACAAAAACTACCACTGCACAATGAAACTAAATTAAACGACAAAACTCAAAACACCAACTAAAATAACAATATAGCACAATGTAATTAAACTAAACAACACAGCACAACAAAGCTAAACGACAAAACAGTAAAACTAAACACAGCACAAAAAACTGAACAAAACAGTGAAACTAAACAACAGCACAACAAAAAATGACAAAACAGTGAAACAACACAGCACAACAAAACAAAATGACAAAACAGTGAAACTAAACAACATAGCACAACAAAACAAAATGACTAAACAGTGAAACTAAACAACATAGCACAACAAAACAAAACGACTAAACAGTGAAACTAAACAACACAACACAACAAAACAAAACGACTAAACAGTGAAACTAAACAACATAGCACAACAAAACAAAACGACTAAACAGTGAAACTAAACACAACAAAACTAAACGACTAAACAGTGAAACTAAACAACACAGCACAACAAACTAAACAACAAACAGTGAAACTAAACAACACAGCACAACAAAACTAAACGACTAAACAGTGAAACTAAACAACACAGCACAACAAAACTAAACGACTAAACAGTGAAACTAAACAACACAGCACAACAAAACTAAACAACAAACAGTGAAACTAAACAACACAGCACAACAAAACTAAACGACTAAACAGTGAAACTAAACAACACAGCACAACAAAACTAAACGACTAAACAGTGAAACTAAACAACACAGCACAACAAAACTAAACAACAAACAGTGAAACTAAACAACACAGCACAACAAAACTAAACAACAAACAGTGAAACTAAACAACACAGCACAACAAAACTAAACGACTAAACAGTGAAACTAAACAACACAGCACAACAAAACTAAACAACACAGCACAACAAAACTAAACAACAAACAGTGAAACTAAACAACACAGCACAAAAAAAAATAAACGACAAACAGTGAAACTAAACAACAGCACAACAAAACTAAATGACAAAACAGTGAAACTAAACACAGCACAACAAAACAACAAAACAGTGAAACTAAACAACACAGCACAACAAAATGACAAAACAGTGAAACTAAACAACACAGCACAACAAAACAGTGAAACTAAACAACACAGCAAAACAAAACTAAATAAAACAAAACAGTGAAACTAAACAACAAAGCACAACAAAACTAAATGACAAAACAGCACAATGAAATGAAACTAAACAAAGCACAGCACAATGAAACTAAACTAAAAATAAACGAAAAAAAACGATGCAATGAAACAGAACTAAATTAACAACAACGTACAGCTCAATGAAATTAAACTTAAACTAAAATAAAACTAAACATGGCACAATTAAACTAAATAACAGCACAATGAAACTAAAACTAAACACAAAACAATGCAACTAAAAAATGCACAGAACAATGAAATGAAACAAAAACTAAACTAACACCAACAATGAAACTAAACTATAAACAACACAATGTCACTAAACTACACAAAAAACAGTATAATGAAATTAAACTAAATAACACAGTACAATGGAACTAAAACTAAACACAAAGCAATGCAACTAAATTAAACAAAAATACAAAGCACAATGAAACTAAACAAAAATACAAAGCACAATGAAACTAAACAAAAACTACCACTGCGCAATGAAACTAAACTAAAAACAGCACAATGAAACTAAACACAGCATGATCAACTACACTAAACAACAAAACAATACAATGAAACTAAACTAAATAACGCAGCACAATGAAAACATAAAACAATTAAACTAAACTAAAAAAACAAAACATAATGAAACTAAACTAACCAATACACATCACAGCACAATTAAACTTAACAAAACACAACAGCAAAACAAAATACAAACAATATAAACAAAAACACATTTGGATTTTTTATTCAACAATTTGTTTGAACTCCACTTAAACAAAAACAAAAAGTGCTTTGCTTTCTTTAGTTTTACTACTGTTTTTGAAGTTACAGACATCATCCACATCCACAGAGGAAATGTTTGTTAAACTATTCACTGCATAAATCTGTAATAGTTTAGAATTAAATGCAGAAGCACATACTGCAGTTCTCCTCGTCTGAATTGTCGCTGCAGTCGCTCTGGCCGTCACACCTCCAGTGGTCTGGTATGCAGTTGTTGTCCTTGCAGCGAAATTCATGTGGCCCGCATGTCTTTTCATCTGCATACACAAACAAACAAAGCATCCATTTAAATTTCCTACTTAATATTACTGTGTAAAATAAACAGGGATCCTGAGCTAGCTTAGATAAACTAAACTATAACGTTTTTCTTTCAATATTTTTTTTTTTTTTTAAACAATATTCAGACTATAAAACACTTTAAAAAATTAGGATTTTAATAACCCTGTGATGGTGATTGTTTTCAGCTTATCACATAGGTTAGTATATTAATATTTTATTAGTACATATTTACTAATGTTTAATGTTTCCTGCAATCTGCCAGTTTTTACCATACATGTAAAACTTTTTTTTTTTTTTTTTTTTTTTTTTTACAGGATCCCACAAAGGCTGAATCAAAGGCACAATGGTGTAAATCACATCTTCATTTCTCTAAAATAATCAACATGCTAATCCGAGCTCATTTGAGTACAGGAAATCAGGAATGCAATTTCCCCTCATCTGAATGTCGGCGACGACTAATCCAGCTATCTTGAGAGATGAGAACATAATGCATGATTAATTGACAATCACAGTGCTGTGTTTGAGTGCTAATTCCCCGACTTAAATTACATTAAGAGAATTCTAATTTGGAAAGAACATGGCTGGAATATTAAGATTTGTCCCCAATATAGCTTTAGGGCTCAAATCACTTTCAAGTTGTAAAAAAGAGAGAATTTTGCTCATTAGAGAATGAAAATACCAATATATGTTTTTACACTCAATTTTATATGTTAGAAAGAAGAAAAAGATTCTTCGAATCAAATGAAGATGCAGTTGTTGTCCTTGCAGCGAAATTCATGCGGCCCACGTCTCTTCATCAATCCAATAAAAATGCGGAAAAAAGAAGCACATATTTACTTGATTTTAGTAGTTTGTTTCAAACGACTTTCAGGAAATGCAGTAAGCTGTGTTACAATATACTCAGATTTTTAAGACAAACAAACAAACACAGCAGGTGTATTGAATTAATTCACTGTTTTAATGCATTTGTGATAGTCTGTATGCTTTCGGTGTGCTACAGGCTAATTAGCTTGCGCTGACGTGCTGCCAACGTGAGGCAGATCATGGAGAATAATTCAAAATAAATAAATAGGATCATGCTGTGATGTGAGAGGCCACATCCAACAAATTAAGAGCGGTGTTCAATGCGTCAGAGCGAGGCAGCATGCTGAATGTTTCATGAGAGCTGAATCCAATGATCCATTCTTCTGAAACACGTTAATGTGGATCTTTAGTTGTGATGCAGGAAAACACATCGATGCACTCAGCCATTCAAGCCAGAGCAACCAAGGAGAGCATGCAGGGATGTACTGGAACACAATGACGAAAAAACAAAAAGCATTAATATCACTCCTGTTAACAAACTAACTACAATAAACTAATGCAAAGTACCTCAGTATCAACAATAATAATAAAAAAAAAAAAATTATTGTGTAATATCCATTTTTCAATGACTAATGCCAACACCAGTAATTAGAGAAAAGTTAATAAAAAATACTGATATTATATTTTATTTAGCCTATACTACAATATTATTACATTTAAATTTGAAAAAATAAATAATAATGATTATTATTATCATTATTTATAATAATAATAATAATTATTATATATATATATATATACATTTATTTATTAATACATGAATAATTAGTGATAACATTTAAAATAATAATAATAACAATTTTATTGCATATTTTTGAATGACTGATGCTAATACCAGTTATTAAAGATGAACGACTGAAAAAAAAAACCCTTATATTTTATTTTATTTTATTTATATTTTATATAATTACATTTTAGTATAGGCTAAACTTAAAAAATAAATTTATATTTACTCAAAATAAAATATAAAAAATATAATACAATTTATTCATATTTAATAATAATGTCATATTTACATAATTTGTTGGAATACTTTAAAAAAATATATGAAAAATAAATTTCAATATTTTAACTAATTATTTTAATTACTATGAGGAAAAAAAAAAAAAAAAAAAACTTTCTCAAGACCCCTGCTAATCCAGTCCATTACAGTCCATTACAGTCCATTACATTATAGTCTTTCCGTTTTGAAAAACCATTTCCAATGTCCATGTCCATTAAAAGTCTTGGTCCCCTTTTCATCCAGTCAACCCATCAATACGCCCTATGTCTTCTTTGAATCTTATGCACCCACCAGTAGATGCTTTTCATCTTAATATCTTGTTAGGAAATGACTTGTTTTCAAAGAGATGTAAGCAAGTTATTGATTTTTTGAAGATTAAGCTCCATTCCGCTGATGGACATTCAGATAGGCACTTCGAAAAAGGTCCTCATGTTTAAAAATCAATATAGAATTATGCTGGGTAAATGTGAATATTCCATTATATCCTCTCAATGATGTAAAGTGCACAAGTGTGTTGTATATCTAGGGAAATCCAATACATCCTCCAGAGGTAACAATATTGCCAAGACCATACGTAATTCCAGCACACAAGGAGAAACACTCATTGTATGGAAGAAAATAACTTCATTGAGTTCTAAAGCCTTTTGAGACTGTAAGAACATAATAATCCTCACAATTTCTCCGATATTCAACCAAAATGATTCTAATTAGCTGAATAAATGTCCAACATTTATAAAGTATCTGAATTTCTTAAAATTGAACTTTTTATTAATTGTTAGAGGTGATCTCATGGGTCAGGACAATTTTGCAGTTCATTTTAGTCTCATTGTACCCTACCAGACAATTTTATGTAACATAAATATAACTTAAAACTATATTAAAAGTATATAAAAAAAAGCTTTGATATGTTTAAAAGGAAGAAAAAAAATGCAGTGGAAAACTTTCTTGAAAGTCCCAAATGGCAAAATTACAACCTTCAAGCTTACTTTCTTCTTGCAATGCACTAAACTTTCCTTGTAATGAAAGCCAGAGTGTTAGTTGGTCCCTTGGAGAGGTAAATTGTAAGATTTGGAGAATTAGTGCTGGACAGAAATGGACAGCACTTATGAAAACAATTTACAAGACAATTTGTCACTGCAAGATGAGACCTACTGTACTTTCCATTACAAACTGAGAGACGTTACTAGTAATAACATGAAGACGTCCTTCTTTATTCTACTACAAAAATGCTGAAAGACACTCACAAAAGGACACATAGAGGAAGTATGTTGGAGAAATGAGGACTTTAAAGTGAACACTACTACACAGACTTGAGAATGTCAGTCTTTTAAAGCTGTATAATATAAAGCCTTTCCATTCCAAAAAGCGCATCTGTCAGGGATATGTAGAAGTTTGTTTAGTTGTGTTTTGGTTTAGTTTCCATTGTGTTCACTGTTCACTGTTCACTGGCGCCAAAGTCACGCCATTTCAGCAGTTTGGCATTTTGACACACAATCCGAATCACTGATTCAAAAGAAAAGATTCAAAGCAGTGTTTTGAAATCGGCCATCACTAGATATCGTTGAAAAGTCATTATTTTTATTTTTATTTTTTTTATGCACAAAAATTATTCTCGTCGCTTTATAATGTTAAGATTGAACCACTGAACTCAAATGAACTGGTTTAAATACGTTTTGAGTACCTTTCTGGATCTTGAAAAGTTCAATGGCATTGCTGTCTATAGAGGCCTCACTGAGCCATCGGATTTCATCAAAAATATCTTAATTTGTGTTCTGAAGATGAACAAAGGTCTTACGGGTGTAGAACGACATGAGGGTGAGTAATAAATGACATTATTTTCATTTTTGGGTGAACTAACCCTTTAAGACAAACTATATTCATTAGTCAGCACCATTGCTGAGTATTTTCTCTTTAAAACTGCAGTGAAAAAAAGAAATAGCCGGTGTTTCTTAGGTCACAAACTACCTTGTAACCAATCACGTCAATGTGTGGGCAGGCTTTAGCATATCATTAACTATGCTGGGAAGCAGGGGGTCTCAAGGGAAACAGGAATATTTTCCTGTTGATATGAAAAATCGGGTACATTTATCAATGTAGCAGGTGAATTATGTATATGATGTATAACATTCTAAGCAACATTTACTACAGTAAAGTTGACCGAGTGGATCTCTGAGCTGGTGTGATTGAGTGGAGGTGGGGCTCATTTGTATATTCATGGACCGTTTATACTAAATAAAGCAAGTGTGTAGGGCTACATTCAAGCTATTTTATGGCATGAATAGTTTTTTTTTTTTTTTTTTTCCAAACAGGAAAAAAACGTTTAAATATGTCATTTTGGTGACCAAAGATAAGTTTTAAGGGATACAATTATTGACTACAGGGGGACTTTAAGTAAATACATTTAAAATATGATAGTTATAATAGTTTTGTAATTGTAACCATAATAGGATTGTATTGTTTTTAATATAGTTGTAATATAGTTAATTATTAATGGTGATTAATTACAAACTAAAAAAAAAAAAAACATTTTACACAATATTTACTGTATGTGTGGCATATATATTTTTTAAACTTATTAAAGTATCACATCATTAGTTTAGCAACATGCATTAAGTCAAACTTGATACCTAAATGAGAAGTCTCAATAAGCAACATCCAAGCAATGAACCAGTTTTCACCAGAAAACTTACACTTCATCTACAAGCCAAAGTAGCTGCTTTACTTGGCATATTAAATCCAGTTGTCATTACAGAGGAACACTGCTCTTTTAAAATGGAAGAAAACCAAAGAATCTGCATAATTATAGTACGCTAAATGTTCCATTTTGGGCCTGATGGAGAAGGCTAATCGGTTAGCTGCTCATAAAGCAAACACAATGCAACCTGACAACCCTCGCCCTGAGAAGACATTAGCGCTTGGTTGAACAGTTTTCAGCAAAAACGTCTCTTAGCGCACTAGCTTATCCACAAAACCTCAAGATTAGAGTAAGAACTCCAAGAACTCGGTTATGAAAGCTATCTTTATTCATCTGAGTCAGCCCTCTGGGTAAACAGTCGGTGCAAAATGAAAGCAAATGGAATGTTTTAGGAGTTTTGACTTGCAGAAAATTCTCACACTGAATTTTAACGAGGATATTTATGGATGGTGATGATGAGCGTGAGGTAATGCACGACGACGTCGACGGACTCACCGCAGTTGGCCTCGTCTGAGCCGTCGGCGCAGTCGGGGTCCTCGTCGCACACCCACAGCTTGGAGATGCAGTGCATTGTGGTCTTGCATTGAAACTGGGACGGTGAGCAAGTGTTCTCGGCTGGAGACATAAGGACATCATGTGATCAAAACTTTGAGAAGATAAGACAAACCACAGAATAATCTCAAATGTTTTCTTCGTATTCGACAGTTCAATACAGTTTTAGATCAGGACTAAAGCTGCTTTACGGAATCCAAGCCTTTATTCTACTGCTCAACACTTTTTGGATGACACCAGGAGGGAGTAGAACCATAAAGAATCAGTAACATACTGCAGAAGAATGTCCTTTAATCTCCCCACAACACCTCAGAAATAAACTCATGGATTGTGCATAATAGCAGGAACATTGCTCGCAGCAGGCGATTTGAAGTCCGACAGTGATTGTCTTGCAATTGATTGTATATAAGGAGGTGAATTTGCACACAAGCGCTGCTTTGATGGCTGTAGCGGTGGAGATTTAAATGAGAGGAATTAAGAGACAGCATTTCACAGAGAGGGTTTTTGTGCTGACTATTAATATGGTAAAACGCAACACTCTCTGCATGGTAAAACACTCACTCCTTGAGAAGTTAGTGGCACTAGTAACTTCATTGTGTTTTTTTTTTCTTTTAATTATTTAATTATATATCGCTACATAAACCAATACCAAGAATATTGAAAAACAATAACAACAACAAAATGCTCTGAAAATAGCAATTCTCTACTTAAATGGTTATGTTCACTTCAGAATTAAAATTTCCCGATACTTTACTCTACCCCATGTCATCCAAGATGTTTATGTCTTTCTTCTGGCAAAAAGAAATTAAGGTTTTTGAGGAAAACATTCCAGGATTTTTCTCCATATAGTGGACTTCAATGGGGTACAACGGGTTGAAGGTCCACATTGCAGTTTTTAATATACACGTTATTACTTGCTTTCTTTTTCTTTTGAATCTGAGGTTAAATTATGGCTAATATATAAAACATATTCCTGGAGAATATTTTTAAGGCTCACCTGGATTCATTTCAGAACATTTTAAACATCGCTAAGCGTGAATAATTCATGATAAAACAAGTAAAACAATATCGTGCCCAGGTGGTCTAACCAACCACAGTTTCTTTCCCCTCACATCTCTGTTTTCAGACCACTGTGTGTTAAGCTAAGCCTAGACCCAACATTCCCGGAGGTACAGCGGCAATCCTGACCCACAGCGCTCTCCCTCCTTGGAGGGGGGAGGTCTAAAGCCGGCCTCTAATGCCATGCTCCATATGTGATTATCCCTGTTAAACCCTCCCTCTGTTTGGCTAATCAGTGCCCTGGGCTGAGCTCAGCTCCCCTGGATCCAAGACACTGTCAGACCACCTCAAAAGCCTCTTAGAGTTCTGGGGACCCAACAGGCTCCATCCAATGCAATGCTGTTAATGATTTTCCTCGTTTTTAACTTCTATCTTTCTGATTCTTTCTCAGAGAAGACAGACAGCTTCTCTTCTTTGCTCCCCCATAAGGGCGTACCAGAGCTGGGCGTCTTATCAAAACCCAGCCAGATATACGACTCTGGGGAGGAGTGAGAAATTAGGCCCCTGCTGTGGCTTCAAATGAAGGATTCTGATCTGAGCGAGGGTATTAACTTCTGCCAGTCTCCTCCTTCTGTACTGCCACCTAAATTAAGACTTGCATTTGGACAAGGATTGAATCACCATCGCAGAAAGTAACGATAACTCCTGCCTGATTTTTGAAGGTGACAAGACGGCTTCTATGCTTTCTGTTTAGCAAGTCTACCTTGCTTTCTCTTTACTCATTTCACTCCTTTCTTCTTGCTGTCGGTGTCCTAAATTTCCCACAAGCAATTCTATCTAAAGCGCTCTGCCGGAAAGTAATGAGAAAACAAAATAAAACTTTCTGAATGTTTACCAGGCTTTTTGCTTGGCTCTTTTCTCATCAACTGATTCAAACTTCTCAAACATTTGGTTGAATCTGAGTTTGACCTTCACAAGCCATAGGACATAAAGTCTTGTATTTTCTACCTCTCACTTTACTTTCTGAACTTATTTTGAACCGAATTTTAACTCAATAGGATCTTTTCTGAGGTTTTTTTAAGGAACAAGCAAAAATGCGAAACAATGGCATTCATTGTCGGTGACGTCAAACCTGAGAGAAAGAGAGAAAGGATGAGCCCTAATGTCTCTTACGGCAATCAGTTTCATCTTCACCATCTCCGCAGTCGTCTTGTCCGTTACAGCGCAGGTTTATAGGGATGCACTTCTGCTTCTGTGTGCACTTAAACTGGCCAGACAGGCAAATATATGAGTCTGAAAGCATATGCAACAAGAATATCACTGTACATCATCCGGTATTACTGTATGCTTGGTCTCCATTTATCCATTCATCAATCTATAATTACCACAGTTGGCTTCATCTGAGTTGTCTCCGCAGTCGTTCTCTCCATCACAGATGAAGGGAGGGAGTGCACACAAACCCGTTCCACACTGAAACCTTCCTGGTTGGCATTTAAACTCCGCTGTAAGCAAAATAAACAAATGAATAAACAAACAAACAAACGAAAGTTTGAAAAGTTGAAAGGTCGAAAGGTTGAAAAGTTGAAACAAAGAAAGAAACAAAGAAAGAAAGATGAAAGAAAGGTTGATAGATAGACTGACAGATCGATAGATAGATAAACAAATAGGTAAAAGAAAGATGGATGGAATAAATTAATTAATTGAAAAAATAAAACAAAGAATAAGTGAATGAACAAGAAAATGAACAAACAAGTGAAAAAGATAGAACAACGGACAAGTGAATGAACAAGTAAATAAACATGGAAGAAAATAAGAAAGAAAGCAAGGTAAACAGAATTAACGAAGAAACAAACAAAAAGGAAAGAGAAGAGAAGGTAAAACAAATTAAAGAAAGATACAGAAAAAAACAAATGCAAATAATAACAAAGAATGAGTGAACAGATGGATAAAAGTGAACTGACAAATAAATTAAAGACAGAAAGACAAACAAAATGAACAAACAAACAAAAATAAGTAATAATGACATGAAATGAAATGAAGACAAACAAAGGTTGAAAGATAATGAACAAAGAAAGAACAGATTGAGTGAATGAAAAAAAACAAACAATAAGACAGAACAAATGAACAAGTAAATGAACAAGTAAATAAACAAATGACAGACAGAAATATGAACAAATGAACAAAGACAAAAAAGCAGAGCAAACCAATACAAACAAAAATAAAGAGATCTATTGAAAGACAGCAAAACAGACAGAATGAATGAATGAATGAATGAATGAATGAATGAATGAATGTACAGACAAAAACAAACAGAACAAAGTAATAACAAAGAACAAGTAAATTAATGAATAAATGAGCAACTGTTCAGCTAAATGAGCAAAGAACCAAAACAAAAAAAGTTGAAAGAGATAAAACAAAGAACAGGCAAAAAGCCAGACATATACAGAAAGAATGAACTAAACAATTGTGTTTTTTTCTCCCTGGGAACACAAAGCAAATGTCTTTTGTTCATTGTCAGACTTGACATCTCTATAGCATCTCAATATGCCATAAACTGCTCGTTGAACTTGAGATACCAACTACCTGATGTATTTGTGAAGCTCTTTGCAGTAAATTAGACAATTCACCTCTCAATCAAATAAGCACTGGTACATAACAAATGACCCATTCAAAGAAACACTTGAATATACTGTAACCTTGATGACAGACAAATCTTTATTCAAAAATAATCGCTCCATGAAACGGCGATGAAAATTACAGGAATAAGTTGTTCCTGTCCTCAACTCATGGGATAAATGGCTCATATGTCTAAAGGATTTCTTTCTTTCAGCTGAGTGTAAAGAAATGGTAGTTGATTGTGGAGTCACTTAAAGACTCACATTTTCCTTATTGTTATCAATCTCAACCTAGGGATCTTGCTGTCTACTACCAACAAAGAAGCAAATCAGAACAGATTCCAACAGAGTGCGATGTTAGCATGTTGTTAAGATAATAACGCAACATTAATACACATTTTCAATTAGGCTGAACAGTATTAAATGAAATACATGATTGGCATGTCTTTTGCCTCGTTTGCAAAAGTGTCTTTTGTCTTGTCTGAAAATGCCTTGCGAGGTAGGATACATACAATGCTGCCTTCGAATTTAGCCAAAACAAGGTATCGCAGAAGGCATCATTTATGTTGCGTACGTTTTGTTCCGAACCTCTCCTATGATCCCTTAAAAGGCTCTCTAGGTAGGCAGCTTGCTAGATTTTGAGTTTTAACGACACTACAAGGTGCTACAATGATGCTACAATTTCACTGGTATTTTTCAGTTTGGCTGATTGCCACCATGTTTGGTTACTTACGACAGTCTGCCGGCTCGTCTGATCCATCTCCACAGTCGTCCACTGTGTCGCATTTCCACCAAAAGGGAATACACTCATCCGTACCACAGCGGAACTACACACACAGAGAAATAATCTTTTGAACAATTATTTATTGAGCAGCACACTGCATATATTTGGTAGTTGAAAGAAGTGCCCAGAGCAGTTAAGCTAGAGTGAAATTCAGGCTCCTGAAGTACTTAGAAAGTCGCACCTGGCTAGCGGTGCAGTTAGACAGACAGGTTTTGTTGTCGTTTGCCAGGTAGAAGTGTGTAGGGCAAGCGCACTTGTATCCCCCACCAGGGGAAAGAAGGCATAGGTGACTGCACCCTCCATTAGTCACCTGACACTGATGCTTTGGCACTGAGGACAAACAATAAAAAAACAAGCCCAAAACAACATGAAAGTCCTGACTCTAGCCCAAAAAGTCATCTGAAGACTTATCCAAGATGACATGAGAGTTTCTCGCTGTAATACCGTCAGGCTGTTGGAGCGGATGGTAGACTTTAATGTCTCGAATGGTCTGCCAGGAGCTCAGGAGTTCTGTATATTGGCCGCCAGATGTCTTGTGAGAGCGACTGAGGGTTTTTGACTTCTGGTCGCTCCAGTAGATGAAGTCCTCAAACAATGCAAGACCAGTTACGCCACCTATGTCCTTGATGGGGACTGGAAAAAAATGGGGTTAAGAGAATCTTACTAAGGACAATTTAACGAGATAAGATTTGAGACAAGATGACACGTACCTTTGTGTCTTTTTGTACCATCCAAATTCGAAAATAAAATATGGTTCTCGTCAGCCCAGTAGATCCTTTTATTGATGTGGTCAATGGTCAAGGCTGAGGGAGCACGCATTTCTGTATCAATTATGACACGTGGCTTGCTGCCGTCCATCCCAATCCGTCCGATTTGGGACTGCTCACAGCAGTCAATCCAGAACACATATCTAATGCACCATGGGAATAAATGTGGCTTTAAATGGTGCATTGCTTCTTAAAAGTATTCTGGGATTGCGGATCATAAACAATATTAAGCACCATTTACCCTGTCAGAGTGTCGAGAGCCAGAGCGGTTGGATTTCTCAATCCAGACCTCAGCAGTATGGTCGGGTAGAGTCCATTAGCTTTCGCCACCTCAAGGGTTTTTCTCTCGCCGTCACACCAGTACAAGTTCTTGCCAATCCAGTCGACAGCGAGAGCACTGGGGACCGACGTCCTGTGAACCACCTGAGAAAACATCAGTCAAGCACAGTTGGTCTCTTTTGGCTAGTTATTCACATGAATTTATCCACAGCTAGTCCTGCAGGGAACAAATGCTTCCTGGAAGAAAAGCTCAGAATGGCAAATGTGAGATGCAGCTGTGCACTATGTTTCGCTGTTAAAGTAAGTCTTTATTGTTTCTGCCAACTGATGTCATGGTAGTAATTGAAATGCTAAAATTTAACAGTATAAAAGAAAGCAAACAAAAAACAAAAAGAAATTTATGTTAATATAGTCCCAATTCTGGCCCTCACTTACTAAGAATGAGTTAGCATGGCAGTCAGCCAGCACATTATCAGTTGTTGGACTGCAACAACAACAGCATTCAACAAAGTAATAAACGTTTGATAAAATGGGGGTGGGGAGGCTTTGTTTCATCAAACTAAACAAAAAAAGTCAATGGTATAATAACCTATAGATGTGTGGTTCTCAACTGGTCCACAAAAATAATTAGCATAACAGTTAGCCAGCAAATTAGCAGGTTTTCACAAAAAAAGTCAAACTACGACAACAATATTCAACAACTTGTAAATTCAGCATGAACCTGTGTGTGATGGGGCTTTGTTTCTTCAAATAAAATGATAGATTCAAGACTTTGATAACCTTTAGGTTTGTAGCAACTTATCTATTTTCTGAAAATCTTAAATCGGGGTCCTGAAACCAATCCACTTGAGAACAGCTGCGCATGACTCGTACATTTTAGCTAATTATCAGCAGGCTACATAACCGCTCATTGACGGCACTTCAAACTCCATGAAAAGTTCCAAAATGAAATTTTACAAAAGAAAAAAAAAAAAAGCACTTCACTTCATTACACTTCTCATACTGATCACAGAAACCGCCTTTTAGGCATAAACAATACTCTTTCCAGCTGGCGGATAATCCAGCGCTTTTAATCATTTTCGCTCTTGGTTGCTGGTGCCCCCTGCCTAGCGCTTTAAGAGTAAAAGTAACATTCTGCAAGCTGATGAACATTAGAGATGAACATTAAAGACATTTTGCCTCAGACTGGGTTGCACCATCAGCGCTAATTAAAACTAGCCTAGCCGTGATGAATTTCGACATCATCACAGGTTTTCTAGATGCTGTGCTCACCGGGGAAACACTAGCATCTTCAGGTGAATGTTACAGAACGAGGTAAGGGATACGCCACAGGGTGAAAGTGTATATAATTTTGAGTGGAAAAAAACAAAAAAACAAGATGTGGTGAATTCAATTATGCTAAGTCAATTATTTGCACATGCCCTTTATCATGTTTTAGAAGCAATTATTGTATATTCTAAAATTTAAGTCACGCTTATCATCTAAATTATCCTGTGACTTGTATTCCAAAGCAACTTATATAATGTGATTAACGTCAAGCACGCAAAACGTGCACAATGCACACACATTTGGATTTGTGCGGAATGAGAGAGGTACATGAGCCCAAGTACACACATGCTGGTAGATTCAGTTTCAATTTAAATAATTTTGTTTGGGCTTGCTGTTTATAGTAAAACTTGTTTATAATGAATGCCACTATAATTTATCTTTGTTTTATACTTACATTTTTCATCCCTGTTCTGAATACTGTTAAATTTAAAAGATTTATTGTGGAGTGAGGGGAACTAAAATACATGTTTACAGTGTTTATAATGTTTGTAAACATTTTGTTTTATTTACCAGTATTTTAGATTATTTCTGAATGTAATAAAAAAATGTGACTTACAGTATACAAGGCAATTTCGACCCAGTGCAACTTATAGTCAGGAGTGACTTATTTTCTAGAAAATGCGGTACACAAATCAGGTAATGATGCAAGCATGCACAAAAAAGTAGTTTGCATGGCACAATTCTCATAATTTACATAACATTAAGGCTTAATTAAAATAGAAAGGAGGCATGATTGCATTGAAAAGAATGACCTAAAAATACTCAAAGTGCTGAAATCAAACTAATCTCATTGAAAATCACTGGCTGCGTCTGAAATCGCTACTCTCTTGAGTAGGTACATACACTATATTGCCAAAGGTTTTGGGACGCCTACCTTTACGTGCACATGAACTTTAATGACATCCCATTCTTAATCTGTAGGGTTTAATATGGAGTTGGCCCACCCTTTGCAGCTATAACAGCTTCAACACTTCTGAGAAGGCTTTCCACAAGGTTTAGGAGTGTGTTATGACCATTCTTCTAGAAGTGCATTTGTGAGGTCAGGCACTGATGTTGGACGAGAAGGCCTGGCTCGCAGTCTCCGCTCTAATTCATCCCAAAGGTGTTTTATCGGGTTGAGGTCAGGACTCTGTGCAGGCCAGTCAAGTTCCTCCACACCAAACTCGCTCATCCATGTCTTTATGGACCTTGCTTTGTGCACTGGTGCGCAGTCATGTTAGAACAGGAAGGAGCCATCCCCAAACTGTTCCCAGAAAGTTGGGAGCATGAAAATGTGTTGGTATGCTGAAGCATTAAGAGTTCCTTTCACTGGAACTAAGGGGTCAAGCCCAACCCCTGAAAAACAACCCCACACCATAATCCCCCCTCCACCAAACTTTACACGTGGCACAATGCAGTCAGGCAAGTACCGTTCTCCTGGCAACCACCAAACCCAGACTTGTCCATCGGATTGCCAGACAGAGAAGTGTGATTCGTCACTCCAGAGAACACGTCTCCACTGCTCTAGAGTCCAGTGGCGGTGTGCTTTACACCACTGCATCCGACGCTTTGCATTGCACTTGGTGATGTAAAGCTTGGATGCAGCTGCTCGGCCATGGAAACCCATTCCATGAAGCTCTCTGTGCACTGTTCTTGAGCTAATCTGACGTACTACTGTACATTTGGCATCATGTGACCTACCAGTGTCAGTTGTGTCGCTTCCACTGCCAGTCACATATCCTCTCCTATGGCCTAATGGGATAGTAGCTTATTGTCAGAAAAAGTAGGTCATCCGTGTGCTTTTTTTATCTACTCTTTTATGAGTACTATGATTTTGGACATACTTCTTTTGTCACATACTGTTTTTCACCTACTATATAGTTGGGAAGTATGCGATTTCAGATGCAGCCATTGACACTACACAGACTTTTCGGCTGCCAAAATAAAATATGCTTTCGCATTTCCGTATTGCCCCCAGTGGTCGAAACTGGTACTGCTATTACAGTATTTTCAAGCGATACACTGTGCCGCTTGCTTTAAGTGCATGTGATGTGATAGGCACACCACGTAGAATGCTCGTAAAGCGTCAACGTCTGTGAAATTGCGATAAAAGCAAACCAAAACATTTCAAACTCGTTTGTATACAATGTCACTGAATCACTCTCTCAATCTTTTGTTTGATATATTTATCATATTCTTTCTATCAATGTCTTATGAAAAAAGTCCCATGATCTAGTGTGGATTCATTTTGCCTTTAACTCCAACATTGAGAGAGACTTTTATCACCTAACTATGTTGCCTTCACAGAAGCTCTCTCTTTCTTTTTTCTTCTCTCTGTACTATAGCACACTATCATAAATCAGTTCAAGATCCAAAGTTCAATCAAGCTTAATGAGCCATTATGGCTCCATATTAAACATAACGAGCTCTGGCGGCCCAGCAGGGCAAGGCTGGCACACTATGCCCATTTTCCACCCTGAGTAATATACACAAGGGCATTGATGGAGAGAAGCATGTAGACAGACAGCCACACACACACATTGCTGTCATTGCAAACCTGGCTCATTTCATATTAGAAATACCAGTTATTCTTAGAAAGAAAAAAAAAATCAAATAAGCTTTTATTTATTTGTTGGAGTGATGCAAATGTGTCTGCTTTTTCCCCATTGAATCCATCAATTACACAATATAAAGAGGTGACGTGAATCAAATTTACCTAGGGACAAAGGGTATTTGCATATGTCAATCTACGCAATTCTGGGTGATTTCAAGAGTAATTCAACGTAAACACACGCACACTCTCATGGATGTACCTTGAGGTCACTTCCATTCAGACGCATTCTGTTTATTCGGCGTCCACTGGGTCTGCTTGTGTCAATCCAATAGATCAACTCTTTCCTGTAGTCAAAGTCTAGAGAGATGACATTACTGAGTCCCTGCAGAGAGAGAAAGACAAAGAGAGAGAGACAGGCAAAGGGTGAGATTGACAGATGGGATTTTAAAGAGAGAACAACTCAGTAAGATTTTTTTTTTTTAGAACATTGGATACATTCACATTTTGCACTTCACCTGAAGAATAATATTAAAATAGTAAGATCCAAGCAGGCTGTCTTTAATTAACCCCTTTGCATTCAAGGATCACCAACAGCCCCAGATTATTAACATTCACTGCATGTTAAAACATCACACACTTACTTGTTCAGGACACCATTAGAAAGACTCCAGCTTCGATATTTGACCACTGCTTATGATAAAACTAGGTTGCGGTGACATTCATTTCTTAATTTACATCAGGAGTGCAAAATAATCAATTTGTAATTTTTTATATTTTGAATATATCAACACTCTTATGAATTCAGTCACATTCGCTCCGGTTTATTTGTGTTCACATAGCTTCACTGAACAGCGTCCGATAGGGCTCTTAGTTCAAAAGTCTGCATATTTGGAGAAATATTGATTTATTCTCACGTTTGCAAAATACTTTGTCATTCAGAAAAGCATTTCTATTCATTTAAAAAAAAAAAAAAAAACCTCTTGGATTTCATCAAAAATATATTAATTTGTGCTCCGAAGATGAGTGAGGTCTTACAGATTTGATACGACACAAGGGTGAGTACCTAATGACAGAAATTTCATTTTTGGGTGAACTAATCCTCTAATAGGTGGATCAATGTATAGTGGGATCAAGGTGGTGTAGATTGGCAATCAATGTAATGCTAGAATAAAGGCTAATAATGGCTGAATAAAAACAAAAGAATAATGATAAAAGAATAATGAAGATTAAGTCTCATACCGGCAGAGGTGTGAAAGGTTTGTTGAGTGAGAACAAAAGAAACATGAATTGGTCAGTCAGCTGGCCAGACATTAGACAATAGACTGCAAGTAGGTGTTTACAGGGCAATCAAATATTTTATTAGCATCTTAGCAGCCTTCTCTAAAAACTCACATGACATGTCAGAAAATGCTTAATAAAATTCATAGTTTTAGATATGTCATCCTCAGATTTGAAATGAAGCATGATCAGACTTGTGGCTTCACTTTAATTGTGGTTATAAGTTGTGATACCACATACACATCATTTTTTTTGTACAAATTTTTGTAGATTTAACAAACATATTCTTAATATTTTTGTTTTTTTATATTTGAGGTTATATATATATCCATAATAATAACAGTCTGAGTAATTCTGAGTATTGAACTGTAAAGTCTCAAGTTGGCTTTCTAAATGTATGTTGGTTATGTGTCTATTTTCAGAATGACTTATGAGCAGCAACCTTTTAATTTAAATAAAGATGAGATAACATATATATATATATATATATATATATATATGTTATCTCATCTTTATTTAAATATCTTTATATATATATATATATATATATATATATATATATATATATATATATATATATATATATATATATATATATATTAGAAAAAGAGAAAAAGAAAAAGAAAAAAAAAAGAAAATTATAAATTATAAATGTTGCCTTGGCAACTACCTGAATAACTGAAATAACTTAGACATACCATTGAAGTACTAAAATGACTGAAAACTGAAATAAGAAATAAAGCTCACTCTCTCTCTCTCTCTCTCTCTCTCTCTATACACTACCAGTCAAAAGTTTGGACACACCCTCTCATTTAATGTTTTTTTTCTTTATTGTCATGACTATTTACATTGTAGATTCTCACTGAAGACATCAAAACTATGAATGAACACATATGGAATTATGTAGTAAACAAAAAAGTTTGAAATAACTTTTATATTTTAGATTCTTCAAAATAGCCACCCTTTGCTTTGATTACTGCTTTGCACACTCTTGGCATTCTCTCGATGAGCTTCATGAGGTAGTCACCTGAAATGGTTTTCCAACAGTCTTGAAGGAGTTCCATCTCATCCCAAACCATCTCGATTGGGTTTAGGTCAGGTGACTGTGGAGGCCAGGTCATCTGGCGCAGCACTCCATCACTCTCCTTCTTGGTCAAATAGCCCTTACACAGCCTGGAGGTGTGTTTGGGGTCATTGTCCTGTTGAAAAATAAATGATGGTCCAACTAAATGCAAACCGGATGGGATGGCATGTCGCTGCAGGATGCTGTGGTAGCCATGCTGGTTCAGTGTGCCTTCAATTTTGAGTAAATCCCCAACAGTGTCACCAGCAAAGCACCCCCACACCATCACACCTCCTCTTCCATGCTTCACGGTGGGAACCATGGAGACCATCCGTTCACCTTTTCTGCGTCGCACAAAGACACGGAGGGTGGAACCAAAGATTTCCACTGGTCTAATGTGTATTCCTTGTGTTTCTTGGCCCAAACGAATCTCTTCTGCTTGTTGCTTTTCCTTAGTAGTGGTTTTTTAGCGGCTATTTGACCATAAAGGCCTGATTCACGCAGTCTCCTCTGAACAGTCGATGTTTATTTTGCTACTAGAACTCTGTGTGGCATTAATCTGGGCTCTAATCTGAGGTGCTGTTAACTTGCGATTTCTGAGGCTGGTGACTCGATGAACTTATCTTTAGCAGCAGAGGTGACTCTTGGTCTTCCTTTCCTGGGGCAGTCCTCATGTGAGCCAGTTTCGTTGTAGCGCTTGATGGTTTTTGGAACTGCACTTGGGGACACATTCAAAGTTTTTGCCATTTTCCGGACTGACTGACCTTCAGTTCTTAAAGTAATGATGGACTGTCGTTTCTCTTTACTTAAGACGATTGGTTCTTGCCATAATATGAATTCTAACAGTTGTCAAATAGGGCTGTCATCTGTGTACCAACCTGACTTCTACACAACACAACTGATGGTCCCAACCCCATTAAGAAGGCAAGAAATTCCACAAATGAACCCTGACAAGGCACACCTGTGAAGTGAAAATCATTTCAGGTGACTACATCATGAAGCTCACTGAGAGAAGGCCAAGGGTTTGCAGCGCTGTCAACAAAGCAAAGGGTGGCTACTTAGAGGAATCTAAAATATGAAACATATCTAGAGTTATTTCACACTTTTTTGTTTACTACATAATTCCATAAACTGAAATTAAAACAGTCATTAATTTTATATTTTTGGAAATTTAGAAAAAAAATTGCTTTTATTTTATTTTAGATAAAGCTTTGGAGCTTCATGTTTTAGTAATTAAATGTAAATGTTTCTAGTTTTTCTCTTCACTGTCCACCTGTTTTTACAAAAACCTTTAAATTATTACATTAATTTATGCTTCAAATGTTAACACTCAAAATTCATTATAATAAAATAATATATAATAAAAGAAAAGAAAAGAAAAGAAATAAAATAAAATAAAATATGGTAGTTTTTAGGGTATTTTTTTTTTTTTTAAAGTTTAGTTTGGGTTTTTAAATTATTATACTTTTTTTTTTTTTTTTTTTTTTTTTAGTTCACCAAAATTCTCCTTTTTCACATACAAATTTTCTTTTTCTTTTTCTACAAAGTTTTTATGCTCGTTCCTGATATAAAATTATTATTGAAGACAAAGCAAGTATAAAGTGGACAGGAAGCAATGGGGAGGACTGCGATCAGAAAATGTTGCAAGCCAGACTCGAACTTCCTTTGCAGTCATGAACACCATCCACTAGGCCGTGTCTCTAAATGATTTGATCTTTTCTAATCCATTGAAACTATTTTATTTAAGTAAACATAAGCCCTTTATAAAAGAGTGAGTCAAAAAAACAAAAAAAAAAAAAAACATCAAAACACATTTTGATTAAATTTCACAACTTTTCTAGTCCAAGCCAACTCATTACAGCATTATTACACCACTTTCTCCATACCTTTCGTATTGGCTTTTTATTTTAACTACATTCGTTAGAAATAAGAGCGAGACTTCCTTCCTCTGACAGAAACTTCCCATCATGCACTGCTAAGACCGGAGCCAATCACTTTCTCAGTAGGGGTCTCTCACATTCTCCTGTCGTTCTGTCTCGTTGTCTCAAAACCCCCTGCCGCGTTCAGATCTAATTTGCTGGACCAGACCTTTTAAATCAAACTGATGGAGTCTCAGACTGATGAATCAACCCAAGCGTGTATTTTTAACTGCTCCTTCGATGGCAAGCCACTCAATCTCTTCACACATGGGCCGTAAGAGGGTTTCTTATCCGACGGTCCCTTCAGAGCCAAATCGGTCAAGAATCCTTTTGCATTGACAAGTGGCTTCATACAGATTTAAAGACGATAACTGACGTTTTCATTAATAACGACTACTGTGATGATATATTTACCAGTTAGGAGTGATTAAAGGAGCCACTTTTTTCACAATTTACACTTTTTTCATAATCATTTAAGTAGGAATATTTATGATTCCAGTCACAATATGACCTTCTCCACGTGCAAATATTGCCAGGCGTCGATATCCATTCCAATCAAGTGTCTAAAATGCTGTTTCAGACTCAAGTTGAGCTTGTGAATTTCTATAAAGCATCACAGGTGGCTCTTGATACTGCACATCCCTTTGTGCTTTTGGATGTTATGTCTATATTGATCTCCATATGCTCTGAGCATATGTATTTTTTTTTAAATTACATGGGAATATGGAGGTATGGGAACACACTTATGAGTTAGATCTAAACCGGATGGCATCTGCGAGCACAACAAGAAGTGATTTTTAATACCTGTATAAGCAAAATGTTATGCTTTAGAGAGCTTTACTTGTCATACCTGTTTCAGAAGAGTGTAGTTTGATCCATCCAGACTGATTTTTCTGATTTCATGGTGATCCGCAAGAATAAGAAAAGGCTCCTCCGCTGGGAAAAAAACAAAACAAAAACATTTAATGCTTGTTACCTACAAAACATTGTCTTACTTTAAACCTATGTGACTATAAGTGAATAAAAAAGAACTTTGGAATTTGTAATATTCAGTTATATGGATATACCTGGATTTCAAATACTTTAAAAAGCCTTTAAATAAGTGTTTGTGTTGCTCTGTGTATGATTCTGTGTGCAAGACAAGACTGTATCTTCAGTTTGATGACTTAAAATCGATTTCCTGTGAGCTGCCAGCAGTTGAACATCCACTTCCTGTCAAGACTCGGACTTAGACATGCCAGTCATTTGCAAACAGAGCTTTATTACTTGAGTATGCTTGTGTGTGAGAGCTTATGGGCGCATGTCTGTGAAGGAGAGACACAGACAAAAATGCACTGCAATTGTACCATGGTACAGAGACGGTATCAGATGGTAATACCATGGTATTTTTATATATACTATGATACTAATTCATACACTAATTCATATACTATATTGTACTTAAAAAAATCATTCTATGAAAAATCATTCTTCTATGTGCAATTTTTGGGATTTTATTTGACATTACAAACCTTGTGTTCAAGGTCATGAAACTAAAACCTGCTTAATAGAAATAGAATTAACATGTAATATCTCTACATACACCAATCAGGCATAACAATATGACCACATTCCTAATATTGTGTTAGTCCCCATTTTGCTGCCAAAACAGCCCTGACCCGTCGAGGCATGGACTCCACTAGACCCCTGAAGGTGTGCTATGGTATCTGGCACCAAGATGTTAGCAGCAAGGTTCTTTAAGTCCTGTAAGTTGCTAGGTGGGACCTCCATGGATCAGACTTGTTTGTTCAGCACATCCCACAGATGCTCGATTGGATTGAGATCTGGGAAATTTGGAGGCCAAGTCAACACCTCAAACTCGTTGTTGTGCTCTTCAAACCATTCCTGAACCATTTTTGCTTTGTGGCAGGGTGCATTATCCTGCTGAAAGAGGCCACAGCAACCAGGGAATACCGTTTCCATGAAAGGGTGTTCATGGTCTGCAACAAAGCTTAGGTAGGTGGTACGTGTCAAAGTAACATCCACATGGATGGCAGGACCCAAGCAATTTGAGCTACAGTAGCTCATCTGTTGGATCGGACCACACAGGCCAGCCTTCGCTCCCCATGTGCATCAATGAGCCTTGGCTGCCCATGACCCTGTCGCCGGTTCACCACTGTTCCTTCCTTGTACCACTTTTGATAGATACTGACCACTGCAGACCGGGAACACCTCACAAGAGCTGCAGTTTTGGAGATGCTCTGACCCAGTCATCTAGCCATCACAATTCGGCCCTTGTCGAATTCACTCAAATCCTTACGCTTGCCCATTTTTCCTGCTTCTAACACATAAACTTTGAGGACCAAATGTTCACTTGCTGCCTAATATATCCCACCCACTAACAGGTGCCGTGATGAAGAGATAATCAGTGTTATTCACTTCACCTGTCAGTGGTCATAATGTTATGCCTGATAGGTGTATATATATGTTTTTTTTCAAATATCAATTTATAACTATAAAAAAGAAATGTGGTAACAGGGTTGACGTTTTAAGACACTTTAAAAGATAACTATAAAACTGAATGTTCTTTAGACAAAACATTGTTAAAACATTAAAACTTATTTTAAATATTATATAATCATATTTTAATTGTATTACTAAAATGAATATTAATGGTTCTGATATTTTAAGATACTTTAAAAACACAAGGCAAAAATGATTTTAAAAGTTACTTAATCATAATTACATTTTAATTATATATACTTGTATATTCACTATACAATATGGCAACAGGGTTTATATTTTAAGACACTTTAAAAGAAAAAAATGTTTAAAAACATTACAAAGTATTTTAAATATTATATAATCATATTTTAATTATATTACTAAAAACAAATCAATGGTTCATTATACAATTTCATTGTAAAGGGGTTTATATTTCAAGATACTATAAAAGATAAGGCAAAAAAATGTTTTGAAAATACATTTTTAAAACATTACAAATTATTTTAAGTATTCTATAATTATATTTGTATTTTAGTTATTTTGTGTTATATTACTTAAAAATAAATATACATTTTTTTAATATACAATATAACAAGGTTGATATGTCAATACACTTTAAAAAATGTAATTTCTTTAGATAAAAACACTTTTAAAACATTATTATTTTAAATATATAATTATATTTATATTTTAATTATATTACTAAAAATAGATATCAACTGTTCACTATACAATATCATGGTTGTGGGATTGATGTTTTAAGATAATTTAAAATGATAATTTTCTTCAGACAAAGCATCATTATAACATTAACAATTATTTAAAATATTATATGGTTGTTTATATTTCAATTATATTATATTACAATATCATGGTAAAAGGGTTGATATTTTAAGACACTTTAAAAATATAAAGCAATATAATGTAGGAGACTTTAGCTTGTCTTTGATGAGTACAATTTGTGAAAGTATTATAATGTCATTATTACTATTTTATTATTTATAGAATAAGACATTAATGTAAAATGGGGGAAATATGATGATAACAGGGTTGACAGACATACATTTCCAGTCTGTTTAATAATACATTGTCAATTGAAATCTAAAAAAAAAAGAAAAAGAAAGGAGAGAATAAAAACCAAATACTGGAGAAAGAAAATGCTGGGGACAAGCAAGAAAGTAGTATACATTAATACATATTCCTTGTTTTGTAGAATGGTATAAACTATGGTATTACCATAGTACCATGTCATAAATACAGTGTACAGTACAGTGGTAGTCTTTGGCAGTTTTTGTTAGTGGCTTCTTTGCATGTCAGTGGTGTTTGCGAGCAAGCACTAAATGAGTGTATGTAAATGTGTCTTTCTTTCATACAGTAAATAACTCCGGGCAGATGCCATATGTCACACCTGGATCTGCTCTTAGCCAATCAGAGCTCATCTCCAGCTGAAGAACTAATTGTCTTCAACCTCCTGTTGCTTTCCTCTAAATATAACTTGCAACAAGGCTCGGTATGTGTGTTCCTGCCGTGTGGTTCATTTCTGCTCAAGTTTGACAGTAAAATCTTTGTGAGGGTCCATGGGAGCTAATTCACACCTGTGCTGCTGAATGGAGCAGAGGTACCTGAGAGAGACCTGCAGCTGTGCGGGTTACCGGCGGGATGCTGGTATCCATCGGCACACAGGCAGTGAAAAGATCCGTAGGTGTTGATGCACTGGTGACTGCAGGGAAAGTTCTCCGAACATTCGTCCACGTCGATGCAAGTCCTGCCATCGTTTTTCAAACGAAACCCCGGCCAGCATGTACACTACAAAAAAAATAAAAAATAAATAAATAAAACATTTGTGCATGAATCTTACAAAAGTCTTTCAATAAAATAATATAAAACAAACAAACAAATAAATAAAGTTATATAAATATAGAATACAAACATAATTATTGTACATAAAAAATAAATAAATAATGATTGTTATATAAAGCAAATATTATTAATAATTATTATTAGAATTAATATTTATGAACATATTTTTAATTAACATAATAATTTAATGGTCATTAAAAATATGCAAAACTTATTAAAAATGATATATACATATGTCATTCTCCTGCTGTCATGCTCCATGTCATTCTCCTGCTGTTATACATTTTATTGTTTTATTTATTATTTTTCTTACAATTTTTTTTTTTTTTTAATCAACTTTTCTATGTGTCTTCTGGGTGAAATATGACCATGGGAAATTTTCTTGAAATTCACTCTAATAAGAAGTTAATGGACAGGAAGTGAGCAGTGAAACAAAACGATGTTTACAAAGTTTCTAGCTCATTAGTTTAGTCATTAGTCCTTCATTATAACTATGCTTTACATTTTAATTGTGTTGTAACATAAGTTAAAATAAGCAAGAAAAACACAACTATTTTAAGTCTGGAGCCGCCGTGCCCTTGACTGCCTGTTTTTAAAGTCAGTGTGGCTGTCAAAGGACCAGGCCAGTATTCTGAGACGTCTGCCAAACGAGGCTGTTCGATCTGCCACTCACTGTGTGTGTGTTTGTGTGTTTATGTGTGTGTGTGTCATTTTCCCACCAAAAGCACACTCTGTGCCTTACATGTAATTCTCCTGCTGTTCGCTAAATCAACTGATTTTCTCAAGCTTTAAATATCTAGCATACACGTTTTAGCACACTTGTTTATACATTCAATGGTAAAAAGTTGTAAAATGACTGAAAATCATAACATTTTCCACGGATTTAGCGCCAAGTACTATAAACCTCTGCGGAATGCAAAAACATATATTATTACTTTGAACGATTTGTTTGCGCAGACTTTTCCAATATTGTCGCAGCTGCTAAAGCCTGCTAATGAGGTTTACCGAAGATTTGCAGGAAAAACAAAAAACATTCTTTTCTATTCGTAGGTCGTCGTTTCGTCTCTCATTTCCAATTGTGGAAGTTTTTAGTGTGGAACGAACCTGAAGTTGAACCAGACACTTAATTGGTGGAAAGAAAAACCTCATGCAGCATGAAAAATGTGCTCTCTCACACACCTTGTATCCCACGGGTAGGTCCTGACAGTCCTGGGTACAGCCGCTGACTTTACGGTTTAAACACTCATTAACGTGGCAGTTCCTCTCATCCGATCGGTCCCCGCAGTCGTCATGCTGATTACACACGCTTCCCAGTGGAACGCAGCGGCCGTTTGCGCACATGAAAACCGAACCGTTGCACAAACTTTCTAAAACATGGAGCAGCGAGAAGGAAAAAAAAAAGGAGAGACAGAAATGGACAAAACCATCAGATGACAAAGAACTCAAGTGGTTGCTAGGGTGTTCTGGGTGGACTGTAGCACGTTTCTATGCCCTACCTAGAGTTACTATGCGGTTGCTAGGGTGTTCTGGGTGGTTTTTAGCATGTTGCTAGATGGTTGCCCACTGGTCCAAGTCAAATTAGTGTTTTAAAGTTGTACTGTAAACAGGTTGTAAACATCTGAACTGAATTTCCCCTCAGAAATATAAAAATAAAATGTTTCTTAATGAGCTTGGCTGGGAACAGTAATGGCATCTGTTAACATTAATGGCATATGTTTGCCCTGAAACCAAAAAATGAAGAACAGAGGCGCAGCAGTTTCATCAGCTCCTCTCTGCCCACCTCAGGTGGCACTGGCAGGGGTACAAGACACAAACGGGGAGGACCAGGTGTTCTGACAAATCCCATATGGGACAAAACCCTGGAACCTGTCAGTCAAATGGGGTGCGTGACACACGAGAGGGACTCGCCTGCAGCGGAACACTTTGGGTTGATTGGCAGCTCGTCTGATTGGTCCAGACAGTCGGGGAAGCCGTCACATTCCCATTGGGCTCTCAATAAACACCGCCCATCCGCACAGCGGAACTCCTCTTCTTTGCATAAACGGTACTCTGGAGAGAAAGAGTATGACAGGAAGGACTTTATAACAATGAGGCAAAAAGTTAGAGCAGTTACTGTTTCAAATGTGTGATATATCAGTCACTATATTCTTGAGATAACCCTTATTGTTGAGATATAGACAATAAGTTAATATAGAATTACAAAAGAAAGAAATATTGTCACTCAGTTATAAAGTCACAATTGCAAGATATGAAGTTACAAATCAAGTCACAATAATGGGAAATATTCACTTAAAGTCACAATGGAAGACAAAGTTGCAAATTTTGAGAAATAAAGTCACATCACGATATATAGCCATATTGTGAAATTAGTCACAATTGCAAGATATAAAGTCATATTGTGAAAATGGTCACAAGTGCGAGATATAAAGTTATATTGTGAAAATATTCACAAATGCGAGATTATAAAGTCGTGAGAAATAAAATATTGTGAAAATAGTCACAATTGTGAGAAAGTAACAGAAAAAAGTCACATTTCGTGATATCAAGTCACAATGGTAGACAAAGTCGCAAATTGCAAGAAATAAGTCACATTGCAAGACGTAAAATCATATTTAGAAAGAAATCACTATTGCGAGAAAGTCACATTTTCAGATATTAAGTCACAAATGGAATATATAAAGTCAAAATTATGAGAAAAGTTGTAATTATGAGAAATAGTTATACTGAGAGATTAAAAGTCACATTTTGAGATATAAAGTCGTAATTGGGATTTACAAACACAATTGTGATAAAAAAAAGTCAAAAAAAATTGCAATTACGAAAAAAGTAACATTGCAAGATTTAAAGTTACATTTTGAGATATAAAATTACAAAAATGGGACATATAAATACACAATTATTAGAAAAAAGTCACAATTAACATTTTCAAATAAAAAAAAAAAATTGTAAGACCATAGAAATGTTGGGCATTATTTTAATGATAACTACACATTTTTTTTTTCAATCAAATTCTCATTACTAAATTAGATTAAACATACATATATTTATATAATTTTGTATTAATACATCATGACAGTATTTGTTGAACTCACTTTAATTTACACATATTTAAAGGATTAGTTCACCCAAAAATGAAATTTCTGTCATTAAGTACTCACCCTCTAGTCGTCCCAAACCCGTAAGACCTTCGTTCATCTTCGGAACACAAATTAAGATATTTTTGATCTGAGGGTATCTGATCCACACATAGGCAGCGACGCCATTGCCCTTTTTGACGTCCAGAAAGGTAGTTGAAAACATGATTAAAATAGTTAACGTGACTACAGTGGTTCAACCCTAATGTTATAAAGCGACGAGAATACTTTTTGTGCGCAAAAACAAAACAAAAATAATGACTTTATTCAACAATTTGAACCCTTGTCATACGTAGTGAACTCAGAGCAGGCTTCCTTGTTTACATCCAAATGCTGGCTCATTATTGGCCGGATCCTGTGTCAGCATCACATGCATGCGTCGTGCTGCTCACGTGAACAGCCTCGGACAATACTGAGTTGGCGTTCGGACATAAACAAGTTCACTACGTATGACAACGGTTCAAATTGTTGAATAAAGTCGTTACCTTTGTTTTGCGCACAAAATGTATTCTCGTCGTTTCATAACTTTAAGTTTGAACCACTGTAGCCACGTTGACTATTTTAATCATGTTTTCAACTACCTTTCTGGACGTCAAAAGGTGCAATGACGTTGCTGCCTATGTGTGGATCACATACCCTCATATTTCATCAAAAATATCTTAATTTGTGTTCTGAAGATGAACGAAGGTCTTGCGGGTTTGGAACAACATGAGGGTGAGTAATTAATGACAGAAATTTCATTTTTGGGTGAACTAATCCTTTAAAAAGAAAAAAAAGAAAAAAACTATTAACTTATTTTATGCAAAAAATGTAGTTTCTTATTGTCTTTGTAGTGAAATGTGAGCTGGACAGGTATGTGAGATTCATCTTCATAGGTAACAATATAAAAGCTGAACAGATATATTTCAGTTAATTATTATAAGCTAGTATGTTTATTCTTAGGTCTGAGGTATGGCACACTTAGTTTTGCATGTATTCCAACCACTGAAACGTCCAATTAATGTTGCGTCAACATAATTACACCACATTAAACAGGGCGCAATGGGATGGTCATTTTCGGTAGAAGCTAATGATTCGAGAAACAGAAGCTACTTACCGCATTCAAGAGACTCATCAGAACCATCTCCACAGTCGTCGTCATGGTCACACACAAAACGCCGCGGGACGCAGTTCTGGTTCCGACACTGGAATGTGCTTTCAGTGCACGTGTTGTTTGGAGCTTATTAAAGAGAGGAACAGGAACAAACAGGAAGTTAGCTGTGTGTTAGGATAAAAGGAGGAGGATATAATAGACACCCGAGTCTAAAATCCCCAATTATTTTGGTCGCGAGTCGGAAAACTCGGGGACAGCAGATAAAAAGACTTCATTTCAGGTAAATCTGGCACCTTAAAATCCAACGGCGGTGTTAATTATTGTGCATTAAAATAATAAAAAATAAATCAAAATGAAATAAAAAATGGATTTTATAATAAAAAAACTGTCAAAGAATTGAAATATTTTAAAGTTGTCAACAAAACTAAATTCAAGCATTTATGCATATATATATATATATATACCAATATATAACATATGTAAAAAACATATAACTGATACATTAATTTACTAGCTTCATTAATATTGCCAAAAGGAGCCATTATGTTACTACAATGTGGTTTGAGGTGAAAACAGGAAATGTACAAGGACGTTGCTGATTTTGTAGGGTGAAATATCATGGTTGAAATTACCACAGCCAGCTACCGCTAGTTCATCGCTGCCATCAGGACAATCTCTCTCCCCGTCGCATAACCAGTTCCTGGGTACACAAGCGTATGATCCTGGGCAACTGAACAAGCCAGGGGCGCATGTTGCTGAGCCTGCCGAGAGAGAGAATCAGAAAGAGAGAGATTGAGAATCTCAATCTCAAGCCAACATGCTGCAATGTCATTAATGAATATTCATGTATTTTAAAAAAAAAAAACTTCCTCCAAGTAAATGAAAAGCTTTAAGCATTGTAATAAGAACCTATAACAATCTGCTTGTGTTTGACCTTTGTGAAACTTGAGGTTTTTTTCAGGAGTCCATTTGTTAGGAGCACAGCATGGCCATAAATTCGCAACTATGATGAAACCGCAGGCCAATTTTTCTTCCCGCCTCTTTCATGTTGATTTATATCCTTCCTCTCAGAGGAAGTCATTCATTGTGTGGCCTAAATGCAAATTCATGCTTCAGAGTTTTACCGCAAATTTCCTCGCTTTCGTCCAATCCGTCACCGCAGTCGTCCTCCCCGTCACAGAGCCATTGTTTGGCGATGCATTTGTTTTTCGAGCAGGCGAACTGATTCCAAAGGCAAGATGAATCTAGAAGGGAAAAGTTTGAACTTTGAAAACAAACTCAAAGGAGACCGTAATGACAATTAAAGAAACAGTACAAACGAAAATTACGATTCTGTCATCATTTATATTGTTTTGAACCACTCTGACATTAGTTCTTCCACAGAACACAAAATATGATGCTTTGGAAACGTTCACGCTGCTCTTTTCCAAATAGAATGGGTCATCAAGCTGACAACAGTGTTCAAATTTACAAAATATTTTATGATGTATTTCAGGGAAGTTAGAAAGTCATAATGGTTTGCAAAGACATGAGGGTGAATAACTAATGACAGAATTTTCATTTTGGTGGGAATTATTCCTGTCAAAACTAAGAAAAAGAACATTTATACCCTATAACAAGCAAAATGGAAGAGAAAACATTTATGAATCCATTCAATAGTTATACGTTTGCCTGTGAATGCAAAATTGAGTGCAGTAGCTGAAGAGGGTGGCCTCTAAAAGCTCTCTTCGCCCTTGTTGAGATTAGAGATTCAACTTTGGAAGACGATCCTGCTAGCAAGCACTTTTAAAGTAATTGTCCACTTGCATACGCACGCGAGCCACAAAAGGTGCGAGCAAATATGCCCCTATCAGCAGTCTGAAAGTTTGTTTGCGTTTGCCATCGATTTTGTGATATCTGGGCAAAGCCACCAGGGGCTGAAACAGAGAGACCAAGGTCAGAAAGAGAAAGGTGTGACACCTAAAGGCTGAAGACAATGAAACTGAAGAGGATAAATAGGTAAATGAGGGTGATTCTTCAAAAGCAGCCATGGGGGAGGTCTCAAAAGAACAAATAACCAAAATGAAAGGTGAAAAAGCACTGGAGCATTTGTCAAGATCAAGGACACGGAAATAAATCCGTATTACTTCTGATTTTGGGTCAGTGATTACGAGGGCGCCGAGCGGTTCAGAGTTGCGCTGGCTACACGGGAGCTTCACTCGCAGATCAGAGTTCTCGTTCAGAACACAACGCTTTGAAGCTGAACCAAATGGATTCCTGCCATGGGGTCGGGCCAGAAGCAAAGCAATGATTTGTCGCAGCAGGAAAGCAGAACTTCCTAGAACTTCCTACCTTAAAGTTCTGCTCACTACAGGGGTACATGGGAGAGTTTGAGATGGAGAGAAATATGTCTATAAGGTTAATAATTATACAATACATTACCGCAAGGTGTGGATGGAATAATCCTTCACCTACTGTTATACAATTTATAAATTTATTCTAACACAGGTCTTCTAAGCTTTTCTCCCAAAGAACAGCCTGAAAACTAAGTGTGTTGGTTTACGTAGACATGAACTTCAACAAATGCAAAGAGAGTGAGTAAAAGTGTTTCTTCATTATTTTTACTAAGAATTATAAAGATTTTTTCTGTATAATTCTTAGTAAAAATAATGAAGAAACACAAGAGACTTTCGTATTTCACACTATAATTGTTACTGTTTTTGCCTCAGAGTAAAATTTAAAATGGGTAATTTTGAAATAAAGTTGAAACTGCATGATCTAAAGTCACGATAATGAGAAATAGCCACAGTGATAAGATTATTATCCCAAATATTTTGGGATATAAAGTCACCATGGGAGATATAAATTCGCAACTTGTGAGATTTTTTTCTCCCCCAAAAACTGTCATAATTACGAAAAATAAAGGCACAGTACGAGATAAAAAGCAGAATTGTGAGATATATAGTCATATTGTGAGATATAGTAACAATTCTGGAAAAAAAAATTATAACGAGAAAAATAAAGCCACATCGCAAGATTTAAAGTCACATTTTGGGATATAGTCACAATAGCGCCTTGAGTGTAAGAAAGGTGCAATACAAATAAAATGTATTATTATTATTAATGGGAGGTATATATTAGCAAATTTTGTGAAATAAAGTTATAATCACTAGAAATAAAGTCACATCTTGAGATATAAAGCAGCATTGCGAGATTGTGAGGTTGCAATTATGAGAAAAAAAGTAACATTTCTGAAATATAAAGTCAAAAATGGGGCTTATAAACTCGCAATTATAAGAAAAAGTCACAATTACTGAGGTGGAAATGAGCTTCAATAAAATGCAGCCACACAAAAGATACCAGATTATTAGACTTCTACAGTAATTCGTCAGGAATTTAAAATAAAAGAATAGGACAGAGTAGACTAGAAACAGACTTGCTGATAACTGTAACGCTGTAAAGCCAGGGATGTCAAGCAGCTAAACTCCCACATTTAGCACTTACCACATACTAGCTGTGACAAGTGGATCAATAGAGCAAAATAGCACTTAGGCTCTAATGTAGATGGTCGTGCGTGACTAGAAGATAAATAAAATCTTTAGACGTGAATATATTCATTAGGATGACATATAGAGTGCAGAATGTGTCCGGCAGGCATGATTAGTTGATAAATGTAAAGAGGTGGCGCTCACCGCATTGAAATTCATCGGCTCCATCCTCGCAGTCTTTCTGTCCGTCGCACAACCAGACACTGGAGATGCAGTTTCCACTGGGACACGCAAAATGGCCGTCCTCACACGTATGGACTGCAGAGGCTGGGATAAACACCAAAATAGGGACAATGAAGGTTTAGAGAAACTGTAGAAAACCATCTGCGATTCCTACTGCCTGATATTACCAAAGAGTTTGCTAGGTTCACTCACCACTTCAAGAAAAGGATGAGAACATGCTGTAAACAAATCAATTGTCTGACCTCTGAATCTCTACCTCAACTTCAACCATCCAATTTGTTATCTGTGGTTTTATATTTGTGTTTGGTTTCTGACTTGTACATCAAGGTCATTTTAAACCTGGAACATCTGCAACAGTGTACCTTGATTGGAGAAACCACAGCAAAGGTCAGAAGCTGAATTGTCTTCATATTTCTAATTTCTGGAAGACTCTTCTGCAGTTGAGGTTTCAAAAAACAAACTTTTTTTGTATTTCTGCCTTCAAGACATCCAGGGAAGCTCCTACTGTACGGAGAAGTTTGGAAATCATAAATGGGTGTTTACAGGCACTTTTGTGTCCCAAGGCATTGATTTTTATTAAAACATTTATCTTTTGCTGTATAAAGACATTAAAACTGCCAAGGAAACTGTTTACCATTGTATAATTTATATTTATTACTTTTCAAATTCCTTTATATATTGTATATTTTGTTTTACCCTTTTCCAAGATCCAAAGTTTTCATTTAAAATCCATATAAAAATAACTGTGCTAATTTTGTGTGAATATTATATAGTGTGTGTGTGTGTGTGTGTGTGTGTGTGTGTGCGTGTGTGTGTAATCATATATACAGTATGTATATCAATATCAACAACACAAAAAATGTCAACATTCACAATTAAACCTCAATTATGATTGTTAGCAACCCTTTTCCAACATGATTCTTTCATTGACATACCCAAACTTGCAAGTTTCAAAGAAAACCCAGAGTTTCCAACTTTTAATTACGACATTATGGTGCGCTCAATTCATAAATTTTGACAGGGCTGTAAAGTTCTGCACAAAAAAAATCTACATAATTATCGACTTCCAGAGTTGCGTTTTACTCAGCCGAAAGGATTATTAAGTCACTAAATATTCTCAGTAGGACCTGGGCCTTCTACATATATCATAAATATCTAAGCATATTACTGTCAAATATTTGGCAGGACTCAGTGTGATTGAGTCAAAAAAAGTCCACATTTCAGAGCATCATAAAAGGCACTAGCGATGTGAGCCATCACTGCACCGCAATGCAAACTTTGTAAAAATTCCCTTTGTTTCCAGTGCTATTTTCCATTCTGAACGAGACAATCTTGTACTTTGAACACAAACAAACAAGAGATAGACAGATCGAGAGAGAGAATGCAAATGCATTTCTACCGTGGCAGTGTATTTCGTCTGCATAATCCCCACAGTCGTTGGCTCCGTCACAGATCCAGGAGGGATGAACACACAGAGACGTGGAATTGCAGCTTAGAAACCTCTCGCTTTTGCTGGCGCGAGCACCCAGTTTGTAGTATTCCATGCAGTCTGTGCTATCTGGAAATACACAGAGGACAATGAGACGAGTGTTTCACACATTCTGTGACACGCAAACACACACCATCAGAAGTGCGAACAGGCTAGCGCCTTCACACGTTAATCTTACTACAGCTTTTCTCGTCCGATGCGTCAGCGCAATCGATGATCTGATTACACCAGGATGATGCAGGAATACAGGAACCGTCTGCACAACGTCGCTCGGAAGACAAACATGAGGAATCTGGAACCACAGGGAAATATACAGATGCTCTACATTACCCATAAGACTTTATTTTACTTTGAATTTAATGATAATTGCCCAAAATAGTAAAATAATGTTACACAGTTCAATAACATCATAGTTTAAGAACCTCTAACTTGATTCATTTTAGGTTTCTGAATGTATTTCTGGAGATTTTTGGCTCAAGTTTGAAGGCTCCAAATAAAGCCAGACCCCTTTAAAGCACCAAAATGCTTTAAATGAAGTCAGACCACTTTAAAGCAAATAAAAACGCTTTAAATGAAGTCAGACCCCTTTAAAGCAATCCAAATTGAGATCAGTTTAGTATGTAATGTGAACGCAAAGTGGTATAGATTAACTTCCCTTATACATTTGCATAATTTTAAATTATAAAGAATAATACAATTGCAAGAACATTAAATTTTAAGCAGACAGTGTTTCAAAAATATGTGTAAACAGAAAGTAAACTGAAAGCAGGAAAATGAGATCTTCAAGTCCAGAGATAGTGTGAATGCAAAACTGGTCTATTTAAAGAGATGTAAGTTTGATTTATTTTAGTCGTTTATTTACAAAATCATGTAAAACCAGTTTCTGGAAAGTCATTTCGATTCTGCATTGCTGGCAAGAGAACAACTTTCATTGGCCTTCACAGTAGTATAGAGATCTGTGGTTTGTACCGTCTACATTATAGATGCGTTTCTGCATTAAAGCTTAATGTTGTTATTTAGATGTTCAAACAAGGCAAGAATTCAAGGGTGTATTGCAATTTCTCAAGTTGGGAAGAAAATTGAAAAACTAAGATTCATGGACTGAGCTTGTGTTTCAAATATGTAACAAGAAGAAAAAATACCCACTGTTACAGTAAACTTCATCCGAGTTATCCCCACAATCATTCACGCCATTACAGAAGCGATGGTTGGCCACGCAGCGCTGGTTATAGCATGATTTAAAGCTGTGTCTGCAGTTCCGGTTTTCTAGAGAATGAAAAAGTTGAGAATTAGGCATAAGAATCTACAATAGCAACGTATGTAACTACAGTAATGGCAGTTAAATGAATGGATGGATGGATGGATGGATACAGACAGACAGACGATAGATAGATAGATAGATAGATAGATAGATAGATAGATAGATAATGTGCAATGTAAAGTTTAGATAGAAAAATTATCTGAAAACAACTGCTTTATTTGAAACTATTTTGAAATATTGAAACTATTTGAGAGAGAGAGAGAGAGAGAGAGAGAGAAACAGAGCAGCATTCGGCCTGTCACATCACTCGCACTCATTACGTTTTTGCCAGACTGCTGTAAGCTTGTCTTATTAGCCCAAGTAACAGGAGAACAGGAAGACCTTCTGTGGCTTCCTTCATTCAGTTTAGAGATGAAACCTGAGGGCTCAAACACAGCATCATGCCTGATTGGTTTCTTACCGCAGTACTGCATCTTTTCATCCGACCTGTCTTTGCAGTGCGCGATGCCGTCACATGTCAGTTGGTAATCAATGCATTCCCCGTTTCCACACTGGAACTCAGAGTAGATGTTACAGGAGGAGTTCATGGCTGGAAGACAAGAGTAAAAGAGATTTGTAGAACTGTGATATGCTGTGCTGAAGTAAAGATTAGGGATGTGCATTGACTGCTTGAGTGTGCAACACATAATCAGCAGAGGATTCAAGGTCAGACGTGGCAATGGAGCAAGTTCCATTTGCACTTCTTTTTTTTTTTACACTGTTGGTCTATGTACACAAACTTCAAAGGGATCTCTCTTTGGCCTTTGCATCGAGTCCCCTGTGTTCCATTCCATTCCATCAGATGCACTACGTCTAGCTGTTTGAACACAAAAACACATCTGTGTATAAGCCCTGTAATCCTCTCCAAGCGAGTGCTGACATTGCTGCAATCCCAGACTGAAAGTCACTGTGTATAGTGCCTGTATAGAGCTGTCCTGAATCTAACCATCTAATAATCTAATGTTGTAAAAATTCCAGGTTGATGGATGTTTCAGTATCAAGATCTAGATAGGAGCACCCAGAAGTCCAAATTTAAGGTATCCATTATCTTGATTACTAGAGTAGCAAAACATCTAATATATCTAGATCTAGTCAAAAGTGTCAACTATGCAAATGTGGGGTAAAAACACTAGTATCTAGACTTAAAGGAGTGTATAATACTTTATATCCAGATAGGATCTAAAACTGCCACCCCCTTGGCATTTAATGTGTAGCAAAAATAATTAGACCACAATCTGGAATAAGAATTTACGCCCCAATCTGACACAAGAATTCAGATCACAATCTGGATTTACAATCTATATTCAAATGAATGTAGATTATAATCTGGATGTACCATATATATCATAGTCTGGTTCCAGAATTAATCAAGATAATACTATGGATTATAATCTGAATCTAGATCACATTCTTGATTTAGAATCTATATTCAGAGTAAGGGAAATCTGGATTACAATCTGGATGTACAATTGTTTTTCATAATATGGATCCAGAGCCTAAATTATGAGCAAAACTAATCTGAATCACAATCAGAATTTAGAATCTATATTCAGAGTGAGAATGATTTTGAATTGCAATATGGATGTACTATATAGATCATAATCTGGTACCAGAATTATATATTCAGAGCCAACTTAATCTGAGTCTGGATTTAGAATATGGATCATAATTTGAATCTAGACTAGAATCTTGTTCAAGAATCTATATTCAAAGAATAAGAAAAATCTGAATTACAATCTGGATTTGGAATCTTATTCAGAGCAACAGAAATCTAAATCACAATCTTGATGTAGAATCCAAATCTGAGCCAGTCATTCAATTAGGATAAAGAATCTTTTTAGAGTTCTTACAAGTGCACTAACTGGACCAGTTTGAAGTCATAAAGTTTGTTTGGCCACAGCATATGGACTTGGCCACATTACTCGAAGTATCAGGACATACTAGAAAAACTTGGGGTGAGTGGAAAAAAGTCCAGGAGAATGAGCGAGAGAAACAGAGAGAGAGGGTACAGGACTTACATACACATCTGTTATCATCCAGTAATATCCGTTCCCCTCGGCAAGTACAGTTTACCACACCAAGCGGAGTCAAAAGGCAGAGGTCATGGCACCCTCCATTATTCACACTGCAGGGGGACGACTCACCTGGAAGTAATAAAGAGAAATCCTTGATAAAAAATAAATTACTCATCTTAGAGCATTGCAACAAATTGTGACATCTCTAACTGTTTGACAAGTTTTACATCTTTTTTTTAAATTCACGTGTCCTCTTAATATTTAATTAAAAATATAGCCGCGAGCAGCAATTATCGGGGTTCAAGCGCTTTAAGGCATTTAAGCATATGCGTAAAAAGGTATAATGTTTTAATTAGCAAGCCTGTAACCATCTCAATCATAGATGGAAAAGACCATTTACAGCCAATATAGGCAATTTACCATAGGAAATTTATGGTTTAAAGGTGATGATACACGGGTCAACTTTTTGCAATGTTGCCGGGCAATGTTGCTGAGCCATGTTGCTTGGGCACTTTTCCCATTGAAAATGGTCAACAAATTTCTATCTAAAGCATCCAGATAGAAATTTGTTGACCATTGTCAATGGGAAAAGTGCCCAAGCAACATCGCTCAGCAACATTGCTCAAAAAGTTGCCCTGTGTATCATCACATTGTAAAGCTTTTTAACAGTTATCGAGGTTGAGCCAAAAACCTAGGACTAGCTCACCAAAGTTGTTTTCTGAAATAATCTCCAATATTTAACGATTCGATGGACAGCGGTGATCCTAGAGGCAAAGTTGCTCAGAATGAGTTCTAACGTGCGGTATGAATGCCGTGTGCGAAAAATCACGTGATACACAATCCTTTACACACGTGAAAAATGAGAATGCGCCCCGCCAGTGGCTGATTTCTTTCGAAATTCTCACAGGCCTCTAGGGCTGTGAGTCAAACAGACCCAGCAAGTTTCATTCTGATTGGCCTCCATTAACCTTGTCTGATAGCTAATCTTCATTGGCCAATGGCAGACATGTTTTCTGAGATGTGCCAATGTCCACGCAGACAATCACGACGCCTTGTACAAAGACACGGCACTCTAATTTTCAAGTCAATCGGACTAATGGTGAAGTAGTGCAAGCCATTTTCATGTTTTTTTCAAGTTATAGTGCCACCAAGTGGCCAGTCGCCACGTCCCTTTTCATGCGACCACAGAATGAGCTCTTACAAAGGTGTGCTGAGTTTGGTGAAAATATCTCATTCCGTTCACGGGTTATAGCCATTTTAGTAAAAGTGGCTCTGCCAACTTCAAACGTTTTGGCGGCCCTTAGGGACCGTGAATCGAAATTTCATTTTTTTATTTTTTTTTTTTGATAATTATTGACAATCAGACTCCAGAGAATTTTGCAGCACTGGTTTGTTTCCAATTGTGCCAAAAACCTAGGACTAGTTCCCAAAAGTAGGTTTTTTTAAAAATCCGAAATACTTCGAACGATGAGCAAATCCGTGGGATTCCAATGATATAAGACACTTGAGGCTATGCCTAATGTTTTTTTTTGTGTGTGTGTGTTCTTTTCACCGCTGTAGCTCCCTCGTCAGGCCAATCGGGGCAAGCCTTAGTGACGTTGTAGGCGTATGAGTACTACCAGCCCTCAAAGTTTCAAGTCTCTACGACTTACGTTTTGGTCTGCCAGATCACTTTTAAGGGAGAATGCTGATCCTTGGAAATTGTAACAATTACAATAGGGTTTCAGCGCTACACGCTTGAACCTCTAATATCTTCCTCTCCCTCTTGTAGTGACATCCCTCCTGACCTGTTTACTGGTACGAGAGTGGGACAACCTGTCACATGAAATCGACCAAAATCAAGCACCACCTTCCATTTGCTCTTGTTCGAGAAGCCGTTTCAGTCGGAAATACATCACAATAGGCAAGAAAAGACTATTTCAACTTCCGTTTCATGCCAACTTTAAACAAACCCTACATTTGGCGCCACATTTGAATGTGTAGAAATGTGTTGAATGTGAAGATGGAAAGAAGAAGCATGGACAGTATCTAATTTTGTGTTCCATGGAAGAAAGAAAGCAAGGTGGATTTTTTGGTGAAATTAAATTTATCTTTTTTTTTTTTTTTTTTTTAAATGGGAAAAAAATAAAAAATACTTGATCATTGAAGAAATATTACTACAAAAAATGATCCTTGTATTATTTAGTAATGGGCACAAAACATTTGATGGAATAAAGAACAGTATTATTGAAAGTTATGGGGAATATACTTTATTCACATTGGAAAATTGTGACTGCCTTTAAGAACGCTCTATTCCAAATGCAGCCTAAGGCATCTGACGTCTTTTAACACAACACACTACACCTGGCAGCGCACACAGACCCACGCCCCACACACACACACACGCACACACTCAAGGCTTGAAGGGCACTCTTGCAGTGCCAGTCAGAGGGTTGGGCTCCTCAGCGGGTGTGAGTTTGAACTGTGCTTGGCACAGACTTTGGCATGGAGCGCGGGTCTCTGAACCGTGCCCTATCTACACACACACGGCTGCCAGATTCTAGAGCCTTGGGCCGAGCGTATTCCCCTGCACAAATGGTGAGGATTCAGATGAGTGCATTGGGCCAGCGTCTTTCACTGTTGTGACATGAGGCTTCAGTCCTGGGAGGCTTTTGCTTATTATGGGATGGGGCTTTAAATAGCTTGGACTCATCGATGACTGATTTCTGTTGGCCGGTGATTATAAAGGAATGTTTATTAGTTGGAATTAAAGGAATTGCAGATGGTCCCCACTTTTAAAGGAACAGTTCACAGACAAAGAAAAATGATGTGATTACATTTATTATAAAAGAAAGTCAAAAGGGTGAGAAAGCGATGAAAGAATATTAATTACATTTAACTTTGTCTTAGCAGTTTTTGAGTTATGACTTAAAAAGTAATGACAGTCTGAGCGAATTCCCTTAATAGTATCGTCTGTGCTATATAGATAGGAGGAACGGTGGCCACCAAGGTCCAAATCTCCTAAGAGAGGCCTGAGATGAGAAAATCTCCAATTGTGGTTTAGGATGCCAAGCATCTAAGCTGCTTCCATTAGAGTCCTTTGAAACACTGAGGCTTGAACCGCAAACAAAGAAATGTCTCTATCGAAGCCAAGAAAGAAGCGGAGCGGAAAGTGGGCATTCTATAAATGTGTCACGTACTATAAATTCTGCTAATTCTGTAAATTTCATGGTGCAGTTTTACGTCCCGGGTGAATCGAGTTTGGTTTCTTCGCATTAAAAGATTTGCGCCTAAGGCACTTGAAATGTGTTGCTCCTTGTGAGTTTCAACAGATGCAATTACCAAGCACTGCAGGTATAAGTTTCGTGGTCGGGACACATAAACATAAAAGTCACCATGCTCACTAAACAGAATTTATGTAAATGTACTTCCAGCAGTGGAGGCCAGGCAGGGCATTTAGTAGGATTTTTGTCTGCAGAACCCTAACTCACAACTGAAAATGACATTTAAAGCATGCAAATATATGCACTTATCTTTTTCTTCAATTGTTTTTCAAATATATTTATAAATAAATCAAAAATAAAATTGACTCTTAAAGGGTTAGTTCACCCAAAAATGAAAATTCTGTCATTATTCATTCACCCTTGTGTCGTTCCACACCCGTAAGACCTTCGTTCATCTTCAGAACACAAATTAAAATATTTTTGATAAAATCCGATGGCTCAGTGAGGCCTGCATCGCCAGCAAGACAATCAACACTTACATTGCCCAGAAAGCTACTAAAGACGTATTTAAAACAGTTCATGTGACTACAGTGGTTCAACCTTAATGTTATGAAGCGACAAGAATACTTTTTGTGCGCCAAAAAAACAAAATAACGACTTTATTCAACAATATCTTGTGATGGGCAATTTCAAAACACTGCTTCATGAAGCTTCGAAACTTTACAAATATTTTGTTTCGAATCAGTGATTCGGAGCGTGAATCAAACTTCCAAAGTCAAGTGAACCATTGAAATTTCAAAACACTTATGATGTAACGATGCCTCGTTTACTGAAATCACGTGACTTTCACGCTTCGAACCACTGATTCGATACAAAAGATCCAAATAATAATAAAACCAATCAGGGTCTCATCTCCCATTCCCTTTAAAAGCCAGTCTCGCTCGCTCCATAGTAGAATCGCTATTTACGTGGCGGAATTTGCAAGCGGAAAAACTGAATGCTTCTCTAGTGATGCACGAGGTTAAAGCGCACAAGCAGATCCATCTACGGGACAAGCCGGATTCCAAAGCATTTTTATCTTTATGCACACAACAATAATAGTTTACATTGTAAAACTTTTATTTTTAATATTTGGCATGTTTGTATGCTGCTGCATACAAACATGCCAAACATTACCCTGTGTGTAATAAGCAGAGTGCATGTGTATATTACTAACGCGCTCTTTAAATTTAAAAAATAAAAAATAAAAAATACGCCATTGACTTTAGACCAGGTTTCAGTTGGTCAATGGTGCAGTCTATTTCAGTTGCCTCAAAATAGCAACGCGCCAACAATACAACTGAACACGCTTAATTTTCAGACCAGCACGCCTATGGGCGAACAAATGGGCGCGAGTGCATTTGCTATTTAATGTGCTTATAAACGTATTCAACGTGGTGCAGGACGTAAAAGTGATAACTGCGTCAGGCTGAAACTAGCAAAAAACACTTGCGTCACGCCTGGCATCGGATTGCGCTGGGTGTATAATAGGGCCCATAATCTGAATCGAGAAATTCAATTAATAGCCTTTACTCTGAACACAGAATCTTTCGATTATGTTACTTAACTTAAGGAAATACATCAGCCTTTAATTACTGGATAAGTCTCCTCTGATGATGTAAAGTCACTCATTAATATGATTTGTCTCTGTATTTCTCATACTGTGCTGACATGAATCCATCTTGCCCCACAAAACGTAGAGTCAGCAAAGAACATTGTGACTGCGTTCATTTTATCTGACCCCAATGTCAGAATGTGTTGATTTTGTCCTAGCTTCACTGCGCACCCATCAATAAAAAAAACCCAGTGACTTGTGACGCATCTAACATCAGTGACTTTGCATTGTGTTTGCTGTCATCACAGAGGAAGCATCTCAGACACTTTCTGTTGAATAATACAAACAAGCTTTGTGTGACTAATACAAACAAGACTACAAATCATCTGGTACGTCAACCAAGAAACATGCTCATCTGCTAGTTTTCAAGAACATTTTGTTGGAGAACTTTCTTCGATTCAAGGGTTTTAGAAATATACTACAATAGTTTGTTGTCACAAAACTTCAACTTCAATTCAAGTACATTTGGTTTGAATTCAATGTTAAAACAGTTGCGTCATTTGATAAAACAAAGGAAATGAATTACATACAGCTGTTGGTGTCATTGGAAACAGCAACGATTCCCATCGGTTGATGAGGGATGTCCGCACGGAGTACTTTTGTATTGGCTCCGGTGAACTTATCAGAGCGGATCACAGTCCGCTGTGTCCAGTCGGACCAGAAGATGAAGTCTCTGTAAATTGCCAAGCCAAAGAACGTTCCGGGTCCTGATTTCACAATGACCTACAAATTTAAGAGACAGAATTTAGGTGAGAGAAATAACCTGGCAATAAAAAAAGAAAAAAAAAAGAAAAGGGGGGGCCCTAATAAATATTTCAGGTTATAGACTAACAGTCAAAAGCTTTTGCATGCTTGGGTGAATATATATTTCTAATGACCTTGAATTTCTGACCTAAAGGCTTATGCTTGAAGTACATTTTATTTAATAAATTTTTTTAATAAAATCCCTAAAAGCTAGCTAGCTTTTTAGACAGACAGACAGACAGATAGACAGATAGATAGATAGATAGGGCCCATTGAATGATTATTAAATGATTTTAATCTTGTAAAAATCAATTCAATAACTTTCAAGCACTGGTAATAAATAAAACAAACTGTCTCTCATGCTGTACAGGACATTTCCATCAAGCAGTTTACTTTGTGCACTTCACCACATAGGTGCACAGACCAAAATAAACCACACTGAGTGTCTGTATAGACACACGGGCCTGGCAAGAGCTGAAGGGGGAAACCACCATGACACCCGAAGGACAGCCCTCCTCCATTATCCCTGACATTATAAATGATTAACCCAGATCTGCGGAGAGTGTAAATGGAATCCCTGCCTTAACAGACACGGAATACATCACGCATGGAATCGAGAAGGAAAGTAAGTTGTGGGGAGAGGGTCTGTTCTTCGTGCGCCTGAAGGAATTTAACGGAAATCAGAAATGAATTGATTAAAATCACTCAGAAATGCTGAGATGGTAGAGAGGGGAACGAACGTGGGTTCAAAACACTCAACAAATGTGTGTAATATTAGGCTTTGATAAATAATTAAATGTTAGTCACCAGTTGATGACCACTGAAAACTTTCACTGAAACAACATTTGATTAATATTAAAGACAAGCAAACTGTCATGACTTGCTCAGTGGAAAATGTATCATCATAAGTTTAACAAGTTTCTTTTTCTTCTTCTTCTTTTTTAGAACTCCATATGGTGCAGAAGCCCTGTCAGGCAAGGTTAAAACGATTCCCTGAGTTTGTTTTTTTTTTTCCTGCTGTGTGTGAAAATGAAAAAGGCAAAAAATATTGATTTCTAAAATTCATAAAAAGTGCATAAAAAAGTGAGTAAATAAAAAAAAGCAAATATAGTAGTCAACATTTGAAGTGGATCAAAAAAGTTCATCAAAGTTGTCCTAAGAACTAAGTTTGATGAAAGGTTTTGATTCACTTCAAATGTTGACTACTGTAAATTGAAATAAAACAAAATCAATGTGTCCCCAGTTTGGTTGAAGTCGACACTATAGGTTTGTTTTTTCTAAAAATAATTAAGAGAAAGAAAAAAAATCAAATTTCATTTTTGAGGGTACACAAATTATTATATTTTTTCATGTATAGCAAACATAATAATAATAATACATTTTGGAAAAAAAAAATCATCTTGGCCTGCATGGCTTCTGAAATATGGCGAACAAAGAAAAGCTCAAGTCAAAAAAACAAAAACAAATAAACAGTTCAATACTTCTGTGAAGTTACAGTACAACGTCCACAAAACAAGCCACTGCAAATTCTCCATTGCTGTTTCTGCCATGGATCGCGGAACATACCGAAAGAAGGGGGGGCCCGGGGGGGTGTGATAGAGGGGCGTGGTTTGCAGAACTTCGCACGCTGGATGAGAAGTGCCACGTTTTAAATAAGAAAAACTTAATCCTCCATTATAATGCATTTTAATTGCCCCAAATCATTGTTAATGTAGGCTACATAAAGATTTCATCTTAGTCTGTATTGTACATTTTACATCCTAGTCTGTAAGATTGTACTAGGCTACTTTTTTTTAATATTAGTGCTAATAGTGACCTATAAATTGGATGCCAAATATATTATATTTTCTTTTAAGCTTAATTTATGACTGGATAATCTGTATTTTTTTTTATTTATGTATTTTTTTTTTAGAGATAGAGATCACGGTTCTCCCACGGTTCTTTTAATGTTATAAATGAGTCGATGTATAAATGTCTATAAATGTAATAAATGAGTCTATTAAAAATATTTATTAATTTAAATGAATTAATTATGTAAAATTGAAGTTAAATGAAATTAAAGAATGAAGACTCGTTTCATTCAAAAGTTTTTGAAAGAATTTCATCATATATGTCATCTATATATATATATATATATTTTTTTTTTTTTTTAATCAAGAGTAACACTAGTTTCCAGTAGCGTCTCCCGACCGTAAATTTAGGTAGGGAATATTCTGGGTCTTAGGGCTAGTTTATGATAGCTTAAACATTTTTGCAAGCTTTATATTCTAATCGCTGAACACACGCAGAACACTTTTGGCAGACGTTGCATTATTCGGCCTGAGGATGGCGCTGTAATGTTGATTGACACACACGACACACGTTGTTTTAAACTATTAACTATTAACTAACTATAAACTAAGTTCTCAGTTTTTTATTTGTTACACAATATCGAGAACTCCCCAAAATGATCCCACTCAAATAAGGGAAACATATTTCATTCAAATGAATACGACTTTTAAAAAATAAAAATATATAGGCCTAGCCCTATTATCGATTCCATTTTCACCACAGATTTACATTGGAAAATTGTGGGGCGCTGTAGAGCTGGGGAGGGCTCCGAGACTTATCATAATACATGCCAGCCGGAGACATATGCTAAATGTTAATATCCTGTTCACTTTACGTCCTAAAATAGTCAAGAAAATCCGAAAAATATTCGTTGCAGAATGCTGAACACATTTAAAATTTATTATTGTTTCAGCTTATATAGAGGTCTATGTTTGGATGAATATTTTGGTGGGGCTTTGCCCCACCTGCCCTTACAGACGAGTTGTGGCTGTTAGTTTCAAAGGTAATTTATTTACTCATTTTGATTGCGGATGCCACAATATTGGTGTTTATGTCCGGACAATAAAGTTTTAGCCAAATATTTTGTATGTTTGCAACAAATGAATAGCAATACTGTCAGCTGAAAACACTGTTTGTGAAGCTGTTTCTATGCTGCGCTCTCTGGATCAGCGGCAGCGCGAAAGCAGGTTTAAATTTATATTCCGGCATGATCGTAACTTTAAAGGTTTAATAGACTTCGGAATTGTTGACATTTAGGAATAAGATCGCGAGTGTGTTTGAATCTAGACTGCAATATTTTAATGATTAATCGTGCATACATATGGACCTGTAGCCTATGTATTTTTGTATATCATATTTACCAGACCTCAAAAGTTACCCGGCAGGCGGCCCCCGGTTCCGGGATCCATGGTTTCTGCGATAACCGTATGTAACCCATCAACAAAAAAGAGGTTACACACATTTTCTCCAGCTTTAAGAGCTTTTCACGGTTTCTGCTATTTATTTCAGAAGGCTTCGTGAGCCACACACACCTGTTTTGAAGTGCGGCATTAACCGCTCTTCAGTAACACACACAGACACAGATGTCTCTGAAGGGCCGTCCGTTTGATTGCCAGAGTCTTTTCTGTAATAATAGGCAGCTCGACATGTGGAGAGCGAGACTCACGCTTTAATCCTCGATGACAACATGTCAAACACGTGTTCTCACCCTCTTGCAGTCGAGGCGTCTTTATTCCCAAGTGTTCCTTCGTATGTGTGTCTCTGAGCATTTCTAAAGGTGGGGGAACAGGATGAAAGATGCAGGCAGATACATCTGCATGATGTTCTAATATCAGAGCTGTCATCTCTGCAGGTGAAAACCTCTTTGTGCTCTCTTAAGATCAAAACTTTTCAGCATTGAATTACAGTGGGCAAGAACATGACATTCCTGCTCTGAGCACAGGCTTATGATTCAGGTTGCTTATAAGCAGGGATTATCTAAGATTTGCCACCCAATAATGTGACGAAGTGTAACTCAAAAATAACGTCAACTAGGACAGGTGCAGATAGCTGTTTCTGTTTTATTTAAAGCTATATTGACCCCTTGCTAAACTCTGCCTCTTTCTTACTTACAGAGCATTCCATAGGACTGAATTTCTGTAAAAAAGTTTGATTTTCAGTCAAATGTGCTCATAAAGTGATCAAAATTGTTTGGATATTTTATTTTTAATGCGGCTTGGAATGAATTGCGTTACTGAATAACTTTTTTCTTAAAAAAATCATTCAACTGTAAAGGTAAAAGCTTCATTTGAAAGTGATAACATTAGTGTAACATTTCTTCAACACACTCACTACTTCAGAGAAACTAATTACACAGTAACATGAACAAAAACTGTGAAAACTGCAAATCTAAATTGAGAAAAAAAGGTTTCTCAAAACCAACATTTGAACGTGACAACATTAGTGTAACGTTTCTACAACACATTCACTACTTTCTTTACAGATATTAAATTACACAATAATATGATTAAAAATTTTGAAAACTGGAAATCTGAATTGAAGCAAACAATGCAAAGAGAAAAGTCTCATTTGAAAGTGCTAACATTAATGTAATGTTTTTACAACACATTCACTACTTTCTTCAAAGAAAATATTAAATTAAGCAGTAACCTGATTAAAAATTAAAAACAGCACATCTAAATAGAAGCAAATGCTTCTCACGGCCAACTGCAAAGACAAAAGACCTTGAAAGTGATAACATTAGTGTAACGTTTTTACAACATATATTATTCACTACTTTGCATTAACGATTAAAAACTGAAAACTGCAAATCTTAATTGAGGCAAATAATTCTCACAGTTAACCACAATGAGAAAAGGCTAATTTGAAAGTGATAACATTACTGTAACGTTTCTACAATGCATGCACTACTTTAAAAATTGATTATGTAGTAACATGACTAAAAATGGAAAACTGAAAATTTGAATTGAATTCTCAGTTAACTACAAAGTGAAAAGCTTCATTTGATAGTGATAACTAACACATTCACAACTTTCTTTAAAGGGGACCTATTATGCAAAATTCACTTTTATAAGGTGTTTGAACAACGATGTGTGTCCGCAGTGTGTGAGAACAACCAGCTTATAATGGTAAAAATCCACTCACTCATTATTTTTTAAATAATTCCCATAAATCAAAAGCAGTCTGTTCAAATAAGCTGATTCAGATTCCCCCCTACAATCTTAGGGAGAAGCCCCGCCCACAGCCAGTGACGATCTACCCAGTGGTGTAAAGTATTTGAGTAAATAGAATTAGTTACTGTACTTAAGTATCTTTTCGGCTACTTTGTAGTTGTACGGAGTATCAAAGAGTTTTAGCAACTTTTACTCTCTACTTGATTACATTTTTGAATAAGTAAATGTACTTTTTCCTCCAGTACATTTGTGAGTGATGCAATTACACATTACATTTTGCATGGCACCTAACTTTTTCTGCAGCAGTTTGTTTCTGCTATAAGGAAGTGATATCGCCATCTAAGAGCATTGAAGGTACTAAATCTTGTGCGTTTTGCCTTTACTCGCCCAAACTTGTCAACAAAGTTAAAAGTTAAAGCAGGTAGTTGCTGAATGTTTGGTGACTGATTTATAAGATGAGGACATGACTGCAGCCGGTGATGAGGCCGAAATCAGCTCATCCAGTGCAAGTAGGCTTTGACTAGTTAATTTTACTTAACATTATTTTATTTATCCGCTATATTGATTAGACCTTTCTGAAGGATATTGGTTTATTGCCTTTTCGTGCACTTGATCTTAACTGAGACTTGAGAGTTTGTAGAAGTTTAAGAGGCTGTTGTGTCGACCTCAGTTTTATTTTGATTTTAAAAAATAAAAATGATATCTCATCTTACAAATCAACTGTTTCTTATTTTCACTGCATTTCTCTTAGATGTTGAGGACTAAGTGCATCTTTGAGCTTACATTTAGTACGAGTAAGTACTGTTAAAATCAGATACTCTAAGACTTTTACTCAAGTCATATTGGAATTGGTGACTTGTAACTTGTAATGGAGTCATTTTCATGTGTACTTTTACTCAAGTATGGTTTTCATTTACTCTCTACACCTATGGATCTACCTTATTAGCATAGACACAGCCCTGAGTGAGAAGCACAGAGTCCGCCATTTCTGTATCCTCACTGCAGCAGCTGGAGTTTTACAATGTCTGCAGCAAGAGGCATTACAAGTGCGTTTTGGGATGTACTAATGCACGTTAGAGTCTTTTTTTTATATACTGTCTGCGTAATTCAGAAATGCATTTATTATGCACAGTACAGTCAGATGACACATGACTGAACATATAAGGCTTGACACCGCTACTGACAGTTTCGGACATTTTCAGTGCGTGAGATTGTCCTGTTTTGTTGTAGCTCCACCTTGTTCTTGAAAGGTGGCTGCATTTTTGCTCACCCCCAAAAAGTGGCACTTTTAACATGTTATAAAAACTGATCTGTGGGTTATTTTGAGCTAAAACTTCACATACACACTCTGGGGACATAAGAGACCTTTTTTACATCTTGTATATAGGGACAAAACAGGTCCCCTTTAAAGAAATTGTTAAACTACACATGATTAAAAACTGTGAAAACCACACATCTGAATCGAGACAAGTAAACCAGTAAACATCAATGCCTTATTTGAATGCACTTACAAGTGATAACTGTAACATTTTTACAATGCATTCACTATGCTACTGTTAAATGTAGGGAAACTAGAGGAGAACAAGGAAAAGAAAATTCATGTTTTCTGGAACACTTTGAAAAGTTGTATTTACAATTCCATTGGGTGATACAAGTAGCTCAGAAATTGCACACTTTACCTTTAAGAAAGCAAATAGGGTCATATTTCATGTGTTTTGTTAAAGTTTCATAAGGAAAAATCCAATTTGCATGATTAATTTTGAACTCCTGGGAATCTGAATGTGTGGCTCAGACTATGTACATTGAAGATCCAGTGCGTGTCATTTCCTCTAGAGGAAGTTTGAAAAGGCTACGGATCTGTCACCAGTAACCTAGATGGCACTACCTCCTACAGCGTGCTCTGGCAGGATCCCGCCTCTCTATCCTCTGTATCTGTCTAACACACAAGAAAACAAATGTTCCTTTTGTTCGCCCAGATCAATTTTCACCTTTTAATAGCCTAGCGAGCAGATAGTTTCATTAGATGGCTAGGAGCTGTTTAGTGAGCCGCGGCATTGTGGCGGTTGTCAAACCCTCTTACCTGTGGTTCCTGGCCCTTGTTGGAAGCAGGTTTGCTTCGAGAGTTAATAACAACTTATTTTAGCTTATTCAATTAAAATAATTGAAATAACTCTGTAAGTTGTAAATATGTTCTTTTACTAAATAAACTGTTAACGGTCATGGCGTGAAAAACCTAATTTGCCTTGATCTTTTGACATATAACAGGTCTTTGTACCATTAAAATATCCTGCAAGTTTCATAGCTTAAAATGTCCTCCTCATTATTAACAAAGCATTTTTTAATCAAGCTCCAAAAATGGTTAGTTCTGATATTGCAGGATATGTGATGTCACACGGGCAAATATATTTGTATATGACTGCCTCCAGAGCAACATCATCAACCCACAGGCCCCATAATTTTCATTTTTGGGTGAACTAACCCTTTAAATGCTGAAATGACACTGCTACCTTGATTTAACGATGCTAGGACCTTTTATTCTGTCCTCCTGGCGAGAAAATTTTTGATTTCAAGAGACAATTGACAATTGTATTGAACCCAAGCGACCTATATTCAGTGGATGTCCTCCTTCAATGTCTCACCTCAGCAAAACAGAAAAGCTTTACAAAGGCTGAAAGATGTTTCCACCGCTCTTAAAACACAGCCTCTACTTCAGCTAATGCACTTCCATGCATTTTTCAAAAGTCACACAAAGCGCCTTCATACTCACGTATCTGTGCGAGCCGTCGTAATCACACCTCTCGATGTGCCCGAGACTGCCGTCGGAAAAATACAGCTTTTCGGCTTTGTGGTCGATGGTGAGTCCATTAGGGGTGATGACATCCACGCTAACAATGACTCGGATGTTCCGGCCAGTTAAGGTCGACCTCATGATGCTTGGCCTCTGCTCATTCCAGTTAGTCCAAAACATCAGGCTAGAGGATTGCAAACACATGTCACATCAAACTATTTCTACAATAAAACTGTGAGCCTAAAGTACTTGGAGACTTAAGTCACTAGCTATGTTTCCATCCACCTATTTTTATGTGCGTTTTGGGATATCGGATTTAAAAAAAAAAAAAAACACTGGATGGAAATGCCAAGATGCACATACATTCTAAAAATGCAAGTACTTTTCTCAGGACTAAACAAATTCATTCTTCAAATTTGACAAATTTAAGACATAAATGTTGGCTGTGAATGCCGCAATAAAATGACACATTTCGCATTACAAAACAGAAGAAACAATTACGAGTATGATCAATAGCGTTAATCATAGGTAATTTTTTTTTATAATTCATTTGATTAAATTAACATGTTAAACTGACAGCCCTACTTATTATACATGACAGAAACAGGACTTTTCATAAGTGTATGATCAGTTGCGTTGTTTTTGTGCATTTTTGTAATCAATTAATCTTATCAAATTAACATGTTAAACTGACAGCCCTACTTATTATATATGACCAAAGTCACCCAATCTAAATGTCATTACATTAAATACTATCAAACTTAGAGGCATCTGCTAACAAATCATGCTAGTGCTTTTCGCGGAACTAACATCACTTTTCTAAGTCATTACATCTTTAAATTTGTGACATTTCAGACTTAAACGTTTTCTTTAAATGCCATATTAAAATTTAAAATTTTGCATAAAAAACAGAGGGTCTTCTAAAAATAAAATGTACACCCTTGATGCTACACTACACTATGCTAATAGCCTCATTAAAAATGTATTCATCTGCAATTATAATCAAAAAGGCTACAGCCTAATAGCATCAGCCCTTTTTCTTTTAACATGGCAGAAAAAGACTAGTCCATTGAAGGACGAAGCATGTCCTTGTGTTTAAGACGAGTGTGCTAGCTTGGTATGTGACGTGACGGCACCTTGCAGTGTCAGCCGCTAGTGCTGGCGTGTGACTCCTAGCTGTGAACTACTTTGGCAGCTTTTGGATCGGTGGGACTTCTTGCTGACAGCAGCAGTCATTTATTGCTGTGGTAATGTTCTAACAGGCTAATGCGGTGACTGCTACAGTCCAACTAAGTGTTGTCAAGGTATAAAATGGTGAAATGTTCCTTCGAGAACAAACAGCTATGGATAAAATATAGCTTACTGTGCTTTAAACCATTGAGAATTACATAAGAAATATGAGAGTTTGCAGAAACCACCTTCCTATAGTGAAGAGAACACCTGTAGAATCCTGGTTAATCCTGTTTTACTGTGTAAAACACAGTAAATGATCCTGCATGTGTATAATCATACACCTGAAGAACACAAGCTTACATTAGCATAGCATTGTTTACCCTTAGCAATTTGACAAAAGCTAATGCTGGCATTGTCATTTCGTATCTATATAAATCAATTTTCAAGCATCAAAAGTCAGACATAAATAGGAATATCCCACATCTGACTTTGAATATAATTTAAATTAGCATAAAATGGCAGGAAATGCTGAAGTCAATTTAAATGCAGATGATTGAGGCACAATCACAATCTCTTTCATAAACTCAATTACTCTCAAAATATCTTATAATTCACAATCAAGGGTTGTCAACTGGTGTTTAACAAATATTTACTGTGTAAAACACAGTAAATTATCCTGTTCATATTCATACACCTGAGGAACACAAGCTAAAGTTAGCATAGCATTGTTTACCCTTAGTAATTTGGCAATTGTCATTTTGTATTTATTTATATACATCAAGCATTAGGCAATGGAAAGTGTCAAAAGTCTGACATAAATAGAAATATCCCACATCTGACTTTTTTGAGAAGACTGAGGCATATTCAAAGTAAATAAAGTAAATGTATCTTTCATAAGCTCAATTAGTCCCAAAATATCTTGTAATTCATGATCAACGGTTCACAACTGGTCAGTCATGACCCAAAATCTGTCTGATTTCAGAAAGCAGGAATCTAAATGCTAAATTATCTAAATAAATCTAAATAATGCTTAATGCAATTAACAACAATCACACATAGTAAGAATAACAAAAAATATAAGTTTACCATCTTTTGAAGAGGAAAAAAAAAAACATCTTTTCGTTGTAGATGTCAAAAGTTATGTCCGTTCAATCAAACTTTGTGGCACAATTTCATCTAGATTAGCAAAGTTGTGCTGTTTATTTTAATGTGAATGATCAGTTCAGCAGCTTATAATAATATTAATACATTTACTTCAATATATACATTTGATTTCTCTTTTGTATGGATCACACTTGATGTCTAATGTAAAACCTATTTAAAAATCACTGCGCTAGATAACAAGAGGATCAAACAAAAAGGCCAATCGTGAACAGTTCAGCAAGGCAGCAATTTGCGCAAGCAGAAAAAAAGTAAATGCATAAATGTGCAACTTAATTAATGTTTTCTCATTTGAAAATGAAAGGAAAATGGCAGACTGAGATCAAGTTTGGAGATTAATATCACATTTGCCATGAAGCTCTGTAGCACAGGTCACAATGTTTTCAGATCTGAATATTTATAAAGCTCATAACTCACTGATGTAAAATTAATACTCCGTATGTGGTATGATGCCTAATTACTATGAAATAATTAGAGGATCCCTCCCTTCATCGACCTTTTGGAAAGACACCCATCAAAACAAATTTATCAACATGGGTTATTTTGAGGAGAGGTGGAGTCCAGAAACATTTTGACATTTGACATTTATTTTACTTTAATGAAAAGTACATACTTTTGGACTTGCAAGCAAGATAAAAACCCTTGTAATCACTGAACAAAATATACATTTAACTGCAGAAGCAATCAGCTATGAAAATTACATCCAACTGGCTTTATTTTGGTGAAAAAGGGAGTACTAACTAAAATAAAATAAAAAAAGTTGCTTTCAAAAAGTCAAAGGTAAACTTTGTGACTTACTTCTGACATTCATCCAGAGTGAGGACATGCGGATGGTCCTCTTCGGACAGAGACACCACTGTGTCTCTGTTGAAGGCGTTTGGTCTGGTCTGGTCAACGTTGTGGCGGGTGACGGTGGCTGTGGTGGAGCTCGTCCAGTAGAGAACGTCCCAGCCTCGATGGTACGCCAGTCCCTCCACAGATCCGACATCTACAGAAGGGGACACCACATCAATGCTTAAAGCTCAAGTACTCTAAAGAAACGTGCAGACGATGACCTACACCTTCAAATTGCTTAAGTTACTATACACACTTTATTCACTCTACACTTTTAAGTGATAAAATGATTTTCAAACCTTCTATCATAAAAGATATCTAAAAAGAAGCAGTGAAATCCACAAAAATGCAACCGGTTGATCTGAAGGCCATAAAACCGGATGGCAGGCAACAAACTCCACAGGTTCTTTCAGAAGCGATTCAGAAACAAGAAAAACAGACAGATGGTTGATGTGAAAAACAGTTAGGTGTCAGAAAAGGTCAAGATACATTGTGGAAATCTACGTCAATACTAAATCGATACCTTAAAAAATACACCTTTTTAGCTCTTCAAAACACTGAGAAGTGCTTGACTGTGTGTGTGTGTGTCTATCATTTGATATAATACATAATGTACATGTGTGTATATATCTATCATTTGATATAATACATAATGTACGTAAGTTGATCGTTTACATTATGTATTTTGACAGTGTTGTTAAAAAAAAACATAAAACAATAAACAACAATACAGTTCTGCTTAGGGCACCCATTTGGCCAGCAGCGGCCCTGTGTGTATGTATATGTATATATATATATATATATATATATATATATATATATGCGATATGGCCGTGTGATATGGCTGTGATTTTATTTTTAGAAAACCAATGCTATTGGTCACCCTTTACACCTGTATGTGGGTTTTGCAAATATTTAATGAATAAAAAGGATTTTACAAAAGTCAACAAAACCTAGTAACTCGGATCCTCAAACTGTCAGTCTAACCTCATAAATCCGCCCCACCTCTATCATGAATGAAGTGTCACATGCAGTTTGGAGATCTCTGCTTGTTTGCAATGCAAAGGTAAATAAAGATCTGATGTTTGGAAGAAAAAAAATGTAAAGAGTTTTCTTTGCTCAACAAACACTATGTCTATAAAGGCTAATGTTTTATGTATTTGAAGAGCAGAGAAGAGTCTTTGTCTGATATTTCCCGTCTAGTTGTAGCCAATATGCTATGCTAGAGGATGTAGCCTTAATATTAAATTATCAAATTTAATATAGTACAATTCGACTTGCTCTGGAACAAGTAATAGGTTAATAAGACCAAAGATTGCCTGTTTTGTGTAACCAAAATGAATTGTCTCATGTTTAACCACTATAAGAGCAAGCGGCAAATCCCCAAAGCACTGGCCGAGATGAAGCTGTCCTCAGCGTGTACACGACCCCTGAACGGCCGCTGACGGCCTGGAGCTCGCATTTCCAAAATAGGCGCTATGAAGTCACAAATTTCAGGTCTAAACAACTACATTCTCGCCTAAAAAACTCTTAAAACTACAGTTTGTGTACAGTAAGTGTAGTATTCGCAAAAATTACGGTGGATTTGCTCGGTCGCCATGACGGTCGCTTCAAGCGGAGTGATCACTAGAATATCGTCAATCAGATTCGAGAACCAGAAAGAACTGGTGTGTATGTATATATATATATATATATATATATATATTTTAGGGCTGTCAATAGATTAATTTTTTTAATCACGCACCCTTAAACGTGATTAATTGCGATTAATCGCACATTTATCGTGAAATTAAGCATACACCATTTATCTTCTTTAACACGTCCATTTTGACATCATTGCCTATATCCAGCAAAGTAAACCATCAGATTGAAGTGTGATTTTCAAAAAAAAAAAAAAAAATCAGTTTTTTTCAAGGTAAATTTAGATGTCTTTCCAAAAAAGGACACCAAATAACCAAATGATATGATTTCATATAATTCATACATTTATGTACATGTAGGCTACACCAAAGCACCCATAAAAAAAAAAAAAAAAATCACAGCAAAAAAACGTTTCAGAATTCAGTGTATGTGCAACAGCAAAGAGCTTGTTTACATATTAGACAAGTCAAGTCGCGATACTGAACAGGACCACATGGAGATGCCAAAAAAACCCTAAACCAACCGCCTTGACCTGCACATATAGCCTACTAAAGTACACAGCAACATACACAGGACAAATCCAAACATTATCCTGAATGTGTGTGAAAACAACGTGAATGTACTGAAATGTGTCTGTGCATAAATACAATGTGCGATCAGAGAGCGCTCATACATGATTTGTTTGTGCATCAATATAACAGACTCACGCGTGCTTCTGTACATCACCGCAATCGTCCTTGCTTTGATTGCAATCCTCATCCATCAAAACTTTCATAGCAAGAAGCTGGTTTGCTTTATCCAGCTGAGAAACAGTTTTCATATCATCTGGCCATACAGCAGTGGGATGTTTCGACGTTCCGTTCAGACAGGAACAGCGCGATGCGGGAGAGCTCGCGCTCTTCAGATACAATGACACAATATGACAGAGTTTGTGTTTTAAAGCGAAATGAATGATTCTCTCTGCCATCTCTGATATAATCAGCATGGACTTTAAGATCATCTAACTGCGTGATGTAAATTACGTTATGACGCAATTTCACATTCTTCTGTAATTTTTTCACGTTAAATGAGTTAAATTATTTTAGTGCATTAAGGATTTTGAATTAATTGCATATATATATATATATTTTTTTATATATATTTTTTTTTTTTTTTTGTTTGTTTTTTTGTAGTAATTTGTTCAGTAATTTATTTACAGTAGCCTAACACACCCGCCCACTATTTGGGATAACAAACTGTTTAGGCCTACAGTAAAATGAAAAAAAGAAAAATCACTTAAATGAACATCATGCCTTAAAGGGATAGTTCACCCAAAAATGAAAATTCTGTCATCATGTACTCCCCCTCAAGTTGTTCCAAACCTGTATGAATTTCTTTGCTCTGCTGTACACAAAGGAAGATATTTGGAAGAATGTTTTTAAACAAGCAGATCTCGCCCATGTTTTTAAAACTGAGAGTAAGTATTACGGTACAACAGTAATGTAAACAGCAGAATTTAAAAGATACAGACAGTTGAGGTACTGTTTTTGAAACATTAAAAAAAAAAAAAAAGTACTCTAGTGCTGTATTAGCGTACTCTAGGTCTTTGACTTTGAATATGAACTTTGCTTTCACTTCAGAATCTTGGTAGTCCGTTACTGAGGCGGTGACAGTCATTACACACAAATTCAAAGTGTCTAACAGTCTGGACGCATCGACGGCGCTCGCGCTCTTTTAAACTCATAAGCTGGCAAATGATCTATCCAGAAATAACGCTGATCGACAGAACACGTTTATTTTTAGAATACATTACAATCAATCCAAAAGAGATGATGACAACTCGCACACCTATATTATGAACTGCACTTCTTTGCGTGCCTGTTTCAGCCTTTCGCTTTGCAGCCCACGAAGGATGTTCGTTTCGGTGCAATCATAATTCAATGACTTAAAATCAGTCAGCTGCAGAAAAGATGCATTTTTGTAACTTTTTTTTTTTTTATGTATTCAGAAGGTGGGACCCACTTTGATACGTGACAATAGTTGGTTTCATTACAGGTGAGAGTCACTGTGAATTCAACTATATCCAATGGAAAAAGAGCCTTGTTTTTTGCTAGGGGGATGTTACGGTAGTGGAGGCCCCTCCTCCATGGCCGAAGCCCTGGGCAACTGCCTGCTCTGCCTATAGGTAGCGCCGGCCCTGGGTATGTGTCAAAGTAACATCCACATGGAGGCAGGACCCAAGGTTTCCCAGCACAAGATTGCCCAAAGCATCACACTGCCTCTGCCGACTTGTCTTCTTCCCATAGTGCATCCTGGTGCCATGTGTTCCCCAGGTAAGCGACGCACACGCACCCGGCCATCCACGTGATGTAAAAGAAACCATAAGACCAGTCCACCTTCTTCCATTGCTCCGTTGTCCAGTTCTAATGCTCACGTGTCCACTGTTGGCGCTTTCGGCGGTGGACAGGTCAGCATGGGCACCCTGACTGGTCTCAGCTATGCAGCCCCATACGCAACAAACTGCGATGCACTGTGTATTCTGACACCTTTCTATCAGAACCAGCATTAACTTCTTGAGCAATTTGAGCAGCAGCAGCTCGTCTTGTTGGATCGGACCACACAGGCCAGCCTTCACTCCCCAAGTGCATCAATGAGCCTTGGCTGCCCATGATCCTGTCGCCGGTTCACCACTGTTCCTTCCTTGGACCACTTTTGATAGATATTGACCACTGCAGACCGGGAACACCTCACAAGAGCTGCAGTTTTGGAGATGCTCTGACCTAGTTGTCTAGCCATCACAATTTGGCCCTACACTTCCCTACGCTTGCCCATTTTTCCTGCTTCTAACACATCAACTTTGACAGAATGTTCACTTGCTGTCTAATATATCCCACCCACTAGGTGCAGTGATGAAGAGATAATCAATGTTATACACTTCACCTGTCAGTGGTCATAATTTTATGCCTGATCAGTGTGTGTATATATATATATATATATATATATATATTAGGGGTGTCAACATTAACGCGTTAACACATGCGATTAATTCAAAATCCTTAACAGGTTAAAATAATTTAACGCATATTTAACGCAAAAAAAAATTATGGAAGCATGTGAAATTGCGTCATAACGTAATTTACGTCACGCAGTTAGATGATCTTAAAGTCCATGCTGATTATATCAGAGATGGCAGAGAGAATTATTCATTCCAGTGTCTGTTTTGCTTTAAAACACGAACTCTCTGTCATATTCTGTCATTATCTTTGTTTAAACTAAACTCATTTAAACCATGACAATATAAACGTTCATCCGTAAGATGCGAAAGAGAACTCGCGCGCTCTGTGAGGAGATTTGTGTGTGCGCTCATCCGAAGCGCGTTCATGGAGAGCCTTCTTGTCTTATACTCTCGAGCAAATTCTCTTTCAAGTCTTGCACCTAAACGGACAAATTCACACAAAATTATGTCAGCATGCCCATCTTAGCGACTATCCTAACAAACATAGTAGGTTATGTTTGTTATGAGACAGACAGTGCATGTGTATCAGTCTCAGTGTACTGGATCTTTGAATTATGTCTTAAAGGGACAGCAGTCTAATATTCCTGCTCTCTGTGTTTTATGTTAATCAAAAGACGAAGAAATCACTCTTGACTGAAATGCTTTTGTAACTTAATGTTTTTCTTTATTTAATTATTCAAAGAATTTATATGCAGTTATTTTATATTTGATTACTTTGTTCAATTGCTGTACCTGAAAACTATTGTTAGATAGTTGAAAAACCTGTAAAGCATTGTTAATTTTTTTTATTTATTTTTTTTATGGGTGCTTTAATGTACATAAATGTATGAATTATATTAAATCATATAATTTAATTATTTGGTGTCCTTTTTTTGGAAAGACATCTAAATTTACCTTGAAAAAAGCTGAAAAATACAGTTTTGTGAAAATCACACTTCAATCTGATGGTTTGTTGGATATAGGCAATGATGGCAAAATGGACGTGTTAAACAAGGTAAATGGTGTATGCTTAATTTCACGATAAGTGTGCGCGATTAAAAAAAAATTAATCTATTGACAGCCCTAATATATATATATTGTCGTGGTCAAAAGTTTATATACTGTAAACATCTGCAAAATATTAATTATTTTAACAAAATAAGAGGGATCATTCAAAATGCATTATTTTTTATTTAATACTGTCATAAATAAGATATTTGAAGATGTTTACATTTTTCTTATTCTGCTTAAAGATCATACCTAGGGGATTTTTCTGAAGAAAGTTGGGCAGTTTAACCGCTCACCTTGATTGCGCGAATGTAAACTTTGGACCACAGTTTTGCAGGTGAGAAGAGATGTTATATAAGGAGTGCATGGAGTGCCACTTCAAAAAGGAGCAAAAAATAGATAGATAGAAGTTTTAAAAAGTTTTGAAATAACACAATGGCGCAGTAGTTGAATTAACAGTCGTCTCATGTATTGGCAATATGTAACCATATCATGTACGACCCGGCGCATAGTACAGTGCATTTTTATGACCTGCTTGGGTTTTTTTTTGTGAAAAACAAAATCATGCATTGATCAAACAATCATTCAGTCTTTTTGATGTTGCAACTGCATAATGCAGGAGGAAAAGAAAAACAGCTTGTTTGAGTTTATCACACTGCAACCTGAGTAGCATCTTTTTAGGAGCTTTGCAGAAATATTTCAAAATGCAGTTCCTTATCCTCATAACCCCCCTACAGCCTGACAGTTAAAGTGACTGGCACGAATAGGAATACACAAGCTCTGCTAGATTACTTGCAGTGAACACAACCAGGACTTAATAAGCGTAAAGGAGGACACCAACTGCGCTGATGAAGGACAATATGACATTGGGCATTTCAGAACCAGCACAATAAATTGCTTTAGAACATTTGCCATTGACTGTAAGAAAGAAAAATTGCAAATATGGTCACTATCGTAAAATAAGTCTTTCTCCAAGACAGCAATGAGGTAAAATAAAGAGCAAAATGACACTTAAATCTCCTGCTTTTCTGAGAAAAAGCCCCCTGTAAAATCATATGCGTCTCCTCTAGAGCTCCACAAGAGATCTCAACAAGCTCTGTTACAAAACTGTTTGCAGGTTTGTTAACGTCTGCAATCCGTCATGCTGGGTAAACACTTCAAGTCAATGTAAATTGCCTTTGCAACCATTTAAGTTCTGTACTGCACAGAAACAGAATATTCAATGGTTGCTGTTTGATTAGCATGAATTGGCTGGTATAAAAATATATATATATTAGAGCTTTTATATTAATATTAGGGTTTATCTTATATTAATATATTATTTTTTTATCTAATTAATTACATTGATTAATTAATCTAAATAATGGCAAATTAATCACACATCAAATTTGCCTGAGAAATTCAAAAAGTCATTATTGTGTAAAGCATCAAATAAACATTACAAAAAGTAGATTCAGAGGGAAATATTTTATTTGATTCAATATAGAATTTATTACACAAACTTTTGATGACTGAATTTTATTTATTTTTTTTATTTTTTTTGGGTGAACTATATCTTTTTATTTTTGTATTAATATGGAAATATGATATTTTTAAATGAAATTATACTCTAAATGAGAAACTAAAACTGCCAGTAGGTGGCGGTAAATGTCTAATTTATTCCATTTGTTCAAACAGCTGATTCATTCAGGAGTGAAGTATTGTGTCTAAAATAACACGTTAAAAAGACGTCTGAAGGCCAAAAAACTGGACAATAGCTTTAAAATCTCTCCTTGTCATCTCTATCATCACTTTCTTTTTTTTCCTCTCAGTCTCCTGTCTCTCCCCTCCTAAAGCTGAGCTTTGACCGATAGTCTTTTTATTTTCATCTCTATTAATGTAATTTAATTTAATTTAATTTAAGCTAAGTTTATTAAATTAATTCACAATATGTGCATTTATTATTAATCATATACCTAATATATGATGAAAACAGCTTCGTTATTGTTTCTTGACCCCTCACATGGACAGTTATACCACTACTAATTATTACATGAATTACGTAAATTATAACTACTATTCAAAAAGGCGAAATCAGACTGAAGTTTATTAGTTTGCATCCCTGATTTTTTGTGTCAGTTGTTTAACATTTCAAGCATAAAACAGTTATAAAGAAATGGGTAGTTTAGCTACTTACATCTTATCTTGCACTTTATGACCGCTAACTGAAGCGCCGCGCTGGAATTCATGCTCAGCAGATTCCGTGAACATAAAGCCTATTTTGATTTGACTGGTCATCTCAAATAATTTTGACAGACCGCTGACAGCTCAGATGAGAAGGTCAGTTATCTTGGCGCTGTGCAATATCCTTGCTAAATTATGCCTATATATATTAAAGGCACATTATGGGTTAGTATTCTCCTCAGTATATATTTAAGTAATTAAAGGGGTCATGAACTGCATTGCTTTATTGTTTTATAATGTTTCCTTGGGTGCACTTACAATGTTAGTATGCTTTTTACATTAAAAATTGTTATAATTTAGAAAAAAAGGCATTTTTCCTACTCTGATTTTAGCCCTCTGATTTGAACGCTCTGTTTTAAGGGGCGTGTCTGCTGTGAGACTTCAGTGTAAACGCCCACTGCTGTGATTGGCTAACATCTTTCCATTTGAAAGAGCTAAGTATTACTCTCTCAAAAACTTTTAGCACATTTTTACTATTACAGCTCTCAAGGTTAACTAATCGTGAAAAGTGTTACATTACATTTAGATCTATGGCATTATATTTAGATTGTGGCATGAAAGGTTGCAGTGATGAACAGCCGATCACAGACATGTTGTTGAGAGCATGAGAGCAGCGATCTCATCATTGCAACTCAATTTATGCACACTAATGAATGCTTTCATCGTAACTAGCAGTGCAATGAGATTTGTTGAATAAAATGGGAGTTTTGGCGTGAGTCCAGAACTCAGTCTTATAAACTTTGTGTTTGATTGACAGCTCCAGCGATTGCAAAGGAAGCGTTCTTTGATCGCTTTCTTTATATAACCTAATCAACATTTAAATAACAGATTATTTTCATCCTAATGAGAGAAACAATGTGAAATTGACCATTTAGTCACTGGTTTGATTTACTGACACATAGACAAAAAACATCTGAATGTACATGAATCATTACAGATCAGGCATTAGAATTGACACAGTTACTTACATGTTGTTGCATTACTGTCAACTCCATATCGTAAAAGTCTGTTTGCAAAGCCTGTGCAGAAATGCGATTGATTTACCAAAGAATCCACAGTGAAATCCCGAATACAAATAAATAAAGCTCAACTGAGACATTCACATTGTTGAAAATAAACAGCCATATTCCTAGCATTAGGATCCTTTGAAAGGTAATGTTATTTTTGTCCTGTATCTTCTCTCCTCCTCATCTCACTAACACGCCAGTGGGGCGGGGCTACTGTTGCATGAAGCGGTGTTTCACCTATCTAAGTCATAGATAAGCACATTCCAGGATCAGTCATTAGCTGGGCCTGGTGTCAATGAAAGCTTTTATTGGAATAACCAGGAGGTTTTCAGTTCTGAAAGGATATTCTTATAGTACGATGACCTCTTATATATCAAAAGCTCAGGGAAATGTTAATTTCTCAATTCATGACCCCTTTAAATTTTAAATTAATGTAAACATGTGATTAGTCGAGTAATGGCATATATATATATATATATATATATATATATATATATATATATATATGCAGCAATGCTGGCAGCACTTATATGTCTATTTCCCAAACACAACCTCTGGATATGACCCTGAGCATGTGCACTCAACTTCTTTGGTCAACCATGGCGAGGCCTGTTCTGAGTGGAACCTGTCCTGTTATGCATAACAGGACAACAGGTATACAACTGCTGTATGGTCTTGGCCACCGTGCTGCAGCTCAGTTTCAGGGTCTTGGCAATCTTCTTATAGCTTACGCCATCTTTATGTAGAGCAACAATTCTTTTTTTCAGATCCTCAGAGAGTTCTTTGCCATGAGGTGCCATGTTGAACTTCAAGTGACCAGTATGAGAGAGTGAGAGCGATAACACCAAATTTAACACACCTGCTCCTCATTCACACCTGAGACCTTGTAACACTAATGAGTCACATGACACCGGGGAGAGAAAATGGCTAATTGCGCCCAATTTGGACATTTTCACTTAGGCAAATTTACACTGTTATACAAGCTGTACACTCACTATTTTACATTGTAGCAAAGTGATTTTTTTTTTCTCAGTGTTGTCACATGAAAAGATATAATAAAATATTTACAAAAATGTGAGGGTGTACTCACTTTTGTGGCCAGCAGTTTAGACATTAATGGCTGTGTGTTGAGTTATTTTGAGGGGACAGCAAATTTACACTGTTATACAAGCTGTACACTCACTATTTTACATTGTAGCAAAGTGATTTTTTTTTCAGTGTTGTCACATGAAAAGATATAATAAAATATTTACAAAAATGTGAGGGGTGTACTCTCTTCTGTGAGATACTGTACATACATACATACATACATATACACACTTCGGGCTCTAATGAGAGTTATGTAACACTGCTGAGACATGCGTGTTGCCTTGGAAACATTTCCTGTATATACTATTATGTGCGTCAAGTCATCAGGCCCTGTCTGCGATCCATCACCTTCCTCTGGCTAACAATGACAGATTTCCCCCTGTGGAGACGCAGCATTGGCATCGCTGTCTCTCAGTCTTTCTCTAAATGCCTGAAGGCTGATCATGTGGTATTGAACCGCTCTGGCACTGTTCATTCTTGCTGTCTTTCTAACGTCTCTCTCTCCAAGCCAATACTCTCTCACTCCTTCACCTCTGACCCGCAAATTGATTTTCCTCAGACACGAATAAAAAGCCTTGAAGGACTCGACATCATATGCGCTTGTGGAGTCTTGACTAAGTAAAACCTTTAATTCTTTTTAATATTCTCTCACAGATTCAGGTTGAATTACAATGCCCATTCTCTTAATTCATAAACCAGACATGTCTCTCTTAAATGACTAATACTTTAGTATTTTTTTATACCTGACATTGATTACTATGGAAACTTGTTTCTACCTTGTTTCTAAGGTAATTGCAACTTTAAATCTCACAATTCTGACTTTTTTTCTGGCATGTCCAAGTTTATATCTTAAAATTGCAAGTTAAAAACTCTGAATTGCGAGAAAGTCAGAAGACTTGTGCAATATATTTTAAGTCTTCTGATGTCATATAAGAGTTTTGATTGAAAAATCTAATATTTAAGCCATTTTTTCACAACATTTGGCAAGAAAGTAATTTTTTAAGTCAGATCTTTTAAATGAATCAGTTGATTTAATTCACAAAATGATTCTGACTGATTAGTTCACAAATCTGACTGATCTAGATCTTGAGTTCAAATCACTGACACAATCCATACGCAGCAGTTAACAGCTCACTGGAATACATTAATAAAATCAAAAGTTGTATTTGTTAACATTAATAAATGCACTGTGAACTAACATGAACAAACAATGAACGGCAGTATTTTTATTAACTAACATTAAAAAGATTAATAAATACTGTAACAAATGTATTGCTCATTGTTACTTCATGTTAGTTAATACATTAACTAATGTTAACAAATGAGAACTTATTTTGTTTAAATAATCATATTTATCACAAAAAACAACATTCTTCTTTGAAGAACAAAGAAACAAAATATAGCTGCAAGCAGCGATGATGGGCCCAAGCCCTTGTGCCACCGCCACCCCGGTGGCTTAAGGAAACCTGTGCATGGCAGGCAACATACAATCTTAATTTAATTTAAATCAAACAATTATTTCACACAATATGAGACACCTCCTGTTTCCATTTTTTGTCATTTCTTTAATCCCTCACCATGACAACACTGTTCGAGATATCCTATAATCGCTTTTATAATCCTATAATTTAGCATCTTCAGTGTCTTTGTTTCATTTTGACCAAATTTGGTGGCGATTGCACGTATCTCCTACGAGGAGTACTTGATTACTTGAACTCAGAGCCTGATTATTCAGGAAAGCTGTCCGGCTTGACAAGACCAATATATGTACCAAGTTTGGTGACTGTAGGTAAAACTAACCCCCAACGTTAGACAAAAGGTGGCGCTATAGAGCTCCTCCTCTACGCCCATTTTTAAGGCTTTGCCCATGTCTTATGGCTGGCAACTCTGGTGTGTGTGTCAAGTTTCGTGCACTTTGAAGCATGCTATGTGCCTCAAAAAAAAAACATAAAGAATATTAAAGTAGAATGTGTTGCCATGACAAAACAGTATTCAAAATATCAAGAATCCTTTCACAGGTGTGCATCTGCAGTGTCTTGACATTATTCTAATGAAAACTGAAGCAAATCGGGTAAAAATAAGAGGGCGATTTTAAAGCATTTTGACAGTGACACACTTCCTGCTGCCAGTTGGTGGCACTATGACTTTGACTCACAATTGTCACATCCATGTGATCGGCCTCCTACAATGAACACACAGCTGAAGTTTCATCAAAATCAGTTAATGTATGCAGAAGTTATTACACACTTCCTGATTCCCTTTTCTCACCATAAATTCATTTAAATGCCACAGCCAAACTGTTTGAGATATCAAAAATCCACTCGCAATTTAGCATCCTCAATGTCTTCACTTCTTGCTGACCGAGTTTGGTGGTGATCGGATGAAATTCCTAGGAGGAGTATTTCAAATTCTAGAGCATGTGTTTTTCAAACAACCCTAAATAGCCGACTTCCTGTTGGGCTGGCGTATGACTTAGTAGTGAAAGTTGTTCGGCCCGATGAGATCTATAACTGTACGAAGTTTGGTTACTGTAGGTGAAAAGGGATGCTCTACAGAGCCCCTCAAAACCTGCCCTGCACCCACAGTACTTGACAGAACACCCGATCCACTATCCGACAGCAACAATAATTTAATTCTGCACTCGACCTGTTTAAAGACCATGACCCGAACAGCACCCGCATTAAATCTACTACATCAGGTAGACAACAATTATTTAATTTCTCATGTAACACAAGCAATCAAACCAACATTAGGCATTCTGAGTTGATGCATCTAATAAAAATAGACAAGCAACCTAACATAATAATAATTAAAATAAAAAAAAATAAATAAAAAAGATGAAACATGCATCTCTCATGTAAACAATACAAAACTTTTGCCTACATCACGTGAACATTCTGCCTTTACTGTCATAATATCGGGTATTTCAGCAGATTCACTCTACATTTAAATGCGGTTATCTCTCCTGAAACTCTGCAGTGTAGGCTATCCATGGCAGTTGGTCCTCTTAGCACCATGAAAAAAATAAAACTTTTATTCAAATTGTGAATAGGTTATATACAGAAACCGAGCAAAGAGCACTCCCTTTATGATGACTGAAGCTGTCAATCACTTCAGTTGCAGTGTGATCGACTACAACGCTTAACGCTGCAAATAGCGCATTGTAATAAAAAAACCTTTGACGTTCTTCAGACTACAGAGCCTGAACAAAAATAACCACAGACCGTTTGAAAGCAGCTGCATATCAGTGGGTACCAAATTGAGTCGAAATATTGGACCCGCAGTCATTTATTGCAACTGCATGGAAACGAGCAATTTATTCTTTAAAATTTCTTTTTTGTGATCCACAGAAGAAAGGAAGTCACACGAGTAAAACAACATGACGATGAGTAAATAATGACATTTTTTTTCATTTGTGAGTAAAGTATAGTTATAAAACTTCAAACATTGCAAGAACAAAAGTAGTACAATTTAGGTGTAAAAGAAACCCGAGGCTCTGTTGCAAACACAGGAAGAGGGAAGCATGGTGTTCGTATGACAGTTTTGACAGTTGTATAAATCAAAAGCGAGAAAGATTAGGTGTGATTCCTCTGTCTGCGAAAGTTCACGCTGACTGAGGGTGAGCTGTTATCAATAAAAAGATTTGAGCATGTTAACAGCACTGGTGGAAACTATAGAGGTCTGAGTAAAAATCAGCCAGTCAAGCAACTGTCTGGTCTTGAACAGGCTTTGATTTGGACAAGCAGCAATATGTCAGATTTAAACTGTCCTGTCAACAAAAGCTGGTCTTGGGAGCTGTTGGAGCAACACACAGTTACAGCTGACAGATGAAATCTACAAAAACATGTCCAGGTCCGATTTTACCCAGAAATAGAAATAAATAAAAAAATAAATTATATTCTGCATAAAGAAATTACTTAGCCTATTTTTAGGACCACTGAATTGACATTAATTATATCAATATATATATATATATATATATATATATAATTAGAATATCATCAAAAAGTTGATTTATTTCACTAATTCCATTCAAAAAGTGAAACTTGTATATTATATTCATTCATCACACACAGACTGATATATTTCAAATGTTTATTTCTTTTAATTTTGATGATTATAACTGACAACTAAGGAAAATCCCAAATTCAGTATCTCAGAAAATTAGAATATTACTTAAGACCAATACAAAGAAAGGATTTTTAGAAATCTTGGCCAACTGAAAAGTATGAACATGAAAAGTATGAGCATGTACAGCACTCAATACTTAGTTGGGGCTCCTTTGCCTGAATTACTGCAGCAATGCGGCGTGGCATGGAGTCGATCAGTCTGTGGCACTGCTCAGGTGTTATAAGAGCCCAGGTTGCTCTGATAGTGGCCTTCAGCTCTTCTGCATTGTTGGGTCTGGCATATCGTATCTTCCTCTTCACAATACCCCATAGATTTTCTATGGGGTTAAGGTCAGGCGAGTTTGCTGGCCAATTAAGAACAGGGATACCATGGTCCTTAAACCAGGTACTGGTAGCTTTGGCACTGTGTGCAGGTGCCAAGTCCTGTTGGAAAATGAAATCTGCATCTCCATAAAGTTGGTCAGCAGCAGCAGGAAGCATGAAGTGCTCTAAAACTTCCTGGTATACGACTGCGTTGACCTTGGACCTCAGAAAACACAGTGGACCAACACCAGCAGATGACATGGCACCCCAAACCATCACTGACTGTGGAAACTTTACACTGGACCTCAAGCAACGTGGATTGTGTGCCTCTCTCTCTCTTCCTCCAGACTCTGGGACCCTGATTTCCAAAGGAAATGCAAAATTTACTTTCATCAGAGAACATAACTTTGGACCACTCAGCAGCAGTCCAGTCCTTTTGTCTTTAGCCCAGGCGAGACGCTTCTGACGCTGTCTGTTGTTCAAGAGTGGCTTGACACAAGGAATGCGACAGCTGAAACCCATGTCTTGCATACGTCCTGTGCGTAGTGGTTCTTGAAGCACTGACTCCAGCTGCAGTCCACTCTTTGTGAATCTCCCACATTTTTGAATGGGTTTTGTTTCACAATCCTCTCCAGGGTGCGGTTATCCCTATTGCTTGTACACTTTTTCTACCACATCTTTTCCTTCCCTTCGCCTCTCTATTAATGTGCTTGGACACAGAGCTCTGTGAACAGCCAGCCTCTTTTGCAATGACCTTTGTGTCTTGCCCTCCTTGTGCAAGGTGTCAATGGTCGTCTTTTGGACAACTGTCAAGTCAGCAGTCTTCCCCATGATTGTGTAGCCTACAGAACTAGACTGAGAGACCATTTAAAGGCCTTTGCAGGTGTTTTGAGTTAATTAGCTGATTAGAGTGTGGCACCAGGTGTCTTCAATATTGAACCTTTTCACAATATTCTAATTTTCTGAGATACTGAATTTGGGATTTTCCTTAGTTGTCAGTTATAATCATCAAAATTAAAAGAAATAAACATTTGAAATATATCAGTCTGTGTGTAATGAATGAATATAATATACAAGTTTCACTTTTTGAATGGAATTAGTGAAATAAATCAACTTTTGATGATATTCTAATTATATGACCAGCACCTGTATAAGTAGCATAAAAGTGCATAATTCAAAATGACATTCAAAATGTTATATAATATTACACTGCCAGCAACACAAATATATATATTAAATATAAAAGCAGTAAAATCCTAAAAGTAAACTTTAAAAAAATACATTTAAAAAATAAATAAATGTTTTTTTTTCGCTAAAAATTTTGTTTTACAATATTATTTCAGTCTTTCTACTTCAAAATTTCACATTTAATTCAATGAGTTACTTGCCAGTTATTTGTAATTATTTGTGAAATTTATTAGCAATTTCTGAGTGAAAATATTTTCTGCCAAAACATAAAAGCAGTAAAAAAAAATATAATATAATATAATATTGGAGTAAAAGCAAAAGCAAAATGTAATTTCTTATAAATATCTAATTTATTATAATTTCTTTTATTTTTGGGATAAAACGTCACCAGGACATGTTTTGTGAGATTCACCCTGACAAGTCAGTTCTCCATTTAAACGCTACTTAAAAGTAAACTAAAATCATTACAAATCAGCTAATATAATAAATTATATAAAAGGCAGTTCAACTAAAAGAACTACCACCCATTCCTTCGTGTCTATCAGCTCTCAAACAAGAGTATGTAGAGAGAAGCTGTTTATCAGCCGAACACCAACATACATGTCTGCAATATATCAGCATAAATCCATGACAAAGCATAAAGCTTAGCGTCTAGGGTCAGGTCTAACAATCCACGGCCTCGTTTGACAAATATCTCAATTCCTCTAAGGCAAGCTATCGTTCAGCACGGCAGCTGTAAACTGACAGCTCTGCAGGTTAATGGCATACTGATTAAATGAGACGTGTGTTAATGTTGACAAGGTTAGGGCCTGATAAATCACATGAGGTATGAATTTCAATGCCGGCTACTGGGCTGCTGCTTTATCAGAGTAATTGGCTGTACCCTGTACGGATAATTTATTTACATTTCACCACAGTTAATTGGCCGTGATGCTTCTACAAATATGAGATGCATTGCAAATAAAATAAATGTGTTATGAAAGTACTATGGACAGTATCAGGCTGGATGTTTAAATAGAATGGATCTGGAAAAACATCAAAAAGCTGACAAACAACCGTATTCATTCAACCAACATCCAATTCATTTAAAACACATCAACCTCACATACATGATAAAAACTTAAAAGTCAAGGATGTCTGAAAATCATTCATTCGCACTAGTAACTAGTTTTCGAAACAACATTTAAGTTACATCAAACATTGTCAGCAGACAAAGGAACTAAAAAAAAAATTAGTTTCAAGAAGCGCAACTGATAAAGACATATGCAACTAAATAACACATCAATGCAATTAGACACAATTACTTACTCTCAGCAATGACGCGTTGTCCTGTCCAGTCGTCATTGATGACTTGTATATTCCCATAATGAACATCGCTGAAGAAAATCCGATTTGTTCCGTGCGTTTTCTGCCGATGATCAAATGCCAAAGCTATAATGTTCTTAAAATAAGTCGGGTTCTCATACGCCCTGATGGGGGAGTTGAGGTTATTCTCATCCGAGAGATGAATAGTCCTCAAGACGGTCCTCTCGGAGTAGAGCAGGTAACCCTCGTACCTGTTGCACCTGAGTCCATCCTGAGCAAGATATCCATGGGCACAAGCACAGGTTTTTCGGTTATTCCCCAAGTAAAAACAAAGTTGCTGGCATCCTCCGTTCGCTCTGCTGCAAGCGTTCGTACCTGCGTAAGTCGGAAAATCAGAGATCAGGCTCCCTACGAAGTGTCTAAATGAATGAAATCGCCTAACAATAGCTTCAAACTGCTTCAGCATGCAAACAAAATTCAAAGGTAATAGGAGACATGTTCAAATAATAGTTTACTCAAAAATTTAAAGAAAGTTGCACAGGTTTAGTACCACATTAGGATTTCATGTTTGGTGAACTGCTATTGACAGAAAGTCTAATTGATCATGTTTGTCAGTCAGCAGGTGTTCATTTATAAGCAGGAGTGTGCAGTTCCACTCGTGGAGGGCCACTTTCCTATTGAGTTTAGCTCTATTCATCATTAAACACTCCTAAAGCAGCTAATCAAGGTCTTCGGGTTTGCTAGAAAATTCCAGGTAGGTGTGTTGGAAAAGGTTGGAGCTAGGTGGCCTTCCTGGAGCGGGATTGGAATGGACACCCTGCTTTATCTAGGATAAACTTATGAATGTACTTGTGTGCATTGGTGCAATGGTCAAAGAACAGGAAAACTGCCATTAAGTGAAACCTCAACCTTTCTCCCGATCCTGGTTAAAGACCTTCACATCTTTCAGACTGACACCCAAGCCGCTCCTGATAGTCACCAAGTCCACGGCATCTTTCTTGGAAGCACGGCGGATGGATCCATTGGCATAGGCTCTACCATCACAGGGGCACAAGACCAAAAGTATGACACTTGCTAATCAATGGCCCTTGACTAATTAAAACCAAAGATCTGATTAAAATACAGTACACAGCTGGTCTAACAGAAGGTGAGGTAACCCATCCTTGGAATGACATTGAACTGCGGGAGATTTTGAAATAATCAAATGTGTCTTCTTGCACTAGCTTTGTGACCTTGTAGGGAAAGTGGGACAGTATCTGCTTTCTTGGGCCATTTGTAGAAACTGTAACATTTATGGAAAAATAAATTACCTGTCAGACCAGAAGAGGTAAGCCCCAAAGACTGCTATGGAAAACATATCCACCCCACTCGATGAGAACACAATCTCCCTCTGCTCACCCCGCTCAAGGTTGATTCTTTCAATCTTGTTGTTGCGGGCGTCACACCAGTATAATTTATTTTCCTAAAGCACAGTTGGAAGACAAACTTCATGCAACTATTGTATTAAAAATGAAGGGTTACATGTTCTCAGTGCCCTGAAACTGCTAGTTAAGCCATGAAATCAACATGGACTGCAGCCTGCAAGCCAAGTAGGGGAAGCAGACCTGGTAGTCTATGGAGACGCCATTGGGCCTTGCTAGTCCAGTGCTGACAAGCACAGATTGCTCCGAACCATCGAGACGTGACCTGGAGATGGTAGGACTCTGGCCCCACTCTGTCCAGAAGAGAAACCTGCATGAATTCAAAGGAAAATAAGATTAAGTAGTCTTCCTGAGGAATTTTGACCTTTGCACAGCTTGAACTCCAAGATCTATCTTTAGTTACAATGAAAACAAGGATATGCTGTGTTCAATTCCTTCTGAGAAGTTCAGAAATCCTAATTAGGAAGGGATTTTATAGTTCCCTATCATTCACAGCCCATTTCTAGGTGAAATCAGATACACAGTACATTGTCAGTTTATTTATTTATTTTTTGCAAATTTGTACCTTTTGGGTACAACGGCTTGTCACTGGGGCAATACCCTTAAAGACACAACTTTGTACTTTATCTAATCATAAAAAGTGCATATTTGCACCTTAGAGTAGTAAAATGTACCCCTAAGGTACTACTATGAACCTTTAAGAGGTAAATAAGGTACAAAAGTGTCCCTTTAAGGGTACTGACCCAGTGACAAGCTCTTGTACCCTTTTAAATGTACCATTTTTGCTTTTTTTCTGAAAGTGTGAAGGAGAAAAAGGGCCAGATTTACTAACAGCTTGCGCCAGCGCAAACCCTCTTTTGGCATTAAAAAACTATTGTCGGGATTTACTAAAGACACGCAGTGCAAAATTAGCGCTGAAAAGGTGTGGGCTGGGTTTTTACATATGCATTTGTAGGAGTTTCCCTTTCAGATGCAAAATTTATGGGAGGAGAGTATTTAAATGAATCACACAATGTGATTTACTAATCTTTGTGCTCGTCAATTTACTGGTATTTGCGCCATTATTTAATACCCAAAAAAAGCATGTCTTAACCCATTTTGCAACAGGGCTGCATGGCACAGACAGCGCATGGCAGAAGGGAGAAAATATTTTCTTTGGAATGCCAGAGGACGACGTTATCCGAACATATCGTTTGCCAAGCCATGTTAGCCTATATATATATAACATGGCCAACATGGCTTGGCAAATGATATTAGGCCTATATGTGTACGTGTTTGTCAGATTACTTGTAACAAGTTGCGCCTGTGTTGACCCGCACCTGATGAGAGCATCAGCTCTGCCTATTTGCGTCCCAATGCTAATTTGTGCAGCTCTTATTAGATTGCGTTGGTCATTATGTAAATGATTGTGACTGCGTCTGTGTTCTTTAATCTTTATTCCATCTACTGCTGACGCGCAAAACTTCCCACTCCCATTGGCACATTTGTGGAATTGCGCTTTAGTAAATCTGGCCCAAAATGTAGAACATGACTTGATTCATCTTTCAGGGACATGAGTAGATATTATTCACAGACAATGCTTAAGCTAGTCCTAGACTAAAATGCATGTTTGAGCTGTTTTAACTGAAAGCAACTTGTACTGACAGATCTTAAAATATGTCAGTGCCATTGTTTTGTCTAGTGAACATTTATAAAAGCTACTTAAATGCCCTAATTGAACTGGGCACTGAATGGCCTAATTATGGCTTAGTCTAAGCCCTGTCTGTGAAACCAGGCCTAAAAGTTGTCTCCATATGACAGACTTGGAAGGGTAGAAGTTGAAAATTGAGTCCTTGGTGATATCAGAAAAAGAAAAGTCTTTACATGTGAAGCTGTAAAAGATTATAAGGACAAATTGTTCTTTGAAATAACATGCACCAATGAATATTTCACAAGAAGACCAAGAATTTGGAAATAAAGTCACTTCCAAATTCATATTGATTTTAAAACTGCAACAGTTTTAAATCTGAGTCTAATTATTTCTACAAACAATTCTATTTCTACCGAATCTCACTTACCAATTTTTGAGCAAGTTAGACAGCATATTACCCCAAAATAGATGAAGCCACATGATATTAGGGATCTGAATAAGCTTAATGTTTGTACACCAACTTACAACAGTACAAAGCTGTATTTAATGAGATAACTCATTACAAACAGGAGGTCAAGATTATGATGGCCCTCTCATTTTAGAATAGACGCAAAGGAAATTAAAAAGCCTTTAAGGAGGACGTACATCTGTAGTTAACAAGCTTTGAGGTGCTAATTGCACAAGCTAACTGTTCTCTAGATGATCATAGGTCATTCGTTTAAACGCTGTTACCACACTTGGGTGAAATTGAAGCTTGGCAGTAGAGGAAAATAAACCACAGTGAAATACATACCCTTTCACCGGGTGTACCGCAATTGCTCTGGGTTGATCAAGTCCGTCAGATATCACCACAGCACGGTACATACCGTTCAATCGAGCAACCTCGATGAGATTTAAGCCATGGTCCGTCCAGTAAATATTACCTTTGGATGCAAAGCAACAAAGACCCTGAACCAACAGAGAAACAATAAGCCTGACAACATCAAGGCTACTTGGAAAAGCATAGAAATGCTAAAAGAAGAGAAATGGACGCACCTGCAATCCAGTCCACTGCAAGTCCTTCAACGCGTCCAAGACCACTTGTGACGATGTCCTCTCTCCAGGTCTGATCTCGACTGGATCTAGAGATTCTGTTGGAGCCCACGTCTGTCCAGTACAACGTGTCATTTCCTAAAAACCCATAATTCAAATGTTTGGCTAGTTAACATAGACTAGTTAGCCTCCTGCTATTAAGTTACATGACTACCTTATAATGGGGGGCTATTTAATTAGAGATGCACAATATATTGGTTCCATATCGGTTATTGACAGATATGGACAGATTGTCCATTCAAAAAGTAGCTGCGCAAAGGTGTAGTTATTTCAGTTAACATTAATTTTATTTCAAGTAACTAAAATGTTTTTTTTTTTTATGATTTTAGATTAATATATTCTAAATAAAATTCAAGCAACACTTATTTCTTAAAATAAAATGCTTTCCTAAGAATGAAATGGATTTATGTTTCTTTTTTGCCTTTTACGTCACAGTAGTTTAGGACTGTGCACATTCTTGAAGTGATAGCCAATTTGGAATAAACAAGGCACCAAAAATGATGTTTTTGAAAACCCACATAAACATGCCAAGCTTTATCTATAAAAACAGGTCTGGCTATTACTGGTTAAAATGTCTTTGCCCTTTTTGATCTAATTCAAAACCGTCTCTTCTCCAAAACAACAGAGGCAAAAAAGCCCAAAGTATTCGTGACTGTCCTGGCTCCCATGGTCGGTTCCCCCTCAAAATGCTTTCATGAAAATTGCTTTGACTTGGCCGCACAGCATTATCTGGAGCTTTGTGCATCACCAGGTCCTCACCCACTCGAAAATTTACATTATACTGTATCCCTTTTGACAAAAACTCCAATGGAGGCCCATTCGCATCGTTATGAGACATCACCTCATCTGTCCAGCTAATCTGTTTCGATTATCTTCCATCTGTCATAACAGCCTATTGCCACCCTTCACCTCATCTCGCAACGAAGAAAAAAAAAATATATAGACATGCAATACAATGCCAATATTTGCTCTATCATGCAAATGGAGAGCTGCGAAATGTCTGTCGCTGATGCAAAGAGTGGCATTTCTGTTTCAGTGCGCAGACAGCTGTCCAATTACTGCACTAGATAAATCTGTCCGAATTACTGGCAGATTCCCTGCAAATGAATGTTTTTCCCCATGTCAATGGGTTGTTGTACACATGACATGGCAATGCCTAATTGCTTGAAAAGAACAGTAACAGCTCATTTTAGAAGAATCAAACAATTATACATAAATGTAGACAGTAGTACCTGAGTTTTCATTATTTAAAATATTTTTAAACTGCTCATTGAGGGTAAAAAACTTTTTGATGAAAAAAACAATATAAAGTACATCTGTTTATATATATATACACTACTGGTCAAAAGTTTGGAATCGGTAAGATTTTTATTGTTTTTAAAAGAAGTTTCGTCTGCTCACTAAGGCTGCATTTATTTAATTAAAAATACAGTAAAAACAGTAATATTGTGAAATATTATTACAATTTAAAATAACTGTTTTCTGTTTGAATATATTTTATGAAGTAATTTATTCCTGTGATCAAAGCTGAATTTTCAGCATCATTACTCCAGTCTTCAGTGTCACATGATCCTTCAGAAATCATTCTAATATGCTGATCTGCTGCTCAAGAAACATTTATTGTGTACAATTGTACAAAACATTTGTGTACAAAATTTTTTTTCCAGGATTCTTTGATGAATATAAAGTTCAAAAGAACAGCATTTATTTGAAATATAATCTTTTGTAACATTATAAATGTCTTTACTGTCACTTTTGATCGATTTAATGCATCCTTGCTGAATTAAAGTATTAGTTTCTTTAATTTCTTTTCAAATTAAAAATAAAAATTCTTACTGACCCCAAACTTTTGAACGGTAGTGTATAATGTTACAAAAGCTTTGTATTTCAGATAAATGCTGTTCTTTTGAACTTTCTATTCATCAAGGAATCCTGAAAAAAAAGTACACAACTGTTTTCAACATTGATAATAATCATAAATATTTCTTGAGCAGCAAATCAGCATATTAGAATGATTTCTGAAGGATCATGTGACACTGAAGACTGGAGTAATGATGCTAAAAATTCAGCTTTGATCACAGGAATAGATTACTTTATAAAATATATTCAAACAGAAAACAGTTATTTTAAATTGTAATAATATTTCACAATATTACTGTTTTTACTGTAATTAAATAAATGCAGCCTTGGTGAGCAGAAGAAACTTCTTTTAAAAACATAAAAAATCTTACAGATTCCAAACTTTTGACTGGTATATATATATATATATATATATATATATAAACAGAATTTAGATTTAAATTGTATTATATTATATTGTAGTACAGGTGTATAGAATGAGTGAGGGTCAAAGGTTTTAAGTAGAAAAAATGTTTATCAGTAAAATGTATTAAATTGCATTTCCTTTGTTTTTTTTAGCAACTCATGTAATTGAAATAAAGCTGAAATAAAAATAAAAATGAAAAATGAAAACTAATTCAAAATATTTATATATTATTCTAGTATTTATTAATAATACTAAAACAACTCTGATACTGTAAAATATTATATAATAATTTATCATTTTAATTAATGATATGTAAGCAATAAGGTACAAGAGGCTGTGCTGTATCGTGAATAAGTCACGGCTGAAGGGTATTGTTAGGCACGACACGAAGCGGAGTGCCTGCAACCCCTTCAGTCGTGACTTATTCACGATACAGCACTAGCCTCAGGTACCTTAATGCTTTAATATTTGTATTGTGTGGTAACTGATTTATAAAAGCCAGAAATATGTATCAATGCAACTTTCATGAAGTAAACTTTTTCTAAAAGCCTTCATTCTGCCGGAAAAATAGTCCCTGACCGTGAACAGCAACAGAAGTTACATTATTACGCCATTAGATGGTGTGAAGACTGTCTTTATGAGTGTGTCAGTCAGTACTTTTATATTGAAAAGACTGAATTGTTGTGAACACAGAACAAGACACAACTGACAAATGCTTTGCCTAGCGCTGTTAGTCATGGGAAAACCCCTTAAATGTTAAAAGGACAAGATAATACATCGGACATTTAAACAGATTTTTTATTATGAACATAGGACTGACCTGAAGGAAAATGCTAAATCTGAATGCAGGTAATAAACTCGCTCACTCGATCTCTTTCTCACAATACTCTTCTACATAATACAGTAAGCTTCAATGAACAATATCAATTGAAAACATGTTGCTAAGAGTGGTTGCTAAGGGTGTTGTGTAGTGATGCACAGAAGCGTTGGGTGAAGCGGCATAGCCGTGTTTTATCGTGAATAAAACACAGCTATTGACCAATCAGAGTCAAGGACAGGAACTAACTGTTTTATAAAAAACAATAAATAATGATAATTTAATTTTTTTTTTTCCCTCTTAGTTTTTTTTTCTTTTTCTTTTAGAATCAAAGACAACAGATAAAAGTGCACTTACCGGCATGATAGTCCAAACCCACAGCGAACAGAGTGCCAGTTAGCGGCATCAAAACTTCTGAGTTATCACTGGGATCAAGAGACAGTCCTCTTATACCTTCATTAACGGAGTACATCAGGAAAGACTGAAGACCTATCAAAGAGTCAACCGAGAAAAAAAAAAAAAAAAAAAATCAAATGAACCCCGTTCTTAAAAATAATGAATACCTCTGAGATCCAAAGGTTAATTACATATGTACGCTTAGGTCAGAACTAATGGTCATACCTTCACAGGTAGACCGGTCCGGACGAAGGTTGTAGCCTGTAGTACAAGAACACGTCCGAGTGGATTCAGAGGTGGGCAGGCACAGCTGGGAACACCTGCCGTTGTTTGGTACGCAAGGATTTCGACCTATGAATACAATTACTAATTAATGCACTCATTCGTGAAGGCGAACAGGTGTATCTAATGCAAATCTGTCAAAACCTTCTAGCTTGTGTACTTTCTTAAACCAATTTCAGGAACATCACAAACACATAAAAGAAAAGAAAAAATGGTGGCGCTTTGACTTTGTTCCTCGGACACCTTGTCAGAAACACCCCAGTTAGCTCATTTGAAGTGGCGTAATGAGACGGGCCTTCGTTCCCATGAGGTCCGTGTCAGAGAGATAAATGAGGGAGCTAATTGGTATGAGGAGATTTGAGAAGGAAGCAAAAAGATTTACCTTAAAGAGCCTCTAATTGCCAGTTTTTTTAATCCTAATAGAGCACTGAGAGGATCAAGCACTCCTCCGCTAATAGACCTGTCAGTGATATGAATGTCCCTCGCCATAATTCATAAAAAGCGAAGAGCTTTGACAATGTATGGCTGTAGAAACATAACTGCTGTCCAAGTCATGGTCAACCGCACCTTGTAGAAATGACAAGGATTTTCTTTTCTTTTTCTTTTTTTTTAATTGGCATTAATGAAAATAAAAGTCAGAGCTCACATTATCGTGAAATGTCTGGAAATATTTTTTTTTTTTTTGTATATATATATATATATATATATATGAAGAGTTCCATTGCAAAAACCTATAAGTGCCATCTGAAATTTTCTTCTAAAATGATAATTTTTTATCAGAATCCTATGTTTATGTTCAGTTATTTCACTTTAACGGCAATGAAAAGGACTTATTGATTGCCATTAAAGTGAAATTACTGAACCTAAACATAGGAGCCTGATAAAAACGTTCATTTTAGAAGAAAATTTCAGATGACACCTAGAGGCTTTTGCATCTGAAGTCTTCATATATATATATATAGATATATATATATATAGTAATCAAGTAATTAAATGTATAACTAAACTGCATAGTCTCCACTGTGTAAATTAAATCTACATTTATTCTTATTAAAGTTACAAAAGTGAGTCAAGATCAGTGAGAGATTTCCTCTCTTTTGTTGTTTGATTAACATTAATATCACAGATGACAGCAGGTATATTAGACTGCCATCACTTTAAGACTGAATGCAAGGATCCAATATACTGATTCAGTTAAGAGTTAAATGACTGTGTTTACGAGGATACTTGCAAAGACGGTCATTTTGACACATAAGTATGTGTATTTAAATGTTCAAGCCCAATTGTGGGTGACAAAAAGCACTCTGTTCAGTACTCACACGCTCTATGAGCAGCGGCTTCATGTGTATGCGTCTCTCAGAACAGCAGACAGCACTCAGAAATAATTTTTCAGACAGCGTGCACATATAGCAAAACGAGTTCTCTACTACTTACTGCGCTTCAATGGTTTAAAATCACTTGTTTTAAAACCACAATGCTTAAAAACGTATGCAAATAATAGGTTTTTGTGACAGCCCAGCACAGTAATGTCATGTGAGCATAACTGCGATAGAGGCAATGATCCAAAATCTCAACCAACTGACAAATTTATACCGGTTAATCGTGACTACTGGTATATTGCTCACCCCTATTTATCCATACATAAAATTCTAGAAACATGTTTAAAAAAAGTCAATGAAGGGAATTCAGTGACTAAAAGGTGTGGAAACCCTTGATATTGCTGGTTCTTGTTGCTGTTTGTGAGTGAACAAACGTAAACGTTTTGCTTTTTGCTTTAAAAGAAAAGCAGATTTGATCTTAAACACTCTTGTGAAATTGTTAAGTTTGGGTTTTATTTGAGACAAAACATTCAGAGATATGTTTCTTTTTACCTTTCTGACTGTCTTTGTCATACACTTTGATGTGGACCACGCCTGTGGTCTTATTCCGAAGAACCGTCAGGTTTTTTCCATCCCTCTTGTTAATAATCCCCAGCTGAGCGAGAACATCGTCCGCCCACCATAACTTCCCACCTGGAGAGAAAAATATGTTTTTGAACACTTGGAAAAAGACTAAAATTTCTAGTTAACAAGGAACATGCAAATTAACTTTTTTCTTTAATTTTTAACAACAAGATTTCAGGTTAAAATTTATGTGAAAATAACAGAAATGTCACCATTTTGTTTTTCACAAATATTTCTGAATAAGCATTTTGCCTGCCCTAATTTAATTAAAATGTCATGTGGGTAATTTTCTTCAATTTTAAAATACTTAAGATTAACATAAAATTGGCTCAACCAATAGCATGAATTTGGGGTGGGACTATCTGTTTGTAAAACCAATGGAAGATGAAAGGAAACCTGTTTGAAAACAAACAAAAAAGTATTTCTTATTGAATATTTTTATTTAATTTTAACCATTTAAAATAATAGAATACAATTATATTTTATTGTATTATACAGTTTTTGACCTCTCAGTTAATAAGGGGTCATAAAAACATGAATTTTAATTATAAAAGAAATAGAAAATGCTGTTTAAATAATTGGTTATTATTGCATGGAATAGTAGTATATCTTGGCATTTATTATATAAATACATACTTGTTCTCTCTGAAACTGAACTAGGGTGAAATTGAACTACTTTACTGATGTGTCTTCATCCATGCTGTATTTCTTTACTTCGGACTAAGCCCTATAGCATGTCATCTCAGCCTTTAAGAAATGGTCAACACAGAGAAAAACATCCAAGACTCAGTGCTCACACACCGTCTGTGATTACACGTCATAAAAAGGAATGTAAGTATGCTGCAGTCTCCTAACATCACTTTCCCCAGTGACCTGAACCGCTCACGACGAGCTACACATTTCTTTGCCCGTATTACTTGCGAGTCGTGTCTTAAATTGAAGGAAGAGATGTCCCTTGGTGCCAAACCACACCACCATACCTCTGTTCTACCCACCCTCTCAGCACTTATGAATCCCATAGGTGCGAGCAGCGGCATCTTAGTCCCCTGGCAGCCCTGAATGGATTACATACAGACGCCAAAAGCAAGCAGGACTATTCTTAGCGGATGGCCTGAGCTGAAGATATCAGCCATTGGCAGACACAAACCCAGGGAAAATGAATTACGGAGAACAGTGTATACTTCACGTAGGGCACAGTGGAAGATCGTTTAGATGCTCCATGACGGAGAAAGTTCCTGAATGGAGTTAGGGTACATATTTAATTGCAAATAAAACAGGGCTGGAAATGTGTCAACCGGTAGAGATTTTCATACACCCTTTTTGTTTTATTTGTAACATATTAGGACATACAGATATTGGATTGGTATTTCACAAATGTTAATAGGTAAATTGCAATATAATTGAAGAGATTACACTTCAAATGTACATTTTGTAATGATTTGTACAGATTCAGTAAAATGAAATGGCAATTTCTTTTGTGGGAAAAAGTAAGTACACCCATATATCACCTAAAATTACAATCAAGTGCAAATTAGAAGAACATCATTAAAGGGTTAGTTCACCCAAAAATGAAAATTCTGTCATTAAGTACTCACCCTAATGTCGTTCTACACCCGTAAGACCTTTGTTCATCTTCAGAACACAAATTAAGATATTTTTGATGGCTCAGTGAGGCCTCCACTGCCAGCAATGTCACTGTCACCTCTCAAAATCCATAAAAGTACTAAAAACATATTTATGAGTACATGTGAGTACAGTGGTTCAACCTTAATATTATATAGCGATGAGAATACTTTTTGTACGCCAAAAAAACAAAATAACGACTTTTCAACAATATCTAGTGATGGCCGATTTCAAAACACCGCTTCATGAAGCTTCTGAGCTTTATGAATCTTTTGTTTCGAATCAAAGATTCGGATCACGTATCAAACTGCCAAACTGTTGAAATAACGTGACTTTGGCGCTCCGAACCATTGATTCGAAACAAAAGATTCGTAAAGCTCTGAAGCAGTGTTTTGTAATCGGCCATCACTAGATATTGTTGAAAAGTCGTTATTTATTTCATTTTTATTTTTTTGGTGCACAAAAGGTATTCTCGTCGCTTTATTATATTAAGGTTGAACCACTGTAGTCACATGAACTGTTTTAAATATGTTTTTAGTCTTTAGTACCTATCTTGAGAGGTGACAGTGACATTGCTGGCAATAGAAGCCTCACTGAGCATCGGATTTCATCAAAAATAACTTCATCAAAATGGTTCAAATTAAGTTCTAGTTTCAATAAGTCCACATACATTAAAAAAAAACCTTTTAACGGGGTGCACATTTTCACAGCACTGTACATGCAGGGGCTTATTTAACCTTTTTTTTTAATTAACTTTCCAGCAAAAATAGCTATATTGTGATTTGTATAGCGTTATAATGACATCAAATCAAGTGTAATGGAGGCTGAAGTCTTTTTGTCCACTGAGACTTTCATCATACATAAAAGTTGTTGAACAAACTGTACTTCTGTCCCTAGCCTAATCTGAACTAAATGTACAATGAGCTAAAAACGTTAAATATAAGGGTGCACTGAATTTCCCTGAATATAAGAACCACTGAATTCTGTAGATATTTGTGTTGAATAAAAGATTCCGAAGTCCAATTTTCATTGTTAATTGTTAAGTTATATGGTGTTCAGCCATCAATATAGTTCAAATAAAGTTCTACTTTCAATAAGTCCACATACAGAGAGAACTTACAACATTATAATGGCTAATTTGACACCTTTTTCATTAAACTTCCTGCAAAAATAGCTATATTGTGATTTACATTTCATAAAATCATGTCTTTTCATCCACTGAATCTGTACAACTTTCATCATACATAAAAGTAAAGTCACTTTTATCCCTCATTTTCATCCATCACATTAAATATTTCTCAAATAAAGTCCAGAAGTTCTTCAAGTGGAAGAACGAATAGACTAGGTCATATAAAGACAACAATGACAAAGAAAATGAAAATAGAAGAGAAGTCATTAATAATTGATTATCTCTATACTTGTTTTCTTACTCCCAGGATGGCTAGCAAAAAAAACGGGGTTAATTAGACATTAATATTAAACAAACGAGTGTAATAATCAAATGGCCATGAGACGAGAACCCAGAATGTATGGGACAAGGTTCAGCTGTTTCATCTGACAGAACAGAAAGGAAAAAGAAAGGTGGAAATAAAGTGAGAGACTGAGAAATAATCTGTCTTTAAACGACAGCCAGTGCGTTTTTGTCACCAATTTCTCTGGTGTATGATTTCGCAACAAATTTTTTTGTTTCCGTCTTGTTCGATTCAGTAACTTTTATGTGCCTTCCAATATATGGCTCTACATAACAAGGCTGTTATATAGTATGGCTCGTATATAGTATGTTCAGTGAAAACAGACTTCAGCCATCACTCTATTACCAGCTCGTAGCTGCTGATTGCTGGGATAGTGTTCACTCTGATTGTATTAGCAGTTGCAGAGATCAGTATCTGATTGTGAGAGGCTTTGAGAAAGTGATACAGTAGAAGCGAGAACAGGTTGTTCTTCAGGGTTTAATCAAATTGTTTGGAATTGCATTTTATGAAAGTTAGCGGTGGACTTGGCTGGGTAGATGATTTATCTGTTACACAGTCCTCAAGATTCAAGATCTTTTACCTCAGGTTCATTGTACAAAATATTACACAGCCTCTCCTACTGAGAAATAGGCGTGGGCGGAATAAGCTGAATTAAATGAGTTATAATTTATATGGCTTTAAAATTAAACGTAACAATATAGTTGTTTCAGGAAATGTAATAAAAGATTATTAATATATTATACAACCATGTTGTAATGCCTGTGGTTGGATATTGCAGCGAATCATATACTGTACTCATAAAAATACAAGCATACACAAATGTATAATTGTATGCAAACATAATATGTCATATTATATTGCTTTCTATTTTAAATAGGACTTGATGTACAAAACATCACATTTATATATATATTTATATATATAAAATATACATTTATATTTTTAAACATTTTAAAATCTGATCGGGTGAGTTATATTTCAAGCCATTGATTAAAAAACTGATTTTTTTATTAATGCCCAAGTTTTTATTTATAATATATATAAAGTTACTGAAACGAAAACACCCTAAACCAAAAAAAATTGTGTAGAAACAATTTTTACTCAAATTGCTAGTAAATTTCACAATCAATTACAAAGAAATGGCAAGTTACACATTGAATTAAACATGAAATTTTGAGGTAGAAAGACTGAAATAGTGTTTTCTATTAAATGTACTCCAGTAATATTTATTTTATTTACAACTTTTTTCTTTTTTTTTTTTTTTTTTTTTTACAGTGAACAAACGTGTTTAAAACCTCGCTTCTACTCACTTGGGACACGTCCTGGTCTTTTAATAACGTGAAACTGTCCTGTCCACTCAGCCCCATGATGCAGTATCTACCCAAAATACAGCTGAACTTCTATTCTCGCATATATATCAGGATACCACAAACCTCTATAATGATAAGTTAGACATAATTAAAACGCTTCCAGATCTTCTCTCCCTGGGAAGTCATGACATTTTATCTCCTGAAAGCTGAAGGTGAGATATTTCAAACAGCAGAATTGATGTCTTTAGCTGATGATCCTCTGGTTTTGAACCAGCTGTTTCATTCATAAACAGATTAACGTCGATCCACAAATGATGAAAAATGGGCACTGTGCTCCCAGAACCCTTTTCAACAGATTTACGCACCAGGTCAGAAGAAACAAAATGATGAAAACAAAAGGGGAAAACGGGCAAGTGCTTCATTGAGTTTCTTTATGTGAGAGAAAGACAATGAAATTAAAACAGCAAAAAAAGACTTACTTAATCTTATTGTGCACAATCCATCAATGCAGTTTACAGAGAGAGGGAAAAAAAGTATTTTATGAAATCATAACAAATTTTCCATCTCTGAAATGATATTTTCAGATATCATTTACTCCCCATTTATGGTAGAATAAACCGGTAACACCTTGCAGTATGGTTCCATTTTTTAACATTTGTTAGCATGAACTATCAATAATAATATTTTTTAAAAAGTTAATGTTAATTTCAAAATTGACTAATAGTTGTATTTTTATTAAAAAAACGTTAAAGGGGTCATGAATTGAGAAATCAACTTTTCCCTGAGCTTTTGAAATTTAAGAGGTCATCGTACTATAAGAATATCCTGTAAGTTTCAGAACTGAAAACTTCCTTGTTAGTCCAATAAAAGCTTTTATTGACACCAGGCCCAGCGAACGACTGATTCTGGAATGTGCCTATAGGTGAAACACCGCCTCCGCAGAAGAAATCAAAACCTACTTCATCATTGCAACAGTAGCTCCGCCCACTGGCGTGTTAGTGAGATGAGGAGAAGAGAAGAGCAATACAACAGCACAAAAAATAACATTACCTTTAAAAGGATCCTTATTTTAGGAATATGGTTATTTATTTTCAACAATGTGAATGTCTCAGTTGAGCTTTATTTATTAGTATTCGGTATTTCACTGTGGATTCTTTGGTAAATCAACCACATTTCAGCACAGGCTTTGCACTGATATGGACTTTTACGATATGGACTCGACAGTAAAGCAACAATATGTAAGTAACTGTGTCAATTCTAATGCCTGATCTGATATGTAATGATTCATGTACAGTCAGATTTGTCTATGTGTCAGTAAATCGTGTGACTAAATGGTCAACTTCACATTGTTTCTCTTAGTAGGATGAAAAAAATCTGTTATTTGGACAGTGATTAAATTATATAAAGAAAGCAATCAAAGAACGCTCCCTTTGCAATCGCTGGAACTGTCAATCAAACATGAGTTTATCAGACTGAGTTCTGGACTCGTGCCAAAACTCCCGTTTTAGTTAGTTACGATGAAAGCATTTGTTAGTGTACAGAAATTGAGTTGCAATGATGAGATCACTGCTTTAATGCGCTCAACAACATGTCTGTGATTAGCCGAAGTAACACAAAGCAAAAAAAAAAAAAAAAAAAGTAAAATAAAACAAAACAAAAGCAAAGCAAAGCAAAAAAAAAAAGCAAAGAAAAAAAAACATCTAGCTTTGTAGTCAGCAAAGTGAAAAGAAAATAATGATACTAGTATATTAGGGCTGCCCTGACTAAAGATTTTTCAAGTCAACTATTCGTCATTAATTTAAGCCATTAGTCTGCTAATCGCACGTTTATATCAATTTAATTACTTAAATATATACTGAGGAGAATACTAAACCATTATGAGCGTTTAATATATATAGGGGTAATATTTAGCCTATTCCGTGCTCAGAACTTTGTGGCACACTCATAAAACCTGCCGCAAAGCACCACAAAAGTAAATGTTATGAATGCGTTGGGAAAAAAAATAGAAAGGAGACATTTGAATCACTTATTAATAGACCAGTGGTTTCTGAGTCTGTGACGGCTGCAAAGATGAAGTTGACGATGCTGACTCGCCATCTCCACAGTATAGTGAACGAGCCTATAGAGAGAAATGCACCTTTCATATGAATTACATTAGCAGAGAGTATTTCTTTTCTATTTGAATTGGTTCATTTAAAAGTAGACATCTCAAGCTTTTATATATTCTCATGTCTCTGAGGCAAGTAGCCTATACACTGAGTTTCAATCCATTTATGTGAAGCACTCCAGTTCAGGGAGACCGAGACGGCAGAAAGCGTATCCTGTTTGTTTTCTTTATTTTACAAAAGCACAACATTTTCTTGTTATTGTGAGTTTACACAAATAAAAGCGGACCCTTTGCAGTTTCGAATGATGTATTTAAAAAAAAAAAAAAAAGCATTTTAAGTTGTTTCTGCTGTTATCAGAAAAAATGCAAATGATTGCGCCGGCGCCTCTATGTCATGCAGTAAGCACACTCTACTTTAGCTTCCACACTCCACACAAACACTTGGATATGCGCCTAATAATAGCACACATTTATCTAGGTAACAGCGAGCAGCCAAGTAAAGTTGCTAACACTTATGTTTCAAATGATAAGCCATATTTGAGGTCGATGGATGAAAGTAAGTCAAACACTTGGATTTCCTGCCCGACATACTGTAATTACCACAAGGACCCCCCGTTAACGATCTTTTCCTCACGGACTGCGTGACTTCGGGTTTTTATTTATTTATTTATTTTTTCTGCAACTAACCAACTAATAACATTTTTGGCTATTAGCAGCCCTAATAAACATACATTTTGGAATATATTTGACCACAGATTGACCAATCAAGTATTCCAGGAGTATTACAAAAATATAATTTCCCAACATATCTTCACTTTCTATAGGTCCAATCAAATCCAGAAGGCTAAAAATCAAGTACGTTCTACATTATTTGCATCTGGATTTTCAGTGTCACTTAGGAATAAGCCATATTGCACATGTTAAATAAGTTGAATACCATTTTACATTTACATTTGCTCATTTAGCAGACACTTTTATACAGAGAGAATAAGGAACATCAAATCTTTATTGCCAATACTTTTTCATTCGCCCTTGGATAAAAGCACCTGCTAAATTAATAAATGTAAAAGATATAATAAATCTTTATGATTTGTACTGAAAACCAACCGTGAGTCAGAAGGCACACATAAGATGACAGAACAAATTCATATCTGTCTTTGGCCAAGTCTCAAAACCGGCAGAGCTGCTACAATCAGCAAGCACAGCTGTGACATCAAAAGTTGTGAGTCATCAAAGTTCAAGAAAATAACCCATGTCAGAACATGAATAGTGTTCTGATTCAAACCCTTTGGAAACAACAATCTCCCTCAATTGATTTGTAATTGCAGTGTACTAAAACAGCTCTACAATTAAGATTTAACAAAAACCCTGGAGCCCACATTCAGCATAAAAACGATTCCTTATCACTCATACACCGCTGTTCAGAAACCATTTATACTGTCTATCACCGTACTAATTAAATAGCTCCATTATTTGCTCGGTTATAATTAACATTACTAAATTAATGCTGGTGAAAACAGCCTTAACTCACCCATCACTGCTAATGCTGTGGCTTTCCGTAGCTCTTTTTTTAAGTTGTCAATCACGTCCAGGCCACTCCCATCCAGGTTACATCTATTAATGGTTCCATTTCCGGAACTTATCCAGTACAGCTTGTTGGCCGAGTAGTCAATCGACAGCCCTAAAAAGCACAAAGATGATATGAAAACATGTAATGGGATCATTCATTTAAACATGAATGAATGTAAATAATATATACATATATGCTAGTATGCTGTTCATAAGCATAATTATTGTTCTGTTGAACTTTCTACTACTCAAAGAGTACGTTTTAACTAAATTAAGCAGCACAACTGTTTTCACCATTGATTATCACAGTAATAAATATTTCTTGAGCATCAAATCATCATATTAGAATGATTTCTGAAGGATCATGTGACACTGAAGACTGAGTAATGAAGCTGAAAATTCAGTTTTGCCATCAAAGGAATAAATTACATTTTAAAATTCAAATAGAAAATGTTTATTTTAAATTGTAATAATACATATTTTACAATATTACTGTTTTACTGAATTTGATCAAATAAATGAAGAGAGAAAATCATTGAAATATGAGACAATGTGGGTTTAGAATGATGCAAATTATAATATTCTTAATTTTTTGGTGAACATTCCTTTAACTCGACGCTAACAACAGAGTAAATAAAATTATCCCAAACTTTATTATTTGACTGTCTTTTTTTCCAAAAGGTGTTTCCATTAAACATGGCTGATTTAAATAACAAAAAATTGAAAATTGTTTCATCTCATGAGTATCAACACGCATTGTTGCTTACAAAATATGTCTAGTTATTTGAAATCTGCAATTTCCCCTACGGCAAAGCATGTTTATTTGTGGCACAGCATAAATAGTGTACGAAAAGAGTTCAAAAGGTTGTTTTCCATTTTTATGTCCTTCATTCGCAATAATCCCTACTTCACATCACAATGATAACCGCTGTTACTTAAGATCTGGCTCAGGCCATAATTTTTGTTTTAATTATGAGCTGAGAGGAGATAATACCTTGGGCTACTTCTCAGACCAAATTACAAATTAAAGACACGGCCTAGAGGAAGAGGAAGAATAAGTAAATGGTGCCCTTATTCTCACATGCAGTTACAGTATGTGCACGTGCATACAAATGGCCATGTAATTTTGCTAATGTTAAATAGATTGTTTAAAACAAAAATAATAGCTTTATTAAAAGTTTTTGCAAATGAAAACAAAACAGCACAGAGAAAAACTAAAATCAAAGCAAAGAAAAACAGCTAGTGTTGCTAATGCCTTACTTTATGGTGTTTGCAAATGAAAGACAAACCAAAACAAAAGCACAAAGCAAAACAAAAACCAAAGCAAAGAAAGCTTAAAAAAACAATTAGTGTTGCTAATGCTTTAGTCTATTATGTTTGCAAATAAAAAACAAGACAAAGCAAAGCAAAATAAAACAAATAAACAAAACAAAAACAAATACTCTATGGTGTTTGCAAATGAAAGACAAGACAAAAAGCAAAGCAAAAAATAGCCAGTGTTGTTAAAGCCTTGTTCTATGCTGTTAGCAAATGAAAAATATAGCAAAACAAAACAAAAGCAAAACAAGGCAAAAACAAAAACAAAACAAAACAAAACAAAACAAAACAAAGCAAAGCAAAACAATGCAAAACACAGCTAGTCCTATGCTCTAAAGTAGAGCTAGAGGAACAGTATATATAGAAGACAGACGAAGGCAGAATCAAAAATAATAACGAGGTTTAATTCCACAATCAGGCGATAAGGCATAATAGCATGTAACCACATACACAAACAACAACCAACAACAGAGAATGAACAGGGAAGGACTTAAATACACAGTGGTGATGAACTAAATGATGAGCAGCTGAGGTGAATGTTTAGTGTCCACGGAAGCAGATGAGTGGCGGGAAGCTCAGGAACATGTGACTGATGGAAAAACTGAAAGTCCATGAAAACGAAATTAAGGATAAACACAACTGTGTGGGTGTGACAATAAGCAGCTACCTTCTAAACTAACATTAAACTAAAGTGCTCTACATGGGTAGCAACTGTGCAGAAATATTGAATGAAGTGCACTGGAGATCAGATTCACATTGAATTCCAAGAGAGTTTGACATTAACATGTTGCTAAGCCAATAGCACACAAACGAACTGAACGAATTAAGTGACTTTTTGGTGTTAAATGAAATTTGTCTGCCAGTTAGCTAAAACTAAAACCATCCAAAAAAAAAAAAAAAAAAAAAAAAAAACTTTCATTAATTTAAATAAAATAAAATATTTTAAAAAAGAATTTAGATTTTTTAAATTTCAGCAAGTTGCCAAGACAACATTTCTCATTTTCATTTAGTTTAACTTGATGTACTACAATAATTAAGGTCCTTTACATGCAATCTGCAAGCAATCAAACCATTACTGCATGGCACAAGCTGACTGGTCTCTGCTGATCCTGCAACCAATGAGATTGCGGGCTCAACAATGAAATAGTCTGGTTCAGTGTTTGCTGTAAGCTAGTCCTGCAGTGCGCCATCATCGTTCCTCTGAAACCCTCCACCTCCCCCAGCTCCACCTGCCTAGATCTGACAGTATTTATTTATGTCTATGCAGCAGCTGCATATCTTACATGCTCACAGCAGCATGTCTGTGTTTCTATTAGCAGTAGCAACAGGAGCCATAATTATTTTGCCAATCTGGCAGTGCACCTATGATGCATTAAAATACTGTCTAAGTAGGCAGCTCACTACTTTAGGTTTTGGAACGTGAATTTACCAACAGGCTCTTTCTGGTTCTGGTGCAAAATCTTGATGTTACTGCCATCCATGTTGGCCATATTTATTGTGCCCCCGTCCATCCAGAACATCTTCCTGTAGACCACAACAAAACAAGATACATTCAGAAAGATGGATGAGTCTTCAAGATGAAGGATGGGACTCTTACGCTATAAAGGAACCTGACCCGTGTGAAGGTCGGGAAGGTAGAAAAGAACTTTATCTTCACAATCACCACAGAGCACAAAACAATCAAATAAAGCTGTCTCTATCTCCTTCATACATCTTGATACCGTGCATGAACCTACCTGACAGATGACTTTCAGAAATGTCGACAGGGTCGGAAGCTAAAACGAGCAGACAGCTGGTGGAAAAAAAACACGAGGGGCGCAGATCTATCTAGAGATATTGAGGAACAACATAAAACAACATGCCCACTGTACCGTGCTCAAAATCCATCACTGGATTACAGAATTGCGCTATATTAAATCTCATGCAAACAATTGCGAGGAACTGGCTCCATTTTTAATTAGGTTGCATGTCTGGAATCATAATATATGCTAATTAAGGAGCTGTCACTGACTAGTCCAACAAGGGCAAGATAAATTTGCATTTCTGATTGGCTGACAACCAGTTTGGCATCGTTAAAGAGTTTTCACAGCTATAACAATTTGTCAGTCTTAATCAACTCCAAGAAAATGACTCTAATAACTTTAGTTAATTGTGCACACTGAATATAAACAGAGACCTGTTCAGTAATTAGCTTTCTAACTGATGTATATTACACGCAGTTTTGAAGGTAACGAAAGGTGACATTTTGACGGAAGTATGCAATTACTTTTTAATAAAAACAGGATATCGATCTTTAGCGACACACAGGCCCATAACTTCTCCATTACTGATTTGGTTAATTGTTAGCATGGTTTTTGCTACGTTACCCTTTAGATGGATGCAGGACGAGACACTTGGGCTTGTCCATGCCGTGAACGACGGTGGTTTTAAGAGATCCGTCAAGACGGGCGACATTAATGTGGGTCTCATCATTGTCTGAGCTCATCCAGTACATGTTTCTGGACAGCCAATCAATAGCCAGGCCACGGACATTAGAGAGATCTGTAAATACAGATATTAACAATAAATAATGTGTGTTTCTCATCATGTTAAAAGTATAACAGTAAAATGTAATATGTGAATACAAGTTGAAATTTTAAAAGAAATATATATATATATATATATATAAATAAACAGGCTAAATAGTTGAAGAAAAACAATGTAAAGAAGAAATGGGACAATAAAATGAAAATAAAATAAAATATTTTGTATAGCATCTTTCACAATATGTTGTAACAAAATAAAACAATATTATAGACACATAAAACAAAGTGTCCCATTTCTTTACATTTTTTGCCTCTGTTATATGTACAGTTTACATTACAGTTTTTCTTTAACTTTTGCCTCTGTTATATGTACACACATACAGATGTAAAGAAGACATGTGCAGAAGAAATGGGGAAAAAATAAAATTAATAATAAAATATAATAAGCAATGGATAATCTGCATATAATATCTGCTCCTTCCATAAAATGTTTTTTTTTTTTTTTTTTTTTTTTTTTATTAAATGGAAAAATAAATAAATAAATAAGGAATGGGACAAAATAATATAATATAATATAATTAAGTTAATTTTCTTTCAAAAAATGTATTAAACAAAGACAGGACCTTTATTACCTTTTGTAGTTAAAAAAAAAAAAAGGAAGAGGAAATAAATAATATAACACAACATATTGATTCATGCTAATAAAACAAGCTGAATCATTGCAAACAAAATGACAACAATAAGGTAAAATAAGGTATAACTTAATAGGTTTTCTTTGCAAAGACACATTTAACTTTATTAATAAAAGTAGGAAAATTAAAAGCGATATGAACTGTGTGAAAAATGTAACTGGGAAAATGGATTGCAACATACCTCCAGACATGACTGTTTCAAGTTTGGTTCCATTAATGAACGCTCGTTTTATAGTTCGGGTCTTCACGTCAGCCCAGTAAATCCTCTCATCTATGGCATCGTAATCCACTGCCGTGACATCATCAATATCAGGTACGGTGAGGGCCATGATGACGTTGAGGTACGGGTTGTCTATGTCCACTCCTCGAATCTCGGATCTCCGAGCGTATAACAGAAATTTCTTCACGACTGTTCAGGTACAAAAATATATCATTCAAATCAAATTCATTCTCAATTTAATTCAGTTTCTCTGTCTCTAGTATCTCCAGGAGTGAAAAATATGACCTAAATCTGTTAACGGGACAAATGTAATAAGGGGAATTGAGTGTCCTTACAAAGGCAGCGCTATAAAGACATAAAGCTCAAAGGACTCATACTGTAAATTCTCTTTTCTTGACCTCCAGAGAGATCTCTGGGGCAGCCGTTAAAGAGAGATCTCCATTTCAGTCTGTAATGAGTTTAGGTAGGTCACGTAAGTCTCCTGATACACGCTATAATTATTCCAATATCAGACATTCTGCTTTTTATCAAGTCCATTCAACTGGATCATTTATTTTTATGAAGAAACCTATACTGTAATTTGCAACTTGTGCCTCGCTAAGCATCAGTGTGTAAATTCTTCTTACCCAAAATGCCCACCTGGCAATGTATTCATGTGAAAAGAAGTGGGATTAAAAAAAATCTGTTTTGGGACCAAATATCAGTTCTGTGCGTTAGACTTTGCATGTAAAAATACCTGTAAGACCAGAAATTTTTTATATAAAATAAAACAACTATGTTGGCAAGAAAAAGAGAAATACTTACTGCTCCAATTTTATTTACTTTTAAATAAAAAAGTTTAATTAATAATGTAATTTTATTTTGAGATTGTTATTATAATGTATTATTAAAATGTTAAAATATACTGTATATTTCATATAAAATAATACATTTTAAATAAATAGTACACACATCTTTTACAATGTGTAAAGGGCTGGTCAGTGATAAATTTTTTTAATCTAATTAATTACACGATGTAGCGGTTAATTAATTGCAAATTAATCGCACATCAAATTTTTGGGGGGAGAAATTACTCCCAAAAGATAATGTAAAGTCATTATTGTGTTAAATGACAAAACCATCAAATAGACATTACAAAAAGTAACTTTAGAAAGATGTTTTATCTGATTCAACATAGAATTCATTACACAAACTTTTAAGCTTCAAAGGTCATGAGGGTGAGTAAAGATGACAGAATTTTCTTTCCTTTTTTTTTTTTTTTTTTTATTCTCTAAATAAGAAACTAAAACTGCCAGTAGGTGGCGGTAAATGTTTTAATGAGTAAGTTTTAATCAGCTCTGTGAACGAATCAAATGAATGAATGAATGAATGACTCAAGGAGTCATTTGTTCATTCATTCATTAATTTGATTCGTTCACAGAGCTGATTCAATCAGGAATGAAGCTCTCTTTATGAATGGGCCATTGATTCATTGATTCACCCGATTGATTCGTTCAAAATGCGGATTCATTCAGAAACACCAATGTGTGTTGCTCGGAGACACACAACAGTTCTGCTCTGGCTTATAGGTAATATTTTCATTGGTAAAATTGAGCAAAAACAGACAATATTGTGTCTAAAATATAACACAATATTAACTTTATTGAACTGTTGTATAAAATCAGTGACACATTTGCACTTGTGCTATTCAGGATATAAACCGCACTAGGGTGATACTGTGCTTGTTACTCATGCGATATTGTTTAACTATATCATATGATATAAATATGAGACAATAACTCATATCTAAGAGAAAAAATAGAAACAAAAATAAAAAAAAAAGGATGTGTATTTAAGTATATTTTTAGTATAAGTATTAATATTATTAACAATACATCTTTTAAATAATAATAATAATAATAATAATAATAATTAAACATTATTATTATTAATTATTATTATTATAAAATAAACTTAATATGCATGATCCGAATTTTCTCATCTTTAAAAGTCTTCAAATGTCAGAGTTTGGGTCTGTGGGCCAAACTTGTCTCGTAAAAAGGGAGATCTACAGCCCAGAAGACAGCTTTAGCTCACCTTGGCAGGTTCGGTTGTTGGCCGACAGTTTCATGAGATGTGGACAGGAGCAAGACGCAGAACCATTATAATTTATAAGACAGAGGTGAGAACACTGGCCTCTTCCCTTGTTACCATCACATGGATTAGGAGCTGAAAAGATGGGAGAAGAGATTGAAAAAAAAAAAAAAAACATAAATAAAAGAATATCTGAATATATGTTACATTTATATTTAATTCTCCTATAATGATTGATCTGTGAGTCTTGTAGGATTTCTTTAGCTAGTTATTGGTTTGCATGTAGACCTGAAAACCAAAAGCACTCTGCTTAACAAGTGGAATATGTGGATGCTGTGCTGAGTAATTAGGCCCCTTATTCCCTACCCAACAATCCCAGGGTTTGTTCTTGCTCAGAGCAAGGTTGTTACTCCACAACTCTAAATGGGAACGTAAAACACAAGGAACTAAAAAAAAAAAAAAAGCATAAACAAGTCCATAAAAAAGGCCTAATGAATACAGTAATCTCAATGGCACTCTTGCTAAGCTATTCTGACACATGAAAACCGATAGAGATGCAGGCCAGCCTCTTCAAACGCAGACAGGTAATGAAAACGGACACAGAACAGACATCCTGTGCTTAAAAACTAATTCCCAAACAGAGTAAAGCAGGTGCAAAGCCACAGGACAAAAAAACAGAGCGCAGAAACAAAAATAAATAATAACAATAATAAAAAAGGAGTAGAAAAATTATTAGAAATGGTTCAGTCTAAAGATCATTAATTTTATTAAATATATTCATTCATTATTTTGTCGGTTGACAGTTTTACTGACTATTAACTTGAATAATTTATTAGAAAAAATTTAAGAATGTTACATAATAATTATAATAATAATACACTTTGTTTATATAGCACCTTTTAGAAATAAAAGGCAGCTCAAATTGCTTCAAAGGTCAAAAACATTTTTTTTTTTTAAATAAATAAATAAAGATAAGACAAGCCTTAAAAAACAACAACAAAACAAATTAAACAAAAGCAACAAGAGCAAAAAATAAAAGGCAAAAAAAATTCCAGCACTATAAACAAAACCACAAAACAAAATAAAGCAGGTCTTAAGCCAAAGGAGAAACAGCCAAGAGCAGAAACAAAGAAAGTGAGAAAAAAGATTATAAATGTTTCAATCGAAAAAGCTCAGGAACACACTTTTGACTTAAAAAAGAAAGAAAACAAAAAGCGCATTTCTAAACTAGCCTATGAGGTACATTTCAAAACAACCTTGTTGAAAGCTAGAGACGACAAGTCTAAATATATTATTCTAAAAATGATTCACTCAAGAAGATTCACTTTCATCATCATTTTCAAGGACTGTATGCAGTCGAAGATTCTTTCGCTACTTAAAATTGAAAGTTTGATCAGAACATGAAAAAAGCAGACCCGCCATCTCACAAAAAGCCTTCCCACATCTGTGTGGCGTATCACTCCATCCAAACTGTAGGTTTATAGCTGCCACTCACAATCTGGAACGCTGTGTGAATATTTCCGCCAACCCATTATGAGTGTTTATCTGGAGTCATGAGTTAACAAAGAGCCTCTTAGCGCCATTAAGGGTGTAATTTTGCTTTGGTGGATGATGCCAAGCTCGATGTGCTGACAGAAAGCTGATTCTTCCACATCTGGCAGATGTACACCCGAGAGAAAAGATGCTGGACAGCCATCATGGGCTGATTTAATTGTGTTTTATTTATGGGGCGTTTTTTGGCTCTTCTTTTGTACTTTATTGCCCAAACGGTGAACAAATTCTATTAGGCCGATTAAAAGTGGGTTACAGAAGGAGGGACAGATTTCAAGCGCATGTTCAGTGCTGATTGAATGAATGCATACTACAAGAAATTACCCAGAGGTCACCAGCACTAGCAACCAGTTAAAACACCCTATGCAGGCATAGTTTTTTCCAGAAAATGTAAACAAACAAATACAAATAAAATTATTCAATGTTTTTGCAGCATCTTATAGGAATAGAGAACTCTGTTGTTTTTTTGTTTTTTTTTACATTTGGTATTTTTAATTTCTTTCGAAACAAAAAAGAAATAAGAAACAAAACAAAACAAAAAACGAAACAAAAAGAAATGAAGTAAAACAAAACAACAAAACGAAAAAAACAAAACACCATTTCTCTAAAGAAAATACGTTTTCTTTGTTTGTTTTTTTGGTGCTTTTTATGTTGTTGTTGTTGTTCTAAAATCTTTGTTTGTAAAATTGCATTTAGAAAATCAGAGAAAACAGAAATGTAGAAAAATCAGAAAAACAGAAATGTAGCCTTTAGTGTAAATAAATAAATAAATCCAATGTTTTTTTTTTTTTTTTCCATTTGATTTCCTACTTAAAGAGAAATAAAGACACGAGAAACGGTTAGATTTTTGTTTTTTCGTTTTGTTTAAGAAACCTATTTTAAAATGTAAAATAATCTAGATTTTTCATATTTTTGGTTAATGGGTAAAAAATTAGATTAGCTTTATTATTTGTTTTGCATGAGTGGGCAGCCCTGATACACCCTGCCTGCCCCATCAAGCAGAATAAGAATTTGTCTGATCTGCTGCTCTGCAAATTAGTTACAATAGCGTTTCTTCATACTGTTTGGCTGTTCCATATATTTCTTGCCAAAAGCCTACATCTCGTATAGAGCAGAACAACACACTTTTCGAGTCGGCGCCGGCGCGATCCATTGCATGTCATTTTTGATCATACTGATAAGAATAAGACATCATTTGAAACTGTAAAGGGTTTACTTTTATGTATAAACACTCACAATGAATAAAAGCTACAAACTGCTTTTGCTAAATAAAGAAAACAAAGTGGGTGCACTTTTTGCAGTCTCTGTCTCCATGAACAACTTTCTGAAATGCGTCAAAAAATAAACCGAAACTCAGCGAAAACTTGCCTCACAGACATGAGAAACATGTCTATATACACAACTTGCTGATTATGTAATCCATTTGAAACCAACAAGAGGTACAGTCATTCCCGTCTGAGCTTATAGCCCATTATACGCGCACCGCAGGCTATTCATATGGTAAGTGAACATGCAAACATCCCCATAACCTTGATAAAACAAAGCACCAAGCTTAATCAGGTTATATAGGCTACTTTTCAACGTTTTTGGAATAAATCGCACTGTAAGCCTTAAATTTACCTCAGAGGCAGAATGCAATATGATGTGTAGCTTGAGTGGAGGATATCATTTCTGTTGAGTTATTTACATGAGTTAAAGTGTGTATTTTTACATAAACTTGTAGCCTACACATTTTACTAGTTGGGCTTTTCCCAAACTATATCCTATGTGGAAGACTGAATCAATGCTTGACTTTAAATGATCTGAATCAGAGAGAGTAAAGGCGTTAATATGATCTCGCTTTAGTTCATAATTCCAAACCTATAATTGAGACGTAAGACACTGCAGTAGACTAATTATTACATTACGTTATTTTTTTTATGTGGGGTTGGGTTTTTCCCATGAAACACAAACAATGTTATTATTAAAAAAATCTAATTCTGCTGATAATAGCAAGTGAAAACGTTGCATCTGAGGTTTTCTTAAATAGGCCTTTTGAGAATAAAATGAGTAGGCTAAAATCAGCAACCACAAGTATAATATCTTCCTCCATGTTGTTTTAGATCACATAAAAGCCAAATGCCATTTTATTGGTTATGAATAAAGTCATCTCTGATTTGTCAATAACATGCATCAGCAGGTTTTTTTTTTCTTTTTTTTTTCCAAATCTTGTAAGCGCTGTTAGCAGGTGTACATGACAAAACCAAAGCCAAAGGATTCTCGTGAACAAGCTTGGCTCGCCTGCCACATCTCTCCTACTGAAAATGAACTGAGCTTGCACATCTACCATGTAGAACAGAAGACTCAGGAGGGTTGACTAAAGGACACCCTCACATGTGAAACAAATATTAAAGCATAAACTCATTTTTTACCCATGAACCAAAAACGTTTTTTTTTTTTTTCGTTTTTTTTTTCCTCTCATTTCTCTTTAAGTAGAAGGTCAAATGACCAGAAGGTACAGGAATAGAAAACGTTTTTTTTTTGTTTGTTTGTTTTTTTTCCATTTCAGATTTTTTATTTCTTTGAAAAAACAAACAAACAAAAAACAAGAAATAAGAAGAAAAAAAAAAAAAAAACACCAATACATAGATATTTCTCCAAGGAAAATAAAAAGTTCTCTTGGTTCTTGTTTGGTACTTTACTTTTTTTGGTTCTAACTGGAATCTTTGTTTGTAAAAGTGCATTTAGAAAGTCATAACAGAAATTGAGTGTTTTTAACAAACAAACAAATAAACATCTCTTTCTACTATAAACCCTACAACCTTGCTATACAAAAAGTTGTTTGATGTTTTTCGCAGCATCTTAAAGGAATAGAAAATAAAATAAAATCTTTGAAAAGTGCATTTAGTTTTTAGAAGGAAAATCAGAACAGAAATGTGACCTTGTAGTGTTTGACTGTCTGTTTCATATTTCAGAAATGATGGGAATTCTTGATAGGAATCAAGGGAGTTCTTGACGAGACAGCTTTGCAGCCAATTAGTCCCTAAAATCTTCTAGTGAGAAATGGGAATGTGCCAAAACTAGGCCATTGAACGCTGTTAATCCAACATGACAACTTCGCTCAATCTAGAGACTTCTCTCATTATGTTCTTTTGGATCCTTCACATCATCATCTGTTCAAAGTCCCTCTAGACAGTTTTGAAAGACAGCGAGATGGTTTCTTACTTTGTGGCTGCCTGCTGGGATGGTATATCTCCAGGTCGAAGGGTTGGGCGCTGGTTTTTTGGATCACTGTCACATTGGCTCCAGTCCATTTGTTGGCTTTAGTCAATGTGTTGGTCCTCCAGTCGGTCCAATAAACGTTCCCTCCAAAGAGAGACACGGCGAAGGGGTGAGAGAGGAATTCGTGTCCTCGAAGAATTTCAATCACCCCCGTGCCGTCATATAGAGCTGAGTATATCGCATCAGATCTGAGGACAGACAAATAATCATTGTAATCATCATCATCAGAGTATTTTGAAGTTGACATGAAATCAAAAGTGACACTATTTACTTTCTAAATACAAACTTCTACACATTATCAAACTGAATCAAATTGAATATATTAAATCTTTAAATGACATCACTTTGAATTGCATTAATTCAATAAATTAAATGGATTTGAGTACAGAGTTAAACAATATTCATTATGTTTGATTCGATTCAATTCAGGTTGATTTGACTCGAGTCATGTCAATACAAGTAAAATCAAATCAACTTGAACTGAGCTGAATCTAACTGAACTTCATACAGTAAATCTAGCTCAATTCTGAATTATGGCAATTCAATTAAGTGAACTGAGAAGAGTCAAATCAACCTGAAACGAATTGAATCAAATTAAACTTAATAAATCTTGTTTAACTCTAAATAACATCAGTTCAATTAATTGAACTGAACTAAGTTGATTTAAGTCAAATGAAATTAATTCAACCTGAACTGAATCAAAAAACGTTCTAAATTTAGTTTAATTCTTAATTACGTCAATTAGAATCAAATCAAATTGAACCGAATTAAATAAAACTAAAGACTATATGAACCTTTTTCAACTCTGAATGACATAATTTAATTAAATTTTAATTAAATTAGACTTTAAGTCAAATCAACCTGAAATTAACTCAATCAAATCTAAATTCTGAACCAAATCTAAATCTGAATCAAACTAAATCTTGTTTAACTCTAAATGACAGTATGTCAATTCAATTGAACTAAACCGATTCAAATCAAATCAAATCAACCTGAACTGAATCAAATTAACTGAACTAAAATATTTTTAACTCTATATTATGTCAATTCAATTAACTGAACTGTCATTCAGATCAAATCAAAATGAATAACATCATAATACAATAATATTTAGATTCACTTTGAAAACTATTTGAATTCAGTTACATTACGTAACAAAAGTAAAATGGGTTGTGAACAGCACAAACTATTGTTGAACTAAAATGTGTGTCCCAATTTGCCATAAAGAAGGATAAAGAAATCAAAGTACAGTTTTTATTTTAAAACAACAAAACATAGTATATATTCTACATTTTTACTACAAGGAATGTTTACTGCAAATAACAGGAGTATAGTCTAAAACAGTCAAAAAAAAAAAAAAGTCTGTAAGAAAGAGTTTAGAGCAGTGTTAATTTCACTGACGAATAATTTGTCATAATTTTCGTCAACAACATTTTTTCAAGAGACGATAACTAAAATAATAACTAAATAAAAAAACAGTTTTCAATGGCAAAATCAATTGACATTTTCGTCAATGAATAAAAATTAGAAGAAAACATTAGTGAGGGACGATTTGGGAAGAGATGGAGATTGAGTCAGAACTGATGCCTCATATACCTCATAATACATTAAAAAATGTAAACATCTGGGAGAAAGAGAAGAGCAAGCATATGGATAAATCTGAAAAAGCATGACGACGCAAAAGAGAGCTCTATTCAGTCCAGAAAGCTGCCCCTAAGTCAGTGCACGAGTACTGAACTGAGCTCTCTTTTGAGTCTTTCCGCACCTGAACGGACAAATACACACAAAGTTATGTCAAAATGTCAGTTTTGGCAAGAATTCACATAAACACAGTCGGTTATGTCTAAAGTGAACGTAAACAGTAGGGAGAACATCTGATGTGTAATAGCTTCCGGCCTTAAAGTGACAGCAGCCTAATAACCTGCTGCTGTCCGTCGTTAATATCAAACAACAAAAGAAAAAGAGAAAAATCACTCAATGTTCTTGACTGAATAACTTTAATAGCTTTATTAATAACCTTAATCGCTTTATTACATGTTCAAACCTTAAAATAATTCATATTAACAGGTTATTGGTTGTTTTCTACAGAAGTATATAATCAGTTTGGAAATTTTAGAGAAATACTTAATTGATGCATTACAATTTAACTAAACCCATTCGATTTTAGTCGACTAAATCTACTGTAGATTTAGTCGACTAAATTTTATGATATTTAGTCAACTAAAACTAGACTAAAACTAAAACAATTCAGATGACTAAATATGACTAAAACTAGAAGGCATTTTAGTCAAAAGACTATGACTAAAACTAAATCAAAATTTACTCTCAAAATTAACACTGGTTTCGAGTACACTGATGCCTTGTTAAAAAAATACAGCTGAGAGAAAAAGAAAGAAACTGTTGACAGACTGTGAGAAAAAGAGGGATGTGTGATCTGAATATAGCAGAGACAAAAATGAGGCAATCGAAAGCAGAGAATTGATCAGATTCTTCATTAAGTCCAAGAATCTCATTATCTGAATATTAATTTGCAGTGCAGTTGGAGCCACTGGGCACAGGAGGAATTGAGCGCTGAGAGAAATGCAAGATGAGAGTTTATGAATGTGTCAAGACAGCAAAATTGCTACGCTTCTGCTTTGTAAAATAAAAAAAAAAAAAAAAAAACTTGATGGGTAAAATTATAATCTATAGTAATAGCATATCTCCATCAGCCTGTCATATTGTCGCCAGCTGAGGTGGATCTTGAATTTGAACCAGTACAAAAACATCAATCATTCAACAAAAAGCTGCCGCTTGTAACCCTGTACGTTACAACCAAAACATTCCCTTTATGGTCTTGTCTTGCGAAAACATCAAAATATTGGCAAAACCCAACAGAAGAGTGTGCACATCCTTTCTTACCGGGCGTCTGTCCATACTATCCTGCTCTCCATGTGATCCAAGGTTAGCCCATTGGGCCAGGCGCCGGTGTCCATGTCCTTGAAAACCACATGTCGCTGTTTCCCGCTCATGGAAGCGCCTTCGATACGAGGAAACGTGGCATCCCAATCAGTCCAGAACAGGGCACTGTTGACGACAAAACTCAAGTGTTTAAAGGAGGGCTTTCAAAGGAGGGCTTGCAAACCACATCCTCATTAAAAGCATCAGCATTACTGCAATTACAAAACAGGTAAAAATGTGTAATGACTCAATTTCATGGTAATATCCCATCTGGAAATCATTTAAAAAGCTCCTTTATGGGTGATTAGACTGGTTCATTACAATTCGCAAGCCACAGTACTGAGCTATCAATCACTGAAGTTGTTCATTAAAGCTATGATGTAATTGGAAAACTGGTGCCGTTTGCTGTTATTCCCTCTCAAAGTTGAGACTGGATTGAGGAACGCACCCCTGGCCGGGGTCCACAGCGATCGCCCGAGGGTGTTCCATACCCCCGGCGATCAGGGTGGTCCGTAATTCGCCGTTCAGCTTGGACACCTCAATCTGGTCCAGGTTACTGTCGATCCAGTAGAGATTTCCTGCTATCCAATCAACAGCAAGACCCTCTGGAGTGGCTAGACCATGTTGGACCACCACCTCGATTGCCGAAACACCTGCCAAGACAAGCAGTCGAGTAATTGAAATGTTGTGGGGGAAAAAAAGGTCTACGGTTGTTAGCTTGCCGGTCAAGTTCACAATTACTCATATTTGGTGTTTGGCAAGTGTTAATTTTGGACCCTATGAAGTGTATGAAAGGAAATGTTAGCAAAGCCCTCAAGAAAAAGTGGGTCCCACTTTCTCTCTCTCTTTCTCAATACCTACTCATCAGTTCCTTTGTGATATGAGTGTAAATTACTTCTCACACATTTTAAAGCTGAAATATTAACACAGTTGGTAGACTGACTTTGCTTTTTAATTGAAAAACAGAGCTAAATAAAGATCTCTTTCTCAATATGCTGAACAATAAGGAACATGAAAAAATTTGAGTGACCACTAGAATATTCTTTGAATAAATAAAGAATTTTCTCTTTCATTTGATTTACTCTTTATTGTATGACCTGTTCTCAGACAACTCAATACTAATAACAACAAATAACATAAAATATAAATAAATAACATAAAAATAATAAAGTAAAAATAATATAACAATAAATAAATTTCAAAGATGTGTTGCTAACACCTTCAGACATAAATCATTCATTTCACTTCATAATTCATAATTCATTTCAAATCATAATCTTAAAGTCATGTCTTCATCTTGAAGGTCCTCTTCCCTTAATTCACCTGCTGTAAGTTTAACATGATCAAATTACTGCCACAGGTTTTAGAATTGTAAGTAATTTTAAACTTATATTTTTTGTTGCAACGATGATATGTCAACTTAAATACTTTAAAAATTGTTTAGGATTTTTATACAATTTCCCTAACTTTAAGTAGGTCATATAAGTAACTACAAACATCAGAAAAAAATTACTACTTCAATAATTTTGTCAAAACCATCAGTTGTCAGCTGCACTTTGAAACCATCCTGAATGCATCCAGTAGTGAACACTAGATTAGTCAGTATTTATAAAATATTTTTTGACACATTGTTTATGTATCTGGCTGTGTTGGAGTGACAGGCAAGGAAAACACACATTTTGTGAGAAAATGGTAGAAGCAGGAGGTTGAACTTAAACATAGGTGAATATCTCTGAACGCTTTCATTCAAAATAATTTCTACCTTGACCAAAAATTGTCCCCCCTCCCCACTCACACTGCACTTAACGTTCCAGGCCGGAGCACGCTTACGTCATATACGATGCAATTTTTTGAATGGAAGAAAACATGAAGAAATGCACTTTCACTAACATACTGCCTAATATATAGGCTATTTATAATTTATGCCGCGCATCAATTTTCAATAACACATATCAGAGGATTATTACAAAGGCAGCTGACTTTAATGGAGGAATTTGCAGCTTTACTCGCAAACTACAATTCCTGTTCATCAATAAGGTGAGAATCAGACCCGTTATAAACCCAAATACACTTGAATTAATTACATGAATTGATAAGTGTACTATCAAAGCAGTAATAAAGATGTTTGCCATCATAATGATGACAGTAGCGCACACAAAAGTATTAACTGTTCCATGCTCAGGCACGGTTAGCGCTCACACTGCATGCGAACCGCGCCCGGGCACTGAACGCAGCGCTCACACTTGTCAAACGAACCGGGCTTTGAGGGTCAAACGCGCTCGGGCATGGTTCAGAGCGCCTAGTGTGAGTACACCCTTAAACTAGTCCTAGACTAAAATGCATGTTTGAGCTGTTTCAACTGAAAGCAACTTGCACTTTCTTAAAATATGCCAGTGTTATTGTTTTGTCTCAAGATGCAAACCAGTAATGTTTTTTTTTTTGTTTCCTAGGATGCATTTATAAAAGCTACTTAAATACCCTAAGGCCGTGTGTCCACCAAAGCGTTTTTTCCAGCGGCTAGCATACTTTTTCAATTGTTTTCAATGGGAGCGCCGCGTTTTTTAAACACCAGGAGCGTAATCTTTTTCACGCTCAAGCGCTGAGAGCTCGGCGTTTTTTACTGGTCGCCTCGAGTTGAAGAATGTTCAACTTTGAGTAAAACACTGCGCTCATCACTGTCACTTTTTAGCCAGCCGTCCAATCAGAGTGGAGGAGGGGCGGGACAAATACAACACCGGCCAACTGTCACAACATTCTTGCTGTACAACAACATCAACAAGCAGAGAACGGAACAAAATGGATGAGAAATTAATATTGCTGGTCTCCGAACATACATAGCAAGTATTCCACATTGTGTTGACATTTTTAGTCTAAAACAAATTACCTGCAAAATCAGTTATAAGTAACAGTGCCGCGGATATTCCGTATCATAGCAACAAAGAGTCTCAACTGAAAAAAAACGCTGCGCAGCTGAAGCACTCTAAAGCGCTCACAGAAACGCCAAGCGTTTTCAGCTGAACTAAGGCCTAATCCTGACTTAATCTAAGCCCTGTCTGTGAAACCGGGCCTTTAAGGCCTAAAATTTTGATTTTGAAATTTTAGATTTTTTTAGACTTTTCAAGACCCTGATATTATACTGTAAATTCCATTCCATCATACTATATAGCCTGTATGGTATAATCAAGGCATAAGTATTAACAGTGTCATAAATAATGTTTAAAAAAACTGCCATACCTCCACCCTCAGATAGCTTCCCACGGTAAATTTTGTCCTCTACGACGTCGGTCCAATACAGCAGGCTCTGGCTGAAATGGAAATCCAAAGCGATGGTGTTCCTGAGCCCGGGGACTAACAGGCTATAGTCGCCCCTTTGCAGGTTGATGCGGCGAATTTCATGTCTGATGGAAAAAATGATGAACGCCTCAAAAGGATCTACAAAAGGAACAGAAAACAGACAGTAAAGAACAAGAATGCATGCAGCCTAAGTTAGGTTAAGCAACATGTCCTGTATAGGACTGTAAAAGTTATGCAAATATGTCCTATAGTTTTAACATAACTTTTAAAATAGAAAAATAGGTTATGTACCTTATAAGTAAGTATCTTATTTAAAAAAAAAATAAAAAAGATTTGATGAAAACGATGCCTTGAAAGGGTCTATAAAATTGACCAAAAAGACAAGAAGTTATTAATGGAAACAAGATCAAATAAATGAAATTAATTATAATAATAATAACTAGAATTTGTAATAAAATATTAGAACATTCCGAGCTATGAATAAAGCAAAAACTCATGCCGCACACATCTCTACATCTTTGAGACTGGAGATGAAACCTTATGTGGATTGCAATATAAATTATAGCTGGCCGTTTCAGTTCGGACAAAAACTAAAAGCATTTTGACAGCTCTGAAAACTGAGCTGTGTGTTCAAGTAAAAGCTTGTTTTCCTTTTTATTAAAACATGTTACTTAGTGCTCTTTGCGCATATCTTCCTCTCCACTCTCATATAGTGCGCCAGAGTCAGATCTCTCTAATCTTTCCCAAAACAAACAGTTGCTTTGGCTCTCTTGTAAAGTCAAACCGCTAAAATGAAACGCATACATATTACAGATGCATTTTACACCTTAAAACCAAATGCACACCCTCTCTCTAAAAGGCCAATAAAACCAAAAATATGAACAAATGTGCTCCGAGTCACTGATTCATTTACTTGTCATTTTCCAGGCATTTATCCGTGTTATTTACAGCCCAGAAATTGCAAGGTCATTCGGTTCCCCTGAGGTTAATTGCCTTGCGGTCTGGACTGTAATCTGGTTTTAACCCTATTTGGGATTGAAGTTTGTGTGTGATAAATTCAGCTCACTAACCAAACAGCAATGTGCCACAGTTTACCTGTACTGTGGCAGCTGTCACCATCAAGTCCAAGACTCCAGCCAGGATAGCAGGAGCATTTCACAGTATTCTTGTGCTGTTCACACACTTGGCTGCAGCGTAGATGCTTGGTACAGTAATCCAGAACCTCGCAGGTCCGGCCATCCGAGCCCAGCTGGAATCCGGCCGGACAGGAACACACGACCCCTTTACCCGGTGCCACCAAGCACTCGTGACTGCAGCCGCCCTTCCGCACCGAACACTCATCTGAAATGGAGAAACAAAGCGAGGGAGGAGGATTATTGTTGGAAAGAAGGGAAGATATTGTCACTTCAGAAGAGAATAGCAGGGTCTGAACAGTGAGACAACAAAAACCGATGGAATTCCTCAGTAGACATATGGTTGAACAGCGAGAAGTCGTGGACGCTTGAAAGAGCCGAAGGAAATAGACAGAGAATGAACAAGGTTTGGTGCTTCCCATTTGGTCCTCCAGGCTATATGCTTCTTGGTCAGCAAGAGCAATTGGAAGCAAGTGGACTGTCTCTATTATCGTCTTATTCCACTTCATAGTTCCCTAAGCCTTGGGCACTAGAGGAAGGCTGTTTACAGTCTCAGAAAAAATGTTGTACCCTTTAGGGTTTCAAAGGCTTTGTCACTGGGTCAGTAACCTTTGTACCTTATTGATCCCAATAAGGCTCATAGTAGTACCTTAAGGTATGTATTACTGCTCTAAGGTACTAATATGCACCTTTTAGAGGTAGATAAGGTACAAAGTTGTCCCTTTAAGGGTACTGCCTCAGGGGTAAAAGCTACATCTTTTGGGGCTACAAGAGCTTGTCACTGGGCCAGTACCCTAAAGGGACATTTGTGACATATTAACCCCTAAAAGGTTCATAGTAGTACCATAAGGGAACAAACTATTACTCTAGGGTACTAATGTGCACCTTTTAGGAGCAGATAAGGTACAACATTGTCCCTTTAAGGGTACTACTGAACCTTTTAGATGTAAATAAGGTACTGTACAAATGGTACTGCTCCAGTGACTAGCTGTTGAACCCTTTTTTTTCTTTTTTTTCTTTTTTTCTAACCCTTTTTCTTCTTTTTTTTGCTGTGTAGGTGTGTACATATATCATTTATCTGTTAGTTTTAGTTTTTCTTCCAATGAATGCTCAGAGGCACCAAACTCCAAGCATTTTTCCACCCTTAGCATCACTTTATTGTGATTTATGGACGAAGACGGTAGGTTTGGACAATATAATGTGGCGATATGTCATCGAAGTGGCCCCATGGTGAGATGCTAAACGGAAAAACATGGTTAAGTATTAGCTAAAGTTGTCAACTAGAACTATATATGTTAGCCTCTTGGGTGATCAGCTCAATAATGCTATTTCTAATGATAAAGTGTATACTTGTTGCAAATGGCTTTGTTAATCCACTTGTGTACAACATCAACTACATCCTTTGGCAGGTTTGTGACTATTTAGAAACTGATCTTAATTTTTATCTATGTTAAAATACCTTCTCCTATCCCAATTAAATATGCAGCAGGTATAATAAATAAATTCATAGTTGCAAAAAAAAAAAAAAAAAAAAAAAGGCCACGGAGGGATACAAGGTAAAACCACCTTGAACAGCAAGTGGTTTCAAGGTTTAAATGAAGCGTCTAGCACTGACAGAGGATAATGCATCCATAAACCTCAAGGCAGTCATATTGGTGGAGCTGCGGAGTGAATAAAAATGTGCTAGACACTCAAATGGAAAACAACAAAGCACATGCAGGAGACATGAGGGGAACAGAAATGGATCCTTGATGAGGGAAAGGAGCTCAAAAAGATATAAAATGGCAAATGGAAGTACATTCAATCAGGCTACAGTACAATCTGGCACTAGCGATACTGAGGAGTCGTGGAGTCTGAGAGAAGTAACTAATACAGTAGAGAAAATTAAAAAAAGTTCCAACAGGGTGATAATGGATCTTTCTGGACTGAGAATCACTTAAAAATTCAGTTCAAATGCTGATGCTCAAAAACTCCTAGACTTTGTGAAAAGGTCTAATTTCATCATCTTGGCTTTGTGATTGTTTAAATGAAGATCTTGGAGTCTTTATTTGGATGAATGGATGGATGGATGGAAGGAAGCAAAATGTATTTGAACTGCAAAATATCTTATTCTAAAGAAAGTATTTGTGTCTTATTTTCCAGTTAAAATAGATCTAGTGTGATTTGTTTGCAGATGCCACTAGGTTTGAATTTGTAGCAATGCAATGATATTTAGATACTTCAAGCATGTTTAGGCCAAACGTGTCAAACTGTATGTCAAATATAATTAGGTTGTATTTGAGCAAACTATAATTCAAAATTTATAGCGTCTAGAAGATGGAAGATATTTGGAGGTCTCAAAGCAAAGAGGGCTTCAGGGCACAGGCCAGCAGGTCCATTAACACATCTTCTGTAGCCTTGAGAAAAGAAGCCACAGGGTAAAACCTTAAAAAAGCCTAGTGAGATCAGAAAAGAGCTGTTGGGTTGAAAACACAGAGATGCACAGTGTAGAAAAACAGCCGGGTCATCCCTGAAGTTCATCTTGGAATCTAATGATGTTGAGTTGCAGCTTTAAGTAAAACTTAAATATATTCTAGATTTATTAGACATAAAGTAAAATATTTCCAGACTTTTTTGTTCCATTTTGATGATTACAGCTTGATGCTCATCAAAATCAAAAAATCAGTATCTCAAATTATTAGAATATTTAATTTCAAGTTCTATTAAATTACCATTCTCAGGGTATAAATACTGGGTTTAGGTCAGTAATTCCAACAGCATTCATGGGGAAGTCTGTTGACTTGACAGTTGTCCAGAAGACGATCATCAAGACCCTCTACAATGAGGGTAAGCCACAGAGGGTCATTGCTGAAAGAGCTGGCTGTTCGCAGAGTGCTGTGCCAAAGCATATTCATGGAAAGTTGACTGGAAGGAAAAAGTGTGGTAGGAAAAGGTGTACAAGTGAAAGGAATGACCGCAGGCTTGAGAAGATTGTCAGGCGAAGCCGATTTAAGAACTTAGGTGAGCTTCAAAAGGAGTAGACTGAAGCTGGAGTCAGTGCATCAAGAGCCACCGCACACAGACGTCTTCAGGAAATGGGCTACAACTGTCACATTCCACGTACCAAGCCACTTCTGAACCAAAGCAAACGTCAGAAGCGTCTTACCTGGGCTAAGGAGAAAAAGAACTGGACTGTTGCTCAGTGGTCCAAAGTCCTCTTTTCAGATGAAAGTAAATTTTGTATTTCATTTGGAAATCAAGGTCCCAGAGTCTGGAGGAAGAGAGGAGAGGCACAGAAACCATGTTGCTTGAAGTCCAGTGTGAAGTTTCCACAGTCAGTGATGATTTGGGCAGCCATGTCATCTGCTGGTGTTGGTCCACTGTGTTTTCTGAAGTCCACAGTCAACGCAGCCATCTACCAGGAAATTTTAGAGCACTTCATGCTTCCTTCTGCTGACAAGCTTTATGGAGATGCTGATTTCATTTTCCAGCAGGATTTGGCACCTGCCCACACTGCCAAAGGTACCAAAAGCCTGTTCAATGACCATGGTGTTACTGTGCTTGACTGGCCATCAAACTCACCAGACCTGAACCCCATAGAGAATCTATGGGGTATTTTCAAGAGGAAGATGAGAGACACCAGACCCAACAATGCAGATGACCTGAAGGCCGCTATCAGAGCAACCTGGGCTTCCATTACACCTGAGCAGTGCCACAGGCTGATTGCCTCCATGCCACGCCGCATTGATGCAGTAATTCATGCAAAAGAAGGCCCAACCAAGTATCGAGTGCATAGAAATGAACATACTTTTCAGAAGCCTGACATTTCTGTTTAAAATATCCTTTTTTTTTTATTGATCTTATGAAGTATTCTAATTTGTTGAGCCAAAATCATCACAATTAAAAGAACCAAAGACTTAAAGTACTTCAGTCTGTGTGCACTGAATTTATTTAATACACGAGTTCCACAGTTTGAGTTGAATTACTGAAATAAATGATGTTTCCACGACATTCTAATTTATTGAGATGCACCTGTATATATACATACATATATTACAGTAAAGGACCAGCTAAGCACTGACAACCAGGTTGGGGCATTTGAGTAGCATACTAACAAAGGAGAAAAAAAAACAAAAAAAAACCAAAAACAAAAAAAACCCGGTGTCCTATTTCTTACCAAGATTCACTCCACAAAGCTGGGAATGTGATCTAGAGGCTCATTCGTCATGATTAGTCCTATTATGTGCAGGCTGGGTCTGTTTTAAAACTATAGTTTTGATAATTTCGTATTTATCTTACAGGTCTTACAGACCAGGGTGAGTGCATTTATCTCTGCCAGTGGCTAGCAGAATTTGTGTTCAGCCCAGCATTTATTGGGATGTGCAAGATATTTTAGAAGGACATTGAGAGTGTACTTAAAGTTAATGGGGATTTGATTGGCCCTTTTAAAAATTAATAGAGGCATTAGACTGAAATGCTGTGTTAAAGAGTTAGTTCACCCAAAAATTAAAATAATGTCATTTATTACTCACTCTCATGTCGTTCTACACACGTAAGATCTTTGTTCATCTTCGGAACACAAATTAAGATATTTTGATGAAATCCGATGGCTCAGTGAGGCCTCTATAGACAGCAAATTGAAAAGCCATTGAAAATCTATGGAAGCCCGTTTCCGCCACTAAATAAAAAAAAAAAAGAGTAATTGCGACTTTTTATCTCAGAATTCTGACTTTTTATCTCGCAATTGCGAGTTTATATCTCACAATTGCGAGTTATAAAGTCAGAATTCTGAGATATAAAGTCACAATTGCGTGATATAAAGTCACAATTCTGAGATATAAAGTCGCAATTGCGTGATATAAAGTCAGAATTCTGAGATATAAACTCGCAATTGCGTGATAAAAAGTCAGAATTGCGAGTTTTTATCTCAGAATTCTGACTTTTTTTCTCGCAATTGCGAGTTATAAAGTCAGAATTCTGAGATATAAACTCGCAATTGCGTGATATAAAGTCAGAATTCTGAGATATAAAGTCGCAATTGCGAGTTATAAAGTCAGAATTCTGAGATATAAAGATCCATAAAGGTACTAAAAACATATTTAAAACAGTTCATGTGAGTTCAGTGGTTCTACCTTAGATATATATTTTATATATATATTTATTTATATATATATATTTTATAATTTTTAGAAAATATATGTTTATTATTCTTAGCTTAAGGGAAAACTGTTTTTCTCTCATTTTAATACCAAAATTTAACAGATTTTAATGAGGTTTATGTTTAAAAAAAGAAGAAAATAATGTACAAATGGATTAAAAAATAACTTAATTTAAGAAAATCTCAGAAAACGTGGTTTCATTCAATTCAATCATACTTAGGGATGCAATAAGCAAAAGAAGCAAAACTGCACAAGATATTAAGACTTCTTTTAAGAAAATATATTTTGAATAAAGTTTATTATTCTTAGTTTAATAGCAAACTGTTTTCTCTCATTTTAATAATATATTTAACAGAATTTAATGTGGTTTATCCTTAAAACAAGAAGAAAACTATTTACAAATTTGTTAAGAAATCAATCTCATAAAACAAGTGGTAAAGAATTGCAATTACTGTAAATGCCAAATTAAATATTAAAATAATTAATCATTTAAAAAATCTAATTTGTTTGTTCAGATAGTGTACTCAGGTAGTGTAAAATCTAGCATATCTACATTGGTTGCCATAGTGATGACTTCCACCAAAAGACATACAAAAGAAGCTGTCATCGTGGAAAGAGAAAACTTGGCACACTGTGTTCAAAACTGCTCGCTCATTTGCTCATTCACTATTCATTACAAAGAGAATGGCAATTGTGAGTATAAGAATGATTTCAGCTGAAGATTTTTATAAGTTTATAACATTATAGCTTTAGTCATACATCACTGTAGTCATGTCCAGAACAATGAAAACAACTTAACTTAAACAATGCCAAAACTGAAAATATGCACTTTAATCTGATTTTAAACCACATATTGATTCGGTTTAGATGAGGTTTGTTAAAATCAGACTCTATGTGGTTTTATGCTACAAACAATTAAACCATTTTGAGTTGGATATGCCTAAAAGTAGAATTTTCCAAACAAAATCAAATTATTTTGCTAGAAAGGATGGAATAAATTCAGTCAAATCTCTTCTCTGGCCTCTCTGGATGATATTTCAGCTAAATGTCATGTGAACGAGGAGTATGAGATATATATTGAATTTGTTGCGCTGACGTCATTCCTCATACTTGATTCATACTTTGCTCAAAAATAAGGGAATTCACATGCTAGACGGTGGATAATATATGTATTTTAGATTCCTCAGTCATTACTAAGGGCAAAAAAAAAAAAAAAAAAAAAAAAAGAACATACAGAGTGGGTTTCTCTTGTCTCACACATCCTCAGAGGCCAGTTTGCAGTGTGCACTCCAGCATTAATCAGTCTGGAGGGGAATGTGTGTGTGTGTGTGTGTGTGTGTGTGTGTGTGTGTGTGTGTGTGTGTGCGCGCGTGAGGAGGAGCCGATAGATGTAATTGGCTCTAAGCTGATATTTCAGCACTACCTCATCTCACCTGAGGAAAGAGATCTCCCTCTGAAGCTTTCCTAAATGAACCTTAATACACACTCACTAAAATCCTTCAATCCCCAAAGAGCCACACACAGCATCTGGGCTCACGTTCACACTCACACTCACACTCACACACTCACACTCACACACACACACACACACACACACACACACACACACACAGGTTTGTTTTTGTGAATTGTGGGGACATTCCATAGGCGTAATGGTTTTTATACTGTACAAACCATATTTTGTCTTCCCCTACACTACACTACCCCTACCCCTAAACCTACCCATCACAGGAAACTGTGCACATTTTTACTTTCTCAAAAAAAAATCATTCTGTATGATTTAGAAGCCTTTTGAAAAAGGGGGACATGGGATAATGTCCTCATAAGTCACCCTCTCCTTGTAATACCTATGTCATACCCATGTCATTATACAAATTTGTGTCCTGGTATGTCACAAACACACACACACACACACACACACACACACACACTGTATATTTGTCACAAAAAAAAGAACAAATCTATTTATTTCACATCAAACAATGACAGAAGCAGTATTTAAATAAATTAGTCTATATAAATATGTCACATTCTGACACAAGTAAGATTCATTGAGGTGTTTTTTTATAGTGTATAGTGTTTTTGAAAAAAACTGCAACTATTTCTTATTTCAAATTATTTTAAATCAAATAAAAATCAATCAACTTCAACTTTATTTATGTCCCCCAAGGGAAAAATTGGTTTTATGGCAAGACAGACCATAAAATACAGAAAGTACAAAATACAAAACCATAAAAATACATAAATATCACAAACAAGGTGGAATATGTAAAACATGAACAATACTGACCCTACTAACCACCTACATTACCTAAATTTAGAAGGGAAATGGCTGTGGGAATAAATGAGTATATATACAATGCTGTATAAGCCCCAACCCTCAAAATCTGACTGGCTGATAGCAGAGTTGTTCCAATGTTGATTCAGGAATGAGTCTACATCACATTAGTCATTATATTATATTATTATCATCAGTGTGAGTGGCCGGTCAGAATTAACTAAGAACCCACATCCCTTGACTCACCACAGTAGGGTCCCTCGTCGGAGTGGTCCGCACAGTCTCTCCAACCGTTACAGATTCGCTCTGGCGGGAGGCACACTGATGTGTCATTGCCACAGGGAAACTTTGGTGGCTTACAGACGGACACTTCACAGCCCTCCTCATCCGACTGGTCCTCACAGTCGATGTCTCCGTCGCACACCCAGTCCTTACTAACACATTTCCCTATGGTGCAAAGAAAACAAATGCGTTACAAAGCAGAATTTTTTAACATCATTAACTCTCTGTGCATTTGCTCTACAACGCTATCTGCTTTCTGCACACTTTTTCTTTAACCAAAACACTTTTTCTCGCATATCAAGCATATAATTTCCCATAGGGCTACACACATTTTCTAAGTGCTTTTTGGACCTTGCTGTTTGCCATATCATTAGTGATAATGAGGTACATAATCATTGTTATTTATTTATTTTTATGTTGAAAAAGAAAACTAAGGATTATTTATGACAAAAGAATAAGTGCTGTCTGAGAGTGTGAGAAAAAAAGTGATGTCAGAGTCACTTTTAGTAAAAGTGTTTGGAAAACTGACAGTTTAAGTTTAAAACATGAAGTTAAATTAAATTAAATGGTACTAAGTCATTGTTTACACTAGAATGACAGCTCCGTAGCTACTATTTTTATATAGGCTATTTAAATACCTTTTTCTCCCAATTTAAAGAGAGACATAGATTTTCACACAGAATCCTTATCAGTTCTTTTTAACGGTGTACTGAGTAACCTAAGGTGTTTCGATTTATTTTTTGAGCATGTGAGACAAGTCATTAGCGATTCCCTCATTATCTTTCTAGACAGGTTCTTTAAGAAGGTCAAACAGGGTGATGAGTACATAAATTACTTTTCTGTATCCTTCAAGACAAAATAGTGTGTTCACGTTCATTAGACCTTCACCGAGACTTCGTTTAATCAGATTTTAATTCACTTTACTTTAAGTTTCACAAAAATTTTGTTTGGCTAAGTCTTTGTTTCACCTGAATTTCTCTCCTAACCAGGCTAGATGCAATTAAAAGGCTAACATTAAAATCTCCTCCACGTTTATGAGAGGTCCAAGCCACTCAAACATTTTAACAGTCGTTCTATAGTTTCTAGCTGTTCAGTTTGTTGCACTACAACCTGGGGACGAATTAGCAATTTTCGCTAATAGCTTGCCTCAGGAATTTCTGATGGGTTTTTTAGAACAGTGGCTTTAGATTTACGAGTAAAGTGAGGTTTGTGACTTCCATGATTTGTTCCACTGCATAAATTACACATAATGACACCTCAAATGTAAAACCGTTATGTGCTTTAAGTTGCTAATGTAAACATGCTAACAAGTTGCTACAGAGTGCACTTAGTGAGAGCAGCTATCACAATGAATAAGGAACTGTTCACGCAGCGGGTTTTCTGTAGGCCAGTGATAGGCTTATTATCAATGACATGGACATAAAACAAACACTTCCTGCTGAAAAAAAAAAAAACCCTGCTTAAACCAGCCTTTGCTGGTCTTCAGCTGTCCTAGCTGGTCTAGCCAAATTTAAAGGGTTAGTTTACCCAAAAATGAAAATTATGTCATTAATTACTCACCCTCATGTCGTTCCACACCTGTAAGACCTTTGTTCATCTTCGGAATACAAATTTAGATATTTTTGATGAAATCCAAGAGGTTTATCCCCCATAGAAAGCAACGCAGTTACGCAAATTAGTCATTCAAGGTCCAGAGAAGTAGTAAAGACATTGTTAAAATAGTCAACGTGACTGCAGTGGTCCAACCTTAATGTTATGAAGTGATGAAAATACTTTATGAGAATGACAGGAGAGAGACGAAGTTGTTGAATCAAGTAGTTCTTTTTGTTTTGTTTTTGCGCACAAAAGGTATTCTCGTCACTTCATAACATTAAGTTTGAACCACTGTAGTCACGTTGACTATTTTAACAATGCTTTTACTACTTTTCTGGACCTTGAATGTGGAAATTATATTTCTTTCTATGGGGGATAAAAAAAACCTCTTGGATTTCATCAAAAATATTGTGTTCTGAAGATGAAGGAAGGTCTTACGGGTTTGGAACGACATGAGGGTGATGACAGATATTTAATTTTTGGGTGAACTAACCCTTTAATATACGTATGCTTGACTAATTGCAATTAATTTTATTAATTAAACTGCATATTATGATATACATTTAATTACACATATTTATTGATTGACAGTCATATTTATTATTATTATATTGTCACAAATTAAAGTAGGTCTTAAATTTTTCCTCAAAAGCTCCTCCTGTAAGGAACTGGCCCCACTTTCCAACCTCTAACTTTTCAAGTTCAACATCACAGATCAATTCACACACATTTACCAACAAACACAAATACAGTTCCACCTGAACCCAACTCGCAAGGGTAATAAATTATTCTTGGTCTGCCTCAATCAGAACAAAATGATGCATTTTAAACATTATTAATTCAGTCTAGAGTGAAGCAAAGTAATAATCAATGGCCTTTTGGAAGCGACTATCCACATCACAGTCCCATTTTCAGCAGAATAACGGTAATGCAATATCATTTGAATGAGCGCTGATTCATCATGCCACCCCAGGCCACAATCAATGATTAATGATCATATTTACGACTCTCTTCACCCAGAGATGACGTTATTGAGAATTTTCCAAAGGGTGAAACCTGATTATGTAATGTGATGATGTGATTACGTAATGGATGTTGCTTTCTACCTGAAACCTTGCAGGTGAACTTTGCCTTGGGGTCGCACATTCTCTTGGCTCCTTCGCAGGCGATTTCATCGCTACCGTCCTCACAGTCTTTGTCTCCGTCACAGCGCCAGATTTCGGGAACGCAGGTGCCGTCGCCACGGCAATGAAACTCTTTCTCAGTGCAGTCGTTAATGGCAGAGAGCGCTAATGGAGGGAAAGAGTCTTGTTGATGAAAGTTTTTGTGGTTACAACAACTCATTTTAGTTTAATTGAAGGTGGAAGCAATTGTTTTAGGTCAGTGCTTCTGTGTGTTTGTGTTTTTGTGATCGCGGGCACCTGTCCTGGAGCAGGTGGCATTCTCGTCACTGAGGTCACCACAGTCATTGTCCCCGTCACACATCCAGTGCTCAGGGATGCACTTCCCACTAGAGCACTGAAACTGAGCTACCGAACAGGCGTGAACGCAGCCCACCTCATCACTGCCATCCCCGCAGTCGTCCTCTAGAAAGACAAGGAGAGGAAGAGAGAGCGCGAGTGAGAAAGGATGGAAGGAAGGAAGGAAGGATAGATGGATAGAAGAAAGTAATCCATAAGGAGGGAAGGCAAAAAGGAAAGATGGATGGATGGATGGATGGATGGACGGACGGATGGATGGATGGATTGATGGATGATGGAGACGGATGGAAAAATTGACGGAAGGAAAAAATGGAAGCAAGGAAGGAAAGAATAAAGGAAGGAAAAGAAAATGAAAGAACGGAGTAGGTAATAGGGAAGTGAGAGAGGAAATAGAGTGGAGAGAGAAATAAAGTCAGTTAAACAAGAAGTTAAACATTTGGTTTTGTTTTTTAACCTGGAAATAAAGTTCTTGATTTTTTTCAAAAGAAAAAAGTAGCATAATTTCTATAATACATATTTTTTTAATTGTGATGAAAAAAAAAAAAAAAGACTGCATGAGACCGCTCTGCAATGTCCAATCAGATCTTCACTAGCTTTAGCTCACCAGAATCGCAGTGCCATTTCACACTGATGCATTTCCCATTAATACAGCCGAACTGGGTCAGCGGTTCACAAGTCGGGAAATCTAAGGAGAACACAAGAAGAACAACAAAATCAAACGATGAACTGCAAAAGGCACTCCCCCTTTCTAACTTCACAAATCAACGTTATCCCAAGGCTAGCAAGAAATGTGAATCAAGCAATAAAAGCCTGATAACTTTTCACAACCAAGAATGACAGAGAACAACAAACACAGAGTTTGTTTCTGCTGAACTTTGCACCTTCTGTCTTGTGTCTCAGGAGACAAAAGTGCTAACCTGCCGCACGCACCTTTAAAAATATACCGACAGTGGCGTCTTTGTGGTTCAAAATTAAACATATTTTAGAAAAGACGTTCACTGGGTTACTGACAGGAAGTACACAGCAAACTGACACCGACTTGCAATACGAAGCGAGCGAGCAGCCGTGCGACGCCACGTGCTGCGAACTCCATGGCGAACGGGGCGACACTCGACATTTCTCATACGCCGTGCAGTCGGCTTTCCAATGCAAGCTTGATTTTGATTTAAGGAAGCCAAGCATAAACTTTAATTACTCTACGCAGCCCGCATGTACATGAGAACCGAAGCAACCCTGGAAGGGTACCCAAGGAAATTTAAACGGTAATAAGATGCGACGACTAACAGAGGAGAAAGCTTCAAATGCACACTTCATCCCTCTGAGAAACAGAGGTGGAGATATGCTGGTGTTTCTCATCTCTCATTTACAAGAGCTGAGCGGTGCTGTCAGAGGCGACTCAAGCCATCACAACGGGTTTACGGCGGGCCGCAGAACGCTGAGATATTCGAGGCATGGTAATAAGGAGCATAATATCATGCAAAGTAATTCATCTTTTTTTCTCTCTATATAATGACAATTTCTTTGACTTATCTTTGTATTTATGTTGAGAAGATACCAGAATGCCAATCATTCTGCATATTTTTCTGCATTAAGCAGAACAAATATAAAAAGTCCCAGCCTTTTTTGAGCAATCGGTACTGAATACAAGCAAATTAAAGCTAGTATACAGTCTATTATTTGAATCTTTAAGATGAGCTGATTTTAAGGTGACTGAGGACAAATGCACGAAAAATGTAGTGTACTGTATGTTGGAAAATATATGTTGGGAATATGAAATATGTTGGAAAACTTCATAGGTATTTTAGATAAACTTCTGATGACACATTTTCCACTGGGGTAAAAGCTGTTAAAAAACATTATCTTTAGCAAACAGTTACAGTAGTAGCCTATGTTTTTGATTTGAAATGCTAAAGAAATAAATGATCTTGGTTTATTTACTTGCCAAGGCCGGATAATTTTGGCCCTGTAAAGTCAATCTAGTTGTTTTAAACTCAACAGCATATACAATATGGCTAGACATTAACACTTGTCAGTGGTGGATTTTTTGAAGGGGCAAGTGAAAAAAGCTTTACTTGCCCAACCAGACTCAATGACTCACTAATTAAGACGGTCACTCATTTAGTTTCATTTTTTCCCCAATATTTCCTATTTGTATATAACAAAATTATTTAAAGCATTACATTATTTAATGCAGTTGTAATTTTTCAGTGTTATTTAACCCTCTGGTCCGCTTCGTTTAGGCGTCACACTTCACTCCTTTGCTCCTTTCTTTTTTTCAGGAAAACAAATGTAATATCTTTTTATTATTTAAAATTTTCAGGGTATTTTATGATACTATGCAATATTTATAATAATACAATTTTTATTAGCTATTTTTCCCAATTGAAAATAATTGGGAAATTATTTTTTTTTCAATATACAATATACATTTCTCAATACACAATATATGTTTTAATTATTTTTTTATATAAGAAGTATTCCATGTTAAAATAGAGACAAGGCATTTAAAATCCTATTTTTTGAAGGTAGATTAATGCCATCTGGTTGGAGTTAAAAAAAAAAAAAAAGTGACAGTTTTTGCATTAATTTTAGTACAGTCAAACCTGAACACAAAGGAGGACATTTTGTTACGCATAGCATCAATTCAAAAAATGTAACAAAAATGAACAGGTATCACAGCTTAATAAATCTGGGTCAGCCACACCAGTTCATTTGTGTGTATAATAGTGTGTTGTGTGTGTGTCAAGTCAAGTCAAGTCATCTTCATTTATATAGCGCTTTTCACAATACATATTGTTTCAAAGCAGCTTCACAGTGACAATAGGAAAATTATATGTGTGTGTATCTCTGCGTGTGTGTAAATGAGTGTGTGTTTGAGTGGGTGTGTCTGTTTTGTACTCTTGTGTCATCCCAATAAAATGCATGTTTGAGCTGTTTTAACTAAAAGCAACTTGCACTGACATATCTTAAGACATGTCAATGCCATTGTTTTGTCTCAAAATGCACACCAGTGATGTTTTTTTTTTTTTTTTTTTTTTGCTGAGGCATGTTTACAAAAGCTATTTAAATATCCTGCTTGATGTTGGATATTTAAGTAGCTCACTTACCCTGCATCTCTTATGCTCACTTAGGCTGCATTTATTTGATCAAAAATACAGAGAAAAAAAAAAAAACATTGCCTCATGACAATTTTTGAGAATTCCCTTTGAATATTTTCACAATGAGATACATTTTACTGTGACATTTCCTTGAGATACCATGTTGAATTAACTAAAATCTCTATGTCTAATGGCTGCCACTCAACAAAGAAAGTTTAAACTCTGCTCACTCAATGGACCATTTTAATTTCAGTATGCAGAAAATCATTCAATAGTGTCACAGTTCAGATGTGATCATGACAAAATCAAATGACCTTCACATTTAAAACAACAGCTCAAATCAAAGCAGTTTGGTGGGAACAGAGTGTGTGACCTCCACACATGAAAAACATCAAAAGATATCAGAGAGGCAACAACAGATGAAATATGAAAACAGAACAGGCCTTTTTCTTTGTTTATGTGAAGATGCTACAACAAACACTTCAGATCTATGACATCGTTTTGTCTGGGCTCTCAATAGTATGTCTATTGTTGTTAAAAGCCTCAGGCCATCAGATAAAACTCAACTCAAAACAGCACCTGACCTTAAATAACCCCTCTTCAGTTTTGAAAAACTACAATGGGGATCATTTATGAACAACAAAGGACGCATTTCTGTGTGAAACATTTGTAAAACCGTTGTTATGTTCAATTCAACTCTGTACATATAAACATAGAAGGTGGAATCTCACTTTTATAAAACTCTTAAGAAACCAAATGCAAGTGTCCAGTCTTTATGTGATTTTTGAAGAACATATCGTGTTTCAATGCAAGTACCCATTAATGGCATGCTCAAAGCATATAATAAGATAAAATACTGTAGCATAGTTTGATAAAAAAGCCTTTAATTGAAGGATAAGGAGGCTTGACGATGAAAAAGCCCAGCAAAATTATGATAGCAAAGATAAAGTATGGAAATACAGAGGGAAGAACTTCAAAGTGCTCTGCATGAGGAAGACTCACCACATGACAAAGACTCATCCGACTGATCCCCGCAGTCATCATCACGGTCACAGCGCCAGTTCTCCGGGATGCAGCGTCCATTCTCGCAGGGAAACTGGCCTGGCTGGCAGGTTTGGGCTGTGGGACGCATAAAACACGGATATTAAATCACACCTGAATGGATATGGATGTTCGTTTAATCTTCCTTCTGTATCTTGTACAAACCCCAAATAAGGTCATCTGAGTGTTATAAAAGTTTGTAGCCTTGAACAATTCACTTAAACATTAAAAATGTACTCAATAAAAGATTAAAAAAATGATTTTAAAATGATAAATAAATATGATATTTAAATGAAAATAAATCCCAGATTTTCAATCTCAGACTTTTGGACCCCAGTCTTTTTCTTTCTTCCACGTTTGAAAACCATCTGGATTTGTTTTCACCTTTTCCAGGTCTGTATCCAGTCTGAGCCGTGATATTGAGTAATCGCCTTCAGAGATAAACCCTTAAGTCCATGACATCCAATATTACAGTTCATGTCTTTCCTGAATGGGTGCAGTGTTCAAAATGTGTTTTGTATCAACATCTGGCGTCTGTGAATTGGAATTAACCATGTTATGAAGACACAGATACGGTAAATATGGAACCCAATGGGTAAGATCTCTCAGCGGGATTCAGAAGTTTTCTCTTAGAGTGTTAAACTGCGAGAAAACTTTGAAACTCCACATAGTAGATGCAAAAACATGGTGAATTTCAAGGTCTGATAAGTGTGTAGTTGAAGCCGCATGAGGCGCATTTTGATAGTTATTGAACACAGCTTTAAAAAAGGCATCACAAAAGAACTTAAAAAGAATTGATCCATGGACAGTTTTGAAGGTCATAGATAACTGTTTTTCCTCATGGATATCTGAGGCCAACAGTGGGGACAGTTTGAAAACTTAAATCAAGGATGTTCAGATTAGGTGAGAGTATGAAAAAACCTTGGTCAAAATTTTCAAAGGACACTATAAGCAGTTTGCAGATGGTAATGCATTAGCAGAACCACTTATGGTCACAGAAGGTAGAAGGAAATCTAAAGCTTGACGCTTATGTTTTTTCGAACGAACACAAATGTGCTCCTACATTGAAAAATTTAGGAGCATATTAAAAAAACTTTAGGGGCACATATAATGTGTTTTTTCTTAACAAAGGAATACAAGGAGACAAGTCTCCTGAGATTTGAAATGGACTTTCACAGTCTATGTAAAAGTGCAGCTCAAACATCCCCCAAAATATCTACTTTTGAGTTTGATGTAAGAATAAATGTAATAGGAAAAGAAAATTGCATTTTTATATTTGGGTAAACTATACTTTTAATCAATTATGAAAACCATAAATAGAAGAGTCCCTGCATTTTTCCAGCATTCCAGCATGTTGCTTTAAAAGGACTGCAGGTGTTTCAATAACTTTTGAAGGTCAAGTTGTGCTGGTTTATGAAGCTTTGAAAGAGGGAAGTAAACTGGAACGTACAGCTGAACAGGTGCAGATTTTTATTCTGACAGAGTAACAGACCAGAAGTTTGGTTGTTTACCGATTTTTATGCATATTGCTGCAGAAATAGTAACAAACTAAAATAGATGTATGTGATATGAATGAATGATGTGTCAGTTGGCAAGAAAAGCTAGTTTGTTATGGTTTACCTATGCCTAAAGTTTGTTTTGGGTCTCATTTCTACCATTTTTTCCCCCTTAAATTTCACTTTTTTGGTAGGTGTGTTTTGAACCCTGCTAATGAGAACATATCCATCGGAGCGTCATCTTGGGAGTCTTCAGCTTGCCAAAAAGTCTTGATCTTAATGATCTAAATGAGGTGACTGCCTTCAGTGTGAAATGTGCGAAACCTTTCTATTTTATTTATTATTATTTCTTGCTTTCAGCCTATAAGCCTTGCTATTCCAGGCAATTTAATTATAGCAGGAGTTGCGCTTTTTTCTCTTCACTTTGCAGACTATTAATTAGTTCCCTCAAGATGCCATTTTGAAATTCCAGATTTGAAAGCGACCTTGTACTGAAGGCACCTTTGAAGATAGAAGAGCGTTCAAATCCTGAAAATAATCAAGAAAAGTGAGCATTTACAATGTACCCTTTTTTAAATTATAATATTGAAAACTGTCAAGTCTCTCATGACAACAAGTTTGGGAACTAATTGGTTGCATGTTAATTAGCAGTTCTTAAGATAAAGGATTTCTTGCATCTTGTTTTGAAAGAAAAGTGGCATTGTTAGAATAAACAATATTAAAATGTTCTGTTCTCCATCTCAGACCCTGTTTACGCTAGTGCGTTTTCGTTTTAAAACGCATAACTTTTGCTATGGTTACACCTGTAGTTTACACTAAACGACAAACACGTACACTTTCGAAAAAGCTGCAGAGCCCGTTTGAGTTTGAAAACGCCAGGGTTGCGTTTCAGTGTAAACGAAGACTTTTGAAAACGATTGCGTGGCTGCCCTCATTACACTACCAGAACATGACAATAACAGACCAGAGCTGCATTTCCCAAAAGCATTGTAAGGTTAAGGCCCTGTTTACATTGCGTTTTTGTTTTAAAAGGCTTTTGCTACGGTTACGCCTGTTGTTTACACTACTGCAGACCCTGTTTTAGTTTGAAAACGCCGGGGTTGCGTTACAGTATGGACTAAAACATAAACTTTTGAAAACAATACTGTGACTGCCCACGTTTGCTCTGCTCAGTCTATTTGCCACCTGTTTGCCATCTGATGTCACCTGTTGGAGTTTGGGTTCCTTGCCGCTGTCGCCTTTGGCTTGCTTAGTTGGGGACACTTGACATTTGATATTGAACAGTGCTTTGATCTGCCTGCATTGACACTATTCTTTAAGAGCTGCTGTGCAGCCAAAATTATATACCAGTTATCAATGTAAAGCTGCTTTGACACAATCTGCATTGTAAAAAGCGCTATGTAAATAAAGGTGACTTGACTTGACTCATCCTTGACGACTGTGTAAACAATAACATGGAGACTGAGCTGCAATCTTTGCTGGCTTTGTTGTCATTTTTAGCAGCCATTGTGCAGTTAAACTCTGCATTTTTTAAATACCGCAGCTGCCTACATGCGCAACTTTTTACACTTGTACGAGCATGCCCAGTGTGCATGAACGGTCATGTGACATGCGTTTTCGGTCGTGTAGTGTAGACGGAGATCATTTCTGAAACGCTGTGGAAATATATATACACATACACACGCACATATAATATCATTTGCTAGAATTTAAATAAAAAAAACCCTGAACTAAATTATTCTATTTACAATCATAAAATTTAACTTCTGTCTGAAAGCTGCAGGAATTAACTCTTGAATTTCCTTCAACAGATAATACGACTGTAAATTACAAGCTGGCACAAACTCTCCTTCCACCTTTACTACTCTTCCAAACAGTTGTCATTGATTTTCTCCAAATTCTCCCTTTAAAGATAAGAGTAGTAAATTGTATTACCCACAAAGCAGAACTTTGTCTCTAGGCTATCTAAATTAAATCGACCGATGCCTGTTGGCGAAATGTGTGAAATTTGTCTCCAGCCCTTTTATCAAGTGTTACAATACAGCTCCAACAACACAATGTGGCTTAAACACAGCATCTTTACTGGCATATTGATGTTTAGGATTACGGATTTATCCTGATGTCAGGAAACCCTAACCCACTCCCCCCGGGGAGGCTTGTACCGGGGATGTCTTCTAGAGATTTAGACTGCAGGATATACTTCAATCTAAAAGTAAATTAGACGCTGGACCCTTCCAGGAGGCGTAAACTTGACTGAATCGGTCATTCGCAACCGCGACCCAACGCAAGATGCAGGAACTCTCACGGAGGACTTGAGCTCACTGGGCCGAAACAGATGTGTGTCATGTGTAAATCCCACCAAGTGCATGATGAATTATGAGGGCGAACCTAGTTTCATTTCACTCACAGACCGGAGGGAACGTGTGACACGTGGGCCTATACCGGCGGGAAATTATACAGGGGTGTCATGTAAGACTTCTCCTCCTCTCAAAGCAACATATTCTCCAATGGCGCTAGCTTTGAGCGTGCATAGCCTACAGCGAGCAATGTGTCTCCCAGCGGTGGGGCCGGTTGGCGAGGTTGTTTCGGATGGTTGGGCGCATATACAGGGCCCTCCATGTAGGACAGGGCTCCAGAGTGAAGCTCACCTGAGCAGGTGCGGTTGGACTCATCCTCGTTGCTGCCACAGTCGTCGGTGCCATCACACAACCATCTCTTTGGGATACAGCGGTTGTTCAAGCATTTAAATTGGTCCGCTGGGCAGCTGCGATTAGCTAAGGAGAAACAAACGGTCTGTCAATTGGTAACATAAATTAATTTGAAAGTGAGTCCAAAAGGTTTGGGATATGTTCTGAATTGCATACTGTAACATACAGGCTACATTTGTCAAATTGCGTAGTATACAGACTGAGGCATACTGTATCCCACAATGCAATGCGTTCAACTTGACCTTTCTTTCCGAAGTAACTGGAAGTATATCAACTATGATTTTTAACCCTTTAAAGCCTTCTTTATCATATTTGACAAGCAAATTTCTAAGGCCTATAAATGTTGATCAAAACTTTGCTGTTATACACAATCTACTACATGCCTTCTGACATCTGATTGATATTTAAAATCTTTTTACAAAAAATGTCCTGCCTCCGGTAAAAATTATGCGATGATCAATGCTGGGGAAAGTTACTTTTAAAAGTAATGCATTACAATATTGTGTTACTCTAAAAAAAACAAGTAACTAATTACATAGTTACTTTTTTATGGAAAGTAATGCATTACTTTACTTGTTACATCAAAAAAGTAATCTGATTACATTATGCTGCTTGATAAATCATGCTTCTGAGGAATGTTTATTTGTATCTCTTAAACATCACTGCATTATATGTTTTGCCCCACCCAATTAAAACTACAGAGCTCATAAACCCAGCATTTAAATATCATCTCATTAAGACACATTATTGGGAGATATAGAGTGACAATTGATATTTATATGCATTTTCTGTAAGTAGTCTTCTATATTGTTAGAAAGATCTCATTGATTTACATTACAAGCTATCAGAATTTCATCTTACTTTTTGGTCATATAAATTTAAGCTTCTGGACCAAATTTTTGCTCAGTTTGGGCCTCTGAATAATAAAAAAGAGGTGTTTTTTCCCTCCTCAAGTATGAGCTCCATATCCACCTACTGTATATCATAATATATGAGCATTAAAAGCCTGATGTATCAAATATGATACTCAACACAAAACAGCAATGAAAACTTTTCAGCTTTACAGGGATAACATCATATTTGAATGGACAGTCAAAATATACAGCATTTTTGGAACAGAAAATTGGATTAAAATGCAAAATAATTGTATGATAACTGGACGTGCAAACATGCAACATTAGTGAGTCAATATCGCAATCATTTGCATACTAGAAATGTTTACTTTTGCATACTGCATCATTTTACATTTCACTATTTTTATAATATAGTATTCTGTTTACAGTACACACATCAAAATATGTAGTAGACAGTACTATAGTTTCCCATTGCAGACACAGTTGTTTCTGTGTGTATGTGGTTAGATTACAAAAATGAGAGAAGACCTACAGCAGAGGTGCGGATCTTCATCGCTGCCATCTGAGCAGTCATCATCCCCATCGCACTTCCACGAGAGCTGAATGCAACGCTGGTTCTGGCACTGAAACTCTGCTGGGCCACAACGTTTTGGCGTAATGACCTCTGAGGGGGCTGTAAAGGGCAGGAACAAGATGTTAGAGAAAGAACACACACTCTCTGTCTCTTCTCTCAGTCTCTCTCTCTCTCACACACACACACACACACAAGGTTGTAAAATGGATGATGCTATCAAAATTGAAATTTGAATGCAATTTAAGTACAGTATATTGGAAGTTTAAAGTGTATATTTTATAATCCATATAAACCAGTGGCGTGACTTTGTTTTAAAAAGTGGGTGGGACAGGAATGTGTGTGGTGGGGGGGTTTATTGTATTGTATCATTAATGCACAAAATTTATTGACAGAGACCTCATGTTTAATATGATAATAATATGATAGTTTAATATGATAGTTTCGTCCCTACATCTACTATAATACAATATATTTTTAGTCTCGAGAGTATTTACATGAGTCAATAAATACGTGGATCCTCATTAAGTGTTAGATTGTCTTGATGGATTAGGGGTAGAATTTTTGTTAAGCGTGCCAGAGGTTCTGAGTTCTAATCCACCCTTGTGTAATTTATTTTAATTTTTTTCTCATTAAAACCAAAGATGTTCATCAGTGATTTTACATCAAGAGCAGGGACACATTTACTGTATGTGCATTTTGTTTTGTGATTTCACCAGAACGAATAGAGTCTGACGATGCAACAGCGTTTAAGCGATAGATTAAAGCGCTCGTCCGTGTTAAGACTGCGTAGTGTGCACGAGCGCCAAGAGAGAACACTGTTGATAACAGCGGCAACGAGCACTCAACATGATTTCAAAAACAACACATCCGGTGCCAGGTCGCCTATTATTTAACACAAACAAAGGAATTGCTAATCAACTAGAGATGTTTCTTTTGTATTAGTATGCATTCGTGCCATGAGATGTTTAAAAAAGTGGTGGGGACAATATCAACCCTGGCAAAAAGTGGTGGGGACATGTCCCACCCGTCCCACCCGCAAATTACGCCTATGATATAAACTGCTGTAGTTTATTATTTTTATTTTATTTTATATATATTTTATTTTATTTTATATTTTATATTTTTTATTTTATTTTAAAGTAGGGTCCAAAAGTCTGAGACCACTAGTAAAAATGCTTCCATTTAATTTTCTAATTATTTCTAATTAAATACAAAACAATTATTTACAAATGATATTATCAGCATAACAATGAGTGAAAAACAGATTAATAAAAAATACTTTAGTTTTTGTTAGTATTTACCCTATAAAATAGTGCAATAGCTAAATGTCGTAATTTTTTTATCTTTTATAAAAATATTTTTTTTAATAATGAACTTGAATATCACTGTAATTAGTGAAAATGAGTTATGTAATTATTTGTTTTGGGTAACACTTTATGTCCTTGATACATATACTTACTGTATTAGTAACAGTAAATTACGCATTATTACATGCAGTGCTCATAGTGGGCCGGTACACACCGGTATGCAGTACTGGCACTTCTATATTTTAAGCTGTAGTGTACTCTCACTTTTTTTTTACGTGTTTTTCTCACATGTTGCCGGTACTAGGCCCTTCTTCTAATCGTCTCAGTACCCTTTAAACCTCATATTAAAACGGAAAGAAAATATGTTATTTGAACAACGTTTGTGAACCTAAGTTGATTTGAAAAAAGATTATAAGAGTGAATGACAGAGACAGAGAAACATCATGTAGTTATTTTGTTCTACTAAATAATGACCCAGCAGCTGATTGTGACATTTATAGCCTCAGAGTAAAGGGATTTGTGGTTTTTGATGTCACTATGAATTATAGAAATAGCAAATGAATAGATTTATATTCTGTTATTATTATTATTATTATTTTTTAAACAGAAAACAAAAAAGGAATGGTTTAATATACAGTAGGGCAGATTAAACATATTGCCAATCTAGACAATTACAGTAATACAAGGTTTGTCTATATTCTAAATTAATGAATATGATCTGGTTAGTTAAATTGATTTAAAACGAAATCAATATTCAGGGATTGACTTGATAGGTAGTGCAGAACCTATTGTATGTATTGTTCCTGCCTACCCTAGTACACAAACAATATATTAAATGTTTTTTTTTTTAATCATTTCCGTAATTGCACTTCCTGTTATTTCCGATTTAAATTCCTGTGTAGAATAGCCTATTCAAATTCCAACCGAATTTGAAAGTTAGCCAATTCAGTTTAAAAGTTACTTATAATGACACATAAAATAAAAAGTTAGCAAAACAGGATGGTATTTATGCAGTAAAATGAATCCACATGAGTTTACAATGGATTTAAAGCCAAACCACATGCAAACACAAAGATGGTTGCAGCCAAACCACAGGTTGAGCCGAGGCATTTACATCCCCCAATGTAATTGGAAATCAATCGACATATTCAGCTTAAAATAGACATATCTGATTTGCAGTCATATTTTGCACAAATGCCACCATTATTGACTAGTCTGTGGGTGCCAACACAAAATCTGCATATTCTGTTCAACCAGATGCTCAGCAGCATCGTTATGATGATGATTAAAAAAAACAAAAAAACAAATGTAAATCTCAAAATAACAATCAATTAATCAGCTCTAATCGGACATGACGCAACAAGTTTTTAGTGGCCAGTAATTTTTGTGACCTATATTGTGCAAATTATTGTTCATATATCACATTGTGCCTGGTTAATGGTAACTTTTTTCCTGAAGACTTATGGAAGCTTACATGAACAGGTGATGTTATCTTTCTCCAGATGTTGGCCATCTGCGCAGGTGCACACACGTCCTGCAGGAGTGGCGAGGCACAGAGCCGAGGGGCTGCAGCCACCGTGATTCACCAAACATTGGTTATTACCTGTGGAAAAACACAAAGAAAGATAAATGTGATATTTAATGCAGTTTGGAGACATTATACACAAGTGAAGATGTCAAATAAACCATATTTTCTGTTTTTCAAAGCAGCTACTTTGAAACTCCAATGTGCAAGGACACACTCTTTTACTTGAACCTTCTGAATGAACTAAAATGATTTGAACATGTTCAAATCACACTGGCTCGCTAAGTTGTAGAATATTTTTAGCACTTTATTACTCTACAAAGTTCTCAAGAAACAAGATTATGAGTGCTAAACTAAATGCGTTACCACAGACTTCAACTAACTGCATATCCAAGCACTCCAAATGAACTATCAAATGCTTTTTCCAATGCGAATAGCACTCCCATTTAAGCACAGAATCTAGAAAGGGCATAAAACGACATGCTCAGAGTTTCTTGTCTAATGAACATTGATCTTTCTCCATTAAAATCAATGATACAGGCATATCTGGCATTGACTCCCAGTGAAGGTGACATCAGTTGGACGCTATGGACCATGTGTCCACTGAATCATCTGCAGAGATTAATCTAGATTAAAGCAGATCACGTTAATTGAACACAGTGCTTTTCACTTTAGATGCCAAAATTTCATAATGCACAGTAGGTATGAGTAGGTATTTTTTGGCTTCAGAATGCATTTATAGAAAAAGGCAAAACAGTTCAGACATCTATATCATTTCCTCAGGCCAACAATAAACATTTTATGTGAATACGAGATTTTAAACTGAAACCCCTGTTCATTTCATAGAAAAACTGTTCTGAGCAAATGATACCCAACTCGTCATAGTGAGTTAATGTAGCATAACGTGACAACAACTCTAACTTAACTCCTGAACAGAGCTTAGTGAAGCTCGTAAAATGATAAATAGTGAACATTATATCATTTGCTTTTTCTGAAATGCTTGTAAAATGCACTTAGCATGCCAAGTCAACATGTTACCTAATATATTCAGTGACATCTCAAGAAAGAGTTCATGAGTGCATGCTAATTATGGTAGCACTTTATTTTACAGTCATGTTCCCCATGTACATACTATGTACTTATTATAGTAATTGCAATAACTGAGTAAGAACTATGGTACTAACCCTGAACCTACCCCTAAACCTAACCTTAACTCATGTAGTTACCTTATATTACCCAGTACTTTCTTAGGTAAGTACATTGGAAGTACATGTAAGTGCACGTACTGTAAAATAAAGTGCAACCCTAACTATATCCAAAATACAAACAAATGTAGTACAAGGACTGGTACAATAGCCAGACGTGGTTAGATAAATTTGGATCTGAGATATTTCATAAACAAATGCCCATAATTTCTGCTAAAAGCTAAACGCTCTGCCAGGTTATTATATATTCAGCACAGTTGAGTTCACAGGTGCCGCAATGGTGCACAGAACATCTGGACAAAATCAGTAGTGTAAACATGATTTTCAAGCTGCTTGTTAAGAACAAAAGAATATGAATTACAACCATCAACCACCTTGGAAAAGTTCGCAATGCCTTCACTACTCATAGAAGTCCCATTTGGATACCCTTTTTGAGACCTATTTGCAGATAAATCTCTTTGTTTGACAAGGAAATTGCGCACTTGAAGATGTTGTTAAAACAGACAGAAGTCATCAATACTCACCTGCTTGGTCGTTGAAGTTTGAGAACGATTTAAGCCTGATTTATATTGCCAATGCTGATTTATATTTACATTCATACTGTACCTAAGATGGCTTGGCCATTTCTGTCCTGTCATTGGCTGGTTGTCATTAAGAATGACATATAGCATCTCTACCAGAGGCAACTTATGAGTAACTCTACAGGAGCCATCACAGCGATTAACCTTCAGCAAAAGTCGAAGACAGAAACAAACATTCATCATCACCCTCAGTCACCTTACTAGCTCAAATGATGCATACAACTAGGAGGTCAGTTTTGATTAATGTCATTTTAGCCAGTAAAGAACAAGTTAAGCCACCAAATAAAGTACAACGTTTACATGAAACAAAACATGTGCAATAAAAGTCATCATCAACTAGAGCAATTCTGTTTTAGGCTACGTCTACATTAATCCAGGTACATTTGAAAACGTTTTCCAAAAGTTTCTAGTCCACACTGAAATGTCAGAAAATGCTAAAATCATCTTATTGTGCAATGTGCAAAATGGAATAAAAGCTCAGTACAAAGAGACAAGACAATAACGATCTCATGTTTTTTTACTGGCACAATCATCTTATTAGCAAAATATCTTACCACTTACTAGTGCATTCAGTAGAAAAGAAAAAAAGAAAAAAAAACAAGACAATGACTAAACAAATGTCATGGTTTTCAAATGCTGTCTCAGTGTTGACGGAAAGCCAAAGCGTGGACAAAAGGATGTGTTTTCATGTACACTTAGCCTTAGTTAATATCCCCTTAATTGACCTATTTGGTAAGCCCTGCACCCCTTAGTTACTGTTGCTAACTCAGAAAAACAAAGTTGCTAACTGTCTTACAATGACAGCTGTCAGTGTGAAAACCTTGTCTCAAGATGTTTTTGATAAATTTTCAAGTGGGACTTAAATATGCCATGGAGGGATATATAAAAGATTTTAAAATAAATATGGTGGGTAACAAGATTAATTTGGAAGCGAGGGTTTACAGATGACAATGCAAGCAGGAGAAGCCTCATGTTATGGTCGTCACGATCGCAGATGACAACATCCAGGATTAACACTGTTCATGTACCGCAGGCTCTTTAGGTTTGTACGTTAGCATGGACTCATAGGACTACATAATGATTGTGATTAAATAACTTTAGGTGACGTTAGCAGAGTTATAAGCATTGTTGCTTCAACATACCTTAGAAGAAATGTATACATCCTAGTTGATCTTCTGGATGTTAAAGCAGACATTTTGCTCTGTCTTAATTGGGTTTAAGAAATTAAATGAAATAAAATAGATTCCATTTCCCATTCTCTCAGGATACCTGAAATCAGTGTTACAAGTACCCCAGGCACATCCATTTTTGCAGCATAAACACCATCAAACCGATGAGAGCTTCAGATCTTCCAATGTTTCTCTATGGTGCTGAAACCTAAAGATGTCTGATTTTCGGTCCCCGTACTCAACTGCCATTGGCTCATCTGCATTAGAGGGGAGGGGCTTACCAATAGGTCAACTGTGATGTACATATTTCTGCATGATAGAGCAATGAAGAAAAATTTTACTACACTGTGTATAGATGACAATAAAAAAGCTGCCCAGTTCTTTAGAATAATTGCTTGTCGCTGATGACAAAAGGGGATCTGGATCCAGTACCTCAGAAGGACAAATCATACAAATTTGCTGCAAATGCCTTCAAATTAGCCTTTAAAATATGAGAGAAGTTAGGCTTATTTGATCCAGGCCCAAAAAATGCTTGGATCATGAAGTCTTAAGGTTAAAATTACCATTAAGTATCCTACTCGGGGAATATCCGATGCAAAGCATTTATTCAAATTCAGGGACTTGCCAGTGTGGCATTAGTTTCTAGAATGTTCAGCTGTTTAAAAGGTGAATGCGTGTGGGGTGATATATTTCATTTTCATATATCGTACAGCATAGCAAGAGTGTGCCAAAACAGGGTTAGGCCTCTGGGCAAAGCTATGGAACGGTAATATATAAAGACTCAGACCACCAGAAGTTGGAAGGTTTAAATCTTAGAGCTTCTGGAAGACAGTCAAAATCTAGAAAGCAAAGTAAACTTCTATATTACTGCAGCCTTTGGCAAGACTTCAAGAATTCATTACGGCTTAAAATCTACAGCATACATATTCATATTTACCTTTCTGGCTCTGCGGGTCATACACCTGAATCCCGAAGAGAGGTGGTCTTTCCGCCCGCAATAGTGCAACATCATTAGATGACAAATCCAGCCGGAATATTGAGGCGTTCATGTAATCCGTCCAGAATATGTAATTCTGGTAATGCGCAATCCCAAATGGGTGATTCAACTCTTTCCCGCTGTACACCACCTGTGAAAAGTAGAACACGTTTGTGAGTCACAGGGAAATATTGAGATGAACAGAGAGTGGAACGGTGTCTGAGAACTAAAGAACCGACTCACTCATTTACTAACCGTTCTGTGGCTGCCGTTGAGGTAGATTTTCTCTATGTGGTCAAAGTAGGCATCACACCAGTACATGATGCTGGAGGAATGGTCCAGGGTGAGGCCATTGGGCCACAGCATGTTTGACGTGACAAAGATTTGGCGGTGAGATCCATCCATCCAAGCCTTCTCTATCCGTCCTCTGCTGTCAATTAATTCATCCTCCTCCCAGTCTGTCCAATACATCCATCTAAGGAACCCAGTAAGAAATTACAAAGTTCATGAAACCCTGCTGAACAGGGCCAGCTTAGACTGGCATCAATTTCCGTGCTGCTCTAGATTGTTTAATGTGGATTTAATGAATGCCACAAACCAAAACAAATACTTCTGGGTAGCTTTCTGGGAAAAGTCTTTATTATTCCCTGTTGAAAAATCCAGCTGTGTTTTGGAACAATGTATCTGGTTTCTATCTGGTAGACCATCTTGGACTAGCAAAAAACTAGCTAGCAAGGTGCTTAAGTTGTTTTTGAAATGCTGACTAGGTTGGACCAGCAAATGACTGGTTCTGGACCACCTAAAGTCCACATTGAAGTTCCTTGAAACATGCAGCGTTATTCAATGTGTTGATGTTCCTCTAAAACAGGAAGACAGGGCAGGACATATCGAACAGCTTCTCCCTTTTTGAAAATAGCCAATAGCGCTTTGTTTATATCACATCTCATCTAGAGCTTATGACAGCCACAGTCTAAAAATTCACCTCTAGATATAATATGAAACTGTTACTACAGCAATACAATGAACAATCATGCTGAGGATGTGTAGTTTGAAAAGTGTAATTTATGTTGGTGCATCTTATCTCTTCTACTCGTCAGTGCTCAGTTTCTAATTCCTGAGTCTGAGTCTGTCAAACCGTTTCTCCTCCTATTATCCTCCATATCACTTTTAAATAAATAAAGCATTCTGTACTGAATTCAAATGGGTCCTATACGTTTTGTGGTCTGCGCCCGATTAAGCGCATTTGATTTGCTCTGTTCTATCATGTCTTTGGACCGGAGCACTCTGTGTACGCTCTACATCGATTTGGCGTGACACTAACGTAAAGCCAGACTCCACTCGCTCAATGGAAAGCAGATTTACACTGTCTGAATTGTTCCCTATCCCTATATAGTCCACTATGTGTCATTCCTCATATAGAAAATAGTAAATGTGTGAATAAGTGACCGATTTCAGCCGCAGCTTCAGCGTCCTATTTATAGTGTAGGGGCGGACGCTACAGATTCTAAAGAGCATTTGATTGGACAGAAAATATGGTGAGAAGCTGAAGTGCAGAGTGATGTCATTAAAATCGTTGATCCATATTGGTCAAAGCAAAGAGACTGTACGTTTTGAATGGTTATATCTTCTAAATGCAATTTTGTCATTGTTTTGGAGAACACTAGCTTATGGATAACCTTAAAGGATTAGTTCACTTTCAAATGAAAATTAGCCCAAGCTTTACTCACCCTCAAGCCAACCTAGGTGTATATGACTTTCTTCTTTCTGATGAACACAATCGGAGATATATTAATAAATATCCTGACAAATTCTAGATTTATAATGGCAGTGAACGGACCCACAAGTATGAGCTGAAGGAAGTGCTTCCATCCATCATAAACATACTCCACACGGCTCGGGGTTAATAAAGGCCTTCTGAGGCGAAGCGATGCATTTGTGTAAAAAAATTGCGTATACCCACTTGTATTTTTTGCTTTTGCTTCAAGTCCAATCTATTTAGCTTCACTACTGCAGACAAATCCACAAATAGGTCGACTCCACCCACCGACTACTCAAGCCAATCAGATAACGGCCACGTTGCGCTGACCAATCGCAGCAAACTTTCGCTACAACCAATCACGTTTTGCTTTACAATCTAGGGCGGTCTCGTCCTGCATTGGCTTAGAAAGGCAGTAGAGGGTTCTTAAACAGTAAAAAGAGGTTTAAAATTTATATTTTGTTAGACCATTAGACTGTGTGTCAAGCCATGCCAAACTATTATATTTTATGCGCCATTTAAAAATGCCAGAGAAACAGTTCTCTCTGTTATGGGAACAACAAATATATTGGATACAGATGTGTTATGGAAGCGTCACGTTATTCAAGATTGAACAGAAAGCCTCAATAATTAGCTAGTAACTTATCTAACTGGATTTAACCTTGTGATAAACATGCGAGTTTGCAAAATAGATTAAACTGTCGTCACATAACAATGGCATTTCCCATCAATCAAACATCGACGGATATGAGCAGCAAACCAGCTATTAAACATTAACAGGCCCTTAAATAATATTTTAAACATTCATTAAACGTTTTAACGTTACCATTGTTTGTAGAGAAGATATAGACTTTTTAAATGTGACAGGTTATTGAATTACATAGCCTATAGATTATGCATTTCATTTAAAAGTAAAATGTCCAGCAGTCAAACACTTGATCACGATCAGCATGGGAACCTCTTTATTTGCATTATCCAAAACCATAGCTGCAGTGATGCCGAGGCTTGTACTGGTATACATCACTGATTCATATTTCGTATTACACATGGTATTGTGCAAGTGTGGTATTATAGCTACTGTAGAACGGGACATCCGTTTACTGCCATTGACTCGTCGTTTCTCTCTGTGCCACTTGTAGACAGTATAGCTGAATTTGCATGGACACTAATAATGTAATCCGTTTGTTTATAATGATTATAAAGCCTTCTATTTGCTGCATCACGCCATGCCGCACCGCTCGCGTCAGGTGTTATAGCTCGGGATCTGTGAATGAATAATTCGTGCATAGCCTTTATCCCGATTCACTGATCCTGATGGCAATATAAAGAATATACTCCAAAAATCTTTTGTGTAGCGGACCCTGTCCGAATGATGGCCGAAACTTTACTGATGAGTTTCTTGAAGATTTATTGTACATTAGCTACCATGAAATGTCCGTTTTTAACTCCAGATAATCACTGTAAGAGCTTATGCCTTTTCATGGTTGCTTAACAATCTGGTAAACTTTCTATCCGTAAGAAAACTGATGAACCGTAATAACGTGCACGACACGTTCTCTTGTTCATTACTGCAGTGATCAGTAACACTTAGACCATAATACCCGTCAAAATAAGAGCCCCCTTTTTGCAAGACAGATAATGTAGACCATATAATTACACCCACAAAAATATGTACAAAACAAATTTAAAGATTAATCACAATAAAGTCTGTTACATTTTGTAAACGGGGTGTTTTTATCACACAAACTGCACTTCAGCTCAATTCCGCCCCCGATTGTAAAGCAAAACGTGATTTGGTTGTAGCGAAAGTGTGCTGCGATTGGTCAGCACAACGTGGCCGTTATCTGATTGGCTTGAGTAGCCGGTGGGTGGAGTTGACCTATTTGTAGATTTGTCTGCAGTCGTGATGCTAGAATTGTTTCAGAATCCACAAATGCGTGAGGTGATTCACAAATGCGCAGGAAGAGATCCACAAATGCACAGAAAGCAATTCACAAATGTACAGGTGGAGATTCACAAATAAATGCAGGCAGAGTTGTGCTTGTGACATAAAAACATATTTGTGAATATGTTTTTATTAGCAAATCTCATTTTATTTATTTTTGAATTTAATTAATTTTTGTGAAACTCCTAACATATATTTGTGGATCTCATTCTATTCATTTGTGCATATGATTATTTTTTGTGAATATCTTTACATTTATTTTTGGATCATAATCTATTTATTTGGAGATTAGCTACAAATCTACCCCCATAGCTCACTGCAGCGGACACGGCGTGAGAAATATGGAGGTGAGCGAACAAGACTATTAATTAATTATATAGCCTATCATGCGTTCAGAGCTTTTATAAGCCCAAAGTTCCCGTACGAACTGAAAAGACAAATTATCAGCGCAATATTATGGAAGCCCGGTGTATTTAATGCATTAGTGGCGCTCGAATCACCCTATAGCTGTAGGCCTACTCTGAATCTGTTATCACGCTCCAAAAGTGTGATAAGATTTCCACGAGCCATTCCTATTGTGACACTGATGATAAAATGCGATCCATTTAAACACTTTAAAACGCTATAGAAGAGGTCAAACATGATCTAGAATGACGAACATGACTGATGAAAAGAGGAAAAAAAAATCATCTTGCGTCAACATTTATTAGAAAGCTTTATAAACTATTAATGTCCCACCCTTTTATCACGTTTTATTGTATTATTTGCGGTCAATTTGGCTAACTTTTAGAATTTATAATCTATTAAGGAATAGACTTATATTACAACTGTAGCTGTAGCTATTGTTTCTAAATGTGTAGGTTGCTATTTTTCATAACAAATGCTATGATAAAAAAGAAAAATGTTTGACTTTTTATGGCACATTGAAGTAGAACATTCTGTAAAACTGATAAGTTTACAGGTGCTTAAATAATATAAAACATCACATAAACCATGATGCAATTTCTGACAGTTAGTATATCACCGTTTAATATTTTTAATCATCAATATAATTATGAGAGTAAGCAACAGTCTCACGCAGACACAGGGTAGGTTTCATTTAGTTTAAAAAAAATGATGGAAAGAAGTGAGAGGTTTTACAAGCGAGTGCTGAGGGAAATCATATGAAATGATATGAATTAAAGTATGAATGAATTCTATGAATGTATCTCTGCAGGGAACTGACTGACTTGAGAAATGTTTTGATGGCATTTTCTTTTCATCTTCCCTCCACGTAGTGTTTATAAGCAGCACTGCTTTGTTTACTGAGGTTCTATTTCTGCTGTTCCATAAGCACTACCTACTGACAGAGAGTGGATTTAAATTTTCATTAAGCCTGGCTGCGGTTTTTGTTTGTTAAACTCAAACTCCTAATTTTTACCTAATGTTCACACCAAAACTAAACCCTTGAATAATTGGCTTTTATTGCCACTAATGCTGAAGCAAATCTTTAAAAAAAATATTATCTGGAAATTTTTATTTCATATTAAGTTTTTTTTTACCACCCACTTGAATAAAATGAAACATTAATTTCAGATGTACCACTTTTTTTTTCTAATGAATATAATTCCAAAGCAACATGTTTAAATAATAGTCATACTGTAATGCAGTCAAAAATAATCTGTATAATATCAACCAATTTTAGTATGCACTGTATTCATTTGTTTTTAATGAAACAAATGTTACTAGTGAACAACAACTTTTAATTTGAAAGTGAACTAATCATTTAAGGTTAGCATACTCATTCTAAAAGCCAAAAAACTTCCATTTTGATTTCATGGGGACTTTAATAACCATGATCCAAGGCTATGATCTTAAGCTACATTCTAGAAGACAGGTCACCATAAAATAATCCTTCAAAAGTATTGAGGACAATGTCCTCACTTAACCACCTAAAAACCTAAAAAACAGGCTCTTACAATTGGATGTTATTAATAATTCTCCATTCTTTGGGAGCCAAAACTTTTTGTTCTGCAACTCTTACAAGGTCCTATTTTTCCAAGTTCAAACCTCTCACATTTCACCACATAAACTTAACACTGTGACACGGCCTTGCACATTTGAATGCAGCCTAACATAACATGACAGAGGGAATCGACTCCCCCCGCTCATATTCAGTGACCTGCTGAATAATTCATGAGGCAGGGCTTTGAGTGACAGCACCTGCTGTGAACAGGCAAATCGGCGAGTGATGGAGATGGAGAGCAAATGCGATCAGGACCAAGAGTCATAACAGCTAATCCTCCATCTTATCATGTTAGCACAGACAGGAAATGACATGCGTACATGGGAATACGGAAGGACAGACACGGTAAAGGACAGTTTTTAGAGAGTGAAATGGGATTTGAAAGGGGAGAGATTAAGCTGGGATAGGTATTGAATATTCAGCATACCGCCAGCTAAAGCTTAAGCGGTGATCCGAAGTTCAAAAAAACTTGGACTGTTTGAAATTTTAAACCAATTTCCAGTAACACAATTGCAGATTAATTGCAGATTAAAACTGATTACTCGTAATTATTCCAAAGACACGTCTTATTTGCAAATGATCTAAAATTCCAAGACACCGAAGCTATTAAAAAACAGACAACCCAATCCAAAAACCCATTACGAGGATAAACATGTCAAGTGTACAGCGCACAGAAAGAAGTCACTAAAATATAAGCAGAAACTGGAACCTGCCTTTAAACTTTTAAACCTCTTATGTCAGGCTTCACCGTTCTGCCAAGGCAGCGATTTGCAGTCATGGTCTCTCCATATTCCCTTTAAGCTTTTCCATCTGAGCAAAGCCATCGAATGAGGACGTTCACATTAGCTCCTTTTGACACAATGGTACTTCTGCGACTTCCTCTATTTGATTTAAATTAACAATAATATTGAATAAATGTATGTTTGTTAACTCAGCATCATTTCAAAGAGGGTGACACCAGAACAGTAGTCCCATGGTAATACTATAATACTTTGAAATATACCATGCTACTGAAAATAATGTACCATGATATTTGTGTGGTACTCCAAAGAACAGTACTTTCAAGAATACTATGGTACTTTTTTGAAAGTGATATCAGTTTATTACTTTTTACATACCATGGTAACACTATGTTTTTTGGAAATGTACCACGGTAATACCATGGTATTCTTTGAAGCACCTAAAGTATCTTTTTTATTTGGACATTTACCATCATAATACTATGGTTTCTTGGATATCAACCATGGTTATCATTCAGTATCATAAGCCGCGTTTCCACCGAAATTACCTCGAACAATTTGTCCTAGGAACTTTTTTCCCAGACCTGTTTTTGTGTGCTTTTCTATCACAGTCTAAAGTACGATGAAGATTAGGCAAATTAGTCCGGTGACGTAGGACTGCGAGCGACTTTCCAATTCCCACTGGATTTCGTCCTCCGCGTATAAGCGTAATAAAGCCTGAACCTCATCGTTGGTCCATCAGTCTTATTTTTAATCTTCATTGTTGATTCGAATAGCAAACACTCTTACTGCGCACATCGCAACAGACTTTTAAAAATGGTGGTTGAAATAAAATGCTGCGTGGACCGTGGAGTCAACCAATCAAAATGCTGCGTGAACTCAACCAATCAGCATGTTCAGCGCCCAAGTCCCACCCCCGAAAGTTCCTCGAAAGTACTACCTCATGAGCAGGGACTTTCTGAGGGGGAAATTTTCACCCAGAACTTAATTTAGACCCTGGTCCCTGCAGTCGAAACACACAGAGTACCACCCCAAAGTCCCTAGTTCCTGGGGAAAGATCCTGCGGTGGAAACGCGGCTATATATGAAGTACCATAGAATTACCATGTTCCTTTTAGACACATAGTATAGTAATATATGTGTCCAAAGTACGTAAATACTGTAATAATACACAGTACTATAATATAATATTAAAGTACCATGGTATTATGATCTTATACCATCACAGTGCTCTTTTGCTAATGAAAATAGAGGAAGCACACAATTGTTGAAATTTCTTGATGAAATCTCTAAGCGCAAAGGGCAAACATCCCCGCCCCCAGTGCACTCTAAATGGCTGGATTTCATCCAAGGCTTTAGCAGACTGAAATCCCTGCAGAAGAAGCTTTTAAATGCTGCTGTAAGCAGGAAAGGTATCATGGGCTTACCCATTTAGAGGATCCACAACAATGGCCCTGGGATGAGACATATTGCCTTCTAAAAGCGTTCTCCTGGTTTGCGAGGGCCGGTCCAGCCCGGCCACGTTGATGGTCTTTCTATAACCGTCATTTGTCCAGAACAGGTTATTACCAATCCAGTCCACTGAAATACCCTCAACATTATCCAGCTCTGGAGAAACAGAAGCAGAAATAAATTGAGAAAATGTTGTTCTTTTTGCTTGATAACATCAAAGACAGCTCAATTAATCACTGTCCTCCTCTAATTCTCCCTAGTGGAATTATGCAGTATCGACCAGCAAGCTTCTCCGACAACTGTATCGCACAAAATGTATGATAAATAACTTCCCATTTGGAAAACATCGGCAACAGAAGTGCTCAAGTAGAGGTGGCCTGCTTCTACCGTACCATGCCGCATGGTTGCACAGATGATTCATTACAGAGCCAGAGCGAAAATAAGTAAGAGAATATTTAAAAGCTTTTTCCACAATAAAACCGCAGTAAGGCTCAACAGACTTACACAAAAGCCAACATTAATCTCTCAGATAAAGCGTAGGGTAAGTCATGATAAACATACCGTCCTTTAGGATCGTTTCCCGAGCGGTTCCGTCAATCTTCTGACGTCCGATTAGGAAGCTTGTGGTGTCGGCAAAGTAGATGTAGCTACTCTCTGCATGGAAGTCCAGCGCTCTGGGACTCACAAGCCCTTCGATTTGAATCAAATGTTCATCGCCAGACTTGATATTCATATCCAGACCTCGGATAACCCCGGGTCGTCCTTTTCCGTAAAACAGGAACAGCTCGTTCTTTGGTTCTGCGAAGACACGATTACCCAAGTAAACAAATGCAGTGGCGAATGTAATAAGCCTTCTGCCACAGTACTGTCAGAGCTTAATTAATTGACATAATTAGCCTCCGTTTTCAATTCAGTTCTGCAAATTAAAGCCTTTGACAAAAATGTATCCAAAGCGAGAGGCTCAAGCTAATTACATTAGCTTAATTAAAACAAGAATTAGTTCCACTGATTCGGTTCTATCGAATCAATCATCTTTTGGTGCATAACAGTTACATTGTGTTTGTAATTGTATCTGAGTGTGTGTGTGTGCGTGTGTGTGTGTGTGTGTGTGTGTAAAAGTAACCGAGGACAAACAGGGTCCTAAGTGGGGGCAGTAAAATGAGGGACACATATGTATGAAGCACAATGTTTTCAAAATGCATTACTTACAAGCTGAAATGGTGCAAACATAATGATTGCAATTATTATTAGGTCTGACAGTGAGATCCAGGGAGACAAAGAAAATAGGATGAAGGGATAGAGGAACCCAACAAAAACAATTGTGCTTTTATAACTGTGAACTGGACTGAAGCCAAATGATTCCTTTGTGTGAGGAACGTACAGAAATTTGAGCCATTTTTGACTGCATCCATTCTGCTGCTCTCAAACAAATATGGCACAGGTTTCACGCTATGCAATTCAATCATGAGACGTGAGAATCAACGATGTTACTAGCTTCCAATAAGACAGACAGAAATTTTTGTGTGAACTACGGTACTTTAAATAATCATGTCGTAATGCATAATCTAGTCAGTGAATTAAATAATTTACAAATGAATGGTACTTATTCATAACGAATGAACGATGAGTCTGGAATCAGTTCAAAAACAGCTTCACATTATTACACTTCAGATAAAAACAAAACACTCAAATTGATGAGCTACATTCAATGCCACAATAAAATAGCCGATATACGCCTGCATTTGACACACATCAGTTGACGCACGTTATATTATTGCTGCAAGGTCGGTGACACATCACAGTTACGAATAATATCAATTGATGTAAACGTGGAAAGTCACCTGGTAACACGCCAACACATTCTTGTAATAATTTGTACAAGGTTACGAAATCAGATAAAGGATCTGGCTTGAAAAAAAAAAGTTTTTCAAGTTTTAATCATGGTTAGAGTTAAGGGTTTAGGTAAGGGATTAAACTTTAGGTTTAGATTAGGTTTAGTATCTTGACAGCTTTTCTTATTTTAAACTTTACCAAACAATTACTTTTATTTTTTTTACTCTGAAGTGGAATGGGCTTCCATAGCAGAGAAAAATTGCGGTAAAAAAGTCATATTTCAATTGAACACACACTAATGATCTATTAGTCGTTAATGTGCTAGTAGGATTGTGAGCTATTTTGGTTTGTGTCATCTATGTTGAGCCTAATTCATGAAACACAAGCAGAACGAATTGCTAACTTGTTTGCAAAACAAATTGTATTCATACATAAATTGTTGCAATGTAAAAACGTAGGTAAAAAAAAGTATGTCATTTTACACAAAAATTAATTTTGCTCTTGTTTCACCAATAACAGTCCAAAACCATTAAAATGTGACTATGAATTATTATGACTTCTAATGAGACCATTTTGGACATACAATTGGTTGACTGATATACAAAACAAAGCAAAATTATGATGTGAAAGTATTTTTTTGATTTTCATCACACAGGGTATAACATAATTCATACACTACGTAAAAACTGTAGGTAATTTAAAGTGCTAAATGATTTGCAATTTTTGTTTCACTGTTAAAGTGATCTGCCATCTGAAGTTCAAGAAAAACTTTTCAAAATCATCTGATGTAGGCCTACACACCCACCCAAACACACACAAATTCTCTGAAAGTCAATGATCCTGATGCCAAGAGACAAAACATATCAATTTCCCATGTATTCCACCCTAATGTGCTGAACGTGCGCTATTAATCACAGAAACGTGTCCATTCTTCAGCTTCACGGGCCTCCATAAAATTGGTCATAAATTTACATTTCGACAAACCCACAAGGGCCATCCATCTGATATATGGCTTCAGATAGCAGCACCCTTTCCTTTGGGAATACCCTTAAAACTATTTACATGAGAGACCCGTTTCCCAGATGCTAATCAGACACCTAGGAGCTACAGGAGGAGGAGAGAGGAAAGAGAAATTTGCTTTTTGCGGCCCTCACTTTTGCAGGACTTTCCGTCGCTGGCAAGGACATGGCCAGTCCGGCAGCGGCACATGCGTGATTTGTAATTGTGGCTCAGGAGACAGATATGCGAGCATCCACCCTTTCGTCCGTGTGGGTCAGGGCTGCATGCATGAGTCCTGACTGGAGAAAGAGAAAGGTCAGCATCAAGGAGCTAGCATCGTGAAATATCAGTTCATCCACACATATGCTACATGCCAAATGCTAAATGCTAAATAATAAAAAGACAACTAATTGTATATATAGGAAACAAGCAAAAAGTAAAACAAATAGGCTTATAACCTTTTAAAATGGAAAAGAAAACATGATGTCAAAGATTATTAGGGCTCCCCTGACTTTTCTAGTTGACTAGTATTCGGTCATTTAAGCCATTAATCGACTAATCGCATGTTTATATTAATTTAAATATATACTGAGGAGAATACTAAACCATAATGAGCCTTTAATATATATAGGCGTAATTTAGCCTATTCCGTGATCAAGCGCACACATAAATCTTGCTGCAAAGCACCAACAAAAGTAATTATTATCATGGAAAAAGTAGCAAGGAGACAATTATATACTGATAAACTAGTCAGTGTCGGCTGCAAAGATGAAGTTGACGACGCTGCCTCGCCGTCTCCACAGAGAAATGCACCTTCCATACGCATTACATAATCAGAGAGTATTTGTTTTTGATTTGAAAGTAAAAGTAGACATTTCAAGCTTTCTATATATATTTTTCATATCTGTGAGGCAAGTAGCTTAGACGCTGAGTTTCAATTCATTTTTGTGACGCACTCCAGTTCACGGAGACCGAGACGGCAGACAGTGCATCCTGTTTGTTTCTTTATTTTACAAAAACACAATGTTTTGATGTTATTGTGAGTTTACACAAATAAAAGTAGACCCTTTCGAAGTCTACGAAGAAGATGTATCGAATGATGAGTTTCGAATGATGTATTACTCTTATCTGTATGACAAAAATGACTTATTTTACGTATTTTATTTTAACGTATTTTAAGTTGACATGCGGAAAAAATATGTATATCGTGGCCACAAATTAACAATTTGTTCCCACAACTTATTAATACGTCACTTACTAATAGCAATTAATTCGCTTGTTTTATGTAAATCGTACACATGATATAATACTTTGTTGTTTTACTAAATCGTGTGCACAAAATAAGAAATAGAAAATTTATATAAAAATTTGTTCCCTCGTTTTACTAAATTGTATGCACAAAATAATTTGTTCCCTCGTTTTACTAAATTGTGTGCACAAAATAATTTGTTCCCTCATTTTACTAAATCTTGGCCACGTTGTAATAATTTGTTCCATGGTTTTAGTTAAATCAAAATATAATATGTGATATGTCAGTTCATTGTAGTATTAAGAATATTTTAGTTACTTTTGTACAATAAAACTCTTTAAATCATCCTAAAAACAGCAGATAAATCTGAAATCCCACTTCTGCCTCAGATAAAAACGATAATTCTGATTTTATTTCTCACAATTGTGACTTTATTTCACATAGTTGCAATTTTATTTAGCACTTTGTATCTCACAATGTAATGGTATTTATTTTTTTAAACTTCAAAGTTACTTTTATTTTTTACTCTGAAGTAGAATGGGCTTCCATAGCATAGATAAACATAAATATTGCAGCTTTTACATAAATCACAACAAAAACAACACCATCTTCCAAATGTAAAAACACACATAGACTTCCTCTAGTCATAAATTTGCTAGCCGGTTTGCAAGCTATTTTGGTTTACCTCATTTATGAAACATGAGCAGAACGTATTTCTTGATTGTTCGCAAAACGTACATTGTATTCTTACATGAGTTGTCACAAATTTACTGTAACAACATACGTAACAACATTTTACACAGAAATTAATTCTGCTCTTGTTTTTCATGAATAACAGATATAGCATTTCAGTAAAATTTAGTCCAAAAGCATTAAAATGTACATAAGCCATCGCTAGTGATTGCTGATTATATTAGTTACGCTCCGAGGACAAGTTTACCTGTAGGTTGAGCCAGTCTGTGATAAACTCGGACGGCTCTGGCACTTTCCAAAGTGGTAACGGTGTTCGTGTCACTGCTGTTAAAGCGATTTATCCTAAATATGTCCACTTTGCTCTCTCTGGAGGGTTCAGAGCACGTCGCAAACAAGTAATCTTCAAAGAGCGTTAATCCGTACAGGTGCGACACCTGGAGAGAGAAACACAGGAATGGAGAAAGAAAAGATTCATCTAGAGGCCAAGGCACCTCTTCGACTTAATTCTGAACATGACACAAATACGTCTGCTTAAATTTGCTTCTTTAATCCATCCAGCCATACAGCCGATGTAACTTTCTCTGAATAAACAGCAGCCCTGACAGACACCAGTTGAAATATGCAGGGATCTTTGATGTCACATCTGTGCTACAAATTACCAGCAGGTACCGTTGAGGCTTTGATTTTGTGGAGAAAGACTGACGTGAAAAACAAATGGAGTTGGAAGTAGTAGAGTTCATTTCAGGTTATCTTTCAGGGCCAGCTCTGAGAAAAAAGTACCAATACAGCCTCCAATAGAGGTCCCAGGGAATATGCTAGAGCTGAACCTCACAGGAAATGGATGAACAAATCAATAAAAAAAAGCACACAAAAGAGTTGTAGTGTGAAGCCAGGACTCTGCAAGGTCAAAACAACCTGGTGCTCATCCAGGCTAACGGTTCTGACAGGGAACAATGAGACGGCTACAGAAATGTCAAGAACACTTGCATCCATGTGCCCAATTTACATAAACGGCCACAGTTTGGCTGCATGCTTCCTGTGATTTCACAAGTAGGATGTTGATCCTGGGACAGTTTTCCTATCAAGAAGAACTATTAAATGGATTTGCCAAAGTTTGCCAGGTTAGTGGCATAAAATCTTTGAAAGATTACTCCAGTCTTCAGTGTCACATGACCCTTGAGAAATCATTCTAAAGTGACGATTTGCTGCTCAAGAAACATTTCTCATTTTGTTTCATCAGACAGTCTCTTCCTGTCTAAGTGGTCAGTTATTGGCTAGAATATGATGCAGTGTGGAGTAAGGATGTCACTTTACAATCATTCCAGATCGACAAGATCTAGCGCTGATACATCAAAGATCTGACTATGCGAGACTAAGTTGAGGGTTATGGATAGGGTTGACAAGAAAGTTGTTCCAGGACCAACAAAAGATTGGTCACCCCCATTGCATTTAAAAATTACAGCCAACAACTAATCAACAGTAAAAGCAAATCCAAACACTTAAAAAACCCAAGCAGAATCAACAACACCCCAAGAAAGACGTGGAGTGAATATCGATACTTTGCATGAAAAATGTCTGAAATTGACACAAATGCTGTTCTTCAGCTACAGTAATCACTCAAAACATCCTGTAAACCATGAACACCTGTACACAGGCGCTTTCCAAAAAGATAAAAGGAATTTGTAAAACTTTCCTAAGTATAGCAGCTGGGTATTAGTTAACACCAGATGTCTCATAACGCTGATAAACAGCCATTATCTATTGTTTTCGAGAAAAATGCACAAGTTTGACAGTGCCCTTGGCCCGTTCTATGAACTATGGATGAAATTTATACTGAATTTATGAAGCTATGAATTTTGTATCACCACACTTTTGGGCCCGCTGAAGAGACGAGGGAGAAAGGCCAAACTTTATAGCCTTCAAAATAAACTGCTTTAAGAGTTATTCAAAGGAGCATCATCTATCACAGCTATACTGCTGACTATTAAGGCCGCTGGCTAAAAAATACACTGGAACTTTTTCTATATAGTTTAGTTGTTTAGAGGTCACACTTCTTGTAGGTTCGGAAGTGTTGGACCAGCATAAACAAGATGTCCACCAGCTAGTTGGGGATTCACACCCAAAGATAAAACGTGATGGTCTTTTCGTCATGAAGATCTTAGAAGAAACCAAGACCGAGAGCATCTTACCGAGTTGCCTTGGATGATAGTGTGTCTGTTCTTGCCATTGTAATCCACAACTTCGATAAAATCCAGATAAGCGTCCACCCAGTAGACAAGCTTCTTGACCAAGTCCAGTGTCACGGCGGTCGGCTGTTCGGTTTTATACTCCACTATCCTGGTTCGGTTGGTGCCATCCATGTTGCAGCGCTCCACTTTGGCTATTGTCCCATAGTCCGTGAAAAACAGTTTTCTAGGGGGTGAGAACACATGGTTTTAAACTGGAATCTACAACCTGCCTGACATAAAAGAAATCAAAAGTCAAGGCCATTTAAGATTTAATCAATCCTCTCATATCCAAATAGTGTTGTGCCAGAGCCGAACACTCAAAGTAGCAACAGCGCAATTAAAGCGAGCCACTCTGAGCAAGAGCTGAATGAATGGGCCGCAGTATGATATTTCTTTTTATACTAACACATACTGACAGCGGAATAAGAGAGGGGGAGGTCATCCGCATTACACCGCACGACAATTCTGGCACAGAAACAGTCCTCATCATCTGAAAGCGACAAACTGCTCCCAACAGCATGAACAACTCAGCACTGCATACAAATGAATGTTTACCAAGAGACCAAAGAGTTTTTCACGTCACAGAAGCATAGATGACTCGACATCAGATAAGGATGATTTATTCAAGCCTATGAAAAATGTAATCGAGAGTCTCCACCGTGATGTGCGATCATTGTAAGATAGCTGAATATCTATGTGTAGGTCAACGAATTATGAACGATTTGTTTAGAGAGGGTTCTAAAAGGTCATTATATTGACTGTGATTAGCCTTTCTAGATGGTAAACCTCTTTCAGTTGGCCAGTTAGACATGACGAAAGTCATGAAAGTAAAGTTGGGTGTTATGACCTTGATGATAGTATATAATCTCACAATATTTTGTTACTTTTGTTGGACATTCAAAGGCAAATTGTTTATATACACTACTACTACTACTACTAATAATAATATTATAAACTCTTTATTCTATTTAAACTATTTATTAAAATACTACTTATTATTATTATTAAAATAAAAATAATACTCATAATTATTTACTTTATTTAATTTGTATTTTTTTTAAAACGCACTACATTACATAATTAAATTACTTTAAATGAAGGTACTTTATTGCAATAATAATAATAATAATTATTATTATTATTATTATTATTAAACTTTATTCTATTTAAACAATTTATTAAGCTACTGATTAATAATAATAATAATAATAATCAATAGTTTAATAAAATATGTATTCTAAGTAAACATAAAACATTGTTATTAATGTTGTTATTATTGGTATTATTATTATATAAACTCTTTATTCTATTTAAACTATTTATGAAACTACTGATTATTATAATTATTTTTATTAATAGTAATTAATAGTTTAATATAAAATACGTATTCTAAATATAAAACATTACTTTATTGTTGTTGTTGTTATTATTATTCAATAATTTGTTCAATTTAATAATTTAAAAATGAAAGGTAATGTATCACATTTCTCCTCATTTTATTCAGAAACTGACACCAAAAAATAGCAAAACATATATATATATATATATATATATATATATATATACATACAAACTGATGTGTGGTCACATGTATATGCACAGTACTGTATATTAGCTTATTAGCGATAAATAAGTAAATAAATAAATATATCCAAATGTCCTTTTCATTAATCTTTTAATTAATATACATATTCCTTAGTGATCGTACCCCATGATGGGATCCAGCGCGAGGCCTTTGGGGTTCTGGATGTCCAGGTCAATGATGGTGACACATGCATCTCCCTGTTCACTGCACACAAATATCCGGTCGTTCACTCTGTCTACGAAGTAGAAGTTTCCTGTTAACCAGTCGATGGCCATATGCTCCACATCTACATGGGACAAACGATTCATTTTTAGACATGAGACATCAGAGCACCAGCAAAGTTTGCAAGCCAAGATCTGGTAGCTAGAAACAATTAAAAATTCATGCATGCTTCAAAGAAGCAACAACTGACATTCAGCGACTTGACATGCACACTTGACACACTTAACCTTCTGACATTAAACACTTCATTAGCAGATCATTAAACATTTCAAGAGGTAAAATTAAAGTGGGGGGAAAAGGGCTACTGAGAAAATTTATTTGGACATTAAACACAAAACACTCAAGTTCATAAAACTTCAAAGGACATTAGTTTGCACTTGCTCTGAATAAAACATCAAAGTAACAAGACGTTCCTTAATTTGCACTTTGAGAATAGACGTGGATACTCACTTTGTAGGTTCTGACCTATCCGTATCTCATGTTTTTCTGAAAACCCTTTGAGTTTGGTCATGCGGGCACACCACAGTTGACCTGTATCCTGCGCCACTGAGAGCCAACAGAGCGACTCTTCTCTATAAATAAAGTCCAATATTTGAGTCCCATTTGTCTCCATGGACTTGAGATTTGGCATAGATGATCCATTGAGGTAAACAACTGATATAGAATTCATATTTGTTGTCAACAGAACCGGAGGTTTATCGCCAGGATCTGAAAGAGGGAACATAAAATGCATAGAGTTCCTTAGAGGTATTCATATAATAAATATTTCCTGTGAAATTATGTTAAAAATTATTTAAACACACGACATGTTGGGCACTTTCGGTACTATGGACATTTAGAAAATAAATTCTGAAATAAATAAAAGAAATTAAAAAATGAATTCTGTTTTTTTATACCATCATCTTTCATTACGAAAATGATGGTGGAAATGACAGTGGAAATTATAGTTCAAACATTTTGGAATAAAACATCTGACTCCTGTCTTTTTATGTTTCGTAAATACACACAAATAATATTTTCAACTTTCTGCATAATTTGACAAAATTACAGCTTGATATGAAACTACTTAAAAAATATTTTGTTTACAAGTGAAATTTATCTTGATTCGTCTCATATTAACAATAACATGCTTTTAATTATGTTTTTTGGAAACCAAATATTTTAGCAATATGGCTAAAACAAAGTCTACCATTTTCACACTATATTATTATTATTATTATTATCATCATCATTATTATTATTATTATCATTATTAAATGAAAAGTAAAACTCATAAAAATCTGTCCTGGGACATAAAAGTGCATGCAGCTGAATAAAGATCCGAAACACCCATACAAAATATAAATATTTATGTTGCATAAACATAAATAAATATTTACATTCATTATTGCTTACCTATATAGAACACAGGTTCATTAAGCAGCTCCACTTGGAGCAACAAAATTGTGCAAACCTAAACTTTGTGATCATCTTGTTTTTTTGTTTTTTTTTTGTTTTTGTTTTTTTTCTTTCACACTAATGAACAGACACCATGAAGTGCAATTAACTGTGAGCATGTAATCATCTCAATATTTGATAGACAGTTGCGGGTCGTGCTGGATGGGCTCTGATTGACTTTCCATTAAGGCCTCCCCTGTTTATCTCTCCCACAGGCACTGTCGTAGGCCAGCTTGCCGGCGTCCATTTGCATATTGATGACAATAAGTGTAACTGACACTCGTATCAGGCGAATGACAGTGTCATCTATACTAATGCGCCCGGATGATCGCCACAGTGATCACGCTACTCCACTGAGGCTTTCCTGTTCAATCAAACTTCCCAGAAGGCATTGTGTTTACCCATCTAGTCTAGACAAGTTCTTAAAATGTTAAGACAACTATAATTTAAATGCTGCATGAAATGTCAAGTGTGGATTTTGTTGACTTTTCTTTGTTTTCAATACTGGACACTTAGGCTATTTTCCAGTGGTTCTTGTAAATGCTATTATTATGTGCTAATACTTAGGTTAAGCATTTCAACAACCCTCTAACCCTAAAAAAAAAAAACCTTTAGACTTGCCTAGCAACTACCCAGAACTAGCAATTAGGGCTGCCCCCTAAAGGCAGGAACACACCAAGCCAACAGTCGGCCGTCGGGCAGTTTTTGTTTGTTGGCCGACTAAGTTTTCTCAGTGTTCCGCACCGTCGTCTGAAGTTGGTCCTCGTTGGCTTTTATCCAGCCGATTTGACATGTTGAATCAGCGTCGAAGCTCGTCGGTCCGTCGGGCCTTCGGGCCATCGGGCCATCTGATCATTCTGATTGGCTGTTCAGCTACTGCCACCTGCTGGTACGGAAAGGCATTTCATCTTGCGCAGGCTCAGAACGGACGTGCTACTTGGCCGTCGGCTGTCAAGAGTCGGTTTGGTGTGTCAGGCCAACTTTGGACACAGACGCTGCCGACGTGAGCCAACCCCACAGTCTGCTTTCGTCACCACTAGCTCGTCGGCGTCGGCTTGGTGTGTTCCTGCCTTAATAGTCGACTAAACGTTAGTTGACTAGAAGAGGCTTACCCCCATTTTCACAGACAAGGCTTAAGCTAGTTCTAGACTAAAATGCATGTTTGGGCTGTTTTAACTGAAAGCAACTTGCACTGACATATCTTTAAATAAGTCAGTGCCATTGTTTTGTCTCAAGATGCACACTAGTAATGTTTTTTTTTTTTTTTTCTCGGTGTACATTTATAAAAGCTACTTAAATATCCTAATTGAATTAAAGCCTAATCCTGGTTTAGGGTAAGCCCTGTCTGTGAAACAAAATTTTATTAGTCGGTTAGTCACAGAAAGAAAAAAAAAAAACTTGTGGCGAAGTCATGCAGTCCGTGAGGACATTAACAGCAGGTCCTTGTGGTAATTACAGTATGTCATGCAGGAAATCCAAACATTCGCTTATCAACCATCGACATCAAATATGGCTTATCATTTGAAACATGTTAGTAGCAGTAACTTTACTTGGTTGCTCACTCTAACGTTAACCTAGATAAATGTGTGCTATTATTAGGTGCATATCCAAGTGTTTGTGTGGAGTGTGGAAGCTGAAGTATTAGCGTGTATACTGCATGACATGGAGGCACCGGCTCGATCACTTGCATTTTTTTCCTGACAACAGCAGAAACAACTTAAAATACTCCATCATTTTTGGTCAAACAGATAAAAGTAATACATCATTCGAAACTGTAAACTCACAATAACAAGAAAACGTGCTTTTTAAAATAAAGAAAAGACAGGATGTGCTTTTTGCCATCTCGGTCTCCCTGAAGCATGTAGGCTACTTGCCTCATAGGCTTGAAATGTCTAATTTTAAACGAACCAATTTAAATCGAAAACAAATACTCTCTGCTTATGTAATCCGTATGAAAGGTGCATTTCTCAAAGGCGTGTTCACTGCAGAGATGAGAGTAAGGATCAACTCTCTAGTTTTTTTCTTACACATTCATAATCATTACTTTTGCCGGTGCTTTGCGGCAAGCTTTATGCATGCGCTTTGGCTAAATTACGAAAGTGAAAGCGACGTGTAGCCAAGTATGTTGTCCCATACTCGGAATTTGCCCTCTGAATTTTACCCATCCAAGTGCACACACACAACAGTGAGTATTGAACACACACATTGTGTGAACACACACTCGGAGCAGTGGGCAGCCATTTTTTGCTGCGGCGTCCGGGGAGAGATTGGGGGTAAGGCACCTCAGTTGTGGGTAATAAGAGTGGAAGAGAGGGCTGTTCATTCACTCCCCCCACCTACATTTTCTGCCAGTACTGAGACTCGAACCCGCGACCTTCAGGTTACAAACCCGACTCTCTAACCGTTAGGTTACAGTGCCCTCACTGCCCCCACTTTTTAAACGATGTGGTGTAGTGTTACGCCTATATTAAAGGCTCATTATGGTTTAGTAATCTCCTCAGTATATATTTAAGTAATTAAATGATTATTAACGTGTGATTAGTCAACTAATAGCTTAAATGAAGGAATAATAGTTGACTAGAAAAATCTTCGGGGGCAGCCCTACTAGCAATCACACAGCAATGTGTTAAAAGCCTAAAACAGCCTTAGAACCCCTTAGCAAGTAGCTAGCAACTACCCAGAGCCCCCAATAAATAAATACTGTTGCAATATGCTAAAAAAACTCTCTTAGCAACTGCTTAGAAACTACCCAGAACACCCTAAAAGCTACATAGCAATGTGCTAAAACCCCTCAGAACCCCTTAGTAACCAGCTACACAGAACCCCCCGCAACCACATACTGTAGCAATGCGTTAAAAACCCCTGAGAACTCATTAGCAACCGACTAGCAACCACCCAGAACACCCAAGAAACCACATAGAAATGCATTAAAAACACCATCAGAACTCCATAGCAAACAAGCTAGCAACTACCTGAACATTGTTGCAGCCACATAGCAATGAACTAAAAAAAAAACCCCACTAAAAACCCATTAGTGAACTTAAGCAAGTACAACAAACTGTACCCTAAAGCCCAGCCACTTAATGTGCAATAAATCAGTCAAAAGCTTATTTTATTAGTTTATTACTCTCTCACAAAGTTGGAGCTGTTGTCCATCTCTCCAGCACTTAGTATGGCAATTCAAGGAAGTATTTGATTTATGCATGGATTAAATTATTTTTAGACTTGTGTTTTTAAAGCACTGCTGAAAATCAAAGTAAAATACATGTTGCTTAATGCACTGTTTTTGGACTGGAACTAACAGGAAAGATAAATGGACTCACCTGTTTTGGCTTTGCAGGATCGTCTGTTGGCCTGCAGGCTGAAGCCATCTGTGCAAGTGCATCTGTATGATCCTTGCGTGTTCATACAGATCTGACTGCATGTCCCGTAATCCCTGCATTCATCATGATCTGCGGGCAACAGCGGGGCTATTTATTAAACACTAAATGTACTCAAACATGACCTAAATATGCAAACCCAACTCTTAATGTTGCCATTCTGCAGGAACCTATCAAAATACATGAATATGCAAATTATGTATGGAGAGGGAAGGGTGAGTAAATTGCTGTTTTGGTTGACATAATCACAATTTATCATGAAATCCACAACAATATCTCTGAGTTTTTAGTTAGAGGCATTCGAGAAACGAGCACAGCTAGCTTTTCTACAGACTAATGGTGCATTCACACCAGATGCGAAAGAAGAGTTTAGCGCGAGTAATTTGGCAACTTTTTGTGGGTACTCTATTCAGTGGCTGATTAGAACTGATACAGAATCAGTTTACAAAAAATTTAAAAAAATAATAATGTGAAATAATATTTTTCAATTTACCAAATCAAAATATGATTAAAATTTTAACATTTTCAGATAGCTAACAAGCATCTTAATAGCTGTAACCAAATAAGAAAAGCTTTTCTGATTAGCTAAAACAAGATTTTGCAAACATACATTTTTCATCAGACTTTGGCTGAAAACTTTTTATGGATATTCAGTTCCCTGCCTGGTTAGAACTGATACAAAATAAATCAGATTACAAAATGTTTCTGAATAAAAAAAAAAAAAAAAAAAAAAGTGAATTAAACGCTGCATCCAAAATCGAATACTTCCCTACTAGATAGTATGTGTGAAAAACAGTATGCCATAAGAGTAGTATGTCAGAGTACATAGTATTCAAAAAACAGCAGGCGAAAAGTTCCCGGATGACCTACTACTTCCGCCGAGATACTGAAATGCGCATTCAATGGACACTTTACCATCCCAAGAGGCCACAGGAGGGGATTTGTGAATGGCAGTGAAGCAACACATCAGATGCTGGTAGGTCACGTGACAGTAACAACATGGTGAATTTCATTCATACTACCCATATATAGAGAGTTAAAATTCAAATGTAGTACCTACTCAGACAGTACGCAATTTCGGACGCAGCTAATATCTTTCAAATTACCCAAGCTTGTAGCCTACTAGCTTGGCATAGCTCGAACTTTTGATTAGCTAAAACAAGGTATCAACCACATTCTATGTTTTTCATCACATATTACACAGAGTCCAAACCGAACGCAATGCGATAAGATTCCAGCGACAAACAATTTAAGCTTGTTTGTTCGAGATGCATCAGCGCTGTGCAGACCAGTCGGAGTATGACTTCAAAGTACCGCGAGTGCGATTCAAAAGCATGAGGAGTCGTATCCTCTCCAAACACTCTCGCAGTACTTTGATGTCATACGACGATCGGTCTGTGCAGCACCGATGCATCTCAAGCAAGTCTTTTGTCTGTCCACACCAGACGTGACGCGACTATAAGAATCAAAATCAATCAAAAATCACAGCCAATCAGAAGAGCGCGTGGGCAGTCTCTCTCTGCAAGCTCCTGGCACTTGCAACAAAATGGATAAGTACATAATCAGATTCATGAATATTACACCATTTTACCATAATCAAAATTACATACTGAGTTACTGAAACAATCTTTGTTATAGAATACACTTGTCTGTTCACAATGAGTTGACAGTTTAAACATTCTTGTTTCCTTTTATTTATTTTGAAGATCTGAGGTGAATTGTCCATTGCTGCTTTCAGGACAACACACAAAATGATATTCAAACTCACATTAGACAGTACACACCTATAGACCTTATGTAGCTCCGCCCCTTTTCAGAGCTGCGCTCGTTGTCTTTTGACTTCTGGTTTGTGTTTCCACAGTGATCTTACGTATTTATGAATGAACTGCTCATTTTAAAGTCTTACCGGTCTACTGACATTTGTTAAGACATCTGCTTTAAACATAACAATGCTCATGATAACTTTCATTAACTCTACAACAGGTAAATCCACTTCACCAGCTAATTATTCTTTGACAGCGATGCCATAGAAATATAGGAGCAACCACAAAAACGGAAGTTTGGCGCGCTTGTTTCTCTGGCACATAAGGTCTATACTGAAACGCAACCCCGGCGTTTCCAAACTAAAACGGGGTCTGCAGCATTTTCGAAAGTCTCCAGGTGCATCCCAATTCGCGCACTTGTGCACTATTCTATGACGTTTTTAAGTACAAATAGTACGAGTAGTGCCTTCAGACAGAAAATTCCAAAAAGAAAAAGTGCACTTTAAATACCCGGATGATGCACTAAATTAACGGAAAAAACAAAGTGTGGAATGTTGGACGCTTGCACTCAACTGTCGATTACGTAGCGGAGGGAGAAGGGGTATCGGACTCCGTTGTTAAATGACAAAATAACCTTATACAATTAACGCACTACATGGATGAGTACATAGTGCATAAGTACACACCAAACCAACGCCGCCAAACTAGTGTAGACGAAAGCAGACTGTGGGGTTGGCTCACGTCGGCAGCGTCTGGGTCCAAAGTTGGCCTGACACACCAAACCGACGCTCGACAGCTGACGGCCAAGTAGCACGTCCGTTCTGCGCCTGCGTAAGATAGGGTGACCATATGTGCCATTTTCCCAGGACGTGTCCTGTCCAGGATTTCTAAATTGCCTAAAATGGCTTGAGCCCTTGCCTCTTTAATTGTGAAAGTGGTCATATCGATGTGCCCCTGGAACGCGATTTAGGAATGCGATTTATACACGGAGGTCTGTGCAAGCCACTGTTCTTATTGACAGTCTTCATGCAATGCATTAAAATGTTGTCGTATTTGCAATGCTTTGACCGTTCTCTGTAGATCCAGCCTTCCTGCAAGCCACGATTGGTCGATTATGTATAATGCACGCTATTGGTCAAATTATTTTTCAGTCATTACCTTCAGCAAATATGAAAACAAAACCAAAACTGGGACATTTTATGCAACTTAGAAATCCTTGACAGGATGGCACATATGGTCACCCTAGCATAAGAAGAAATGCCTTTCCGTACCAGCAGGTGGCAGTAGCTGAACAGCCAATCAGAATGATCAGATAGCCCGACGTCGATTCAACATGTCGAATTGGCCGAAAAAAAGCCGACGAGGACCAACTTCAGCCAACGGTGCGGAACACACTAACAAAACTTAGTCGGCCGACGAACAAAAACTGCCCGACGGCTGACCGTCGGCTTGGTGTGTTCCTGCCTTATAGTGCGACTTCTGTTTTCGAGGTTCGAAAACGGCGGTGTACTGTAAACGACAGGTGTAACCATAGCAAAACTTATTCATTTTAAAACGAAAACGCACTAGTGTAAACGGGGCCTAAAATAGAATCATCGAGTGTCGCTGTCGCGGCTAGTTAGGGCAAAAACTCTGATTAACGTGAAAGATACCTTTAATCGCGTGTCGATAAGACAACTTTTTACTCTATTCAGTGTGTGATTTGAACTGATACAAAACCAATTTATGACATTTTACTTAATCATAAAAAATAATAATACCTTTCAATTTATAGACCAAAATACCAAAGCTAAATATGGTCAAATTTAAATATTTTCAGGCAGCTAACAGCTTGATGCTAGCTTAGAATAGCTTGAACTGGTTTAGAAAAGCTCTTTTGATTAACTAAAACAAGATATTACAAAAATGCTACATTTTTCATCAGGAGGAGGGATAGGATGTTTTTATTGGACTAAATTTTGTCTTGTTGCTTTACTAACTGTAATAAAATTGTAACAAAAGTAGTGCAATTAAATTCAATGACATTTCTAAAGCTTTAAATTCTTCAGAGTTTCAGATGGTAATGACCCTCACCTTGACATTGTCTCCCATCCTCGTCAAGTTCGAAACCTTCCCCGCAGAAACAGGACGTCCCGTTTCTCATGATCACACAGTCAAACTGACACCTCCGCTCCTGGCAGCTGCGCACCAACTCTGAGAAGACACAAACACACATTTAAACTTACTCTTTTTGATTCACAGTCTTAATATCCTGCACAGAGTTCGCTCACACAATGAACATGCATTTACACTCAGTGAAACCCTCCATAAAAGCACAATGCCATTTTGCCAATATGAAATCATTTTTTAAAAGTTGAACAGATGCAGCCTCATTATGAGACCATGATTCAGCGCTTTTTAAGTGGCACTTAAGGCCTGTTTCCGTAGATGCAATTCTTCCAGACGAGCTCCTGCTTCAAGCTGCTGTCAATACACAATGGTAGAGCATTGTGTAATATTTATCACCTGTGAAACGCTTACGGCCTCATAATGAGGGACGTTTGACGATCACGTTTGCCCACGTTGCGCGCCACATGAAGATGCCCCCATCTTTATTTATTGATCCCAGAATCGGTTGAAAAATAGCAGTGATTTATAAACGCTTGGGCTGCAATCTGTTTCAATTACAACAGCCATAGCCCATATTTGATGTTTTTATTCATTTGGGGGTGTGGCTAACAGGTCACCTTGCCTTTTTTCACCATTTGTGATGGATTTAAGTGTGTGGCAATAAATATTACACAGGAAAGAGCGAAAAAGAGAAAGATTGGAGATAGTTTAGCCACTCTAAACGTCTAATCGCGAGCAAGAGATTTCTAGCGTGCTATGAAGCCCACATTAATAATAACTATGCACTGAGAAATTCACCGACCCACCCCAGGCATGCGCTCAGAATGGCTTGAGTCTGACAGTTTTAAATTAAATACTTCTTTAAAAATGTATCACAGCGTTTAAGGGTAATGCAAAGCGTTTTACAATATGAGTTTAACTGAAAGTGAAATATAATGGCTTTTTATCTATTACAGGGAATGTGTATCCACTTGAGCTGGAAGATGTTTAACTATTTATATGTGGGACTAGCGATGGGGAGCGACTAACAGTTCCTGAAATATTTCATAATCTTGGCTATAAAGAGTTCTTTATTTATTTATGCAGATGGGGCATCTGAGCCACTAAAATCTTTTTTATTCTTTCACATAACAAGAACTGTGAGCAATAACATCTTTTGTTTCCACAAAACACGTCACACGGATTTTGAGAGGCAAAAGGGTGAGTAAATAATGACAAATCTTTCATTTTGGGGGGTAACTAACCCTTTACAACAATCTGTGACAAGTTTTTGTTTTGACTTGACTAGTTGTCATCTGTACAACATTTGACAAAACAGTATTTATGCTAAAAGCAATCCAAGACAGTTTTCCAAGAGCAACCACACAGAAAAATAAAACAACATGACTTAAAATAAATAATGAACTTCATATGCATTGCATTTGCGCCAAAAGTATGGTGGAATTTATGCCCAAGGAGGAAGATGACCTAACTAATAAACTTAAATGTTGCAATCAAGACAACGGCAGCATGCCAAACCGACACAAACAAATGTCATAAAACATCTCAGAAATGAATGAGCAATTCCAACAAAAGCCTATTATTTTATTCATAATTTAAACAAACAATTTGAATGCATAAATAAAGACTCTGGCAGTGTAAAAGAAAAACAGTTACTGCAATCGTAAATTTGTATCAGCAAAAAGGAAGCAAAGAAAATTGCTAATAAAAGACACAAGTTACTTTTTATTTTGCGTCTAATGTTTTTGACACTTATCTAACCCTAGAGATTTTGACTTTTTTTTATATTATTTCTAAAAGACTTTTTGATAACCCTGGAAAATTTGAAATGTCAGTCTTTGCCCATTAAACAGAAACTTCACAGAAATCTATCAAGGAAAAAGGATGGCAAACTACATATATTTACAAAGACAGCAGAATAATTTAAATGAGTGAAAAGATACAAGCATTGATCCAAAAGAAGGAATCTAGACCTCTCCGATTCAAAACAGCAGGTGGGAGATTTGATTATCGGAAGAGAATTACTCTTTGGAGAAATCAAAGCTTATGCTAGGAACAAAAAACTTCAAACGTAACTTAAAAAAATAGGTCAAAATCATTGTTTACATGGCGAGTGGTGTCGAATGTGTGCAGCTACTGTAGGACACTCTCCGCCACCCGGATTCACACTAATCTCTTCCGAGCGGGAAGGAGGCCATTATGGGTGGACTCTTGCTGCGAGTTAGGCTCCCGCACAACAGGATTTATCTCCAGTGAACTCCAGAGCTCTCCCTCAAGGTGATTTTCTCTCAGTGAGGAGCCCTACTTCCTCTGACACTCGCTGGGTGATGTAGTGCTTACGGCAGCAGTCCAGGAAGGGTGCTGAGTCTTACAGGGGCGTAAAGGTAAATGCCTGTAGATCTATTTCTCTACCCCAACCCAAAGAGCTTGAACTTTAGCTGCTGTGAACAATCAATCACTCTCGGGAGTCCCGTACCACATTAAAAATTGAAGGCCGAGACCTTGAAAATCTATACAGACTTAAATGCCACAGCTGTTTTTTCGGACCACCTCCAAGTTTGACACATTCAAAAGATCCAATGAAATGGTTCACAAATGCTATTCATATTTTTTAACTGAAATAAAAAGTTGGGCTGGTACATATTGAACAGCGTCAGCTTGTCCTTTTTTTTGTGTGTGTGGCCAATATTTTCAAAAAGAAAAGAAAAGAAAAAAGCAAGAATCAAAGCAACAACAACGACAACAAAAAAAATGAATGGCTTGTTCTTTTTTAAATGGCTAGTAGAGACCTGCAATGATTTCTATAAGGGGAAAAAAAAAAAATAAAATAAGAGATGCACCGATGTATCAGCCAACAATCGATATCGGCCGATAGAAGCTATTATTATCACTATTGGCCATCGGCCGACTGTTTAAAAACAGCCGATGATCAGGGCCGACATCCTGTCATTCAAAAGGGTGCGTAAAAACGTGTTCAGACTGCAACTCATTCTGTGTGTGAAGAAAATCTCTCTTGTATTGAATTTAGTTAATGCGACAATAACGCAGGCTCTATAATGCAGGCTCTATTTGACCCTATGAATCACCCGTAGTTAAAACCAGGGTTGCCAGATCTGCGTTTTTGTTGTTGTTGTTGTTTTGTTTGTTTTTTTGCTACATCAAACATTATTTGTAGCGCCTCCCATCCAATAATCGCAAAGAGCTTTGTGCTTCGTTACTTCTGATAGGATTTTTTTTTTTCTCTTTCAAATTCTGTCATTTTATCATATAAAAATAAATGGTGTTTTGACACTCTTAAATGTGATGTGACAAATCGCTATCGACAGATAAATTTAGTATCTGTGCATCTCTAAATAAAATAAAATAAAAATGGTAGACTTAATAGAAGGTACCTGAACATGCATGTCAATCAAATTGAGAGCAACACACAAGGGAAGCAATCATTTATGAATCTATTATAAACTATATTTGTTTTTTGCTTTTAAACCACATATTTCATTTAAAACCTTTCACATCAGCTTCACCTGACTTTAGCATTTCAATATCTTCCTCAGATGTCTAAACAAACTAATCAGAAAGCTGCATCGTAAGCCACGCCCCCTTCCCAGCAGGAATCACCAGTCCAAAGAACACGGCATATGTCCGGACAGTCCTATTATTCAATCACAGCAGGTCTTCCCCTCAGTCTCCATCATTAGAGCAGCTACCGTCCCCAGGGCTCAGACAGCTAGGCCATCACTGCAGCGGAACGAGAGCGCGCTTGTGTATTTTTCTGTTTGTGCGATCAGAGCAGGTGACCGGGGGGTTCGCACCTACCAGGCAGTGTTTATAAATAGATGACAGTTGAGCAAAAACATGCTTTGTTAGAAAAGAAAGGACGGAGGTTGGAACCAGAAGGTAAGTCAACTTTCTAAAGCAATAAAGAAAATGCAGAAAACTCAACGCCAAGACCCCCTAAACTGAAAATGGTATGGAAATTGAAATGAAAAACTGAAAAACAAAACTGACATGGTTTGTTTTCACAGTTACAGCAAAAAGTAATATTGCATAACTTCACAAACACCTGCACCTCCAACTAGAGAAACTGAAAGGAGGTGGATGTGAGACATCTGAGGTGTAACTGTGAAACAGAGCTGGTTTATTTTGCCCCTTCATCAACACTTCAGAATCAACTGCCAATGTTGCAAGAGGATTCAGATAAACTCCAGATAAACCGACACAAATGAACAGGTTGGTTTAACGGTCTGTGCTTAACGTCTATATCTACATTTAACCAGATTGATGTGGCCGTAAAGCCTCTGCACTTGGTGGCTCATCCAAATCCTAGTCAAGCTACCAAAGAACATTAACTTGGCACATGAAACTGCCCTTCCTGTGACCACTGTAGTTTCGCCCCTGGGCAAAGCACTTAACCCTCAGCTGCTCCCATCATACTGTAATATGCCTACATTTCCAGCACTCGAGCGAACACTTGCAGACTCTCTGGATGAATTCTAACATTTAGAGCCATTAGCTGAGGACTGTCAAATTCCTGTGAAGCTACAAAACATACAGAAACATACAAAGGAAGTAATACACAACCCAAGGATGAATTCCTTGAATGTGCCAGAAACAGGTCAGATAATATTATTGACCGCTAAAACAATGATGACAATATTTGTATTTGTTTATTAGTGAAGGTATCTGCAAATTTACCTGGATTAGTGTTTAATTCTGTCTTTTGTAATGACCTCAACATAATTTTCAAATGATGTCTATTAAATTTTCATGACAACAAAAGTCTTTAACATAACTTGTCTCGAGAACTAAACTTAAAAGTTTTTTGTTTGTGCAAAATAACATTTGTTATGTCTACATCATCAGTAAATTAAGTGGATATGAATAAATAAGATCACAAGGAACTTTTGTTGTCTCAAGATCAAAAGAAAATTAAACAGCTTATGTCTAGATAATGAAAACATTTAGAAAATATCTTTATGTTGATCTTAAAAAGATTGTATAAAGATATTTAATAAAATCAAAATCTCTTATAAAGTCAAAATCTTGTGAACAGATTTTTTTTATCTCACCATAAAATTAGGTAGAGATCTTGAGAAGACAGCTTTTGTTATGTCATGATGAGAAATATAAGTTGGCATCACAAGAAAACGTTTTTTCTATTTTGAGATCAAAAGAAGGTCGAGAGCTTGTGAACTTTTGTAATGGACAGATCACAAGAAAATTAAGTCAAACTGTTGAAAGAAAAACTTTTGTTGCACTGAAATAAAGAATTTTTTTTTTTTTTAGTTGAGATCAAAAGAAAAATTAATAGTGCTCTTGAGAACACCATTTATTACATTTATGGCTCTCTATGACTGACCTAAATTTCTTCAGTTGGCTGAAATATAACAATTAAAATCTAGTTATATACACAAGATATAAATTACCAAAAAACAATATCTTGCACAGATGGATGATATCAATCGTATACGCTTTTGTGTGTGTGTGTGTGTGTGTGTGTGTGTGTGTGTGGCTTAAGATATTCTGTGCATAAAAAGTTCCTGATGTTTAACCTAATCAGGCACAAGCATAAGTAGAGCAATTATGTTTCACAACGGCTGTAAAAAGAGCAAAAAAAACTGTTGTTCCCAAGATAAATTTACTTTTAAGCATCTGACGGCGTTCTTGTTATCCCAATGCTTTGTTTACTGTGTTGCCATTATATAAAAGCCACTGTGAGGTGTAGACTCTTTTGTTTGCAGTTCCTGTGTGCGTTTCGCCATTTTTTAGTCGTGTTGCTGTGTGGGCTGCTTTATTCAATTCCGTATATTCATTAGGGACTGACAATGCAGATGGGGAAAGTGAGGCTAGTGTGTTATTACCACAGGGATGTTCAAAAGTGCAACACAAAGACTGTTTCTTGCCTAGCACCTGTAGTATGCAGTACACTCCAATCTCTGAATGCCCAGGAGAGATAAAGCATTACCTTCAGAGGGCCCATGGTCACGTCGTCTACCAATGCTTTTGACTGTTTTGGTGCAGAACAAAATGCTGCAGCAGACATTCGTGGCACATTCGTGGCTTCTAAAGAACTAGGAATGTTAATTATGGAATGTAACTGAGAGCAACAAAAAGAGAAAGGTGTTCAAGGCTGAAGCGAAAATACCAGTTCTATACAAGTACAAATGAGAAGAATCAAGAAAATGGGCCTTATTTCTGAAACATTTGAAAGAATATGTGTGCAAATTGTTCATAAATCCATTCTTATGTAAACTGACACATTGGATTGAATGCAACAATTTAAGAATGTTTTCTATTCACACTAACATTTTGTTTCATGAATGCTGAGATTTTGGTAATTCATTGGCTTTTGCATTACATTCAATGTTTGGTACCATTTGGTATCTTGGAATTTTGACCATAATGATTTTCCATTGCCTGAAATTTGAAGATGGCATACAAAGCAGTAAACGATTAACAGCTATAACATTGGGGGCTTTCGCACCAAATAGTTCTAGGAATTAATTTCTACCATGTTCCTGGTTGCATTCGCACTGGGAATAGGAACTCTGAAGCGGTCGACAGCGGCGTCTTTAAAGTCGGCATGAAGCGGAAGTTGCGATTGTCTTTTCTTCTCTACTGTGATGTCTATCCGAGTGAAACGACATCTGAAATAAGAGGGCGGGACTTGATTTCGTACTTCGGGAATTGATTGGAAAAGTTGGAAGTTGCTAACAAAATGGAGGCAGATCTGAATGCCCGTTTTCTCTTCACCGGACTCACTGCGAGCACCCTCACGTTACTGTAAGAACTTTATTTATTGAGGATGACAAGGACGGTCAACGGCACTAAACAGCAAGAGAACTGACTGACGGTGCGTGTCCGTTGGTGTGGAGTGAGCGTTTTTGGTTTATTCCTATGGAAGTTAAGCCTCACGCTGGCACGCAAGTTAAGCGTGATGCTCAACTTCCACAGGAATGAATCTAAAAACGTTCTGGTTGCTTGCTCTGCTCCAGTGGACACGCAGCCTGACTGACTGAGCGTGTCCTCCATCAGGTTCCTTTCAATGTTGACTGGCATCAACGGTGGTTAATGCATTGAAATCTATAAAGTGAAGCATCAGCTTACCCCAGCGACAGCATTTACCCCTTACGTCACTGGATCTGCTGGCAGTTCCAGATAGCTCCGCCCTCGCGCCATAGCATGTGACAGGAAGAGACGGTGAGTCGTTTAATGTTTTTGATTAAAGATTACGAGGGCACATGAATTTTAAAAAAAATTAAATCTGCAAGCAGCGATGAAAGGGCCTTTAGATTAGACTGACCAAATACGATGTTGATCTGATTAAAGCTCTAGGAGGAGTTCGTTAAAGTACAACGTGTGGAAAGGGCAAAAACTGCCAAAATTTTGCTGAGAAAATTCAAAATATCTCACTTCCTGTTGGGTTAACAGATTTTGCTCCCAGGGGCTTTTTTGTAGGTATTGGGCTGTTACATCTGTCTACCGAATTTCATAACTGTACGTGAAACGTAGCACGAAGGGCACTTAAATGAAATTTTGTAGGTGGCGCTATCGAGCCATTTTGCCACGCCCAATTCTGAAACACACATCAGATGTAAATTTTCACCACTTCTGACGCATGTGCAAAGTTTAATGAGTTTTCGAGTATGTTTAGGCCCTCAAAAATGCGATTCATTTTGGAGAAGAAGAATAATTGGCTAAACAATTACAATAGGGTCCTCACACCATCGGTGCTCGAGCCCTAATAATGAAGTGCATGGATAAATTATTAATAATAAATACTACAATATTTCATTAAAAAAATAAGAGTTGTCAATTTTGATTTCATGCCAACTTTAAGCACGGCATTTACAAATGCTAAAAACCGGTGGATGGAAGATGCCGTGATCGGAGCTGTGTTTGTTGTCTGTCGTGAATTTTGTGATAATGGAGATGGAATGTAAACGCAGAATTTAAACTGAAAGAGCAAAAAGTAGGGCTGTATACTGTTTTCCATGTTCGTGAAGTAAATATGTTTACACGGCTTTTTAAAAATGCTGGGTGCTGGTGTTTGATATGCGTTTGCCAATCAATTTACACTTACGTCACTGATAGTTCCTACATGAACGGTCATGTGACATACGTTTTCGTTTGTGTAGTGTAGACGGAGACCGTTTCTGAAACGCAGTGTAGACGAAGATAATTTTGACTTTAAAATGCCGTTTTAAAACGAAAACGCACTGTAAATGGGGCCTTAGAACTTAGAAGTTTGCTAGCAAACTAAACCAAATTTCTGAGCATAACGATGCTATGCAATGCTAGCATTTGTTTAACATGTATATGATTATCGACAGAGAGAATGTGAAAGAGTGAAACTGTGCCAGTCTTTCGCACTTTTTCAAGTTGAAAATTCCAACTTTCTGATTTTAATGGAATGTAGCATGCTTCCCTGACAAAACTGCAAAGAAGTGATACGATTTACTAAAAATACCCCCTTCCCATGTCTTTCTGTGGTGGATTTGTCAAGAAATTCAAGTGCCAATTTTAAGCTAGTCGGACGTTCTACGCTGCTTTTTGCCTTTGAACTTCCCAAGATTCCTGATTGCCGTCTTGGCCTCCACTACAGCACACAGCGAGCGTTCTCACTCAAGACCCCTTTTCCATCGGAATTGAAGTACAAACTCCGATTTGGCATCAAGAGCTGTCAAGACTGTCACATGTTCTAAGGTTTGTTTTATCATTTGTAGGCTCTGATAAACATTCAGCAGTGGGAATTCTTCAGACACGGAGAAGGAACGGCTGAGGAGGGCTATACATGAACTTCCAGAAACATACATACTGTATACAGGAGCAACAGCAGCTAACGTTATTAATATGTTAACAGGCTGCAAGTGAGGTAAAAATCTATCACTTTCTTTCCTCAGGAGATGGAAGAGAAATGGTGCATCTGTTCTACTTTGCTATTTGAGAGCAGATTCAGTTTAGACTCAAAAGCTTTTGCCCAAGGAACTGCAACAGAAGACAATTCTAGCATACTGCTAAATGTGTACTGTGCAAAAATAGAATGTGAAATGGTATATAATACATTGTGTCACACACTTGTTTTGCATTGTGTCCAATTATCCTCTTGCAAATAAATAGAATAAATAAATACACTTCCTTTGGCTGGGATCAAGCCTTTTAAATTTATTTATTTTGCCTAAACCATATGCTAAATCATAAGGGAAATTTAATGCATTTTCAAATGTATAATACATTTTAAATAAATGAATGAAGAATAAATGCATTTGTAATTTGTAAATGTATTTTCTTAAAATAGATCTTAAAATATTAGCAATATGTTGGTTTTTATATTTTGAAAAACATTCAAAAATATAACCTTTTGTCATATGGGATTTTGTAGCCAGAGCCCCAAAAAACCCACTGCATGCTACAAAAAAGTACAATAAATACAATAGTTTGCAATGCTTGTTTGAGAGCAGACTCAGTTTAGTCTAACTGCAAAAAGACTGTGTAGTGGTAGAGAGAAATAAAAAATAAAAAGTGCAAGTGCAGGAGGGACACTCAGCACATTTTCAAGGTTACAGTCCTTCCTGTCACATAAAGATATAAAGTTTATGAGCTTTAGCATTTCCTTTGTGCTATAAATGTGGACGTGTAAAATAAGGCAGCTTCTCAAGCCCAGAGGGCAAAAAGCCCATCACTCATGTTCAGTAATGTGCAACCCAATCTCTAGACACAGACGACTAAATGATTGCTCTGTAAATTCAACAAGACCTTTTGCCTGCACTGTGATTTTATAGAAAGAGACACTCCATGATGCCACATCGTCATACAAATGCACGTATAAGTGAAGCTCAGGACGAGTCAAAGTTTGGCAAGTTAGCATGGTCCAACTAGCCAATTCCAATTTACTGAAGCAAAAGTCAAATTAAACATCTCCTTCAGATAGCAAGCTAACAGATTAGCCTCCTAGCTTAGCACAGCGTTAACTGGTTAAAAATGTTTTTGACTAGGTAGGACAAGATATCATGGTAGCAAGCTTTGTTTCTGAACAGGTCCCTTCAGATAGCAAGCTAACTGCTTAATCTCATAGCTTAGCATAGCGCTAACTGGTTCAAAATGTTTTTGAATAGCTACAACAAGATATCAAGTTGTTTTTGAGCAGGTACATAATGAAAACAGTTAGTTTCTTCAGGATATGATTGGTCTTTAGTGAAATACTAGACATAATGCATTGTGGGCCGTTAAAGTGTGATTTTGTACACAACATGTACGCTCTTCTGATCTGAGACAAACCGATATATATGCAGCAGATCAAGAAAATCTTCGCCGTGAAATGTGCATGGCATTGTGTTCTTTCCTTGCATGTTTTCAGGGAAGTTAATTAAATGTGTGACTCTCTTTTTGTCTCAATTCTGTTATCTTCTCCACTGCTCTATGCCGTCTTTGTTAAGTTATTCATTTCACACGTCTACAGTCAGTCAGTCTGACACCGGCAGATGCCATCTGAATAATAATAAAAAAAAGATATAAAGTCCTTATCAGGCCCCAATGATCTAAATATAATCTGTGTGAGAAGGACCAAAACAGTGGGGAAACGTGAAGATAAGTGATCATACTGAAACGCACACTCACACACACACACACACACACACACACAGCTGAAATCCCTTTATTCTCTTTTCTTTAGTCTCTAGTGAATAGCTGTGGTCACCTGAAGGCAGGCTCCATTCCTCAATGACAAAACAAATCCCCACACAGCCAAGAAAAATAGCTAAGAAAGAGTTTCAAAATAACACACAGTGATCCAAAGGCAGTGCTCCCAATGCTGCTCGCTAGTTTTTTTTTTTTGTTTTTTCCCTTCAGAAGAAAATAAACCACTTTGTCAAGGTTAGTTAGCCACTCGAATCGATGTCAAATATCTGCTAGACTGTTTACGTAGTTTTATTGACATAAAAACCCATTTCCATTGAGCTGAATGTTTTGAACTAACCTGAACACATTAACACAGTTAAATACAACATGAAATGGCATTCATAATGCATTAAACGTCTATAACATGATATTTTTGAGTGAAACAAAAAAATGTATAGCCATCAAATTTCTCTTGGACCCCCATAGAAGAATATGGACCCTATCATACACCCGGTGCAATGCGGCGCCAGGCGCGACGCAAGTGGTTTTTTGCTAGTTTCAGCCTGACGCAGTTATCATTTTCTCATCCTGTGCCACGTTGTTTAAATGGCAAATGCATTTGCACCCATTTGTGCGCCCATGTTTGTGTGTGCTGGTCTGAAAACAAAGTGTGTTCAGGCGCATTGTTGGTGCGTTGCTATTTTGAGGCAACTGAAATAGACTGCGCCATTGACCAACTGAACCCTGGTCTAAAGTTAATGGCGGAATATTTTTTTTGTTATTTAAAGAGCGCATTAGTAATAACTGTGCACAATGTGCATAAACTCTGCTTATTACACACACAGGGACATGCAGCAGCACACAAACATGCCAAATATTACAAATAAAAGCATTACAATGTAAAAGATTATTATTGTGTCAATAAAGATAAAAATGCTTTGGTGGAATCCGGCTTGTCCCGTAGATGGACTGCTTGCGCGCTTTAACCTTGCGCACAAGCAGATCAGTTTTTCCGCTTGCAAATTCCGCCATATAAATAGCGAGTACGCCATGGCGCGAGCGCAGCTGGCTTTTAAAGGGAATGGGAGATGAGACTCTGATTGGTTTATTGCACGTTACGCCCAAAACACACCCATTACTCATTAAGAGAATAGGGACAACCCTATTAGACCATACGCCTGTCGCATTCCTGTCGCTAAACTAGCAAAAGTGGATTCAGACACACCGAAATCATAAAAAGCGATCGAGTCTCTTCAGAAAATTTGGACTAAACCGCTCAATTCATATGGATTAGTTTTATGATCTCTTTGTGAACTTTTTGAAGCCTCAAAGATGCAATTGCGTATGCTGTCAATGGATGCTGTCATCTTCATTTTCATTCTGAAGATGAACCAAAGTCTTATGGGTTTGGAACAACATGAGGGTGAGTAATTAACGACAAAATTTTTATGTCGACAAAATTAACGACATTTTTGGGTGAACTAACCCTTTAAGAACTAGGGTGGGGGCTCTTGTGATTTGAAACAGCAACCCCCAAGAACACACTAGCAACTGCATAGCAACGCCCTATCAACCACCTACTTACAAATATACTTACAATGGAAGTGAATGGGTAGAATTAAAGAGAATTAAAGTGATAGTTCACCCAAAAATGAAAATTGTCTGTCATCTTTTACTCACCCTTAAATTGTATGAAACCTGTATGAATTTCTTTCTTCTGCTGAACACAAAAGAAGATATTTTAAAGAATGTTGGTAACCAGACAGTTTCTAGTCCCCAATGACTTCCATATAGTATTTTTTTTCCATTCTATGAAAGTCAGTAATACAACTGATACAAGTGATACAATTTGAGGGTGAGTAAATGATGACAAAATTTTCATTTTTGGGTGAACTACCCCTTTAAAATACTAATTTCTTCAATAGTATGGCCACAAAGCATAAACAGTGGTAACATGGTTTTAGTGTGAAAACAGGGAACTGCAATATTGTGCACAATAAGACTACAGACATATATTATGAATGCAAATGGGGTCAATGCTAGTTTCACACTATCTTCAACCCACAAGGCTAGTTTGTCTTAACTTTTATGACAAAGAAAAGTGTGAGTCTGGCTCATATGACCATTCTTGTGAAGATGTTTCTCTCCTCTTTCTCTCTTTCTCTCTATCTGTCCCAGATTCGAATACCTCCAGGAATGAGAGTTGATATCTGCTCTGTGGACTGATAATGTAAATTATGAATGCTCAGTTATGACAGGTGTGCAGAGAACAATTCGAAACCAGTCTGTAGTGGAACAAAGCGGCCCGATACTTCCATAGCTCCCTGTCCATGCCGCCAAATTTTATTTACTTTGAAACTGAACCAAGACCAAGATTGAAATGCAACATAAAACGTACTTGCTTGAGTTTCCCTTCCAAGCGAGGTCTTTAGTTGTTTTAAAAAGCCTGCCGTATGCACGCTAACATCTTACGAGCAGTTCAACTCAAGGTGAGGATGATTAATACCTCCATATGCTCATTTATTACGGCCGTAACTAAATACACATTCTCTAGACATGATGATGTAGCTCATGCGTCTCAACAGTTAAACATGCTTGGCTGCAATATATCAAATTACAACGTTTTAGACATAAACTAGGCTGCAGTTTCCATATACACCTCTTTTCTTGTTCCCTTTCACCACAATGTGACAAAACGCAATCCTCACTTCGTCATGTGGAGAAACAGTAATTGCCTTTTAGCAGAAACCCATTATTACATTAAGCCGACTGTGCTTATCTTGCATGGAACTGACTTAAAATGACTGCAGATTTGTTGTGGGTTTAATTCTGTCAAACACTCTTAAAATGAGGAAATAATGGACCCTTTTTTGTGCTAAGACATGAATTGCACTTTAAAGGTGAAAGTCTTGACCTGCAGCTATAGGTATTGATGTACCATCTAGTCCATCAACAAAAAGCATTTGATGTTTTTAGCTAAATTCGAGATACGAGGACTGTTCGCATCAAGTCCGATGCACAACTACACAAAAGTATAACACACTGAAAACTATCAAAACTATTCATGCCACTTCTGAAGCTACAGTTTCATAATTATCTGAATAAACGTAATAAATTCATAATCTGAACATTTAGAGGGTTCATCTTTTTATCTTTTAAGATAAAAGTTAATTGTAACTATGAAAACTTTCTTAACTAAAAAAAAAACATTGAAGCTGCAAAAAAACGACTTTTGAACTTCCAAAATTTTCATCAGACAGATTCACATAAGAGTCTTAAAAGCACAGAAAAAAAGGCATTTTTTAATTAAAATTATCAGAGAAAGGGTGAAAATTGTCATTTTGGGTGAAAAATTGCATTTTTTGGTGCACAAAAAACATTACTAATAATACCAGTAGACATCAGAGGGACAAATTAATATATATCTCCACTACTGATTTTTTTTTTTTTTTTTGAAAGCCGTTTCACTCACCAAGGCTGCATTTATTTCATCAAACATATAGTAAAAGCAGTAATATTGTAAAATATCATTACAATTTAAAAGAAGTTTTCTATTTGAATATTTTAAAATGTAATTTATTAATGTGATGCAAAGCTGAATTTCCAGCATCATTACTCCAGTCTTCAGTGTCACATGATCCTTTCTGAAATCATTCTAATATTATGATTTGCTGCTCAAGAAACATTTCTTATTATTATCAATGTTGAAAACTGCTTAATATTCTTGTGGAAACCATAATAGTTTGATTGTACTGTAGATAGAACAGCATTTATTTGAAATGGAAATCTTTTGTAACATTATAAATGTGACCCTGGACCACAAAACCAGTCATAAGTTACACGGGTATTATTTGTAGCAATAGCCAACAATACCTTGTGTCAAAATTATTGATTTTTCCTTTATGCCAAAAATCATTAGGATATTAAGTAAAGATCATGTTCCATGAAGATATTTTGTAAATATGTATTTTTGTGAGTGGATATGCATTGCTAAGGACTTCAACTGGACAACTTTAAAAGGCGATTTTCTCAATATTAAGATTTTTTTTTCACCCTCAGATTTCAGATTTTCAAATAGTTGGATCTCAGCCAAATATTGTAAAAAAAAAAAAAAAAAAAAAAAATCAACTGAAACTCACCGCGGCAGTGCACACCCTCGTCGTAGCCGTCCTCACAGTCCTGTACTCCATTGCAGAGTTTACTATAATGAACACACCTATGGGTGCCGAGGCACTGGAGGTGATTGACGGGACATCTCACCTTTACCTGCCGCAAGCCTGTAGAAGAGAAGGATGAGTAGGATATTAGGAATTTTAATGAAGTCTTGAAATTTGTGCAATCTGAAGCATTCTGGTGCACTCAGGCAAGAAAATAAAGGGAAAAGACATTTGCTTCAAGCAAATTGACACTTATTGACACTAGGCCTGGGCATTGACACAAATTTAATAATTCGATTTCAATTCACAAGCTTGCGATTCGATTTCAGTTCTATTAACTTTGATCCAATACTGATTAATTTGTAGGCTATCATGGTAAATTTCCTCAAAGAAAAAAAAATATCTCTCAACTAATGTTGTAACTATACAGGGAATCCTAGTACATCATAATATTAAAATGAATTGATTTGTTGGCTACTACTTAGGCCTACATTTAAATTACACATAAGGAATATTTTATAATGAAGTTATAATGCATTTTAATGACATATGTTTCTACTCGTTTTTTTTTATGTAAACATTTAAATTGTTGTCAAAAAACTGATTTATTTATACATACATTCAATATTGAAGAACAAGTTCAGTAAAAATACAATGAATATGCAATATAGTGCATATATTTAGCGAAATGCTCTTCCTAAGTTCATTTTTCTAGCAGACTGGCGAGTTTTTGTACACTGAATGGCTTTTCTTGAGGTAAATGTGACGGTAAATGTTTAGAAGCTGTTTTATTGACGCATTTCCGTGGCTGAAACACTGATTGAGCAAATACATGTGACATGATACGGATTTCGGTAAGTTGTACTGTATCTTTCAACATATTTTTTGATGTTTTTTCATGTTTATTTCGTGTTGTAAGTAGTAAAGCGGACAAGATTATCGGTTCACTTGAGCTCTGCGTTGCCGCTTCGCTGAACTGAGGTGCTACTAGCCGCGTTAAATCTGTCACGAGAGAAAAGAAAAAAAAAAGAAAAATGATCTCGACAGTTCGAGAGACAGACTCTGACGTCATGATTACAAGCTCATCACATTTTGAAATGGGAGGGCATTCACGTGCAATTTTTGCCTAGGAAACTCGTATTTACGATAATTCCAAGAGCATGAGAAGGCACTCCAGTCTATGGGAAAGCAGCCCATTTTCCTTTCTTGTGAGGTTTACTGTGGCTTGCAATTTCACCCCTAGTGATTTTAATATTGTGTGTGAGGCGGTAATGATGTTGTGAAGGTAATGATACTTTTGTTTAATTTAAATATGCCTTGGATTTGCTAACACATGTTTGCAGGCATTTAAGCTCATACTCAATCAAGTGTGAATTTATTGGGGGGGTCGTTTTTGAATACAGGTTTGGTAATGACACTCTCAATGTGTAATAAAGCTACTCTCAGGTGATGTAAAAATATTAAAATGAATGATTTTTTAAACTTTAACTCTATGGCATTAACAGATTTCTGTTCCCGCCACATCTCATTTCAATCATAACCAAGAATAAATGTTTTAGTGGAAATTTGAGTTTGAAATTAAAATGTCTAATGGTAATGACAGCATTTATTCTAATAAAAATATGAATTTTGAAAAGAATATTAATAATGTTCATTTTAGACAAACACAAAATAACTAGAACATCTAATTTCTTTCTACAGTATAATTTCCTCAGTGAACATGTACAATGAACCTCCTGTCTTATAATTTTCTTATAACATATAATTTTTAGAACATGAACGAATTTGTTATTTAAAAGAATTGTTGAAAAAAATACTAATAATATTCACATTAGACACAAACACTAAATGACTACAGCATCTATTTTTTAAACTTCTTTCTGCAGTAGAATTTCCTCAAATTTATTATACAGACAGGAAGTTAAATGATGACTTTTTTGTTGCAAAAAAAAAAAAAAGATGGGATGAGCTCAAATTAGAAAACCCTCTCTTTTTTAACCTTACGACACTAAAAAAAAAGAGGAGAAAAAAAGAAAAAAAATCAATTAAAAAGCTATTACATTCGTTAAAAATAAAATGATACATTTAGGATTTTTTTTAGGGGACATAATAATGCAGCAGCCACATATATAATGTAACATAAAATACAATTAAAACACCATTTAATTTAGCATATGCATATAATAAAATTGCACAACAGCAATGATGTCCACATTTTCACGCATTTAAAATAAACACTTAATATTAAATGGTATGTACTCAAAAATGTTCACAAGACTGTTGGGTAGCTTTCGACACTAGAAGAAATAACGAAACAAAACAAAGATGGCATACTTTAAAAACAGATGAACAACACAAATTCTTCTAAAAGCATCTATGTTCTTGTTTTCCCTTTCTGTACGGCATAAGTACAAATAAAAGCCATAAAACTGAGGCTCACCCCCCTTAACTCGATTCATATGGGTACTGTGTATAAATGTGATGAGCAAAGCTATTTTAATATTCAACTCCCTGCACAGTTCCTCCTAAATATGTCTCTTAAGCACACAAGAATTTAGCACTCCGGCAGCTGTCTCTTGTGAATCATTGATTGTGGATTGCTTGACATTTCTGGGGTTTCACGGGGGAGAAGAGGTCACTGCCAAAACAGCTATATTGATCTCCCCCCAGCTCCAATAAGGGCCATGAAAGTCTTGGCCTACAGTTCGTCTGCCTCCTTAACTTTCAATTTCCTTGTAAATGATCAGCCGAGTGGGTTTTTTCGAGAGTTTTTTGGAGAAAGGAAGTGTATACACAGGTTTCCCCCCAAGGCTCGTCCCAGCGGACCTCTGTTCCACTTTTATAATCCCGGTAAAAAGAGAATATGTAATTCAACAAATCGGAGATTTGTTTAAAAATATCCTCTCAGTGTCTCTCGCTCTTCCTCTCAGGGCCTCCGGTTCTCAAGAGATGTTCAAAAGTATCTAGGCAGCAAAAGTCAAGATGGAACCTGGAAGATATTGAGGGTGATGTAACCTCATTAATTCAGCATTTTTTAAAAATTGTTTTAGACTTTCAACCCCCTCCAGCATGACAGTATATTAGTGGGGTCTCTCTTAAAGGTACGGTAGGCAATATCGGAGAGGCTAGCGACAGCAAGCTAGATTTGAAAGCAATAGATCCCGCCCTCCCTTCAGTACGCTCTCCAAAACACATGAACAGCACAGCCAGAGCAGAATCTGCAAAGCTTCACGAGAGACGGCGTTAAATTATTTAATGTCTCAAAGCACATAACATTACAATAATAAATAACATAATTATTATTGTACCACCTGACTGCTGCAGATTCATTTCGGCGTTGACAGTGTTGACACAGAAACGCAATAAATCGGAGTCTAAGGAAGTGAACAACAACGGATAGAATGTCACAGGTTGCCATCTCCTAATTATGGTTATGACATAGTGTGAACGCAGCATAAGCTTGTTGTTTTGGTTCAGAAGGAACTGTAAAAGGCGGCTGCTGTTTGTTTGCGGTGCTCGGTGACTGTCTGTCTACAACTCTGCATAGCCTTACTGAACACGCTGATGAAATATGTTGACAGGCAGGTATGTCATCCTATCATTGCATTTGAACTGAATGCAATGATTGGACGAACATTTTCCTGAGACTTTCACAGAAGATATATGTACATGTGTTAATATTTAGACCATGTCTGTTATTGATTGCTATCAGGATGTGAATTTTCAACCAGTATGACAAAAAGTGTTTATGAAAAAACTGCCTAACCTACCTTAAAAGACTAATTATTAAGAAATTATTTAGAAAAGAATAGCATTATGGTTCTGATATAAAACTTACAGTTTTTACAGGAATATTTTCTATAATAAAAAAATAAATAAGGACACTATTGATAGCGTGTGAGTTTTGTGGAGAGATTCGTGCTGCACATTACATTGATGTGCTCTCGTGTTAATGTATTACATTGACGCGCACTCGACATGCGTTGTTAAAAAATGCCATAGCTGCCTCAAGTGAACTATAAAAATGTAAAGAATGTCGCATCTGAAAGCTGCAGTCATTTTCATTGATTAAAATGAATGGAGAATATCTCGTGTTTTCGTGGGTGCTCAGCGCCTATATAGTCTATAGTTCATGATAGACTATAGTTAACAAGTTTGTGAATAAAAACGAAATAAGAGATACATCTGTCATACAGTGCTATTGTGTCTGCATGACGCGTCACCCCCCACATTAACAATAAATGTGCACATATTGTGAATAAATTTAATAACCTTAGTTACCTAGCTTTCTTGGTAGCATTCAGTAAATTAACTTCTCTAAGAAAATGATTCATAAAACATCAGTTGACCATATGTTTACTTTCAATTTCATATTTCCATATTGATAAAAAAAAAAATATATATATATATATATATATATATATACACTACCAGTCAAAAGTTTGGAATCGGTAAGATTTTTAATGTTTTTAAAAGAAGTTTCGTCTGCTCACCAAGGCTGCATTTATTTAATTAAAAATACAGTAAAAACAGTAATATTGTGAAATATTATTACAATTTAAAATAACTATTTTCTGTTTGAATATATTTTATAAAGTAATTTATTCCTGTGATCAAAGCTGAATTTTCAGCATCATTACTCCAGTCTTCAGTGTCACATGATCCTTCAGAAATCATTCTAATATACTGATTTACTGCTCAAGAAACATTTATGATTATTATCAATGTTGAAAACAGTTGTGTACTTTTTTTTTTTTCAGGATTCCTTGATGAATAGAAAGTTCAAAAGAACAGCATTTATCTGAAATACAAAGCTTTTGTAACATTATAGACTACCGTTCAAAAGTTTGGGGTCAGTAAAATTTTTATTTTATTTTTTGAAAAGAAATTAAAAGAAATTAATGCTTTTATTCAGCAAGGATGCATTAAATTGATCAAAAGTGAAAACAGTAAAGACATTTATAATGTTACAAAAGATTATATTTCAAATAAATGCTGTTCTTTTGAACTTTCTATTCATCAAAGAATCCTGAAAAAAAAAAAAATATTGTACACAAATATTTTTGTACAATTGTACACAATAAATGTTTCTTGAGCAGCAGATCAGCATATTAGAATGATTTCTGAAGGATCATGTGACACTGAAGACTGGAGTAATGATGCTGAAAATTCAGCTTTGATCACAGGAATAACTTACACTTTACTATATATTCAAACAGAAAATTTTATTTTAATTATTTTAAATTGTAATAATATTTCACAATATTAATGTTATTACTGTATTTTTAATTAAATAAATGCAGCCTTGGTGAGCAGACGAAACTTCTTTTAAAAACATTAAAAATCTTACGTGTCCAAACTTTTGACTAGTAGTGTATATACAGTGGAGTGCGGAAAGTATTCAGACCCCCTTAAATTTTTCACTCTTTGTTATATTGCAGCCATTTGCTAAAATCATTTAAGTTCATTTTTTCCTCATTAATGTACACACAGCACCATATTGACAGAAAAACACAGAATTGTTGACATTTTTGCAGATTTATTATAAAGAAAAACGTCTCAGGTTACGTATGTAACCATGGTTCCCTGAGAACAGGAGCGAGACTCTGCGTTCGAGGCGCATATGGGGAGCGTCACTTTCGTGACCGGTGTTGAAAACCACTATCAAAAACTCAATCCTATTGGCGACAGCCTATGGCGTCATATGCGCGCGACCCGGAAGTATAAAGGAGCGCCTAGGAAGCAGTCAGTATCAATCGTCTTTGAGGACTGTTCCGCAGGCAGCCCGAAGCATGGCAGGGGAAAGCGCAGAGTCTCGTTCCCTGTTCTCAGGGAACCATGGTTACATACGTAACCTGAGGCGTTCCCTTCGAAGGAACTTCAACTCTGCGTTCGAGGCGCATATGAGAACGATATACCCACGCCCGCCATGCTTGAGGAGATGCATGCCAAAGAATGGCTAGGACAAGAGAACAGTTCTGTAGAAACTGCAGCAACTCCTCCTCGGGTCACACCAGGCTGTCAGTGACAGCATTCCCTATGGCCAACAGCCCAAGCTGAGCCCAAGGAAGGCCCTCCAGAGGAAAAGGCCTACCAGGACCGCTAAAGGCATCTGAGACCAACTTTTCCGCAGATAAAGTGGTCTCTTTTAAAGAATGTGGTCAAGGAACCGAAAGGAACCCCGACCAGTCACTAGAGGGGAACAAGAGTCACCCTCAATGCCACCAGGAGGCCAGACCTGGTCTGTTATAGGACAAACTTAGTCTTGGCCAACCCTGTCTGAAAGCAGAATCTTCAAAACGCATTCCTCATAGAAGAGAGGCAGGAAAGGCGACTGCAAAGGCAGGAGCAACTCAAACCACCCAGCGTGAGATGGGCATCCTGGAGAGCAGAACTCAGCTGAGTGCTATGAACCCTCTCACATTGAGGAGTAAATCCGCTCATTCTAGGATCTACTCAGTGCTTAAATTAACGCACTGGGGAGGCTGTCACGCTAAACACCTGTTATACAGGGGCACAAACCAGCCTAGGGCTGAATCTTAGGAGGAGGCCTGATTAAGGCCTACCACCATGATCAGCTTAGGGAGCTAAGCACTATTACAACATAACCCGAAGGGAAGTACAAAGCTCACCTAACAGGTAGACCATGCAATGGGCACATAATCATGGAGGCGAAGAGGGCCTACAGCATGATAATAGCTATATGTGAAAACAGAAGTAAATTCAGAAAGTGGCCTGGAGGGCCACTCTGAACATCTGCCTTCTGGAACAGACAGGAAAACTTCAAAGGCAGCAGGAGGGGCGCCAATGTGCCCGCATGACCATCCACCTAACACAATCCAACGAGCAGTGCACTCAGTAAGCACCTTTTACTCTTTAAAGCAAGAGGAGTACAGCATATGCCGACACGTATTAAGGAAGGCCTGGAGGGCCTATAACCTCCAACAGACCACGTGGCATCAGCTCGTGGCAGTGTTTTGAACACCAGGACCGATAAATAACCGAACTAAAGGAGGTTAGATTTATCACCTGGGCCTCTGGCCAACGGAAGTGTATATAGATAAATCTAAAGAAAATATACACAAACATACACCAGTATGTTCCAAAAGGCGGCCCATAGGGCCTAGCAACCTTAAGACACCGGCGTAAGTCTAGTGGCCATTCCTAGAGCACAATAGATCCACCCTAGGCGCTAGGTGGCTATTAGCTCAACTAGAGTAAAATCAGACTCAGGGAGGCAGATAGCATTCACCCTGAGGGCCAGCCACTCAAAGGTGCTCGGTAAAGCACCCTAATACTCTCACAGCGAGAGAGTACATAGCTGAACTCCATGCTACACCGGAGGCGAAGTAGGCCTACCTTAGTAAACACGTGGCATCAGCAAGTGGCTATAATAACCATATCAACCAATGGGCCATGTATACAGATCTTTTACTTAAAAAGGGATACATAAAGCGCTGCCATACAGCGTGAACAGGCCTGTTTAGGGCCTATCCGTGAAACGCGATGGGGCGTGGCCGATGGTGGTATGGTTTTCCTGAGCATCCTGCCAGCAAGTCAAACTAAAAAGAGACCTTAAAGGGCCTACAATCTCAGCGACAAGTGGCGTTCAGCCTAAAGCAAATAAATACAACTGTGCCAACATGTCAATAAAAGGAGAGGCCTAAAGGGGGCCTACCATATAAACAACACGAGCTTCAGCACGTTTTGAATAAAGAGCCAAGCTACAGGGAACCAGTTTAACTAACTGCAACCTGAGCTAAGCTACACATTCAACAGGCAATGTACCCTAACATAGAAGGCTAAAGGGGACCAAACAAGCCAAATGGTCTAAGGAAGGCCCATAAGGCCTACCTCAAACAAACACATGGCAAGGCCTGTGGTAGTATAAATACGTGAGCAAGCATTGATCAAGTAACAGTATGCATGGAAACAAATGCTAACTAGAAGGAGGCTGAACAAACAGGCCTACAATCTAAGTTATATGCAAATAACCGTTAAGAGACCACAGAAAGGGGTTAAATAGCAACCATCTTTCCTCAGAAAATTGGTACTACCACCCCTAAATATGCGAGCCAACAGGTAAAGCACTAAATAACAATAAACCAGCTAAAGGGAATAAAGTCATCAAATCTCTAAAGCGGCTAAAGAAAGCCCGCTAAAATAGAAACAGGTGCCAACCTGAGAGCAGCATAAGCTCACATAAAATGTAGGGCAAAAGTCAGAACACTCAAAGTCATACAATGCTTTGATGAATATGCTATTTCTAAAGAGGAAATAATTTTCTCCAAACAGATTCTCAAATCTGTACCAAGCCAAAAGAGGAAGCTAAAAACCTAGCAACGTCAACTCAGACTTGTTTAGAAAACAAGTGGCTCAGAGGAAAAATACAATTTCCACAGCATAAATGTTCTAGAAGTGGGGCCTAGCAACACCGCATGACTTATCTAAGCAAAGATAAGGCCTAGAATCCACCTGAGATAACAGCAGCAGGGAGTCTAAAACAGTCTACACTTAGCTGTTAAACTCAACAATTGCACCTACATAGCAAGGGGTAGTGGGCATGCGGCCTAACAACTCCTCAGGAGGAGGCCAGAAGTAGGAAATATATATATCAGAGGATAATATATATAAAAGGGGTTATAAAATAACACAGTAAACCTAGCTCTAGCCTGGCCGCTAAGCTATGGGCCTAAACCAACACAGGCACCAAACAGCCTAATAAAACCTGTTATTCGCTTCCAAATCTCATAGAAGGAGAAAGGAAGCGAGTTCTAACTGAACATGTCAGGTGGCCAAAAGAAGCCACCGATACATATGTAAACTGAAGTAGTAAAAGTGCCAACCCAAACTATACTGAAGATAGCTGAGAAGCTAAAAGAAGACTAAACAGCAGCCATTTTGTGGCCTGCTCAGTCAACAAAAACCACTTCAGTTTTCTGCCCAAAACCCTAAATATATTTTACTGTTACATGTTCAGGAAAATATAATATACATAGGAACAAAACAAGGTCAAAATTTAGGAAATAAATAGGACCTTGTCTTACCTTTCATGACTCAAGACCAAGGACTCTCCCTTCAGATATAGACAGAAGGATATCAACCTGGTTCTTAGGCCAAGAACCCTTTCACTATCAAGCCAGAAGGCGGGCCGTCAGAGAAAAACTCATCATGGGCCCAGCCGTCAGCCTGACTGTTCAAAGGTTGTTTCCTGAACATGCATTAAAAAACATTCCCGGGAGGCCGGGAAGAGGCGGGGTAGAAATTAATCTACCTCCGCCAGAGAGGAGACCGATTACCGGCGCGCTGCTGGCGCCTGTGCTCAATCACCTCCCTCAAGTCTTGCTTCCTCTTCCTGCGTGTCCGCGCTTTGCGACTTACTCCGAGGTGGAGAGCGCTCGGCGGCGACACTGGATCGCTGGCCCTGTCTCTGAGCACCGGCTCGAGGCAGACCAGGAGCCTCCCGGCTGTCTGGGCCCAGAATCGGATCTGGCGGTATTTGCAATTCTTATAAGCTGCTGAAGCGCGCCTCGCCTCTCTGAACTTTCCGGCGGCCGTCTCAACGGAGCCGCGGCTCAGAAAGGCGAGACTGAAACATCGAGGAGAAAGCCCTTCTCTTTCTCCCCGATGTCCGCCATGTTCAACCACAGATCTCTCTCCGTAGCCACCATGGCGCCATCGATCGACCGATCGAGGCGGCCGTCTGCTTAGTGGCCGGAGGCGAAGATCCGTAGTGCGGCGCAGCTCAGCTACGCATCAGAGGACAAACCCTGCCCTGATCCAGATCCTTCAGCAGATCAGCCTGGTAGGCCTGCAACACCGCCATGGAGTGCAAAAGCCGCACCAGCCTGACCTGCAACAGCGTATGCCCTGCCGTTCAAGCGAGATGTCATCTTAAGAGGTTTGGGCGGCAGGACCGAGCTTTAAGTGTCGGTGCACTGCCAGTGGCGAGATAGTTCGCAAGCGTCTCGTCAATGGGCGGCATCGGCGCATACCGATGCTGGCGCCAATCCCTCCACATCAGCGAAATTTCCCGCTGATGTGAATGTATTCTCGCCGATGCGGGTTCTTCCATGCCTTCTCGATCTCAACATGTAGATCAGGAAGGAAAGGAAGGCTCACGAATTCTGGGGGTTATGGTCAGAAAGAAATCGTTCGTCCAACCTACATGAACGACCTCTCTCCTCGCACCCACGGCGGCTGCAGTCTGCCGCATGGCGCATCCATGGCACCTCAATAACTCAGCATACGGCTGGGCAAGGAGGCTTGGAGAAAGAGGCTGTCTCACTCGCCTCTTCCTCCACACGCCATCTCCTGCTCACGGGGGCTAGCTGCCAGAAGAACACTCGCTCCTGGATCCGATGATGTCAAAGATAAAGAACATCATCATCATCCAGGAGCTCATCCTCCCAGCCGCGCAGGGCTGAGACAATAACACCCCTCTCAAACTCCGCGGCGAGCTCCATCTGCGAGCCCCATGAATGCAGCCGCCGCTCTGCCTCAGCACGAGCAGGGCCAGATCCACGGGCACAGATGCCGACACCCCTTCCTCGAGAAGAGGCCGGGGCGGAAACGGAGGCGTTTTCATAGGAAGCGCTCACAATTCCCACAGACAGCGCCCTCAAGCACTGTCCGTGCGTGTTCTTCTCCCAAACAGTGAGCGCAAAGGTTGTGTGTATCTTCCGGTGTCAAGAATCTCCGGACACGGATCAGCACACTTCCTAAAGCGTTTAGTCTTGTCCTCCAGACATGATAAGTACCTTGTAAGAAAGGCGGTGGCGCGATGTGGCAGAAACACAAACAGTCGAAAAGGCGAAAGATACTGACTGCTTCCTAGGCGCTCCTTTATACTTCCGGGTCGCGCCATATGGCGTCATAGGCTGTCGCCGGCCAATAGGATTGGAGTTTTTGATAGTTTTGAACACCGGGTCACAGGTGGCGTTCCCCATATGCGTCTGAGCGCCAGAGTTGAAGATTCCCTTTCGAAAGGGAACTGAAATATCACATGGTCCTAAGTATTCAGACCCTTTGCTGTGACACTCATATATTTAACTCCAGGTGCTGTCCATTTCTTCTGATCATCCTTGAGATGGTTCTACACCTTCATTTGAGTCCAGCTGTGTTTGATTATACTGATTGGACTTGATTAGGAAAGCCACACACCTGTCTATATAAGTCACTTACAGCTCACAGTGCATGTCAGAGCAAATGAGAATCATGAGGTCAAAGGAACTGCCCGAAGAGCTCAGAGAGACAGAATTGTGGCAAGGCACAGATCTAGCCAAAGTTACAAAAAAAATTCTGCTGCACTTAAGGTTCCTAAGAGCACAGTGGCCTCCATAATCCTTAAATGGAAGATGTTTGGGATGACCAGAACCCTTCCTAGAGCTGGCCGTCGGCCAAACTGAGCTATCGGGGAGAAGAGCCTTGGTGAGAGAGGCAAAGAAGAACCCAAAGATCACTGTGGCTGAGCTCCAGAGATGCAGTCGGGAGATGGGAGAAAGTTGTAGAAAGTCAACCATCACTGCAGCCCTCCACCAGTCCCGGGGCTTTATGGCAGAGTGGCCCGGCGGAAGCCTCTCCTCAGTGCAAGACACATGAAAAACACCTGAAGGACTCAAGATGGTGAGAAATAAGATTCTCTGGTCTGATGAGACCAAGATAGAACTTTGGCCTTAATTCTAAGTGGTATGTGTGGAGAAAACCAGGCACTGCTCATCACCTGTCCAATACAGTCCCAACAGTGAAGCATGGTGGTGACAGCATCATGCTGTGGGGTGTTTTTTCAGCTGCAGGGACAGGGCGACTGGTTACAATCGAGGAAAGATGAATGCTGGCCAAGTACAGGGATATCCTGGACGAAAACCTTCTCCAGAGTGCTCCAGGACCTCAGACTGGGCTGAAGGTTTACCTTCCAACAAGACAATGACCCTAAGCACACAGCTAAAATAACGAAGGAGTGAAGCTTCACAACAACTCCCGTGACTGTTCTTGAATGGCCCAGCCAGAGCCCTGACTTAAACCCAATTGAGCATCTCTGGAGAGACCTAAAAATGGCTGTCCACAACGTTTACCATCCAACCTGACAGAACTGGAGAGGATCTGCAAGGAGGAATGGCAGAGGATCCCCAAATCCAGGTGTGAAAAACTTGTTGCATCTTTCCCAAAAATGGCTGTATTAGATCAAAAGGGTGCTTCTACTAAATACTGAGCAAAGGGTCTGAATACTTTAGGACCATGTGATATTTCAGTTTTCTTTTTTTAATAAATCTGCAAAAATGTCAACAATTCTGTGTTTTTCTGTCAATATGGGGTGCTGTGTGTACATTAATGAGGAAAAAATGAACTTAAATGATTTTAGAAAATGGCTGCAATATAACAAAGAGTGAAAAAAATTTAAGGGTCTGAATACTTTCCGTAACCACTGTATATATTATATGTATATATATAAAATCACATTAGAGTGAAATAAACTCTTTCAATGCATAATTTCCTGTCAATTTCATTCATATCACACAAATTTCTAATTCTGCTTCTTTTTATCACTTTGAAAATGGATTACATACTAATCTAATGTGATTATGGGGATGAATATTAAGAGAATGGCAAGTTGGAAAACCACAGATGGTCTTTCACAGACGAGAGATGACAAACTGATCAAAGGAACCACGGCTGTACGTTTGTTGATGTGCAATGATAAAAGTCAGTAACGAGTTAGTATATGCAGCTGCACATCCTGTACTGCATGCGAAGACAGTATACACTATAAAAACATATTTATTTAAATGAGCTCTACAATCGCCAAACTGTCAGGATTAATAAGCAAGGGGTATTCATTTGCCAAATGCTGACAGGAAAAATAACTTAAAAAATAACAATTTTACTATGTTACTATGTTTTTTCCAGTTTTGCCGAAAGGCAACTGACCTTAACTGTGATTTCCTCTGATCTCATAAAAGGCTTGCCAGGAATATTTCTTCCAGCACACACTGAATTTCAAAAGATATATCATGCATTCTATTTTAAAAAGATAATTATGCAGCCTGTCAAATGTACAAAAGCTTTCTCATCTCTTTATCCTCTCAGAATCGGTGCATTCGAGGACTGTACCATGTGGAAACCGCACAACACTTCAGGTAACAATTCCTTCAATTAACACGTCATGACATCTTTTATCCCAGCCACTTACCATTTCTCATCCAGCAATATTTATGAGTGCATTTCCCAATTTTACTGAAGCGTTTTGAAAACCCATTCATTTTGTAATAGAAATGTCAAGTACGATTGTTTTGAGCTGAAAATCTCATTGACTTAGGTCAAAATGACATGTAACTTGGCAGAAAGTGTAAAAACTCTTCTAAAAACGTTTATTTATTTGAATAGGTAGATTATTAATGCACTTTTGATTAGTCTGTGGCCTTTGTGATAATTTTAAATCTGAATTTGTCCTCCAAACCCTCTGAGATACTCAAATTCAACCGATTCAAGCACATTTAAACTACAGATCTCTTTATTTGGGAGTTAATAGACCATAAAGTGTAAAGTACACAAGAAATATACCTGTTTACATGCTTATTTGATATTTATATATATATATATATATATATATATATATATATATATATATATATATAGATTATGAAACCAATATGAGGGCAAAGCAGATGCAATGTAAATAGTGAAATGTGTTGAGATGATAGATAGATAGATAGATTCAGTTCTCAGATAGATAGATAGATAGATAGAACGATAGATAGATAGAACGATAGAACCATAGATAGATAGAGATTCAGTTCTCAGATAGATACACAATCAGACAGATAGAACAACAAAACTATATAAATAAATATTTGTTTAGATCAATAGTTTAGATTAATGAAATAATTATGGTGCATTAGAGAAATGGTGAAATGTGTTTTGTTGATGGACTCACATATCGCTGATGTTTCATCTGAACCGTCGGGGCAGTCAAGCTCCCCGTCACAAAGCCAGCTCTTGGAAACGCAGCTGCGTCCGTCGCCACAAAGAAACTCTTCGATGTCACATGCTTGAGGAATAGTGGAGAGTAGAGGTGGAAAGATGACGTGGGGAGAGAATGAGAGGTCATGAATAAGATGTTATAGTATGTTTCTCAAGTTTGTGTTGAGTATTAATGCTGAATGTGGACTGACAGTAAAATGACAGATATGGTGTATGTGAATGAGTGGTACATTGGATATCAAGAGGAAACACAACAGTACCAAAAATACATATACATAATAACACAAATAAAAATATAAAATGTAAGAATATTAAAATAATAAATGACAATAAAAAAATTTAATTTAATTATAAAAGTATAATATCTTTTAAAAATTGATATATATATATATATATATATATATTATTATTATTATTATTATTATTATTATTAATAAATAAAATTGAAATAAATATTAATAAATATCGTAATTCCTGCAAAGTTTTTATAGTTTCATTTAAAAAAAAAAAAATGTATGTAATGTACATTTTTAACACTATAACACTATACTTAGTATTATATTACCTTTGCATCAAATTACAAAAAAACGAGTTAATGCTACTGTGAGGGTGTTTCTAATACAGCGGCTGTGGGGGCGACAGTAAAAATGACATCTTTCTCTCTTCTGACTGCTGTTATCAATCGCTCTCTATTTTTTTCCTCTTTTTGGAAGTTGTGAAAACTCTATTGTGGAGTTTTTCTTTTGCTATTTGCGCAAATGGAAACACAAAACATATATTTAATGAAGTCTCTCATTCACCGCTATAAAAGTTTACCCAACTATAACGAATTCCACCCCGGAAATGTGAAAAGGGTATATCGCTAAACAGTCAGTGTTCTGAGACACACGCTTAGGACTGTGCATGTGCATTGGCTGGTCCAACCTGAAAAATAAGCTTTTTTTAACGCTATTTTTACACAAGAAGCCAAACTTATGAGACAATTGTTGTCAGAGTTCATTGGTGATTTCAAATATGAAATTTAATCATAAGCTTGGTGAACCGCTTTGGAGAACCTGATGTTTCCCCATTCAAAAAGACAGGAGCTGCATTTGCATGACTGAAATGTCTGAGAGGCGTTTCAAAGATGGCTGCCGAGTCAAATGACTTGAAAGGGATGCTGCATCCAGAAACTTAGGCAGCTGACTTGTTGCCTTGATGCCTTATAGGCAATGACTCAACAGGCAGAGTTTGCACACGAATACCTCACAAAACTGATTTCAGACAGACTTCTGAGGCAGCGTAACATTTGTATGATCTACAGAGCGAACTTTGGTGAGAACTAAAATATTTAATTACTACAGTAGTCATTTTTCACTAGAAATGTCTTCAGAAGTGGAAAACATTGGTCAAAAACATACATTTACACACAAACTGACCAGAAAAATCAACTTTCAGACGCCATCTTTCTTTTTTTAGCTTAACTGTCACCGCATGGAACGCACAGGATTACGGGATATCAAAGGCAACGAAGGATACATCTATGATTAAAAGTAAATTTGAAACGTTAAACTATAGATCTGGCTTTGTGAGGCTATAGTTTGAATTAATCCCTTTGCATGATACATGGACATTTTCAGAATAGTTCTTTCGGCATTCGTTTCATGTGTCATTGAGTCATATCTTTTGAAAGTCCTTCACATAAAATAAGACAGGCTTTCATAGACAACCTAGAAAGTCAAGGAAGGTCCCGTTTTTTAAGTTTCGCCACAAGCTGTTCACACGTTGACATTAAAAAAGCAATTAATACATGAAAATTCATATAGCCCATTTAAATGAAAATTAAATAAAACATTGAAATCATTTTCAACAAAAAATGTGTATGTGTATATAAATAAAACCAAAACCATACTGAAACTTCTCGTTTACACTTCTCATGTTTAGTGCCTCTTCTAGATGAATCGCTTGTTGTATTCCTCATTTGTAAGTTGCTTTGGATAAAAGAGCCTGCCATGTGAATATATGTAAAAAATAAATAAATAAAAGCTCCATATACTGGTTCTGAATACATTTCCTCAGCTTTAAGTGAGTGTGGCCTTATCGTCTGCTCTCCTCTCGCTAGTTCAAAGAGAACATGTTCTTTTATTCACCCAAATGCTTAAAAACCAATAGCCTGAAGTAGCAAGCAATCTACTAAAAAGTGCTTGCTCATTTTTTGTCCACGATGCATTAGTGCTTCATAAATAACCAAATAACATGTGTACTGCATGAGACCCTTAACAAGATGGTACTTAGCCTAAACCCAAACAATCCATTTGAATTACTTTCTGGCCTTATTTGCGTTGCTGTAAACAATCCCAGAGAGAAGCAGCAGGGACAGACCTACCAAAGTGTAGAGATGGATTTCATACATCAGACGGTTGAAAAGTTGAAAAGGAGCACAGGAGAAGCTAGGAGCCTTTCAAGCTGGGAAAAGTAAGTGCATTTCCATAACAGAACGCTGTGAAGATAGGATGGTAATAGAGGAGCGTTTGTGGCCCTCCTGCTGAGTGGAAGGGCAGGACAGTTTGATGTGTGAAAGCAGCACGAGTTGTGATTACAACGAGTTTCAAATCACTCTGGTGGAGATGACAAGGAAGCTCACAGTTGAGACAGGAAGTTCAAAAGGAAACATCCTGTTCATTTGGCCCTGAGAGCTGATGTACACGGAAAAATGTTTTGGACTCACACTCTGATAATGCGAAGAGTCAATGCCAATATACAGAAATGGAGAACAGCCTTTAAACTGAAAACCTGTAAACGGTCTGTTTATGGTAAAAAGCAGCTGAGATACGAGTGTTTTGTTCAACAGCATCTGCTCTACAGCATGTTTTAAGGAAAAGCACATCCATAATGTCTTGAACAGCAGTATGTGATTCATCCAGACATGAATACAAAAGACGACGACTAATGATTTTTAAGACAGACACTCGCTTCAGAAAGGTAGGCTTATGTATGTGTGTGTGCATCCCTGGGCCACGGACTTGAGGCTAGTGTGGAATTTCCTCACTCAAACCACTGCCTGCGGCTGCTTCTGATTGCTTTTAGGGAGAAAAGCTGCCCATAACTGCTGGTCTAGGATCAGTTTTTAATAATGGCATATTGGTGAAACAGGTTTGGCAAACAATCCAGTGTGCATATGCAAGCATGCGTTTGCAAACAAGGTTTCTATTTAAAATGTGTTTTTGCAGCGTTGAGCAATGTAGCCAATCACATACATATCTGTTGATTTCTTGAACGCAATGGCCAAACAGAAGTGTTTAAGTTAGCACTGAACAAAAACTCCGGTGTTTTGAGCGGTGAGTGGATTCTGAGTTTTGCATGTAAATAAGAGATTCATTGTACACACAGCTTCATTTATAATAACAGAACTTTGTGAGATCGCGATGAAGAAATATGACAGCTTTTTAGTGATGAGGGAGCGCTCTTTGCGCGCTTTCTGACATGCCAAATCCCTTATACAGTATGCTTGCTTTTCTGTTAAAATTAAAAGTGGTTTGTGAACATAGACGCTTTAATAACAAAAGATATATCAGGAGCATTTATGCTGGGCTGTGTAGGTTGTGCGACGACGACATGTAAATTGAACTATTACAAGGAAATGTATCCATCTTCTTAGCCTTACCATGGAGTTAGTTCACCCCATGTGTGTGTGAGTGAAGGCGGGGGAGAAGTCACGTAGCTCACCTTTTTGTGTGCGTAATATTTATATAGGCCTGCCATTTATAACCTCTAGGAAGAGCTGTGCACGCACAAGTGACAGGGTTTCGGGTGTGAGCACCGCTTGCGCAACTTTTTTGCGCGTCCAGTATAAAACTGTCTTTATGTCGAAGTGGTAGGCTACTGTCTGCCCAATTTATTGGTGGCTCACCGGGAATTCTCCCGAATCTTCCAGGAGATATTCTTATATATTACAGAGTTTGCATTAGCATGTAGCTCATTATATGTCTGATAAACACTTTTAATAAATCACAATGAATATTCACACACCTCCCAATTCACACACTGTGTTCTAAATAGTATTCGAAATTAGAATTAGTGTCCCAAATTGTAGTACGTTGTAATGAGTATTCCAGAGATACCTGCATGGTCTACTCTTTCCGGTTAGAATCCGAAGTGTAGACCCATTTCATTCAATTAAATTAACTGTGACACGATGATTGACAGGGTAGTTTCAACGGTGACAGGATTCACATAACTAAAGGCTGGAAGAGACTTACATGACTTTTGCCCCGATTTAGAGTCTGCACAAGTTGATGCTAGATGCAGAGCCAGTCTGCAAATTTGAGTTTAACAGATTTCACAGAAAATCGTGTAGTGTATGATGGTCACAGACAGATTTTTTTTTTTTTTTTTTTAGCTTAAAGTTTGATTCCATCCTGTCAGAGGATATCAAACATGTATTAATTTCATGTTTTCAACATGTATGAATCTTCCATGTCACTTGGAAAACATTGTTACAACATGGAAGGAAATTTGGATAGCTTCAGTTTTAATTTACTTGCAGTATTGCGTAAAGTCATATATTCCTCTATCAGGCTTCATTTGTCCCCATTATATAGTGTAAGTGAAAACAATCTGTTCTATTCACATTGAAAATCACAGGAAAATCAGTCATGGCTGTCATATGCATGTAAAAGACACATAATGAATCCGACCCATTATCCTCAATCTTTGATCATAATGCTACGGATGTCTGAGAAAGAGATAGAGATGCATTAATCCTAAAGCAAAAGGGAAAAATCAATGCAAACATATTTAAAAGGCCTTCATTTTTCGTCCCGCCTCACTTTTAAGCAAACTCTTCCATTTTTCTCTCCACAATGGCAGATTATCAAGATATTATCTCACATAACACAAACCAGGCCCTCTTACCTTAAACAGAAGCTAACACACACACACACACACACACACACACAGAGAGATGTGCGCACAAACTCCTCACTAAGAAAACATGAATAATTCATCAGCTTATCTTAAAATTCAGTGTGGCTTTCTCACACATTATGCCTAATGTGGTTCTGTTCACAGCCCTCCGCCACTCCACGCCTGCTTGTTTTGTACCTGGGAAAATACTGCATGCTGAACGCATCCCTGACAGCTGCTTTGGAAATATATTTTATGGGAACGTGTGAAATACGGGTGCATAAAGATACAAAACCAGTTCCAATGATGAACATTCACACTGGCAGTGTTTTGGCAGGTATTATGATGCGAATCTCAGCACAACTCAATTGTTTGTCAATAAATCGAGAGCATTTGTAGGTTCGGTAAAGTTCTCAAATGACATTCTGACACAGAGTAGGACTGTGTTGACGTGCTAAGTTTTGCGATTATTCACACATAGCACATTTATTGGACAAAGTATCAAAAACAGGAACATAGAATCCTGATTCGACTTTTCAATGCCTCTTCTAAAGAACGTTCCTCCGTATGGTGGCCGTCCTTGTGAATCGAGTCCTACTGACCCACAACCAGGCATATGGAGGAAATTCTCCATGGCTGCATGTGCCAAGACTAACTGTCTTAAAGACTATTAGCTGCATCCTCTTATTTTTGTTTACTTCTACTTAATTTCAACATGAATTGGCTATATATATATATAATATACACATATACACTACCAGTCAAAAGTTTGGACACGGTAAGATTTTTAATGTTTTTAAAAGAAGTTTCGTCTGCTTACCAAGGCTGCATTTATTTAATTAAAAATACAGTAAAAACAGTAATATTGTGAAATATTATTACAATTTAAAATAACTGTTTTCTGTTTGAATATATTTTATAAAGTAATTTATTCCTGTGATGGCAAAGCTGAATTTTCAGCATCATTACTCCAGTCTTCAGTGTCACATGATCCTTCATAAATCATTCTAATATGCTGATTTACTGCTCAAGAAACATTTATGATTATTATCAATGTTGAAAACAGTTGTGTACTTTTTTTTCAGGATTCCTTGATGAATAGAAAGTTCAAAAGAACAGCATTTATCTGAAATACAAAGCTTTTATAACATCATACACTACCGTTCAATATATATATATATATATTTCAATAAGGTCAATAAGAATTTTTATTTTTATTTTTGAAAAGAAATGAAAAGAAATTAATACTTTTATTCAGCAAGGATGCATTAAATCGATCAAAAGTGACAGTAAAGACATTTATAATGTTACAAAATATTATATTTCAAATAAATGCTGTTCTTTTGAACTTTCTATTCATCAAAGAATCCTGAAAAAAAAAAAAAAATAAAAATATATATATATATATATATATATATATATATATATATGCATGTATGCAAATATTATATATATGCAAATGTAATTTAAAGGCCCACTGAAGTGCCTTGAAACATGCAGCACTATTCAATGTTGACGTAATTTCTACTAAAACAGTATGGAAAGCATGTTTACACAGTCTGAATCGTTCCCTATCATCTATATAGTGCACTATGTGCCATTTACCATGTAGAAAATAGTAAACATATTATAAGAAGTGACCAATGTTAGCTGCAGCTTCAGCATCTATTTATAACAGCAGGCGGGATGCTTTAGATTCTAGAGAGCATTTGATTGGACAGAAAATCTGATGATAAGCTGAAGTGCAGCGTGATGTCATCAAAATCATTGATCCATATTGGCAGAAGTGAGAGACTGTAAGTTTTGAATGTTTATATCTTCTAAATGCGAATTGTGTCATTGTTATATATATATATATATATATATATATATATATATATATATATATATATATATATATATACGACAACAATGTGCTAAAAACGAAAAAGTTTTTCCTTTGCATTTTTTGTGTGCAGACAGCAACGTTTTCAAATAGATTCCCATTCATCCTGATCTGGGTAAACTGACTAAAAATGCTGTATTATGCTGTCAGGCCAGTAGTTGGCGATGTAATTTTGTAAAGAAACACCATGCGCCTATAGACTGAACACGTAATATGCATGCACATGAGGATGCCGTTTTCACAAATGTGCATTTTGTAGTTTACACTGAGACAATAATAGTATCATTTTCAAAAACTTGCACTTTAAATCCAGTTTTTAAAAGTTTGTGTTTTCTGGCCCCCAAAACTCCGTTGTCATGCAAATGAATGGCCAAAATGCATAAAAAGTTCTGTTTTTAGTTGAAAACGATGTTGTGTAAAGGACCACTAAAACACCTCTGATTGGCCATTGCATTCAAGAAATCAACAGATACATTTGTGATTTGCTGCAATGCTCAATGCTGCAAAAACTAGAAATAGAAACCTTTGACATTCTCCAGAGCGCAAACACAAGCTGCATGTGTCCCAATTCAGAGGCTGCATCCTTCGAAGGACACAGACTTCAAAGGCCACGCCTTCGAAGGCCATGAAGGTCGGACTGAGCGTTGTTAAATGTGACATCTAGGGTAATTCGGCAACTTCTCTTTCTCAAAAAAAAAAAAAACCCGTCGTCACTGGTGCACAATGAATTCTGAGGTAGGCAAGTTCAGATGGAAGGATCCATCTGTTGTATCCTTCATTTCACGGGAAACAGATGCATTTGGGACAGACTTTGTCGTGGCCCGCCTTTAGATGCAGCCTTTGAAGGATGCAGTCTCTGAATTGGGATGCAGCTACAGATGCGCAATGAATCGTTTGCTAAATATGTTTCGCCAAAATGCTATTATTATGGAGAAAACTGATCCTAGACCAGTAGTTATGGGCAGCTTTTCCCTAAAAGCAATCAGAAGCAGCAGCAGTCAGTGGTTTGATGCCACATTTCATACTGCACAGTAAATGCATCATTTCTTCATCTATGCAGCTGTAAAACAGGATAATCTTCTGCCGTTTTTTTTTTTTAACAAGGTGCAAGTGAGTGACATTTAATGAGCGCAGGCATATCCTCATCCAAATCTGGATATTTAATTACACTCCGCTGTTCCATCTACCTGCCCTCGCGCTTCAAACATTAACTCTGACTCCTGCCGTACAAGATCAGCGCCACCCGTTAGTTTCATCAGCGTGAGTGCAGATGATGAACAGCTCCAGCCATTGTGCCGAAGAGATGTTTGCAATTTCTCTCTTGCGTGATTAATCAATCCCAACGTGCACAAGCTCGTTCAATTACGGCACGTGCGTGGGACCCATATTGATCGTTTTATTTCTGAAATAAGTGGGAAGGACGTAGGCTCTCTGCCAGCTCTTAATTATGAAATATCATTCGTGGTTGCCATAGAGATGTGACACGGTAATGAGGAACGAGTCTTGTGCAACCAAACTTCTGGCAGACTTCAAAAATGCAGCAGTTCCCTATTGGACACCAAAGCATGTATGACACTATGAACTTCAGGATATGCAAAACGCAAAGTTGTGTTTGCATTTTGTTTGTAATCTGCTAAATGGCAGTTCTATTTTTAAAAGAACTAAATGAATAAATAAAACTAAAGATCACTCCTCTAATCTGTATGTACATTGCATTAAAAAAAAACACTGTTGGACATTAAAAAAAAATAAAAAATACTTTCATTTATAAAAAAAAAAAAAATTATTGAAAAGTTGTATTTTGAGGAGCCACTGTGCAATATTAATTCTCTTAACCCAATTTGAAAATGTTCTTGCCATCTGAAAGCTGTTTTCATGATGGAAAGTTTTGAAGGTGCATGAAAAAATTGATTTACATAAACTAACCCGTTACTTCAAGAGTTGTTTTCAGGGTCAATCAAGCTGTCTGCTCGGCTGAAAGTCATCATGAGCTTCACAAACACTCTTGCAATAATCTGCAACAGCTTTTAGCATCAAAAACAATGTGGAATGAGACGATGAGTCCTTGGACACTCTTTTATCATTACAATCTACATCAGAGGGCATTCTGGGTTTGTGAAATGACAAGATCCAGCCTCACCAGCTGTCTTCATTCTATGAGCCGCCATTTTAAAGTCTGAAACGCTCTTCTCTTATCGCAGATGTCACCACAAAAACCTCTGGCAGAGGCTCCAAAAGAAAAAAAACATTCAAATGCAACTATTTTGCATCCGTTGTCCTTAGATTTTATCCGTTTAATCAGATATCTGAATTTCTTTTATCTTAAGATTTGCAAATGAAACATCATCTTTTTTGCCCTTTCTTAGATAAGTACTTCCTGTGTCTTCCTGTTCGCTTTAATAAGTGCTTTACATTTGCGGATTCTGACTGGCTGAGTCTTTGTGAACTCAAGAGACCACCTCGCTTCAGTTTCCAAAACGTTTCTAATTCGTACGGATTCATAATGGGGCTAGATTAGCATAACAGAGTGGCGCTTCACAGTGCGTACAGTATTTCACTCTCAGTGGGACATCCTGAGTGGAATGATTCAGCTGGAAGAGAAAACAATTATTTCATTTAATAACATGTTCAACTGGCCTTTTTGAAAATATTTTAGAAGAATAAGACTTAAGCTTAGACATATTGTGAACAGTGTTGCTAAATATTAAAGCTCAGTGCAGCTGCACTACAGAATCTGATCTCATACCATGGTGTTTAAGATGAGGATTGATTTTCTATTTTAAAATGGACAAGAAGAAGGGATGCAAGTCATATCTAGAGACCAGAATATTGGGGGTAAAGTTGGGCCAGTAAGTAACCACCTAGCAACCACCCAGAACACCCAAGTAACTACCTAAAAACATAATTAAAACCACTCAAAATACTTTAGAAACCACATAGTAACATGATAAAAACACCACAGAACACTTTAACAACCACATAGCAACATGCTAAAAACAACCCAAAAAAACCTCAGCAATCCCATAGCAACATACTAAAAACAACATGCTAAAACAACACCTTAACAACCACATAGCAACATCCTAAAAACAACCCAAAACACTTTAGCAACCCCAAAGCAGCATGTTAAAAAAACACTCAGAACACCCTACAGTAGCAACTACAACATGCTAAAAACAACCCAAAACTCCTTTGAAACCCCAGAGCAGCATGCTAAAAGCCACCCAGAACCCCTCAGATAGTAACATGCTAAAACCATGCAGAACAACCTAGCAACTCCACAGCAACATGCTAAAAACAACCAGGAACACTTTAGGAACCACACAACAATATGTTAAAACCACCCAGAACAGTTTAGCAACTGCATAGCAAGATGCCAAAAACCACCTAGAGTAGCAACATGCTAAAAACAACTCAGAACACCTTAGCAACCCCATAGCAACACGCTAAAAATCATCTAGAACCCCCTAGAGTAGCAACTACCTAGCAATGTGCTAAAAAAAACCAAGAACACCTTAGCTACCCCATAGCAATATGCTAAAAAAAATCTAGAACCCCCTAGAGTAGCAACTACTTAGCAATGTGCTAAATCAACTCAGAACACCTTAGCAACCCCATAGCAACATGTTAAAAACCACCACAAACACCCTACATTAGTAAACTACTTATCAACAACCTATAGTAACACAGAACATCATGTAAATGATCAGACTTCTGTATGTACCACAATTTAACCACAAATTCAGAATAAGATCAGTTTTAGCTTTTATTTTAAATAAACATCAATCATCAGAAAAAACACGGACAAATTTACTTGGACACTGTGCAAAATATCTCCATTTTTATTCCATGGAAGAAAGATAGTCAGGCAGGTCTGGAATGACATTACATCACTGCTCCTCTTTTCAAGCATTCTCTAATCTATTCATATAGTCACTCAGTACAGTCACTTGTACAGCTACAGTAGATAAGGAAGGATTAGGAGAATGAGAGAATGAAACAGGAGGAATGAGAGAGAGAGAAAGAGAGAGAGAAGAAGAGGAGAAAGTGCAATTACGTTGCTCCCTCAATTGTGTAATGGAACATGGCTTTTCATCTATCAATACACGATCATGCTAATTGTCAAGTAAAAATGAGTGTGCACGGTCCCGCCTCTGTCATTATGTGCGGCAATGTAAATTTGCCTATCACAAAAAAAATCATCATATGCCTTCAGAGTACTTAGAAGGTAGCACAAAATGTTATAAAATAAGTGATATTTTTATATATATATTATTTCTGTCAGGACCACTATTGTCAAATATGATTGATAATGCATAGAGTTTGTATTGGCGGTATGGTTCTGTTCTGGGCAAGAACTCCCTGCGCATCCATACAGCCTAGCATGGATAAGAGCAGGGAGAGCAATAACCCCCCTAGGGTAAACAGAACAGAACCAATCTATGCAGATATCATTAGTGTCATAATTTAACATACACATATTTCAAGAATTAGTCTGATTCAAGGGAATCATAAGCCAAATCCTGACTGAAAAGAGGAGGAGCTGGGGATGGAGGAGGGTATTTAGCTCCTGAGAAATGCAATAGCTGCTGATAATACTGAGGAGCTTATATATGGATGCTGTGATAGGCGTCGTATTCCTATAGGTAGACGCAAGTCACCTGGGAGTCAGCTGATGCGAGCTTGACTGACGTGACCTACCAGAACTGACGCTAACGCTAGATTTTTAGTTACATTTACGATAGTTACAAAAGTTATGAAAACACACACACAAACACACACACATATATATATATATATATATATATATATATAAATGAACAAAAAGCTATCATTTAGTAGCAAACTAAATTTATAGCAATAAAAACCTAGTTTTTGATTAGTAGTATTGATTAAAAATATTTATAATATTTAATTTTTATTTATTTTTTTTAATTTTTAATAATATTTTACATTTTATTTATATTTAATATTTAATTAATATTTGAATAATATATATATATATATATATATATATATATATATATATATATATTCATAATTGTTTAGTTTTTCAGAACACATTTTATTTTTTAACTATTGTAAATGTAACTACCAATAATTTGACATTTTAATGTATTTTATGACAATTGTCCACCACATTCTACCTACTTTAAAGGTAAATCATAGCTTTTTGTTTGTATAGAACTTTTTTTAATAAATACAGTATATTAGTATTACTTTCTCAATTTATAATTAAAATATTTATACTTTACATATATATATTATATAATATATATTATTACCATTTGCCTTCAGAGTTTAGACTGTAATACAAAATTGTCAAAATAAATTGTCATTAAAATTGTTTGCTACATTAGTACATAATAATAAATTCATTTTTCATCTTTATTTTTAAGAAGAAATATTAATATTAATAAAAACAAATAATAATTACAATATAGAAATAATATAAGAAATAACAATAATTAATAATAATAACAACAACACTAAATAACTGGGTTAGAGGACACCAAAGGTTATGTGAGGGAAAAAAAACAGATGTGTTCAAATCAGACAGGACTGAAATCAGTGCATCTGTGATACACATTTTCCTGACCTCCTGAGGGAAAACTAGTCTTTTAGTCAGTCTATACATGCATGTCTTCGTCGCTGTGTGTGTGTGTGTGTGTGTGTGTGTGTGTGCTGCAGTTGTGCTGCAAGAGTCCCTCAGGGTCTGTCTTTCCCAAGTGAGCAAAAGCAAGAGACGCACCTCACTAACCGATGCCACCACCTCATTCATCTGGAAATAGCCTGTTTTGCTGTCTCGCTCAAAGAAAGATGCCTATGACGGAAGCGGCTGAGAGAAAAACTGCCGTGTCAGACAAAGGTTTCTGCCCTAAAAATCTGTAGAAATACGGCTGTCTTCAGTGCTCTGCGGACAGTCCTGGATGTTACATTACTCATAAATGAGCTCCACTTCCTGTCAACTCTCGTTCCTCACCAGCTCCTCGGCTTGTTTAAGGACACTTAGCTGTCAGAACCACGATTGTGTCCACTATATACAGCGATAAAAGGATACGGAAGGGCACACAGAGGCGAGACCTGGGAACTGGACGCGGCCGAGGGAACATATTCATCTACTGTTCTAAACTGCACTGTGAGGGAGGCCGTCTGAAGCCAATAAATACACCAGAAACATGTTCTGCTCAAGCTATGCTGAATCTGTGGGGACTCATCTCCTGTGATGAGGACGAGAAATAAGACACACTGAAACAGAAATGTACTCAAAATAAATCTACACACTACGGTCCAGGTTAACTTTTGGTTACAGCACTTGATGCACTTATGCATCAATTCTACCTCTAGTTGTCTATTTTTACATGTCAAACTTTGTTTTTTGTTATAATAGTATGAGAAAAATTCTAGATAAAATAAGTAAATACACACAAACAAATATTTAATTCTAAATATTATTATAATATATATATATATAACATTATATAATAATATTTTTAATGATATTAAATATTTCAATTATCTATATTTTTATTTCTACATTTTAATGGTAAATTAATTACTATAATTTGGTACAATATTTATATAAATATATTTTTTATAATACATAGTATTAAAACAATATTTTATATTTTGTTCATAATTATTTATATATTTAATTGCAAATATTTAAATGGAAAATTAATTACTACAATACAGTACAATATAATATATGCTAATTGAAATTTGTCATCAAAATATGTATAATAATAATAATATTAAATTAGTTTTAAGTATAATTTCAATTTATAATATAGTATTAAAAAGAGTAGCCTATATACTATTATATATAGAATTTAAGTATTTTAAAACAGTTTCAATTCAATTTAATTAATTTCAAAAATATATAATATTGTGTATATTTTTTAATTTTACACAAATATTTGTACCCTTTATTATTAATTTTTGTATACTTTTGGTGTTTGTTGGTTCTAACCTAATTCTAATATATATATATATATATATATATATATATATATATATTTTTTTTTATTTTTAATGGCTTGTGTGTACGTGTATTTTAAGTCAAGACTTAAATTGTACATTTTATATATTGATTAAATGTCTAATCTAAATTTTAGACCATGAAAGTCTAATGTCATCATAACATAGGCCTAATCATAATAATCATAAGTTGTTTTTTTCCCTACGTGGCTTTTTTTTTTTTTGTATAATCTTAGCATTTACTTTTGCAAATTACCTATAAAATAAACGGAAAAGATTCCCAACAGTGATTCCCAAACTTGTATTTCCATGTATGCGTGAGCCTAAACGTCTATTTTCGCATCCATTGCATTTACATCCCATTTCGAGCTGTAACTCTGTCACGGGTCTAAGATTTAATCATGATTTGAGTGTGTGTGTAAATGCGACACAGCGGGGAACATTAATGTATGACTGTGCCGATCGTTTTCACCAGCTGTAGTCCGGAAAAAGTGAGCGGTTTTTGGGTCATTGCACATGATGGAATCCGCCTCATTCCCGGCAGAAACACCGTAAATGCTAAACGAGCCACAGACATCAAAAACATCTACAGAACACCAATGATCTCGCACAGTGGTATCGCCCATCTGCCGCCCTATTATGGCGAACCATTTTGCTCGAACAAAATACGTCTGTTCTGAAAGTCACTTCCTCCGTTTTCCACTGCAAGGAAGGAAAAACATGCAGCGTTTTTTCACTCGGGTTGATAAAACCGCAAGCACATGGTACCCTCTGTACGACATCACAATCACACAAAGCCGTTTTGAGAGATCCTCGGCCAATATGCTGGACTCGATGTTCGCCGCCACCTGCGAGCTTTGTGGCGTTTGGCTTTCACGGACAGAGACGAGGGGTGTCCTTTCTGACAGGACTGGCTCGGACGTTAGCGGGGCAGCGATTCAAAAGGGTCCAGATAATGTCAGTGATGGTGAATGTGGCTCCAACACTCGTATTCTTGTAGCAACCGGCCATCTGCTCCGGGGGAGATTCATGCTGAAAATGCAAATCAAGGAAAAGCTGGAAGTTTGGTTGTATTCATAACTGTGTCATCATTTTTTCTTTTTTTTTTTTTTTAGAGGTTCCAGGCCAATGTTCTGTAGGACTCTTTACATAAAAAAACATGTTGCAGTATTGTATGGAGGTAGATTTGTAGCTAATCTCCAAATAAATAGATTATGATCCACAAAAAAATGAAAAGATATTCACAAAAAAATAATTGTGAATAGAACAAATGAATAGAATGAGATCCACAAATATATGTTAGGAGTTTCACAAAAATTAATTGAATTCACAAATAAATAAAATGAGATTTGCTAATAAAAAACATATTCACAAATATGTTTTTATGTCACAAGCACAACTCTGCCTGCATTTATTTGTGAATCTCCACCTGTACATTTGTGAATTGCTTTCTGTGCATTTGTGGATCTCTTCCTGCGCATTTGTGGATTCTGAATCAATTCTAGCATCACGACTGCAGACAAATCCACAAATAGGTCGACTCCACCCACCGGCTACTCAAGCCAATCAGATAACGGCACGTTGCGCTGACCAATTGCAGCACACTTTCGCTACAACCAATCACGTTTTGTTTTACAATCGGGGCGGTCTCGTCCTGCATTGGCTTAGAAAGGAAGTAGAGGGTTCTTAAACAATGGTACAGTAAAAAGAGGGTTAAAATTTATATTTCGTTAGACCATTAGACTGTGTGTCAAGCCAAGCCAAACTATTATATTTTATGCGCCATTTAAAAATGCCAGAGAAACAGTTCTCTCTGTTATGGGAACAACAAAGGTATATTGGATACAGATGCGTTATGGAAGCGTCACGTTATTCAAGATTGAACAGAAAGCCTCAATAATTAGCTATTAACTTATCTAACTGGATTTAACCTTGTGATAAACATGCGAGTTTGCAAAATAGATTAAACTGTCGTCACATAACAATGGCATTTCCCAGTTTATCAATCAAACATCGATGGAAATTAGCAGCAAACCAGCTATTAAACATTAACAGGCCCTTAAATAATTTTTGAAACATTAATCAAACGTTTTAACGTTACCATTGTTTGTAGAGAAGATATAGACGTTTTAAATGTGACAGGTTATTGAATTACATAGCCTATAGATTATGCATTTCATTTAAAAGTAAAATGTCCAGCAGTCAAACACTTGATCACGCAAATATTTCAGATGAATCAGACTTAATAGTTTTTTTATTGTAAAAGTTATTTACAGCATCCAAAATAAATACAAAAAAATGTATTTTTCAGCATTGCAACCTCTTTATTTGCATTATCCAAAACTATACATGCTGCAGTGATGCTGAGGCTCGTACTGGTATAAATCAATGATGGTCATTCAGGCTCATATTTGGTATTATACATGGTATTGTGCAAGTGTGGTATTATAGCTACTGTAGAATGTGTGAAACTCCTAACGTATATTTGTGGATCTCATTCTATTCATTTGTGCATATGATTATTTTTTGTGAATATCTTCACATTTATTTGTGGATCATAATCTATTTATTTGGAGATTAGCTACAAATCTACCTCCATAGTATTGCTATCAGTCCATAATACCATGGTACTTTGATATATATATAAACACACATGTGGCACAAAATTAATAAGTACCATGGTACTTAAACCAGGTACTGGTAGCTTTGGCACTGTGTGCAGGTGCCAAGTCCTGTTGGAAAATTAAATCTGCATCTCCATAAAGTTGGTCAGCAGCAGGAAGCATGAAGTGCTCTAAAACTTCCTGGTATACGGCTGCGTTGACCTTGGACCTCAGAAAACACGGTGGACCAACACCAGCAGATGACATGGCACCCCAAACTATCACTGACTGTGGAAACTTTACACTGGACCTCAAGCAATGTGGATTGTGTGCCTCTCCTCTCTTCCTCCAGACTCTGGGACCCTGATTTCCAAAGGAAATGCAAAATTTACTTTCATCAGAGAACATAACTTTGGACCACTCAGCAGCAGTCCAGTCCTTTTTGTCTTTAGCCCAGGCGAGACGCTTCTGACGCTGTCTGTTGTTCAAGAGTGGCTTGACACAAGGAATGCGACAGCTGAAACCCATGTCTTGCATACGTCTGTGCGTAGTGGTTCTTGAAGCACTGACTCTAGCTGCAGTCCACTCTTTGTGAATCTCCCCCACATTTTTGAATGGGTTTTGTTTCACAATCCTCTCTAGGGTGAGGTTATCCCTATTGCTTGTACACTTTTTTCTACCACATCTTTTCCTTCACTTCGCCTCTCTATTAATGTGCAAGGTGTCAATGGTCGTCTTTTGAACAACTGTCAAGTCAGCAGTCTTCCCCATGATTGTGTAGCCTACAGAACTAGACTGAGAGACCATTTAAAGGCCTTTGCAGGTGTTTTGAGTTAATTAGCTGATTAGAGTGTGGCACCAGGTGTCTTCAATATTGAACCTTTTCACAATATTCTAATTTGAGATACTGAGATACTGAATTTGGGATTTTCCTTAGTTGTCAGTTATAATCATCAAAATTAAAAGAAATAAACATTTGAAATATATCAATCTGTGTGTAATGAATGAATATAATATACAAGTTTCACTTTTGAATGGAATTAATCAACTTTATTATATATATATATATATATATATATATATATATATATATATATATATATATTATATTTCTGGTCATATAATTAGATGCATGTTTCATCAAAAAGTTGATTTATTTCACTAATTCCATTCAAAAAGTGAATCTTGTATATTATATTCATTCATTACACACAGACTGATATATTTCAAATGTTTATTTCTTTTAATTTTGATGATTATAACTGACAACTAAGGAAAATCCCAAATTCAGTATCTCAGAAAATTAGAATATTGTGAAAAGGTTCAATATTGAAGACACCTGGTGCCACACTCTAATCAGTAATTAACTCAAAACACCTGCAAAGGCCTTTAAATGGTCTCTCAGTCTAGTTCTGTAGGCTACACAATCATGGGGAAGACTGCTGACTTGACAGTTGTCCAAAAGACGACCATTGACACCTTGCACAAGGAGGGCAAGACACAAAAGGTCATTGCAAAAGAGGCTGGCTGTTCACAGAGCTCTGTGTCCAAGCACATTAATAGAGAGGCGAAGGGAAGGAAAAGATGTGGTAGAAAAAAGTGTACAAGCAATAGGGATAACCGCACCCTGGAGAGGATTGTGAAACAAAACCCATTCAAAAATGTGGGGAGATTCACAAAGAGTGGACTGCAGCTGGAGTCAGTGCTTCAAGAACCACTACGCATGACGTGATGCAAGACATGGGTTTCAGCTGTCGCATTCCTTGTGTCAAGCCACTCTTGAACAACAGACAGCGTCAGAAGCGTCTCGCCTGGGCTAAAGACAAAAAGGACTGGACTGCTGCTGAGTGGTCCAAAGTTATGTTCTCTGATGAAAGTAAATTTTGCATTTCCTTTGAAATCAGGGTCCCAGAGTCTGAGGAAGAGAGGAGAGGCACACAATCCACGCTTGCTTGAGGCCCAGTGTAAAGTTTCCACAGTCAGTGATGGTTTGGGGTGCCATGTCATCTGCTGGTGTTGGTCCACTGTGTTTTCTGAGGTCCAAGGTCAACGCAGCCGTATACCAGAAAGTTTTAGAGCACTTCCTGCTGCTGACCAACTTTATGGAGATGCAGATTTCATTTTCCAACAGGACTTGGCACCTGCACACAGTGCCAAAGCTACCAGTACCTGGTTTAAGGACCATGGTATCCCTGTTCTTAATTGGCCAGCAAACACGCCTGACCTTAACCCCATAGAAAATCTATGGGGTATTGTGAAGAGGAAGATGCGATATGCCAGACCCAACAATGCAGAAGAGCTGAAGGCCACTATCAGAGCAACCTGGGCTCTTATAACACCTGAGCAGTGCCACAGACTGATCGACTCCATGTCACGCCGCATTGCTGCAGTAATTCAGGCAAAAGGAGCCCCAACTAAGTATTGAGTGCTGTACATGCTCATACTTTTCCAAGATTTCTAAAAATCCTTTCTTTGTATTGGTCTTAAGTAATATTCTAATTTTCTGAGATACTGAATTTGGGATTTTCCTTAGTTGTCAGTTATAATCATCAAAATTAAAAGAAATAAACATTTGAAATATATCAGTCTGTGTGTAATGAATGAATATAATATACAAGTTTCACTTTTGAATGGAATTAGTGAAATAAATCAACTTTATTATATATATATATATATATATATATATATATATATATATATATATGTATAGTATTATATTTCTTTCATTTTTAGATGCATGTTTCTATACAAATAATTTTAAGAATTTATGTAAGCAATAAGGTTCGAGGCTGTGCTGTATCGTGAATAAGTCATGGCTGAAGGGCATTGCAACCCCTTCAGCCATGACTTTTTATCACGATACAGCACTACTCTTGAGTACCTTAATGCTTTTATAAAACGGTTACCTCACAATACAAATATTAAAGCCAAAAATATGTATCAATGCAACTTTCATAAAGTAAACTTTGACTAAAAGCCTTCCTTCTGCCGGAAAAAAATAGTCCCTGACCGTGAACAGCAACAGAAGTTACATTATTACGCCATTAGATGGTGTGAAGACTGTCTTTATGAGTGTGTCAGTCAGTAGCGAAGACTTTTACATTGAAAAGACTGAATCGTTGTGAACACGGAACAAGACGCAACTGACAAATGCTTTGACTAGCTCTGTTAGTCATGGGAAAACCCCTTAAATGTTAAAAGGACAAGATGATACATCGAACATTTAAACAGATGTTTTATTATGAACATAGGGTAATAAACAGGTAATAAACTCGCTCACTCGATCTCTTTCTCACAATACTCTTCTACATAATACTATCAATTGAGACAGTTTACGTTGCTAAGAGTGGTTGCTGAAGGTGTTGTCTAGTGATACACAGAACCGTTGGGTGAAGCGGTCATAGCCGTGTTTTATCGTGAATAAAACACAGCTATTGACCAATCAGAATCAAGGACAGGAACTAACCGTTTTATTTATATGTATTTGATATTCTAAGTATTATTAGAATATATATATATATATTTTAATAATACTTAGAATATTAATAATTAATAAATATTCTAATTCATATACGGTTCATATTCAAATTAATATACAGTACATACGCAAAAAAATAGACTATATTATTATTATTATTAATACTACTACTAATAATAATAAAAATATACATTCTCAGTTTTGTATTTTTATACATAAAATTGACCATTTATAATACAATTTATTGTATTCAACCATTTATTTTAATTCAAAGAATATTTAATATAGTATGTAATTTAGATTTATGATTCTATATATAAAATGCATGTAATATATTATATATATATATATATATATATATATATCAAATAATAATAATAAGAATAATTATTATTATTATTATTATTATTATTATATTACCTCTAAATATAATGTAAATAATTTGTTATATATATTAGAAGACTTAATTTTATAGATATATAAAACATTAATTTTGCAAAAAATACAAATTTAATGGACGTTTTTCAATATAGTGTTTTCTTTGTATCAGCATCCTAAAGCATTTCATAGTGCATTTTCATCAGATTTCTGATTCGAAATGCACTTTTGTACACCTAAAAGCCCTACAAATGAGCATCTTTTCAATTAAAAAGTTTTATGAATTGCACAAAACACTCAATCCAAATACTCCATCTTGCACAAAATACTCCATCTGCAAAAAAGGATGTCAATCCCCAGAGAGATATCCAAAGCCTGTCCTTATTTACACAGCCAAGAAAGCGAACCTCATATGCCTCCCGTGGGAAAACGCAGTACCCTTCCTGGACATAATTCCAGTTAATATAATATCTACAACCATTATGAAGGACTCGAGTAGAAGGCTTTTCAAACATCGGCGGGCCGCAGTCACTTAACTGTCCGTGAGTTCAGCAGGTCAGTGACGAGACGGCCCCGCTGGGTGGCACTCAGCTCGCTAATGCACACGTTAAGGGCCGCGAATGGAGTGAGAGTCGTTGCGTAAGACCCATAACGGCGCTCTAGAGTGTTCTTGGGAATACACTGATCCATTATCTCCCACACTTTTATTACGCCTAATTAAAACATAAGGACAATAGGGTCGTTTCGTCTTCTTGGGGCCACCGGCGATGTACGAAATGTTCTATTCTGTGCCTCAAACGTCAGAAGACCCTCTTCACCCACCGCATTCATATTCAACACGTGTTGTAGGATGAAATACGACCCTGTACGTTTGTATTACCAAGTTGGAAGGTTGATTGTGTCCAATTACAAACTGCGACATTTAAAAGCTCTAAAAGGGTCTTAATGATGTTTAGTAATGCAGGTACCACAGTTTATGTCTACATTAGGATGTCTACAAGCACAAGAGTCAGCAAGTTCCTAGCGGACACGGACGCACCTGCAAACGGTGTCCGGATGGGTTGCATAAATAGCCCAACGGCGCACTAGTGCGTCCCACATTGGTTCAGGTGCACTTAGGGCTCTCAACTTAACTTACTTTTGCTGCATTGCGCATTTGAGGAGCCAATTATTAGAGTCTCGTGAAGCGCTCCATGTGTGCTAGTTCCTGCCGACTGTAAATACAAAGGTTGCGAACTCTAGTTAAAGAGGACGAGTGTGGTAGAAAAGCAGAGGTGAGATTGTTTTGAGTGTCCTTCTGATGGCCCTGTAACTTTGAACTCCCTCTGTGCAACATGCAGAGACATTTCATCAGAGAAAACATTCAGAGAGACTCATTTATGTGATTTTGGTAAAGTAATATTATATATACGATATATACACCAATCAGGCATAACATTATGACCACTGGCAGGTGAAGTGTATAACACTGATTATCTCTTCATCACAGCACCTCTTAATGGGTGGGATATATTAGGCAGCACGTGAACATTTTGTCCTTAAATTTGATGTGTTAGAAGCAGGAAAAATGGGCAAGCGTTTGACAAGGGCCAATTTGTGATGGCTAGACGACTGGGTCAGAGCATCTCCAAAACTGCAGCTCTTGTGGGGTTTTCCCGGTCTGCAGTGGTCAGTATCTATCAAAAGTGGCCCAAGGAGCGAACATTGGTGAACCGGCAACAGGGTCATGGGCGGCCAAGGCTCATTGATGCACGAGGGGAGTGACCAATAGTACCAAGATGTGAAAAAATATGAGTTAACATGATTTTTCAGAGTGAAAAAATCACTTACTAACCTTTTCTTTGTGAAGTTATATCCAATTTTACTTCATCGCCATGACAATGTAACACCCTAAACCCTAAAATGACTCTAAAATGATGATTTAAACAGCTTTACAGCTCAAATAATAGAAAGGTTTTAATAGAGGAATTAAAGTAAATGCTTTTATAAATTATAAGCTTCACATTTCTCCATTTAAAACCTTCCAAAATGGGCCCCATTCACATCCATAGTAAGAGCCATCAATGAAGCATACAAATGACAAATCATGTTTTTCAAAGCTATTTCAGCTATTTCTACCTTGACAGGGATATAAAATGGCCCACTTGTAGGGAAATTTGAAATGGGACAAGCTGACAAGATCATTTGTTCCCATTTAATTTAGCTGGGATGCAAATGATGTGTGAGATAAACAGCCTGAAGCAATGTCAATACTATCACGACCAGCTACAAGTAAAAAAACAGAGCTCCACACAGGCCGAGACGATAAACAAGCAGCACCGAATGTGTCTTGTAAACAAGAGGCTGACATGTTGATATCAGACACTAGATGGAGGGTTTATAGCTGGCAACGTTCTTTCAGCACCATGGACAGCATCTGATTTTGCTGACAGATACAAAAATACAGACGTACATACTTGGGGAACGCTCAGAATAAAATTAACTGATAAATAAATAAACACTAGGCTTTCAGAAACAACTCCAGTCTTGAACCGCAACACACACATAACTCTAACACATAACTCGAGTTTAGTTTGCTGCCAGCAGCGGGTTTGGAAATGTTTTTGGTCATTTGTCTTCATTAACGGTTACAGTGAGCAACACAAATATGCAAACATTCATGCCAAACTTTGTGTTCGGTTAATCATCCTAACTAGACACTGGAAAAGAAATACTAAGATTGTTATCCATGTAGCAAAAACACAAACACGCACACACACGCACAGAATATACTTTTTTTTTTTTTTTAATTATTACACAAAAATAATTTTATTTTTATTTTTCCCATCACATATACATATATATATATATATATATATATATTAAAATTGCATTTTTGCACTTTTAAAATGGTCCTACAGCAACATTTTGTGAGATGTATTGACCAGTTAATAAGAAATTAAATCGGAAATAGGAAAAATAAAGTGCTGATTGTGAGTTATACCGTACTATCAACTTTATGCAAATTAACGGTGCAGCAACTACCAATGGGAGTGCAGAGTGAAGCTGATACCGGATATATCAGTCGAGTAGGAGCACTGTCAGTGTAAACGAACTTTAAACGTTGCTATAGTGACTATTCCTTCTGAGACAAACAGACAGACAACAGACAGAGGGAAAGGCAGGCAAACAGACGGGCATATAAATATCTGTCAACAGCAGACAGCAAACTTGATTAAACTGCACATAGATATTAATACAGTCATTATTATTCAAGGAGAACAAGCCCATATGGTAATCTGAGACTCAATATGCAAACTCAAAACTCTTCACTTCCTAGACCTAGAGAATTCTGCTGCCTTTGACAAGAAAAAAAAAAAATGCTGTAAATATTGTATCCTAACATAAAGAAAATCAATACATAATTTTTTATGTATTATATTACACTCTAAAAGAAAAAGTGCTATATAGCACTAAAAGTGGTTCTTGGCTCGTAATCTTCTATGTAGCATCATATCTTTAAAGGTGCTCTTCAGCACCTTTGTCAAATGGTGCTATGTAGAACCCATAAGAGGTGCCATATCGCATTTTATTTCTTCAACAAAAATGGTGCTAAACAGCACCAACAGAGGTTCTTTGGCTCGTAAAGAACCTTTAAAAAGGGCTTAACATGTTCTTTGTATGGCAGTGGTACTATATAGCACCTTAACCACCCCAAAGAACCACTGAAGAACCGCTGAAGATCTATACAGGGGCTTAACAGGTTCTGTATATGGTAGCGGTGCTATATAGCATCTCAGTCATCCCAAAGAACCGGTGAAGAACCACTGAAGAACCACTGAAGCACCAAGATTTGGTGCTATACAGCACTTAAAGTGGTTCCCCTATGGTTACAAGCCAAAGAACCACTTTTAGTACTATATAGAACCATTTTTTTTAGAGTGTAGTTATCCACTGAAAATCTTTAAAGTCTGAATCATGAACGATCAGAATCAGAAAATTAAAAAAAAAAAAAAAAAAAGAAACACTCTTTTGAGTCAGATCTTTTCAGCGATCCATTGATTCAATTCACAACACTGGTCTAAATGATTAGTTCATTCATCCGATTCTTAAGTTTAACTCACTGATTCAATCATCCAGTCAAAGTGGTTATCAGATCCCTGGGGGGGGGAGATTTTCGGTGAAAAATAACTTAAACTTCAGCATGTTCGTCGACATGAAGCTATTGTATGTTTTAAGAAAACTAGACAAATCACATATTGTGTTTTTACATTAATTGCATTCTTTTTTAAAACTTGACAGCTTCAGTTCCCATTCATTAAAATTGCATGTAAAAGAGCGACCCGGCACAATCTTCAAAACTGTTACTTAAATATAATGTTACTTAATTAAAATAAAATATTCAGAATTAAATAAGTAAATCATTTAATTATATATATATATATATATATATATATATATATATATATATATATATATACACACACACACACATACATACATACATACATACACACACACACACACACATATCATTTTTAATTACTATAAGTAATAAATAACTTAAATAATTGTAGTTAAAATATTAGATCTTCACAAAAATCTTCAAAGTCATAAATTTGGGTGAGTTATCCCTTTAAAAAGTAAAGAAAAACTTCATTATTGCAGTAGAAATGAAAAAGCACTTTAACTTGGAGTCATTTTAATGTGATTTTAATGATAATAAGCCAACAGTGTTCACTTAATGGTGAAAGGTTCGCCTAAGAGCGATATTAGAAGTGACAAATTAATTGGGGTCAGGTTAATATTCTTACAGGTTTACGTGTTCAAAATGTAGCAATTATTATAAAGACATTTTACAACACCATTAAGAATGCCACAAAAGATGTCTATCAATAAACTGGCTAAATAAATGTGAACCGACCCATCATTTATAAATATACACTGAACAATAAAACATTAAAACAGAAAGCAATAAAACAGGAAGCATTAGCCTTAATTCAAAAAACAAGCATAATTAAAAAATACTTCAAGCTCCAAATCCAATTATCACTCAGGCATTGTGGGAAAACCGGCCAGGAGTTGTTTGTTCCTGCAATAATTCAGTCAATACTCATCTGATTATAATGAATCATCCTAGAGATAAATGATAAATCGCTAAAATAAGCACATTTTGGCCCTCGACAGCTACCAGGTCTGAGAGATTCAACAAACACAAACACGACACCGTCCTGTCAGTTCACAAGGACATTAGTGCAAACCTCTCGCTCATCGATTCTGCGCTCCTGCCAGCGTAAACAGCCGATCAATGGCGTGTTATGAATGTGCTATTTATCAGATTAAGCCTAAAGGGAGTTTTAGGATGATAATATCTATCACTTTTGTCTCAAACCCCCTTGAGACGGATTATGGCTCTTCACTTAGTATGTACAGCATAACAATACAACAATACAGGGAGCCTGAAAAGAACTTGTGGTTCAAGCAGCAGAAACAAACAAGTGAAGGGTCTCAACTAGTGGTTTAAGCTGGAAATGCAAAGGTCAGATGGTTTGATTATATTATATTATATTATAAAAACATACAAGAAAAAGTATACAAAAAAGTACTTGGCATTAAACATGCTCAAACTATTTAAATAAATAATTTAAACTATTCAAATAAATAATAAATGAGCATGGCAGATTTAAAGTAAAAACGTGGATAAATAAAATAAAATAGCATACAAGTGAATGACATTAAATTGCTATGAATATACTAAATAAATAACATCATGTGAGTACATATGACACATTAAAAAAATAAAAAATAAGGAAAATATATAAAATAAATTAAAATGAAAGTATAAAAGTCCATTATAAAAGTCCATTATAAAAGTCCACCTTAAAATGTAAAAAAAAAAAAAAAAAACTAAAGAAATAAAGAAAAACAAACAAACAGTTGCATGACATTAAATTTCAATACAAACATTATGAGTGAAAAAACATAATAAAATAAAATAAGGTAAAAGAAAATTAACTAAATTAAATAGTATCCAAGTCCATGGCACTAAATTGCTAAAACTAACTAATTAAGATCCTATTACTCATTGTTTATTTCAACCAGCTGTGACAGTATAACAGACCTATTTTGGTGGACCTAGCAGCAGTCATTGCGGAGACAAGATCGCGCCTGCCTGGAGACGGACCTGGAGGGACGTTCAAGGAGTATGTGGACTGGCTACTCCTCCACAACAGTTCCCCCTTCACCATCTGTGAGAGCGAGGAGGAAAACAACGCACCAGCCAAGATACCAGCGCCAGTAATGAAAACTGAGCCGAAGATCATCCCGGAACCCGAGCCCTACGAATCATCTGACCAGATGTGTGAACTGGCAGCTATGTGTGAATACTGGAGTTTCAGGGGATGAAGTGGAGCCCTACCCCTTCTACTGAGGCTGAGGAAGGTGAGCTGATCAATTGGGAGAGTGATTGTATCCTGCCTGTTTCATCACCCTGCACCATGATGTCTGTGTTCCCGCCCTGCCTCCCACTCCCACCAAGTCGGCCAATAGAGCCGTTCTTGAAATGTCTGCCTGTTCCTCTTTGACCAAGTGGGTCGTGCCTGAAAAGTTTGTCTGTCCTGTATTTCTCCTGCTAAAGCTCCACCATGGCTCCTCCCTCCCTCGACTCCCCTGTAGGCCAGCATCCTGGCAATTCTGCTGGGGGCTCCTCCTGCCTTTGTCTCAGCCCTGGATTCTCCCACCTTTTTCTCCACCCTGGCTCCTGGCATGTGTTCCTGCACCACATCCTCCATTATGGGTATCTGTGTTAGTTTATGAGTGGGTTTTGTTCCCGTTTAGTTCGGTTTCATTAGTTTTCAGTTAGTTTCTATGGTTTGTCATAAGGTTAATTTATCGTTTGCACCTGTTATTCATTTTGTTAATTGGTTTGTTCTTGTATTTAATCTCCATGTTTCTTTCTGTTCATTGTCCATTATCATCTTGTTAGGTTGTTCTGTTCATGTTTTCAGTGTCCTCAGTTCTTAATAAATTTAATAAACAATTTAGTAAATAAACTTAAAACTGCTGCATTTAGATCCTTTTACTCATTGTTTATTTCAACCAACTGTGACAAATAACAGTACGTTTATGACATATTAAAATAAAAAAGGAAAATAAATTAAAATAAAATAGTATACAAGAGCATGACATTAAATTATAATAAATAAATAAAGACTTAATTAAAACGAAATAAAATAAAATAAAATAAAAAGGAGAAAATAAAGGAGAGACTAATTCAAGACCTGGCTGCCAGATGTGTAGAATAACGAATTTGTTGCAGTGCCAGTTTATGCTTTGTATAGTAGAGCCCACATAAAGAATTATGATGCTATCGTTTCTTTATATAGTCTATATAAATACAGTACCTGTGAAACTATTGCTAAAACAGGAAACAGCTTGATATATATTTCTAAAACTCTGAGATGAAACCACAGTGATGTTATATTCTGATGTTCAACTGAAGGAGCCCAGCAGGTCAGACATGTCCGGTAAGCTTGTTAGGGGATCAGCAAGGTAATATAAGCATGCCATGGGGGCGTATAGTAAGACTTTGTGTTCAGTTTCTGTCCGTGTACAGCAGCCTCGTTACGCAATGCTACTGCTAGAGATGACAAGCTGTACAGGTAAAAGCAATGGTGTTTGTCACAGCAATACTGTCATGGGCAAAAGTCCGCCACGCAAAAATCTTAAAACATTCACTGGTAAACACATCATCTGAATGTGGTACTAATTCTGACACAGATGAAACAAATTCTCAGGTCATTCACCTGTTTCTTTTAACTTAATGACAGTTCAGAGAAAAGTGACATGCACTAATGTGCAGGAAATACAGTAATACATCAATGTCATAATATTGCACGTCAGTGAGTAGAAGCTGAACGGCACAAGGAAGGTAATTATTAAGCTTAATGGCTTTTCAAGGCATCTGATTCAAACTCAAAACAGTCTGTTACCAAACGTCAACAAGAATCCATCCAAGAAACAAGAAGAAAACAAACTTAAAAAAAAAAAAAAAAATATATATATATATATATATATATATATATATATAGGCCCAATGACAACAACTATTTAATTATTTACTACACTATTTTAACAAATTTAGCACACAGTTAAACTGGATTGTGAATGGTTAGTAAATAATAGAGGTAAAAATTAATAAATAAACAGTATGTATGTGCATATGACACATTAAGATAAAATAAGGTAAAAACAAAACAATAAAATAAAATAAAATAAAATAATATATAGTGCATAACATTAAATTGCAATAGATAGATAAATAAATAAATAAATAACAGTATATACAAACATGACACATTAAAATAAAACATACATCAAAATAAAATACAAAAAAATATAACATTAAAATAAAATAGTATAAAAGTCCATGACATTAAATTACAATAAATAAATAAACATAACTTACATCCTAACAGCAAACATAACTAACAGTATATAAGTTCATATGATACATTAAAAAAAGAAAATAAATAAAATAGTATACAAGTCTATGGCATTAAATTGCTCAAACTAAATAAATAAATATAACTTATGTAAATTACAGCATAAGTGCATATGACATTAACATTAAATTATTACAGTATATTAAATTAAATGAATTAAATTAAAGAAGCCCATGCCAATATGTTGCTCAAACCAACTAACAAACTAAATAAATAGAGTATTTGACATCAATAAAAATTTTTACAGTAAATTTTCGATGTTGCAAAATATTTTAATAAATATTTTATCACTCAAATGACGTGTGAAAAATTGACTACCCTCCTAAACTAACTAGTGATTCTTAAAAGACGTACCTTTTTTGCTTTGAGATATTCCCCTCAAGTATTGTTTTGTCATTTGGCACGAGTGTGCGCTGCAGACATCGTTGGGAATCTATAACGGAGTCTATTAAGTGTTTATAGGATTTATAGCCCCTTGGTTTATAGTCAATAGAGCTGTGTCTTTATTAGTCAGGCTGAATTGTTGTTTTGGCCTCTGCTTTGTGAAAGACTTACGACAGGAAAACCACCAAACCGCATTCAGAGAGCAGAGCGTGGAATATGTCAGGCCATTTTAACCTGTTGGATACAGACTCATTCACACCTACTCGCATAAAAAACATTTGAAGTTATAAAATGCATGTTAGGTTTTTGCTCTCTAATTTCCATTATACGAAACTTGCAGAATATTGAATCTCAAACACGTCTATAAATTTTGTCTAAATAAAGACTGAAATTTGCTCCATGTGATCTGCTACATTGTGCTGATGTGACTCAATAATCAATGTTAATTTTGTTTGTTAATGTTTGTTTGTTAATTTTGTGACTTTCCACAGACAAGTGTTTTGGTCATTTTGGTTTCACAGACAAGACTTAAAGGGTTAGTTCACCCAAAAATGAAAATAATGTCATTTATTACTCACCCGCATGTCGATCTACACCCGTAAGACCTTCGTTCATCTTCGGAACACAAATTAAGATATTTTTGATGAAATCCGATGGCTCACTGAGGCCTCAGACTGAACCTGACTGAACCTCTTAAGATCCAGAAAGGTACTAAAGACATATTTAAAACAGGTCATGTGAGTACAGTGGTTCAACATTAATATTATAAAGCGACGAGAATTTTGTTTCGAATCAGTGGTTTGGAGCGCCAAAGTCACATGATTTCAGTAAATGAGGCTTCGTTTACATGATCCGAACCACTGATTCGAAACAAAAGATTCGTAAAGCTTCATGAAGCAGTGTTTTGAAATTGGCCGTCACTAGATATTATTGAAAAGTTGTTATTTATTTATTTATTTATTTTTTTTTCTTTTTGGCGCACAGAAAGTATTCTCGTCACTTTATAATATTAAGGTAGAACCACTGTACTCACATAAACTGTTTCAAATATGTCTTTAGTACCTTTCTGGATCTTGAGAGGTTCAGTGACATTGCTGGCAATAGAGGCCTCACTGAGCCATCGGATTTCATCAAAAATATCTTAATTTGTGTTCCGAAGATGAACGAAGGTCTTACGGGTGTGGAACGACATGAGGGTGAGTAATAAATGACAGAATTTTAATTTTTGGGTGAACTAAACCTTTAAGCCGAGTCCCAGACTAAAATGCAAGTTTGAGCTTTTTAAACTGAGTGCAAATTACACTGATATATCTTAAAATATGTCAGTGCCATTGTTTTGTCTCAAGATGCACACCCATAATGTTTTGTTTTTTTTCTTTTTTTTTTCTAGGCCACGTTTATAAAACCTACTTTAAATGTCCTAATTAAACTAAGTTCTAATCCTGGCTTAATCTATGCCTTGTCCGTGAATCCAGGCCTAAGTATGGGGGAAAAAAGTGTAAAAATAAAACATTTTCCAAAAATGTTGTTTGCGCAATCCAACATTCTGTCTTCAGTCTAAAAATGTGTGTCTGACAACATAATATAAAACTATATCGTAAAAGTACAAGTACAAAATAAATTATAAATTACAGTGACTCTCTCGAATCTACACATTTGAACTGGCATGTAACGTTAATACTATAAGTATGGCATTCATAGGTTGATTTTTTTTTTTTTAAATCTAAAAATTGAAACACTTTCCAAAAATGTTATTTGCGCAATCTAATTCCAGTCCAATGTATGACAACATAAAATACGATAAAACTATCGTAAAACTACATTGCGCTATATTTTGAGCTGAAAGTCTTAAGATTCATCAATTGACAATTATAAATTACACAACGATTCTCGATTTTACAAATTTGAAGTGGCATGTAACATTAAAGGTGAAGTATGTAATATTGAGTGTTGGCAGTTGAAATGGGTACTGTGGTCCAAATTCAAAATATTTGTGAGGTGTCGAAATACTATTTGGTAAATTGGCAGTGAGTGGGATCACACAGACCAAAACAAAAACAGACATTCCGACATGAAGTGCATGTTTCAAAGTAAAATAACAGGTTGTCATTTTGTTTTTCAGAGAAACCAGTATGTGAATTTAGCATGTTTCCTAAATATCTGCAAACTTATTGTGGTATTTTTATGCTTAAAACTACAGTCAAAAAATTCCACACAGCTCCTTTAACACTAAGTACGGCATTCATAGGTTGACCTTAAATTAAAGTGTAAGAAATGAAACATTTTCCAAAAATGTTGTTTGTGCAATCCAACATTCTGTCTTCAGTTATAATAAAAGATGCATACGACAACATAAACTACGATAAAACTATCGTAAAACTATAAGAAATGCAGTCTGTACAAAGTGTGCGCTATATTTCAAGCTGAAAGTTTAATATTTCATTAGTTATGAATTATAAATTACAGTGATTCTCTGGAATCTACACATTTAAACTGGCATGTAACACTAACACTATAAGTATGGCATTCGTAGGTTGATTTAAAAAAGTAAAAAATAAAAAAATAAATAAAATGAAACACTTTCCAAAAATGTTGTTTGCGAAATCCAACATTCTATCTTCAGTCTAAAAAGGAATTAAACTACGAGAAAAATATCGTAAGTGTACAATAAATACAGTCTGTACAAAGTGTGCGCTATATTTCGAGCTGAAAGTCTTAAATTTCATCAGTTATCAATTATATATTGCACAGCGATTTTGATTTGAACTGACATGTAACATTAACACTAAGTATGGCATTCATAGGTTGATTTAAAAAAAAAGAAACACTTTTCAAAAATGTTGTTTGCACAATCCAACATTCTTCCTTCAGTTCTAAAAAAATTGTGTACGACAACATAAACTACAAAATAAAAATATCTTGTATGATAAAAGTCCGTATAATCCATATAAAGGAGTATGCTATACTTTGAGCGGAAAATTTTAGTTTTATCAATTACCAGTTATAAATTACACAGCAATTCTCAATTCTACACATTTTAACTGGCATGTAACACAAACCAACTGGCATCATTGTTAAGGCAAGGCACTTGTTAAGCGTAAAAAAAAAACCTTTAATAAACTGGGATAAGTCATTACAACATTAAAAGTGATGAGAATCAATGGCACTGGAATTGGTTTGAGAACCAATGGCATTTTGGCATCAATAGGCATATTTACATGCACAATAATATGCTAATTATTAAAAATACTAAAAACTCAACAATACAAGAAAAACATTTTACATCAATTATAAATCTCATCACAATTAATTAGTTTTACTTTTGATGTCAAAACTATAAAGTGAAGAAACTGTCAATCAAGTCAATTTTGTGCAAGACTGCAAACACAATCAAAAAGTAAGCCTTTTTAATCTGAACCCATTTTCAAGGAAGATTTTCAATCGTTTCCTCACACAAAGCTATTATATGACTTGGAATATTGTGCAAAACTCATATGGACCAGTTTTTTAGTGCATCTTATGGAGCTTGACAGCCATGGAGTTGTTACATGAGAGCTGCGTGAACATTGTTCAAAAGTTTTTATTCCACAGACAAAAATAACAACATACGGGTTTGGAATGACATGAAATTGAATATATAATAACAGAAATGGAATTTTTGGCTGAACCAATTCTTTGATGTTAATGATGACATTTGAACACTTACGAAACAAAATGTGTATCTGAGTGCATTAACGGCATCAACGAGTGTGTTTGTGCGCGTTTGTGTCTGTGCAGAAGTAGTGACAGTACTGATCTGAATTTAAAAGACCCCCTGTTGTTCTTCACCGAAGTTAAAAGCATCACATCAGAGCGCTTTCACCTTTGGGAATCATCAGGCCTATAGGTGCTTCATACGAGTTCCAACCACGCCGTCTCTCCTGCAAACATCTGCTTTCATTTCATCACTTCGATATTTATGGCATATTTGACAGCAAAAGGTATCAGACCAGAGAAAGTAAGGGATGCTATCAAGTGTAATCGAATGCGTCAGATCGGTGTGCGAGTGTGGGAGTCAAGTGTAAATGCAGGCATGGAAGTAGGACTGTGTGTCCTTTGATTTTTGCAGCTCTTGTAGTCTTGGGCCTGCTTTGCTTTCTACACATTTTATTCTATACATTCAGATGAAGTCCAGAGGGCACAAACAAGGGCAGAAATGTTTTCAAGGGAGCATGACAACAAGAAATGTGCTCTGATAAACACTGGTCTCCATCCTTGTCATCAACGACAAGCCCAAATTGCCACACTGAAAACAACAAATTCAAGTACGATATGTAAGGTGCAACAGTGACACTTTTGTGACTCCAAAGTCATTTGGCGCCCAACGCGGGGCTAAAAGTAATAATTGATTTATCAGACAAAGGACAATTTCAGAAAATAAGACAGCAGAAAACCTCTTTCTCTCAGCTCTTCTTCTGACAGATGGCTATGAGAGATAAAAAGAGTTATTTTATATTTTGATATCTCCCTCAAAACCAGTCAAAAACATGTTGACATTAGATTTTTTTATGTTGGCATTATGACATTATTTTCTTTATTATTGCATGTCCTACCTTCAATTGTCATTATCAAAATGCAAATCTCATTCTCATTACCTTAAAAAACAACAACAACAAAAATGTATTTGTTGTTGTACTGCCTTCATTTTATGCAAATTGTACTAAAAATATCACATATATGGATCTAGATATAGACTGGATTTCAAGATTTAGACTAATCAGCCATTACTTGCACGGACAGCAGTATGACATGCCATTAAAAAATTCGTTGAATTTCTAAATACGGCATCTTAAAAATATCCAAAAATATGATGGACGTAAATTAGGCGCCAGAAATACTTCCATAAATATCAATTAGGCTATAGCCGTGAAAACTTAGTGAAGTACATAATCCTCTGATGCATGAAGACGCCCATGAGCGGCGAGTTAAAACTCCTCCTTACTGGAGTCGCTCTCCATAAATCTGAAAGATCAAAGACAGTCTCTGTGATAGAGGGAGAAATTTTTACTCTCGCTAATGGGTTAGAAACACAACTGAAACCATCTCCAAGACTACAATAGTCCATTAGCATCGAAGGTTCATACGGCTGTCACGCGCCAAGTAATGATTTCCTTTGCAAATATGAGCATTTGCAGTAATGAATTGGCACTTTCCACAAAAATGGTCCAAACAGGGCCTGAAACTCTTAAAAATTGTTTTTTTCTCTCAACATTTTTTTTTCAATTATTTCATTGCATGTTACTAAAGTTTCAGACATGTATAAACATGTATGAAAAAAATTTAGATGAAAAAAAAAAAAAAAAAATACAATAATAATGTATTTATTACAATGTATTGTAATAAAAAAAATTAAAAAATATCAACAGGATGAGTAACAGGGTTGCAAATTTAGCCTAAATTAAGCTGTCACTTAGTTTGGGAACCAAAAGTTGATTTAATTTATGGGAAACTTAAATTTAAATATATTTTTAAATATTTTCTTTTTCTTACAGTAACTTTGGTAACTGAGTTGAATGGTTGAACTTGACAATGCAGTCAACACATTTTTGTAAAAGCTGTGGGAAAAAGCAATTTTTTAAACATCTGATGTGCTTAAAACTAACTATTATTCATTCTAGGTGAATTTTATGCTACATAATACTAATAAAGTATAAAGGCCTGTTCATGCCAAGGATGATAACTATATAGTTCTAAAAATTGTTCTAAATATAAAAGAATATCAGATTCCATGCCACAGCTATAACGACACAGAGAAAAGATATCGTTGGAATCACTTTCACAACAATTTTTTGCTGATGAACGATAAAAACATTGACAGCCAATCAGAATCCATCCTGCTTTAAACAACTTGAGCATTCAAAGCAGAAGATGACAAAACTGCAGCGCATGCTTAAAATAAACAGAAAGGTATCATCCTCTGGTGTGGATGCTAATATAGTTATCGCTATATTTATCTTTATAGTTATCATTCTTGGTGTGAAAGGGCCTTAACATACGATAAAAAAATAAAAGTAAAAAAAGTGAGACCAACATTTTATCATTATTAATATTTTACTTAGTTTAATGTTTTATGAGTATAAAAGCCAATGAAGCCTAGAACTTGTAACTAAAGCAATTTCTAAGAAAAGGAGACACGAATGGTTCTAGCCAGAGAAGTCACTGCTGGGATTATACTCCGTTAACATCTGAATGATTTTTATGTCAAACTGATGTAAGGAACTGGATGGCAAGGATTACATCATCGACCGGTGAGCCTGGCATTCATTCAAATATCTTATATATAAATTATACTGTGAAATTGCTTGGCTGTTTTGAGGAATGGGAAATGTATGGCATTCTACATCATGCAACTACAGATATATTGCTGCATACCTGTTTTAAATCTCATTCTAAAAGAATCACAATAATAAACTACAGTAGACAGAAACCATGAAGAGGGAATACTCAAGCCGTAATCATCAGGCATAGCCTTCAGCAGGTGCCTGAACGCAGTGTTTTATGGAGGCTGCCGGCTGAAGAAGACCCTTCAAGAGTTGGCAGCTGAATTGACTGACAGTACTGTAGGAAACCCTCAGGCTGCAGAACTCAAAGTTCAGGCACTTGAGATGACCATGAAGAAAACACACACACTAAAGCTGTGAGATATATTGAAAATCTGAGACACAGTGATTTTTTTGTTTTGTTTAAGAGCATTTCTAGATAGAATCAAAAACAGTGTTAGATTTGATTTTTCACTTTTCTGCGAATCAGTTCAAACTGTCATTTTGATTCATTTTTTTATTGATTTTTTAGATTACACTGAAGTACCCAGAAAATACACTACCAGTCAAAAGTTTGGACATGATAAGATTTTTAATGTTTTTAAAAGAAGTTTCATCTGCTCACCAAGGCTGCATTTATTTAATTGAAAATACAGTAAAAACAGTAATATTGTGAAATATTGTTACAATTTAAAATAACTGTTTTCTATTTGAATATATTTTATAAAGTAATTTATTCCTGTGATGGCAAAGCTGAATTTTCAGCATCATTACTCCAGTCTTCAGTGTCACATGATCCTTCAGAAATCATTCTAATATGCTGATTTGCTGCTCAAGAAACATTTATGATTATTATCAATGTTGAAAACAGTTGTGTGCTTTTTTTTCAGGATTCCTTGATGAATAGAAAGTTCAAAAGAACAGCATTTATCTGAAATACAAAGCTTTTGTAACATTATACACTACCGTTCAAAAGTTTGGGGTCAGTAAGAATTTTTATTTTTTTTGAAAAGAAATTAAAGAAATTAATACTTTTATTCAGCAAGGATGCATTAAATCGATCAAAAGTGACAGTAAAGACATTTATAATGTTACAAAAGATTATATTTTAAATAAATGCTGTTCTTTTGAACTTTCTATTCATCAAAGAATCCTGAAAAAAAAATATTGTACAATTGTACACAATAAATGTTTCTTGAGCAGCAGATCAGCATATTAGAATGATTTCTGAAGGATCATGTGACACTGAAGACTGGAGTAATGATGCTGAAAATTCAGCTTTGATCACAGGAATAAATTACTTTATAAAATATATTCAAACAGAAAACAGTTATTTTAAATTGTAATAATATTTCACAATATTACTATTTTTACTGTATTTTTAATTAAATAAATGCAGCCTTGGTGAGCAGACGAAACTTCTTTTAAAAACATTAAAAATCTTACCGATTCCAAACTTTTGACTGGTAGTGTATATATATATATATATATATATATATATATATATATATATATATTTTTTTTTTTTTTTTTTTTTCTTTTTTTTCTGTGTACTTCAGTGTAATCTAAAGAGAGAGAGAGAGAGAGTGTAAATTAATTGATTTATCATATAATTTACCAATAATTATGAAATCATTAAATATCATTATTTAGTGAAAACAGTAAAACAGTCTCGCATAACCAGACCTTCAGACTGACAGCAGAAGGTCTGGACTCTATTGCAGCTTTCATTGGCCAAGGACCGCCCAAGAGCACGTTTGACTGACATGTAACGCAACCAATCACAGTTCGCTTTGTTCGTGTCATGTTTAGGGGGGTGAAAATGTAATGTCGGCATCCCTACAATAACAGACCGGCATGCATCTAATAAATTATTCATTCAAGAATGTTGTGCAAGTTTACTGCAATAACGGAGCTGCGAACTTCACAAATCCAGTGTTTAGTTGATCCTGATAAATGCTCATTGTCATAGTTGTAAACACAACAGAGTTCTTCCATGAGGGGGATTGGCGTCAGCATTTGTTTGAAGCAATGCATTTGTGTAAGAAAATATCCATATTTATATCCATCCATATACAAGTTATAAAGTAAAATATCTAGCTTCCGCCAGACCGCCTTCCGTATTCAACTAATGAAAAAAGCATACGTAAGTTGACTATGGAAGGCGTAGGACATAATGTAAGCGTTTTGAACTGCAAGAGGCGTTACACTTTCTTCGTAAGTTGAATATGGAAGGTTGTCTGGCGGAAGCTAGTTATTTTACTTTGTGTTAAATATGGATATTTATCTTACACAACTGCAACACTTCGCTTCACAAGGCTTCATACTTGTTGGTCCCGTTCACTGCCATTATAAAGTTTGGAATGGTCAGGATATTTATTAATATAACTCTGATTGTATTTGTCTGAAAGAAGATAGTCATATACACCTAGGATGGCTAGAGGGTGAGTAAATCATGGGGTAATTTTCATTTTAAAGTGAACTAATCCTTTAACCCCCTGGAGTCGTATGGATTACTTTTATGATGGATGGATGCACTTTTTTGGGCTTCGAAATCTCACACCCCCTTCACTACCATTATAAAGCTTGGAAGAGCCAGGATATATTTTAATATAACTTCAGTTGTGTTCGTTTGAAAGTAGATAGCCATATACACCTATGATGGCTTGAGGGTGAATAAATCATGGGATAATTTTCCCTTTAAGTAATCTTTACCATATTTTAATTATTTCACATATAGTATATTATTTCAAATATTAGGTAAAAATGCAGTACCAGTCAAAAGTTTGGAAACACCACTATTTCAAAAACATTAAAAATAGTAATGTTTCCAAACTTTTGACTGGTACTGTCACACAAAAACTTTTTCACATTTGAATCTGCCAGATGCTTTATTATCAAAACATTTTTACACTTTATTACTCAAAACACATATTTTGGTACCACGGTCAATGCCATCTAATATTGCGGCTGTTTTTGAGCTATGAACAATCTATTTTGGAAAAAAATTAACGCCATGTCCTAATGATGAATAGTCCTGACCCTTAGGCACATGTGCAAACAATGTGTTCTCAAAAACAAGTACTCCGACTTCACATGAAATTGCGGTCATTTTAAGATCTGTTTAATTAAGCTAAACACCCAAAACCTAATGAACATTACTAAAAATAAAGATAATTTCACTTCAGTAATGGATTATAAAGCCAAGACTAAACTGTGATCCACGCAGCCAAAACAGAAATCAAGCACGAGAGGGGAACATTTCTCATGCCAATATGTCTTTCACAGTTGAGTCATGAGTCTTGAACAAATACAAAAAATTTAATACACTGCTGACATTCAACAAAGGCCTATCCCAGGAAAACAGCATTCGTAACCAACCCAACAGCCCAGATAGCTATCATTCACACGTGTGATTCCAAAATCCTCATTCTTTACATAAATTTACAACTTTTTAACCAGAAATTGTTTCCAGAATCACAATGAAAGCCAAAATTATCACCTGAACCACGACGCCACCTGATTCCATTTAAAATAAATCTAATTCCTGTCTGCCATGTTGCAAAATTGCATCCAAACAATGAAGCAGTTTGGCTGAAGATAAACTCTTACAAAACAAGCACAACGATATGAAGGTCACATAACTCCACATTCATATTCATGTATCAAGTGGAACACAAACTCTGTTCTGGTGTAGTGTTAACAATATGACATATTTCTATCCGACAGATTGATATACTACCCAAAAGGAAATATCTAGCCAACATTAGGCCTACACTGGCAGAGACACATTTACCACACTAAGTATTCAGACTATAGGCCATTAATGTTTTCGGTTTGCAGTAATGGAGCCCTTAGGGAGCTGCACTTGTTGCGCTTGTTGATTTGTTTATGGTAACCATATTTTGTCAACAGTTTATTGAATGTCTGGCTGCTTAATAAACTTTACACACCATCCCTTTGTACCAAACCCCACATGAAATGTTTCTCTCAACATGGACAGTAAATCTATTTTCAAGTCAATCCTCATGTTCTGTTGAGATTTGTATGTATGAAAATGCAGTCCAAAAGCATCATTCAGATATTACTGAAACATTAACCCTTTGTTGGATCACAAATTAGGCAAAATTTTGTCAAAAATGTGACCATTTGTCAACTAGAGAAACTTAGCAGATGGAAAATCAATTTATTATCATTTTTCATGGAGGACGTTTGAAGGATATTATTAAGAATAAAGAATAAATCTGATATTTTAATGTTAAAAAGCAACTATTAAAACAGTCAAGAACATCTTCAAACTATAAATGAGGGTTAATAAACTATCTAGTTAAGGTAATTGTGGGTTTGGTTGCCAGTTTAAGGCATCCGTGATGCCTTTTAATGATGAATCATTGGGTTGCATTTGCTCTTATGCCTATTAAACTGTCATTTCTGTTATGCGCCTCTGATGGATCAGTGCAACACATACGCACTGCATTATTATTTCTAATAAAACACAAAGATGACACCGCATTTAAAAGCCACTAGGGAGTCATAGTTTAGCAGACGATCTCAGCCAGATGCTTTTATTAAAAAAAATGACACTCATACCAGAGTTAAACCATAAACTATTGCAAATGAATATATATATATATATATATATATATGTATATATATATATATATATGTATATATATATATATATATATATATATATATGTGAACAAAGCCTGTTTTATATATTTATTTATTTATTTATTTATTTTTAGCTCTAACTTTATATCCTCTACAAACAACTTTATATCCTCTAGTTTATTCAAATGTGGATGCAATTCTGGTCCTGGATGATCCCAGAACTGCATTTTATAAGTTTCTAAGTTTCTTTTCTTCTTTATCTGACACACCCAGTTCAGGTCTTGGAGCTTCTACTAATGATCTGACGAAATAAATCAGGTGTTTCAAATAAGGCAGACATCCAAAATGTGCATTGTTGGGGTTCTCCAGAAACCTGAACTATAAGAACTTTATCATCATCTCCAAAGAAACATATAGAGCCTGAAAGATGGTTCTTGATAAATGAGTGTGTAAGAACCATAAGAGAAAGGTCTCTAAAAATATTTACTTTTACAACAATTTGTTAAAAACCATTTTCTTCAACTACAACTTCTACAAATAAGAAAGTAACTTAACTGACAGGTTTATTGATTTTTTTCAGTCAGCCAGGGCTCTTTCTCAGTTACACATCATGTAATAAGTAAAGAAAAAGAGATAGATAGATAGATAGATAGACAGACAGACCGATAGATAGATAGATAGATAGATAGATAGATAGATAGATAGATAGATAGATAGATAGATAGATACTTCCTAACATATCCGAAAGTTTTATTTTAGTAGTTAATACCTATTTATGTTAAAATGCTTATTAACATTTTAATACATTTAAATAAATAAAAATATACTGTAATAAAGCGGAGTTTGAAATGTCTTACCTTGCTCAACTCCAGCCACTGTCAGCGTTTTAACCAGCAGAATTAATCCCGACATGCTCAGAAATGCCAAAATAAAGTCGGACATCGTGGCTGGATGTAGTCCCGAGCAGATCCGTTATCCGCCAGCGCCGATGATGATGATGATGCCCAAGTTGAGAGTGAGCGAAGCCGGTCTCACGCCCCGCAGCGCTACGCTCCGCAGCGCAGCTCCTCCCGCAGGTGTGTGTGCGTGCGTGTGTGACTGTACGGACAACACGGACTGCGTGCGCCTCCGTTTGAGGATAACGAGGTAGGATGGGAGAGAGAGAGGGAGAGACGGGCGATAGGACAACGGTAGAGAGAGAGAGAGAGAGAGAGAGAGAGAGAGAGAGAGAGAGAGAGAACCCTATCACAACACTGATTATGTTGGGCACTGTCGATAGATAGATAGACAGACAGACAGACAGACAGACAGATAGATAGATAGATAGATAGATAGATAGATGAAGGATGACTGAAGGAGAGAGAGAGGGGGGAGAGAGAGAGGATACAGAATAAAAAGGATGAAGGAAAATATACAGAAAGGATGAAGCACAGGAAGGAAGGACAATGGATGCAAAGACAACAGATGAAAAAGAAAGAAAAAAGAAAAGAAAGTGAGAAAGAAAACAAACAAAGAGAGAAAAAAGGATGGATGGATGATGACAGAAGAAAAGAAGAAAGCACGATGGACTAAAAGAAGGAAGGCAGGAAAAAAAGAATAGAGATAAACAGAACGAATGACAGATAGAATGAACGATAGACAGACAAATGATAGATAGATAGATAGATAGAACTAAAACAAACTAATCTGGTAAATGTATGAGTGAAGGACACAGTTCTGAAATCATTGTTTTAAATTATTTATAACATAAACCTAGAGATTGTCCACCAAAGTCCAGAGGTAACATCTAGTTCAATGTACATAAACCCCCCAACAAATCCAAGCCATACGGAATCACTATTCCAACTGTTGTAAAAGCAGACCACCTCCGTCAGTCTTTCATTCTCTGGGGTCTCTGGAGCCCACAGGTATGGGTGTATCGATTTCAACTCGAGGCGCTGAAAACAACTCTTGGAAAACAAACTATAAAATAGCCTACACCATAAAGTCCCAAGCCAAGAAAACAATTAACATCACCGTGAGAAGCCGCCTGTTGCTTTATGCACGTGACTAGAGAAACCAAAGCTAATGTATGAAATCTAATTCTATCAATCTGATTCAGGAACATGTTTCTGGCAGCTAGTTAATCTGGCAGAGGTTTTTTGATGCCTTTATCTGGGTTTTACAAGATGTAACAAGAAGTGCAGGCACTAAATCCTTGTGATTGTTGGTTTCTTGCACCATTATGCTTATACAAAAGACATGGAGGCCAAGTCTGCTGCCTTTTAAAGTGGATGAATTCATTACCTCCACTCAAAAGGGACTCGGGCACGCCAGCAGACACGCAATGATGCAATAAACTCGCGGTTTAATGCAGTTTTGCTATGTTTGTCCTCAAATCTTAGCAGGTGTCCTTGGCGCCACAGAACGTGTGAAACATCCAGCTCTAGCACGTCAGCGTGTCTTAGTGCAAAAACATCTGCAATTCATGAGCTTTCAGATGTGGAAACGCACCGAAATTTGGTTTTCCTTTTCATTTGGCATGAGGCTAATTCAAAATGAGATTTTTAGGAAATCTCATTTTGAATTAGCCTCAGGAGTTGGCCTGACAACATTTCCAGGATTGCCCATGATGCTCTGTGGTGACATTCTTGAATAATTTGCCTAGATTTAACAAGACTTTGCACGACATTTTTGGTTTATTAATACAATGCATGAAGCTGCTAAACATATGCAAAACAACAAGAATGAACACTAGCTACTTTAACACTTAGAACTGCATTTGTATTCGCTAAGATGTGGGCGAAGCTGCCAGATATGCATATGAATGAACATGTAAATACTGGCATAAAAGCTTTTTGTCAGTGTTCCTGCAAAAAACTGAGGTAAAACTGGTTGTAAACAACTTTCCTGTTCTGCTGACATCATCAAAAACTTTTTCAGCACCTCCCCTCCGATTTCCGGTTATGTCAATGCTATCTCACAACCTATTTGTACGTATTTTACGAGGTGGCTAAAGGCTGTTTTATACTTCTGCGTCGACGTACTGGACCGCAAGCGCTGTGATTGGTCTGCTAGAACTCCTCCCTCAGGTAAAAAAAAACTGGTGCGGAGCAATCAGAGAAGAGCGAGCATTTTCAACTTCCATAGGAATGAAAAAATGCTCTGTTTCAGGGGACACATGCAGTCATACTGCAACAAAAGTTTTTACCTATTTGCCGCTTCTCTGCCGCTTCTATTTGTAAGCTTCTCTGACAACGTACATGACAAGCTCCTTTTTTTCCGGCTTTTGCCTTGATACTCAACATGACCGCAGACATTGCCTACTAGTGGTCTGCATACATGTCGACGCGGACAACGACGCAGAAGTATAAATGAAAACAGATGCATAGCCTATGCCGCAGAGGCTCCGGCGTAGGTCCGACGCAGAAGTATAAATCAGCCTTAATTCGTACAAATTCATACGACCTCACTCGTACAAATTCATACGATTTTTCCAAACCCCAATGACGGGTAGGTTTAGGGGCAGGGTTAGGGGTAGGTCATTCGTACGAATTCATACGAATTTGGCAACTCGTAAAATATGTATGATTTTGCAAAAAACATACGTATTCATACGAGTGAGGTTGTACGTATTCCCCACTCGTAAAATACATACGAATTGCCGCGAGATTGGGTTGGTTATGTAGAGATGACCCCCCATATATAAAATTAATTATTGTATTGTAAAGAAATTATTAATATTATTATTAGTAGTAGTAGTAGTGAAAATAGCAATAATAGCTAAAAATAAAAAAATAATAATTATTAATATTATTATTATGCAAAAAAATAAGAAAATAGTTAAAATAATAAACGATAATAATAATGTCTAAAAAAACAGCTAAAAAAATACATTTTAAGTACATACATTTAATAGCCTAAGTAACATCAACAACAACAACAGTAATAACAATAAATATTGTTATTAAATAGGTAATGATAATAATAATACTAATTATTATTATTAGTAGTAGTAGTAGTAGTACTATTATTATGGGAAAAATAAAGAAAATAGTTAAAATAATAATAATAATTTATAAAAAGTAGGGGAAAATAAATAAATAACCACAATATTTTTTATTATATTATATTATTATAGGGATAATTATTATTTTTACTTTTATTTTTTTTAGGAAACTGCAGTGCATACAGACGACTTTCTCAGCAAGCATGTCCTTAACTGCCAAGGCAACTGTCAAAGCCATACATTTCCTGGGTACAAAGTCATTTCCGGACACATTCAGTGGTTGACAATAATACTGCCCTCGATTTTTAAAGCATAGATCACCGCATAAGGAAGCCATATGGATGCGTGTAAGCAACAGCATCCTTCACAATCTTTGTGTTTCAATATAAGAGAGAAGAACAGAGTGTCTTTATTACCCAGTTATCATAAATAAAAGCCGTACACAAGCCTGGGAGTGAGTGATAGACAGTGTGAGCGCATAAAACACATCCATCCCTGTGCGAGAGTGTTTTACTGCCATCTACAGAGCGTCCACACAAACACGGAAAGGTTAATATAAAGCTCAAAATAGGAAACACATTCTTTTGTGAGGTGCAACTCATTTTCTCCTGCATATTTTTGTATCGTTTTTCCAATTTTGATGCCCGTGGTTGGTGGAAATCTTTATTCTGGCTGGCGCTGACCCATTAAAAACCTCAGGAGACTTTAGGATATGTCACTCAGCTGTGTTTGAGTGCTCTCTCATGGCATTCTCTCCCGAAAAAACACTTCTTCCTTAGCTCAACCAGACACAGACCCCTGGTTTCCCAACTTCCTAATTGGCCACAGCTCTAGAATGGCCTGTGACTCTAAAAGCCCCAGAATTTCAATCAAGCTGCACAAAAGAGGCCTGTGTTTCTGAGTCCATCTCCATCTATCCATTCAGCCCTATGTTTGTCTGTCTCTCTCTCTCTCTCCTACTGCCTTACTCACATTGATGGACAGGTACTAAGGTCATAAAGTCATTTTCCATCTCTCGCATGAGGCTAAAATCTGGCTGTGACTTGGTAAATAATTAAAACAGGACGAAGGTTTGTTATTGAATGCTAAAAATATCTGGAGCAACTTATCTGTACTGAATTACAGATGACTAAACCATTATTTATGTCATTACCCACTTTTTAAAAAAGTATTAATAATATTTTTTATGAATTGTATTAATAATTTATATAATAAATAGTGCTGTCAAACAATTAATCGCGATTAATCGCATCCAAAATAAAAGTTTGTGTTAACATGTGTGTGTGTATACTATGTATATTTATTATGTATATATTTAAGAAATATATATATATATATTATAACATAATATATTTTTGTTAAATATATACATGCATGTGTGTATTTATATATACATAATAAATATACACAGCACACACACATACAGTATATTATGTTAACACAAACTTTTATTTTGGATGCGATTAATCACGATTAATCATTTGACAGCACTAATAATAAATTCATAAAAATACATTAAAAATAAAATATTCATAGTTTTTTATATTGATATTTTAATGCATTTGTTTTACTAATTTATTATATTAGATACAATACAAACAAATACAAATTCCTATTAAATATTTACATTTATAAGAATGTATTTGTATTTAATAATAATATCAACAGTTAATACTCATGTGTATGTGTGCATATAATTTAATAATATAAAATATTTTTGTATTAATACATTTATTATTTCTACTACTATACATCAAATACACACACATAGGAATTAAATAATGAATTATTATTGTTATTAACTATAATTATTTTTTGTATGTCAATACTACTACTGCTAATCATTTTTATTATTATTATTATTATACATAAAATATGAACAAATACAAATATCAGTTCAATACATTTACAAAACAAATATTAAATAATAATAATAATAATTATAATAATTACAATATTAATTATATATAATATACTATTAATATGTTTTAAAAATATTATGAACTGTATTAATAATATAACAAATTAATAAAATATATTAAATATTTATGGAATATATACACTACATATACATACTACATATGAGTAACTAATATAATCAGTTAATAATTAACAGCATTGTTACTATTCTTACTATTTTATGTATGTAATAATTCTACATTAAGTAGGCTATTAGTAATAGTATTATTGGGTAAATACATGGTTTAGTCATTTATACACCCACATACATATAGTACATTAGTGTATTTGCAAACATCCTTCTGTCCAAACTTGGATGACGTGATGCTAAAAGGAAATATTTACATTATATATATATGTTTTTTTTTTTCATGGAGTTGATCATTATAGTTTGCTGTGAAATACTGCTCCCTACAGGAATTCACAAGCACCGTCACTCATTGACATCCAACGTTAAACCATGTTCAGAATAGCATACTACTTTAGTACTCTGTTTCTGCAGTATGTATTAGGTGTGCATTGAATTGCATTGCATAAAATAAAACATCTGATTTATTGTTTGATCAGACTGCCAAAAAGCTGGATTTTTACACCAATTTGGATTATGTTTGGAAAAGAATACTCTTCTTACTATTTCTGTGTTGATTATACAAGCCTTAGTCTTTTTTATATGATTATATAATCATTTGTTTTTAATAGCATGCATCCTGCACATAGTATTGTTTTGGGTTCTATTTTTGTTGCTGAGGTGAAGTTGTTGACTGTCTTGCACTTGATTGTTGCCTGCAGACACAAATGACCAATCTTGTACAGAACAAGGCAAAAACAGACTCATGAAACCAATTTACACTCCATTCTGCTGACTGAAACAAAGAGTTTGCCGGGAGGGGGTTACAGACATTTCCAGGCATCTGTAACACCACAAAAAAAAAAAAAAAGCAAAGGCCAACAGTTGTGCGGTTTGCATTATAAATGAAGACAGTGAACTGGCGCTGAAACAAAACTGGATTAGTTGCCAAGGAAACATATGCACAGTAATTACAAATATCTTCACCTTGATAAAGCAAAAAGAGATATCAGAGGTTCGTTCTGATCTCTTACGTCAGAATCTCATTCGTCAGTTTTATTTTTTACACATCATGACATGAACTAATTAATTAACTATAAAAAATATAATATTATTAGTAGTAGGCCTAATATAATGTCATAATTACCATATGTACGACACAACACTGCCACCTTGTGTTCACACCTCTTCCACACACTCCAGGACCGCCTTAATGCAAAAGTAAACAAAAAATAAATTTGGTATAATATGCTAGCTTTTTTCCAAACTCTTGTCTTGATTCAATATATATCTATTAAAACATATCGCAGTTAAAATCACAGTCATGTATTAGATTTACATTTAATAACGTTAATTTATTGCTCCTACAGAGACTTGTTTAGACTTGCCTGCTGGCACGTAATTATGTAAAATAATTATTACAAAGTAGGCGTGGCTTGACGGAGATCCCCTTCTGATACGTCGACATACACGAGTACGTTAATTAAAATTTAACTTTTTAAAAGGACAGCGCATTAAACCCAACTTTATTTTCATATAAAGTCTCATTAAAAAAAAAAAGTAAAAGTAAAAGATTAGAAGTACTTATTCAGACTTGCTTCGTTAATTATTCATGGGTAGGCGTCGCTTTCATTATTAAAAGTGCATAAATTACACGTATAAACGGGTAGTCTACGTTAAAGTCGATTACAGTATGTCACGTGAAAACGTGTATTAAAATAAATTCAATAAAATTAATTTCTTTTTAACATAAAAGTTAATAAAAGAAACTTTTAAGTTTAGAAAGGCTACCTCAGTACTTCTTTATAAATACTTACTTATTCACGAGTAGGCGTGTCTCCCTAGAGGCCCCATATTCTTCATACTAAAAGTGCATGTAGTCTACGTTAGAGTGACTAAGTTGTAAGGTTAAACGCAACTTACCCTAGTTTCAGAACCAACGAAAAAGAAAAAGAAAAAAACTTCTCTGGATCAATCCCTTTTCCATGCCCAGGTTGGAGGAGTACATGGCGGCGACGGAGTCCAGTTTAAGCCCCGCGGTGGAGTCGCTGGTGCCGGCATGTATGTTCGCACCTGACCCGGGTTGCGCGGAGGATTCGCCCGACGCTGAGCGCAGCGACGCCGGCGACAACCAGAACGGGGAAGCCGAGGATCATTTAGACCTCACTAGCAAGGTGGCTTTCAGGCCTGACAGCTTATATGAACGCTTCTCCGTGTGCATGAATCAATACCTGAGTATATTTGATCAATGCATGGTGTTTAAACAAAATTAACAACTTTGAATTCAATGCAAACGCTGCTGTATGAGTGACACGTTGGCTGTGCATGTGAACGCCAGCTGGCACTACATCAACAGTTCTGAGACCCCAGACTTATGTGCATATGTGCGATCTAACCTAAACTTGATTAATATTGTGGTAGGGTGAATTTTAATGCAGTTGCATTTTTAATTCATGTAAAACTGCAATAAAAACGCAATATGAAAAGGTTTAGCTACAAATAAGGATTTATAGGTGCCCCCAAAATGTATTTAGACACTTACAGTAAGTCACGCTTATGTACAAATGCATAAATGTCATTAAATTAGATTTAAATTTACAAAATATCAAACCACGTTTATTGTATATACTGTTTAAAATAGGTTTAATGGCAAAAATGGCTCAGAAAAGTGACTTTGTTGTAACATGCTGTCTAAAGCAATGCAATTTGTTTTATTAAACAGATTTTGTTTTAATTTAATAATGACAAACTTATTTTTATAAAAAGTTTTGTTTGAGAAGTGTGCTTGTGCTATCATTATTTAGAAATAAATTCTTCTTTATGGAAGCTTTCTGCCAAAAAAAGTAATTGTGACTTTTTATCTCGCAATTGTACGTTTATTTCTTGCAATTCCACAATTTTTTTCTCAGAATTGTGAATTATAATCTCATAATTGCAAGTTATAAAGTCAGAATCATGGTATACTGTATAAACTCGCAATTCTGAGGAAAAAAGTCAGCTGAAAATTCTGACTTTTTAGGACTCAATTCTCAGAAACAAAAGTCTGAATTGTGAGATAAAAAGTCGCAATTACTTTTTTTATGTTTTTATTTCATGGCAGAAACAAGCTTCCATACTTCTTTATTTTACATAAGTCTCCAAATTCTTTTTGGTGTAAAAATATATAAATATATGAAATGCAAAAATGGCTCAGAAAAGTGACTTTGTTGTAACATGCTGTCTAAAGCAATGCAGTTTGTTTTATTAAACAGATTTTTGTTTTAATAATTTTGTTATTTTAAATAAAGTAATATAGTAAAATGCATTCTTAACTAGTTACTGTAATAATGCAATGATGTTTTTTTATTATGTGTTGTCAGTTTGCATTGGTCAGCCCTACAGGAGAGCAGTATGACTGTTTACAAAAGCAGCTGCGAGAACGAATGGAGGAAGGATGCGGAGAAACTATCTATGTGGTTGGCATGGGGATAGGTGAGGTTATTTTCCCAGATGTAAATGGCTTATTTAGAGTGCTGATAAACTCATGGTGTCTCTGTCTCTCAGACGGTGGTGATTATGGTCTGGATGAACGGGATATGGAAGCATCTGTCGCTACGGTGCAGTCTCTTTGCGAGCAGGTTGACGGTGACCTGATTCTGCTGAGAGAGAGGATGGAGACAGCGGGACATGTCCGTGATTATCTCATTAGGCGCCGCGTTGGAGAGGCAGACTTCCTGGAAGTCAGGTTAGAAGAAGTTTGCAAAGAACTTATGTTAAAAAAAGTATTTTTTTTTTCTTAAAATCATTTTTACACATTCTTGCCTCAGAGTGGCGGTCGTAGGTAATGTAGACGCTGGTAAAAGCACACTTCTGGGCGTCCTAACCCACGGCGAGCTTGACAACGGTCGCGGATTTGCCCGTCAGAAGCTCTTTCGCCACAAACACGAGATGGAGAGCGGCCGGACCAGCAGTGTCGGCAATGACATCCTGGGTTTCGACCAGGAAGGGCAGGTGGTCAACAAACCAGACAGTCACGGGGGCAGCCTGGACTGGACCAAGATCTGCGAGAGGTCGTCAAAGGTCATCACATTCATCGACCTGGCGGGGCATGAGAAGTACTTGAAGACCACCGTTTTCGGCATGACGGGCCACATGCCGGACTTCTGCATGCTAATGGTGAGGGGTTGTTGTGCCTCAGGTGTACGTACTCGGCGGGTTAAAGTTTTATGAACTTTGTCTTTTCCTTTGTCATGAAGGTGGGAAGTAATGCGGGAATCATTGGCATGACTAAAGAGCACCTCGGTCTCGCTCTGGCCCTCAACGTTCCTGTTTTTGTAGTCGTAACTAAGATAGACATGTGTCCCGCTAACATCTTACAAGGTAACGCAAATCTTATATTTTACTCCAGGAGTTTTATCAACAGCATTTGTGGCATAATGTTGATTAGTGTAGACAATAATTTCATCTATTACTGTACCATCCAATGACAATATCATCAAGATACCAAGCCATGGGTGAGTAGAATAAATAAGGAATTAATATTCGACTTAATTGTTTTTTTGTTTTCTTATAAACTAGAATTATATTTTAAATTTTATTTAAAGCTGCAATCTGTAATTTTTGGGTTAAAAATGATCCAAAATCAATTATTGAGCAAGTACATGCAGCCAGTGTTCAAAACTACCTCCTTACCTTAGCCCGATTCACAACGGTTAGCTTGTAATAATATTTTCTAATTCAGGTAATATTGGTAGGTTTCCGCGGGAAATTCAAGCATGCCGCTGTTCGTTTTTGTGCCATTACATCACGTCTGTTTACATAAAGGAGTCCCAGCTAGTAGGCTATATGGCATGTGAGGATGCTGCAGGTGACGGATCATTTTTAGTCTTTTCTCACAGCAAGCTGGAATAATGAAACTTATTTTGATGGCGGATTGTATGGTATGACAAATTAACATTAGAGATTAGACTGTACAGAAATTGAAATCTACAGGTAACGCTAATACTTTAAATAATACACATAGTCATGCAATGCTGATGTTGTTAACATTAACAATTTGAGAATAAAATATAACAATAATAATAATTTGCACTGTTTGATGTGATATGAGCTAAGCGATCGTTAGATTGAATCACCACTGGCAGCGATAATGCTTTTTTCCCTCAGTTGGTCAGAACAAAAGTGGCTGACATGTTACTTACTTGTTCAGATGACATTTTCTGGTGAAAATTCTTATTTTGGAAGACTACAACCTGTGATTCCTAAGTACAGTATCCTCTGGTGCGGTGACTGACAGCCAAACATTCTCCTCAAAACATTAGATTTATCCGTGGTGAGGAGCCGCGTGAAGATGATAATTCCGCAAATAACTGCAATTGCAGTTTTCAAACAGAGATGACGACAAAGAGGCAAAACTTACGGACTGCAGCTTTAATAATTACAATTTAAATTGAAATGTAGATTTGATTACATCTTTAAGCTTCTCTGTAAGTATAAATAATGAGATATTTAGATTTGTAGTGCAGTGTGGAGTTTGCAAATAGCCCCTTTCTGGTATCCTTACACGTCCTGCAAAAGTTATCATGTTTATGTGGTTCTGAAATTGTAAGTTAAATTTAAAATTATTTCTTATTTCAATCAAAATATTTGACGTAAGTTATGGATGTTAAGTTGAAAAATATCAAACCAGCCATTCAACTCTCACAAATCTGACAGTCGTATTTTTGTTCGTTTGTGTGTTGTAGAGACACTGAAGTTATTACAGAGGTTACTCAAATCTCCAGGATGCAGAAAAATTCCAGTTTTGGTGCAAAACAAGGATGATGTCATCGTTACGGCCTCAAACTTCAGTTCAGAGAGGTAATTTTACCAAATTTTCGTGTGTTGGACAATAAAACAGGAAAGTCTTGTTTTCTTTTTTTTTTGTTGTTGTTTTTTGTTGACACTTTAGGCCACTAATCAACCAGCAAGAACGGCCTAAAAAAATCTCGGAACACCTTAGCAACTGCTTAGTAACAACCACCACAACATCTTAGCATTAATACCAACCACATTTTCTTTGAAAACTGTACAAAATTGCACTTTTATTGCTTTTTGAAATTGTAAATGACCATAATTAAATTGATTATGTGAAAAAAATATCTGTTTTGGAAAGCAAGATTTCGGAAAAGTGAGCGATTTGTACAAAAATGGTTATTTTTCACCCAAAGAATCTCTGTAAGCATCAGCTTGAGAGTAATAAATGCATACTAAATCAAACTGTTATATTTGTGCCTAGGATGTGTCCGATTTTCCAGATCTCGAATGTGACAGGTGAAAACATGGACTTGCTGAAAATGTTCCTGAACCTGCTGTCCCCCAGAACCTCATTTAAAGATGACGAGCCCCCGGAGTTTCAGATTGATGACACATATTCAGTTCCGGTATGCTATATACTGTCCTTGTCTTCCTCTCTACCTCTTCCTCAGTCATTTTTCAAATTCTTGTATGTTCCTCAGGGTGTTGGCACTGTAGTATCAGGGACTACTTTACGAGGATTAATACGGCTGAATGACACGTTGCTCCTCGGTCCAGACCCTCTGGGCGTCTTCATCCCCATCACTGTCAAATCCATCCACCGCAAGCGCATGCCTGTTAAAGAAGTGCATGGTGGGCAGACAGCCTCGTTTGCCCTGAAGAAGATCAAGCGCTCGTCTATCAGGAAGGGAATGGTAATGGTGTCGCCCCGCCTCAACCCACAGGCATGCTGGGAGTTTGAGGCCGAGATTCTCGTACTCCACCATCCAACGACGATATCGCCAAGATACCAAGCTATGGGTGAGTTGAAGAGACAAATATTCAAGGTGCAATAGAACATTTTCAGAGAGGCTAGCAATAGCGAGCTAGCTTTCAAATCATAACATCCCACCCTCCCTGCAAATTGCCGTCCAAAGCCACGCCTCCTCTAAAACACATGAATGCACACACACACAGCTGCTCTCGGCAAAGCGTCACAAGAGACGGCGTTAAACTACCTCATGTCTCAAAGCACATAGCATTACAATAATAATGAACATAAGCAACTTAGAGAGCTTGTACCTGACTGCTGCAGATTAATTTCGGTGTTGATGCTGTTGAAAAGGATACTCATAATTCCGAGTCTGACTGAACAGCTCTGGTTAGAACGTCACGGGTTACCATCTCTTAATTACGGTAGTTATGGTGTGAATGTTGTGAAATTTTCACAATCACAACTTCACCCTCATATTTGCAACAGTTTAGCACTTTTTTCATGAGTTTTTCTCTGTCATAGTTCACTGTGGCAGTATCAGACAGACCGCCACCATAATCAGCATGAACAAAGACTGTTTACGGACGGGGGACAAAGCCACTGTACACTTCCGTTTCATCAAGACCCCCGAGTACCTTCACACGGACCAGAGACTCGTCTTCAGGGAGGGCAGGACAAAGGCCGTGGGCACCATCACTAAGGTCAGAGGTCATGAGTTTAAATGAGCTTAAAGAGTTTAAAAACAAAGTTAGAGAAAAAGTTAGAAAAAAACTAAGAATTTCACGTAAACATGTCAAGGTCACATTACTATTGAAGCTTCTTTCTGCCATCTAAAAAATTTAAAAGGTAGTAGCGACTTTTTATCTCACAATTCTGACATTTTTCTCAGAATTGCGATTTTATATCGTTCAGTTCAGACTTTTTAACTCTTAGTTGTAAGTTTATATCTCACAATTCTGAGGGAAAAAAAGTTAGAATTGCAGGATATAAACTAGCAATTCTGAGAAACTCTGAAAAGTCAAAATTGTGAGATAAAAAGTTGCAATTACTTTATTTTTATTCCAAGTTGGAAACAAGTTTCTGTACTTTTCACCTCAAAATCAAAATAAAATACATTTTACATATATAACAACAAATTGTGCTAAAACAACATACATTAATGACAATATAACAAATACTACCATTATATATAAATACTTTAAACTTTAAATACTTTTATATTTTATTTAAATATTGTTGAATTATTTTATATTATATTAATTACTGTAATGCCAGTAGCAATACCATAAAACATTTTAGTGGTCCAAAAAAAAAAAAAAAAAAAAAGGTTTCATTTTCTTTGTGAAAATTTTTTAATATAATTATTACTTTTATTTTTATTTTGGTGTGAAATATGACATGTTCTTGGCAGGTTCTTTGAGATTCATCCATCTGAATCTGTTTTACTGTATTGGCTGACATTATGAAATATGCATAACTGACGTCTCTACAGTAAATAAAAAGATTCGTTACCTTCCAGTATGAGTCAAAAAAACTGGCAACGCATTTCCTTATGAAACTCCTGTCTGTTGTCTGTGCGTGAACGACAGCTGCTTCAAACCAAGCCTCAGGCCAAGATGCTGTCTACCAAGAAAACATTGTCACAGGTGGAAGGGACTTCATCAGCCAGCGAGGAAACTACACAGATGGGAGAAAGCCCTCAAGTAGGACAACTGGTGAGAGAAACTTTATTGCAATTTATTTGAAGTCAGCAATAAGTAAATAATAATAATGTGTGTGTGTGTGTGTATATATATATATATATATCTATATATTATATTATATATACATATACACACTACCAGTCAAAAGTTTGGAATCGGTACGATTTTTAATGTTTTTAAAAGAAGTTTCGTCTGCTCACCAAGGCTGCATTTATTTAATTAAAAATACAGTAAAAACAGTAATATTGTGAAATATTATTACAATTTAAAATAACTGTTTTCTGTTTGAATATATTTTATGAAGTAATTTATTCCTGTGATCAAAGCTGAATTTTCAGCATCATTACTCCAGTCTTCAGTGTCACATGATCCTTCAGAAATCATTCTAATATGCTGATCTGCTGCTCAAGAAACATTTATGATTATTATCAATGTTGAAAACAGTTGTGTACTTATTTTTTCAGGATTCCTTGATGAATAGAAAGTTCAAAAGAACAGCATTTATCTGAAATACAAAGCTTTTGTAACATTATACACTACCGTTCAAAAGCTTGGGGTCAGTAAGAATTTTTTTATTTTTTTTTTTGAAAAGAAATTAAAGAAATTAATACTTTTATTCAGCAAGGATGCATTAAATCGATCAAAAGTGACAGTAAAGACATTTATAATGTTACAAAAGATTATATTTCAAATACATGCTGTTCTTTTGAACTTTCTATTCATCAAAGAATCCTGAAAAAAAAAAAAAAATATTGTACACAAATATTTTGTACAATTGTACACAATAAATGTTTCTTGAGCAGCAGATCAGCATATTAGAATGATTTCTGAAGGATCATGTGACACTGAAGACTGGAGTAATGATGCTGAAAATTCAGCTTTGATCACAGGAATGAATTACTTCATAAAATATATTCAAACAGAAAACAGTTATTTTAAATTGTAATAATATTTCATAATATTACTGTTTTTACTGTATTTTTAACTAAATAAATGCAGCCTTGGTGAGCAGACAAAACTTTTTAAAAACATTAAAAATCTTACCATGTCCAAACTTTTGACTGGTAGAGTGTGTATATACTTACATACATACATACATATATATATATATATATATATATATATATATATATATATATATATATATATATATATATATATGGTAAATATACTGTATATACACTGTTCCAAATTATGCAAGTGACGTATCAGTGGGATTTCAGTACAATAAACATTCAGATTTTAGTTTTCACAAATCTTATGATAGTTTGATAATCCCCATTCAGTTTTTACACAATATTAGTTGTTTTCAAACCTTTTGCATAGCATTTCATCTTCAGAAAGATCTTTCTTCTTCCCCATATTGCATAAGAACTGTGACTTGCTTAAAGGGGTCATGAACTGCGTTGTTTTATTGTTTTATAATATTTCCTGGGGTGCACTTATAATGTTAGTATGCATTTTACATCAAAAATTGTCATTATTTAGAAATAAAGGACATTTTTCCTACTCTGATTTTAGCCCTCTGATTTGAACGCTCTGTTTTAAGGGGCGTGTCTGCTGTGAGACTAATTTCTTCCCAATGTCCATTTTCAAATAAAGTTGTTGGGTGACAGTTGTCGTCAGCTTATGTAGTGTGTAACCTCCTGTTGCAGATCATTTACGTAGTGTGAACACCACAGCGACTTCAAGACTCCACAGCAAGTCACATAGTCTGAACAGCACAGTGATCTGCTGACGTTTAAAGTCCTGTAGTGTAAACTTGGCAAACGAGATTTGTTAAATAAAACTGGAGTTTTGTATGAGGGGCCGTACAGGCCATAATTATTGAAAAGCCTCTTACAAACACTAGTGAAACGAAAAACATTGATTAACCTAATTGAAATTCATTCATACGCATTACTGAAAGAATCATTACATATCAGATCAGGCATTAGAATTGACACAGTTACTTATGTTGTCACATTACTTTCGAGTCCATATCGTAAAAGTCTGTTTGCAAAGCCTGCGCCGAAATGTGGTTGATTTACCAAAGAATCCACAGTGAAATCACGAATTCAAATAAATAATGCTGAGAACTGAGACATTCACATTGTTGAAAATAAATAACCATATTCCTAGCATTAGGATCCTTTGAAAGGTAATGTTATTTTTGTCTTGTATAGCTATTCTTTCCTCCTCATCTCACTAACATGACAGTGGGCGGGGCTAAAATTGCAGTGATGAAGTAGGCGTTGATTTCTTCTGTTGAGTTGGCGTTTCACCTATCTGTCATTTATAGCCACATTCCAGGATCAGTCGTTCACTGGGCCTGGTGTCAGTAAAACCTTTTATTGGACTAACAAGGAAGTTTTTAGTTCTGAAACTTACAGGATATTCTTAAAGTATGATGACCTCTTATATATCAAAAGCTCAAGGAAAAGTTAATTCTCAATTCATGACCCCTTTATTAATGTGGAATTTATACCAGTTATCTAAAAAGATATGCTTAATATTGTGCTGCTTAATATTTAAAAAAAAAAAAATAGTATAAATTTAATAATTTTAATTGTTTTCAACATTGATAATAATAAGAAACAATATTAATGATTGAGCACCAATAATAATTTATAATAACTGAGCACCACATCATCGTATTAGAAAGATTTCTGAAGGATCATGTGACACTGAAGACTGGAGTAATGATGTTGAAAATTCAGCTTTACCATCGAATGAATAAATTAAATTTTAAAATATATTCAAATAGAAAATGGTTATTTTAAATTGTAATTATATATTTTGCAATATTGCTGTTTTTACTGTATTTTTGATCAAATAAATTCAGCCTTGGTTAGCAAAAGAGACTTCTTTCAAAACAATAAAGTCTTATTATTCCAATCTTTTGAATGCCAGTGTAATATATAATATATAAATTATTATTATGCTTTTAATAAATACAGATTATTCCAGTTTACGCAAAACCTGATGATCATATTAATGCTCATATTATGCTACGTACTGAATTATTTTCCACTTCACATCTCTATTCTTTTAATGTTCCCTTCGGACTGCATGTTATATTCATCAGCATTCACAGACACATACGGCCCCTTGAAATTTCTCAACCCTTTTCATCCCCAGTACACAAAAACCTCCCTTTTGCTCTTCTCTGCTTTTGTGACCAGCAAGGGATGAGGAGACACTTTATAAAGATGAAAACAAAAAGAATAAGGTAAAAAAAAAAAAATTGAAGGTAAAAGGGTTTTAAGCCCTTTAAGGTCAAACTTTTTAAGCTTCTTAAAATTTTAATTTGCTGTAGTGTAAATCACAGAGGTATTAAGAGCAATACTTTCATGACTATAAAGGACATTAGAGTCTTAATGTAATGAATTAGGCTTTATTTCCTGAACAGTATTTGAATCCAACAAATCACCTCTGAAAATCAATGAACCTTTAAGTCTAAATAAAAGTTACGTGCTTTTCACGTAACTCTTTCATTAGACTTAATGGTTAATTGATTTTTTCATTAATGGTCACTGCAGACCAAATTCTGAGTTTGCTTCTATTTAAATGGTGTTTAAATAATAAAGATGTCTTTAGTCACCATTATTGAGATCTTAAATTACAGGTTTATGAACATGAAGTCTTTAATTGCCATTAATAAAATAATCTACCAAAACTATAAGAAGCTTTTGCTGATAAACATAAAATATAATTGTTAAATTTAGGAAATAAATAAATGAAAAATTAGGGATGCATGATACCGCTACCGTATCGGTATTAGCCGATATATGTTCATTTTTAATGTTATCGTCATCGGCCCAATAAGAAAAATTGGCCGATATATTAAAGCCAATAAATAATGGATTATTTCCTTCTGCTGAGACACTTCAGATGCACACTGTCCACTATTATGGTTTTGAATTGCTTGAAATATGATTGAAATCTCTTCAAAAAGGAAAATACAGTTAAGTACAGCGCAAGTCCGTCATATAGGCTGCATAATATTATAATGAGAACATTATAATTGTGTGCTTGGGAAATAGCTTTTAATGGTGAGACTATTGTTTTTGTAATAAGGCTCTCAAAAATTATATAAAAATTTTGATTCAGATTTATCGGCCAATATATTTATCAGCTAATATATCAGTTATTTGCTTTCAAATATAAAGAATTATCGTTTTGTAATATATAAACAAATAATATAAAGAATTATTTGTTTCTTTCTTATTGAAATGACATGATTTAAACAAAAAATGATTAAAAAAAAACAAATCTTTCAAGTTATTATTGGTGTGCCAACATGTGACAACTGCCTTTAGTATGGTTTCTGTTACTACAGGGCTATTTTGTTGGGGAGAAGAAAGTCTTTTCGAACAACCTAGTATTTTTTTGTATTGTCTTATAAATAATAATTTGTATTGTTTAAAATAAACTCCAATGACAAACTAAAAAAAAAAAAAACTTTATCCTGTTTTTAAACACAAAATTTGAAAAAACAACAACTATCAACCAGTGAGAAACTCCCTTTAACTCTAGTAACCACCCTGACATTATTTGGTTTTCATCGTCCCTTTCAGTCTAAGTCCACTGGAAGTGGTCGACGGCGTGGCGGCCATCGGCACAAAGGCAAATCAGCACTGAGCAGCGTCACTGGAACGGCAACTACAGCTGCTGGAGTGGGCGGCAACTGAGTTTCCTCCATCTCTCCCACCCATCACCTCTGGTCATCTGACTTTAACATTTTAAGTGAACACCAGAGGGCAGTAAAGCCTTTTTTTTCATTCTTTTTTTGTTTGCTCTCACTAAACCGGACTGATTTATTCCTCCTTAATTAGAAACGCTCATCTCCACTGACACAATCGTGCCAAAACCCTGACTGACAAGCAGCTGTTGTGTTCCTCGTCCACCCGCTCTTTTTTTTCTCACCCTTATCAAACCCTTTTACTTAATATTCTGTCAGCCATTGGAGTCTTAACATCCTGTAGTAAACACCCCGAAATTCCGGATTTTGTAGCTGGAATGTTTCCCCGAGGACCCAATTAAGGAGCCTACGACTGAATCCCTGTTTGTGTTCAGCGATTTTGCTATTTTTCATGTCATTTTCCTCCTTCGATTGAATTTGGCAAATGCTAACGGAGATGAAAGGGAGAAATCTGTTCTGCTTGTCAATCTCTCATGCCCCCTCATCCTCTTCTGATTTTAATGAGCGTTGTAGCTGCCGAGACGCACAAAATCACAGCAGATAAAACCGGTCCCTCTTGGAGCGTCACAAATTAGGTGGCTTTCTGCTCTCCTGTGTTGCTTTTTCATTTCGTGACCCAGCATTACTTTCAAAAGGTCTCACCTTTTCAACAAAGAACGGGTAGCTAACTGAGATGACATGGCATTTAATTTGGATTTCTGTTTTCACTTTCTCATTAAACCATATTTTCTGTCTATTTATATTTATTCTAGACTCTTTTTAAATGAATTTACCTGTGCAAGCCACTTTTGATCATACCAAAGCGAGAGTAGACCTGAATAAATACAAATAACATGAACAAGCGCTGACTAACTCACCCACATATGACAGTTTGGTCATTTACTTACCTTACTCATGTCGTTCCAAACCAGCATTACTTTCTTTTTTGCTGGAAAAGTTGTTGTTTTCCATGCAATTGCAATGAATGTTTTTATTTTATCAGTCGCTTTCCTGTCATTTGACGGATCAAATGTAAACATTTTACTTAGTGACGGTTCTTTTGCATCATAAAAGTGGTCCATAATACTTGTGAGCTATATTTCAAGTCTTAAAGGGTTAGTTCACCAAAAAATGAAAATTCTGTTATTAATTACTCACCCTCATGTCGTTCCACATCTGTAAGTTCTTCGTTCATCTTCGGAACACAAATTAAGATCTTTTTGATGAAGTCTGAGAGGTTTCTGTCTCTCCATAGAGATCCACTACAACTACCACTCCAAGGTAAATTGTTTTTTTTGTTTTTTTTTTTTTGCTCAAACAAAGCACTCGTGTTGCTTCATAAAATTAAGTTTAAGCCACTGGCGTCACATGGAGTACCTTAATGATGTCTTTTTCCTACCTTTCTGGACCTTGGATTGGTAGTTGTGTTGGATCTCTATGGAGAGACAGAAACCTCTCAGACAAAAAAAATAAAAGAGAACCTTAATTTGTGTTCCGAAGATGAACGAAGGTCTTACGGATGTGGAACGACACAAGGGTGAGTAATTAATGGAAGAATTTTCATTTTTGGGTGAACTAACCCTTTAAGTCGTACGATAGCTTTGTACGAGAAACAAACTGAAATTTAAGTCAATATTTACTGATATTCTTATCCCACTGTTAATTGTTGTAAGCAAATTGAGTCAGTGTGTAAATAATGATGGTTCTTTTGCATCACAAAAGTACCATAAAAGTGTGGGGGGGTACTTTTATACGTACCTCTACTTCTGTGCTATATTCAAGTCTTCTCAAGTTGTACGATAGCGAAATTTAAGTTATTTATTTATATTCTTCCCCTACTGTTAATCATTGTAAGAAAATCAACTGAATCATTTAGATGGTTTTGTGACTCAAAGATCTGACTGAAAAGACTGATTTGTATACAAATTAAACAACGACACATATCTCATGAACTTTACATAGAGATGTAGGGTGGACACCAATATATTTTACTTCAATTTTGGTCTGTTTCTTACGCAAAGCTTACTTACTTACTTAGTCATATGGACCACATTTATGGTGCTTTTGAAGCTTGAAAACTGTCGTTCCCAGTTTAATTGTGAAAAGCAACTGTTGCACACACACACATACACACAAAAGAAAAAAAGAAAAAAAAGTCATACAGATTTGGAAAGACTTTAGGGTGAGTAAATGACCAAATTTTCACTTTTGGGTGAGCTATACCTTTAAATATGAACCTTAATTGGAGTTAATATGAAGTGGAGAATATGAAGTCCTTGGTAAGATACAAATCCAGACCAAAAGAGTTCTACACCAAAAACTCTTTTCAGGATACTGTTTCATAATGTCCATTGCAATTTTATGACAAAAGAAAAACAAAATGCCCACACAATTGAACATAAATAGCTTTCATTTACATAGTTTTCATGAGCCCAATGCTGCATTCACAAAAGGCAGTTCAAGGCAGTTCTGGTTATTGTTCTTGGGTTTGATCTGCTGTTCTTATTTTTTGAATCAATAAAGGTGAACCACAAAGTCTGTACTATCAGGAAGATCTTTAGACATTGATTTTAGTTTAATCCAAGGCAGCCAAGTAGATTTGAACCTTACAAGCCAAGTAGATTTTTTACACATGATCTCTACAAGTTCAGTCAGAACAGCGCATGAAGACCACATGCAAGCCCTTAAGTAATGCAAAATAGATTTTCTTCAGGAACCTGGTAGATAATATTATTATTATTTTTTTATTTTATTTGTATTTTTTTTCCTGCCCCAGGGCTGGTACGTAGTAAGATTTTCAGACAAAAATAGTGTGAAGTTTTAGAGCATTCAGTGCATTGGATTTTTTTTAAGTTATTTTCTTTTCAATTCAATCTCTGTTTAGTGCATTGTTTCAGTTCTTGCATTAAAAATGTATGTACATTATGTACAAATGAAACAACATGTAATTTGTGTTGTAAATCCTTTTAAATAAAATAAAGTTATACAAAAACTCCAATAAATGCAGTTATCAGTCACTTTCCTATAATGTTTGACAAAACAAATGTAAAGATTTTACTTTAATTGTCTTTAATGTGTACTGTTATGTCTCTAGTTTGTCTAATGTGAAACAACTCCCCTGTGAAACTATTGAACTGAATTATTTGTAAACATTTAGTTTATTCTCCCTCAGACACTCATTTCTAATTTGTTATTCGCTCTTCTCTCCAACATGTCGAACAAATACGCCATAAAAGAATCAAATTACTTACTGTCCCCAGCCCCACTGCTGCGTAAAAAGATATGAAACGCTCACAGCCAACAAAACTGAGGCATTTAGGTAATTTTGTCAAAACTCATTGAAGTGGTGGCATTAAAAAGCCAGCAGAACATCAAGCCACATGGTCAAACCGAGTCCCGTGGCGCCCCTATTGCCTAATTTCTAGCCCTTTATGTCTCTTCTCCCCCGGAGGGGTCGGATGCCAGTCCTGTTGCTGAGATTCCAATAAACGTGTTATTCAAAAAGCCAATTTCAGTCCGCACCATGTGTCGCCTTGGCATGTTCAATTGTATTGAGGTTTTTGATGCACCAGTAAATGGCGTTAAACTCTTCAAATATTTTTTTTAATTCAGTTTTAATTTTCCCCTCCAGCTTTTACATTTTTAAAAATGGGCATGTCGATGAAGTCCGTAAGATCTCCATTTCCCATTTTTGGACCCTTTAAGGTCATTTTAGAGTGCATCAGTGCCTGTCCATTTTTTCAGCGGCCTTGGTTCCAGAAGTTTTTTTTTTTTCCATAGGGATTTTTTTTTATACAAAACAAAGAAAAAATTTGTTAAAAAGATATAAACCATGAACCAAACCAACCAACTATAAATCGTAACATTACAAACTTTAATTTGAAGCAAAAGGGTATTTGAAAATTGGACAAAAAGACAAAGCTGCAAGACTGTGTACTTAATGAATTTAATGAGGGAAAGAAGAACTACAACCCTATGAAGCATTGCGAATGACATTAAAAAAGACAAAAATAAAACTTGATTTAAGGATGTTGATTGTGTATATAATAACATTTTACGTTTATTGAAAATATGCATATATATACTGAAGACATCAAGACTATGAATGAACACATGGAATTATGTAGTAAACAAAAAAGTGTGAAATAACTCTAAATATGTTTCATATTTTAGATTCCTCAAAGTAGCCACCCTTTGCTTTGTTGACAGCGCTGCAAACCCTTGGCCTTCTCTCAGTGAGCTTCAAGATGTAGTCACCTGAAATGATTTTCACTTCACAGGTGTGCCTTGTCAGGGTTCATTTGTGGAATTTGTTGCCTTCTTAATGGGGTTGGGACCATCAGTTGTGTTGTGCAGAAGTCAGGTTGGTACACAGATGACAGCCCTATTTGACAACTGTTAGAATTCATATTATGGCAAGAACCAATCGTCTAAGTAAAGAGAAACAACAGTCCATCATTACTTTAAGAACTGAAGGTCAGTCAGTCCGGAAAATGGCAAAAACTTTGAATGTGTCCCCAAGTGCAGTTCCAAAAACCATCAAGCGCTACAACGAAACTGGCTCACATGAGGACTGCCCCAGGAAAGGAAGACCAAGAGTCACCTCTGCTGCTGAAGATAAGTTCATCCGAGTCACCAGCCTCAGTAATCGCAAGTTAACAGCACCTCAGATTAGAGCCCAGATTAATGCCACACAGAGTTCTAGTAGCAAAATAAACATCGACTGTTCAGAGGAGACTGCGCGAATCAGGCCTTTATGGTCAAATAGCCGCTAAAAAAACACTACTAAGGAAAAGCAACAAGAGATTTGTTTGGGCCAAGAAACACAAGGAATGGACATTAGACCAGTGGAAATCTGTGCTTTGGTCTGATGAGTCCAAATTTGAGATCCCGCCGTGTCTTTGTGTGATGCAGAAAAGGTGAACGGATGGTCTCTACATGCATGGTTCCCACCGTGAAGCATGGAGGAGGAGGTGTGATGGTGTGGGGGTGCTTTGCTGGTGACACTGTTGGGGATTTCTTCAAAATTGAAGGCACACTGAACCAGCATGGCTACCACAGCATCCTGCAGCGACATGCCATCCCATCCAGTTTGCATTTAGTTGGACCATCATTTATTTTTCAACAGGACAATGACTCCAAACACACCTCCAGGCTGTGTAAGGGCTATTTGACCAAGAAGGAGAGTGATGGAGTGCTGCGCCAGATGACCTGGCCTCCACAGTCACCTGACCTAAACCCAATCGAGATGGTTTGGGATGAGATGGACCGCAGAGTGAAGGCAAAAGGGTCAACAAGTGCTCAGCATCTCTGGGAACTCCTTCAAGACTGTTGGAAAACCATTTCAGGTGACTACCTCATGAAGCTCATCGAGAGAATGCCAAGAGTGTGCAAAGCAGTAATCAAAGCAAAGGGTGGCTATTTTGAAGAATCTAAAATATAAAACATAATTCCATATGTGTTCATTCATAGTTTTGATGTCTTCAGTGAGAATCTACAATGTAAATAGTCATGAAAATAAAGAAAAAACATTAAATGAGAGGGTGTGTCCAAACTTTTGACTGGTAGCGTGTGTGTGTGTGTGTATATATATAATTATATATATATAATTAGTAGTCAACATTTGAAGTGGATCAAAACCTTTCATCAAAGTTGTCCTAAAACCTTCTTTTTAGGACAACTTGGTTCTTAGGACAACTTTGATTAACTTTTTGATCCACTTCAAATGTTGACTACTATATATATATATATATATATATATATATATATATATATATATATATATATATGTATATATATATATATATATATATATGTGTATATGTTTTTAAAAGAAGTTTTGTCTACTCACCAAGGCTGCATTTATTTAATTAAAAATACAGTAAAAACAGTAATATTGTGAAATAGTATTACAATTTAAAATAACTGTTTTCTGTTTGAATATATTTCAAACAGAAAAGAGTTATTTTAAATTGTAATATTTCACAATATTACTGTTTTTACTCTATTTTAATTGAATAAATGCAGCCTTGGTGAGCAGATGAAACTTCTTTTAAAAACATTAAAAATCTTACCGTGTCCAAACTTTTGACTGGTAGTGTGTGTGTGTGTGTGTGTGTGTGTGTGTATATATGTATATATGTGTATATATATATATATATATATATATATATATATGTATATGGATGGGCACAATTCTCTGGAGATTTCTTTGCAAATTCATGGATACTGTAGTTTTTCAACAGGAATTCCATTAAGCATGATTATTTAAAACATAAGGTGAAATGATGCAGACTGATGAATTGATGAAAGCATATACAATTGATTAACAACCTCATCATTAAAAATCAATTCTCCTATGGAGAAAATGAATGGGATTTTTACATATCGAACCCAACTGTTGTGCTCATACTCACCCTTGATGTAAGGTCTATAGGCAGTTATTTATTTTCATTTACAATAAAACTAGCTGTTGCATGTACAAAATATGATAGTATTGTACCATAACTTCATAAATTGACTAAAAAGCATTCTTTATTAATCACTTTTTAGAAGTAGAGTTAAACCTTGCTGTATTTTTTTGTACAAAAGGTATCTCCATCTTGCTCCGACCAAAGTCATTTGAATTCATCTGACGTCGTAATAACCACTTCCAAACTTGTAAATACGAACTTCCCATGGGGAATTTAACAAACCAATATTCTGCATGGGTGTTATTTTCTCTTACCTTGTGTAGTTTTGTTCATGGTTTACAAAGATGAAGGTGAGCTACGCAGCCTGTCCATGTTAGCATCTGGTTAACTCAATGAATTTCGAGTTGTGACACTGGTGGAGAAAACAGTTGTTCCCTTCTTTCTGTATACCAGAATATCGGCCTTCGTTTTTAAGGTCATGTGCAGAAGCTGGAAAGTTTGCCAAATTTGTTGTCCTCAGAAGTATTGATTATATTTCTGCATCTAAGGCCACTTAGCGTTTATGAATTAGAGCTCTGCCCCTCATTTTAAGCATGATTGGTTAATCCTCTGTGCATTATTTTATGTATTGGCAGTGCATAACCACAGGCTAATTAACAGAAACCATGTTTGGACAAAGCAAAGAGGATTGTAGCTTCCTCTTTCAAAACAATGTCATTCTTTGACTTTGTTTAGTCTGCCTTTCCAAGATGAAAGACTTTTTTTTTTCTTTTCTTTTTTCTTTGTTCAGTCAAGCCTAGTATATTACCAATTTGCAAACCATCTCGCTGTCAGGCTTCCCTACGACAACTACAGGCCTGTTTATTTGGTTACAAATACTTCAACCAGATTCTGTTATCTTTACATGGCTACAACTACTAAAAATGCTTTGAAATCAGCAAATGTTTAAAAAAAAAAAAATTGTCTTGCTTGGTTATTCTAATATGTGACCGTGGACCACAAAACCAGTCATAAGTTGCACAGGTATGCAGTGCTCAGCGTAAATGAGTACACCCCCTTTGAAAAGTAACATTTTAAACAATATAACATCTGTTTATCTTATAACATGAAAGTAAGGTTAATAATATAACTTAGAGAACAAAATTTTCAGTTTTACTCAAATTAGGGTGATGCAAAAATGAGTACACCCCACTGAAAGTCTCTGGAGCAAAGCTACATTTTAGACTACAAATGTCTAATTTAAGAAGAATTCAACCACAGGTGAGTCTAATTATTCATTACATAGGTGTCCAGCAGACAGTTGACTATAAAAGGGTGTTAAAACCCCTTCCCATTTCATGCTGTCAGCAATGGCACCACATAGAAGAGAAATGTCACAAGAGAAAGAAAATAATTTCTTTACACCAGAAAGGTGAAGGCTACAAGAAGATCAGCAAAGCTTTACTTATCAGTCAGAATACTGTAGCAAAAGTGGTACAAAAATTTAAAAAAGATTGAACTGCAACCATCTCACAGAGACGTCCAGGTCATCCACGGAAGTTAACACCTCGACAGGAGCGTCTTCTGATGAGAAGGGTTGAAGAAAATCGGCATGTGTAATCTAAGTTATATTATTAACCTTACTTTCATGTTATAAGTTAAACAGATGTTATATTAAACTTAGTCTTGTCAACATTTTGGAAATTGTTTTTGTGTTCATTGAGATATTGTTTAAAATGTTACTTTTCAAAGGTGGTTTACTCATTTACACTGAGCACTGTATTTGTTGCAATAGCCAACAATGCATTGTATTGTATATTTCTTTTATGCCAAAAATCATTAGGATATTAAGTAAAAATCATGCTCTATGAAGATGTTTTGTACATTTCCTACAGTAAATAGATCAAAAATTTATTTTTGTAAGTAAAATGCATTGCTAAGGACTTCATTTGGACAACTTTAAAGGCGATTCTCTCAATATTTTGATTTCTTTGCACCCTCAGATTCCAGATTTTCAAATAGTTGAATCTCAACCAAATATTGTCCTATCCTAACAAACCATACATCGATTTCACAAAATTGTCCCTTATGACTGGTTTTGTGGTCCAGGGTCACATATGATAAATTTCACTTCACAATCTGTCAACTCAAATGCATATTATGCCACTATAATCAAAGTATAAACCAGTAAAACTTAAACAAGAGATCAGTTTTCTACATAGAAATTAAATTATTTAAATAAAAATATATAAAATATAACAACGTTTATTCATTTATTCTATTCATTGAATACATTTTCATTATATCTTAAATATTTTTGCAACCAAAATGGATAGGTAAAATTACATTTATGTAAAATATAAAATCTCTCAAAATTTTATTTGAAATGAAAATCACAAATTCCCCAATGATTTAAGATACCCCTTGACATGACACAAATTACCTTATGTGGGACAATTGCATTTTTCCCCCACTTGAGTCACTTTCTTCTCTTTCAGTTGATAACAGATATCCTAAAATATAATTGGGCATATTAGTTTATCGTGTTTCTCCTTGCATAGAGGACAACTTAAAGAAAAAACTCCAGCTTACTCCACTCTCCCTGGTGTGCCACACATTTAAGTCTCTTGCGTACATCCACAAGGCCTCTCATTATACCAGCAATTCACTGCAGTCACAGTCGTAAGCCATTTATAAATAAATGATCAGCTCTCTGGTGCTCATTGAGTCATTGTCTGTATCTCTGACTCACTCGCTGTCTATCTGCCTCGGTCTATCTTTCCATCTCGTCACAGTTTTCTGGAAGTGGGTTTTCAGGGAGAGCAATTTTTGCTGTTGTTCAGACTGAGAAGCATGTGAAAATAAAACGTAATCCCACCGACAGAAGATGCCTTGATAAGCTGCATTTCTCAGATGAATGTGAATGATTTGAAAGGGCAAAATTTAAAAATACTTCAGCAAGGGATTGGTGCTTCATTCAGTGAGACGTTAATCTCGAAGTAAATAGTGCCACTTTCATTCCCGGATGGCAAAGTAGTTTGAATTTTACTTTTTACATTCAATTTCTGTGTAACTCTTTTAGCTCATCAGAAATCAGTTTTCTCAGCATTAGTCGGTCAGTGGCAGATGTTTGGAAATGACGCAGCTCAAGGCTCTGTGGTGAGAGATAAGCATTTTGCCTTTGATAAAAAGCTAAGCCTTTAGCTCTCAGTTCTCGGCTTTGGTTGCCGACTTGGCTTGGCACGGAGGGGGGCACTCGGGATTGCCATCGTCTGGAGGGTGACATGGCCCTTTGTTGATTGCCACTGTTTCAGTGGGCTAGTGCTGGTGGACGTTGATGGATCTGCCATGTCTAGGCTCGTCCACACTCGGAATGTCTTGGTGCATCTTGGGTCTCTAACATCCCCTGACAAGGAGTGGAAGCATTTAAATGGGCATGGCTGTAAATGGTTGTCCAATATAGTCCAAAATTATTTCTCATACAAAACTAAAATTCATCTTCTTTGTGCATTAGTGGTGGGGATTTTTAGTGGTTCTTTCTGCAGTTACATTGTTATGACAGTAGCGACATGGGTGACTGTCTTTATGAATTACGTACTCAACCAACTCGTTCAACAATGCTGATTCATTCTCAAATGCAACAGTTGACTGTCTTTATTAATGAGTCAATGAATCTTTACACAATTCAATTGATTCGTTCAACACAGTGCTGTTGTTAACTAAATCAAACTACTAAAAACTGTTTTCGGTAATTGAAATGAAGTTTAAATATATATATATATATATATGAAGTTTAAATATACATAGACACACACACGTGTATATATATACCTTGCCTTGGTAACTGATATAAGTTTAAGTTGAAGAAGTAAAATGACTAAAACTGAAATAAACATTAATTAAATCTATAGAAATATTTATGAAAAATAATAAAAATGACAAAAGCACATAAAATATCACACTCTCAATCATGCTGTTGGTCTGAATCAAGTGTGCCACACGAGTCCTGAAAAGTGAAGCCACAGCGTCTCGATTGCCCCCAGGTGGTTGGTCCCAGTATAGGTCATAAACCCCGCCCTCTCCATTTAATGTAATTGGACGCAAGACAAACTAAACAATCAAATTACATTTCAAATATTTTTTTCCAAAGACGGTTTCTGTCATTTTAGGCAGTTTTTATCACGCTGCTGTAAGTTCAAGTGTTTTTTTTTTTTTAAATAAGTGGTTTTAGTAGAAGTAGTCACTGATTCACCAACAGGGATTTTTCAGGAGATTTGAACTTTAACTTTATTTTTTCAACATTTCCATAACTGTTTATTTCACACCAACATAATGAGTTGTTCTGAGTGTGGGCGGGACCTTGATATTGTGGCTCCACTTCACGCTCACTAATGCACAGACGCAGGTCCTGTAATCAGGGCAAGATGTCAGCACCATATTTGGACACTGGCAGCTTCACTTTTCTACAGTGGAAGAGAGTGAATCACTCTCACGGACCTTCTCCTGGTCTGTTCCCGACCTGCCACGCTCTATCCGAGCAGCTGAGTCTTTAGCCATTTTCAAAAAACTGCTAAAGACATCTTTTTCGTCAACACTTGACCCAGTAATTTTAGCACTTACTCTTTATTTATATTTTACTTTTCTTTTTTCAATTTCTATTCTCTTTCTCCATCTATTTGTAAAAAAAAAAAAAAAACCTTGCTATGAGCACTTTGCTGATGAAACTGACTTGACACGGCACTTACATACTGTTGTACTCATGTTGATTTGATTGTTTCTACTTTTCTCATTTGTAAGTCGCTTTGGAGAAAAGCGTCTGCTAAATGACTAAATGTAAATGTAGAATGAGTGAAGGTTTGTCGTCCATCTTTTTTTACAGTCTATGGTCTGAATTCAGAACAAATGTGCCACACGAGTTCTGAAAAGTGAAGGCAAAGCATCTTGATCGCCCCCAGGTGGCTGGATGCAGTATAGGTCACAAACCCCACCCTCTCCATCTAATGTAATGGGACTTGGGACAAACTAAACAATCAAATTACACCTCAAATATTTTTTTCCAAAGATGGTTTCTGTCATTTTAGTTTTTATCACGCTGACGTTAGTTCAACTGTTCGTTCTTTAAATAAGACGTCATGACGTCATAAATTGAAGTCATGATTGACAGCTGTGATTGACAGCTTCTCTGAGCAAAGTAGTCACTGAAGCATCAACAGACTTTTTTCTGGATCTTCAGGAGGAGATTGGAGCTTTAACTTTAATTTCTACATTTCCAGAACTGTTTATTTCAAACCGACATAATGTGTTGTTCTGCAGTAAACTGTATTAAAGGGTTAGTTCACCCAAAAATGAAAATAATGTAATTTATTACTCACCCTCATGCCGTTCCACACCCGTAAGACCTTCGTTCATCTTCGGAACACAAATTAAGATATTTTTGTTGAAATCCGATGGCTCAGTGATGGCTTGACATTTCCTCTCTCAAGATCCATTAATGTACTAAAAACATATTTAAATCAGTTCATGTGAGTACAGTGGTTCAATATTAATATTATAAAGCGACAAGAATATTTTTGGTGCGCCAAAAAAACTAAATAACGACTTATATAGTGATGGCCGATTTCAAAACACTGCTTCAGTAAGCTTCGGAGCGTTATGAATCTTTTGTGTCGAATCATGATTCGGATCGCGTGTCAAACCGCCAAACTGCTGAAATCACGTGACTTTGACGCTCTGAACCGCTGATTCGACACAAAAGATTCATAACGCTCCGAAGCTTACTGAAGCAGTGTTTTGAAATTGGCCATCACTATATAAGTCGTTATTTTGTTTTTTTGGCGCACCAAAAATATTCTCGCCGCTTTATAATATTAATATTGAACCACTGTACTCACATTAACTGATTTAAATATGTTTTTAGTACATTAATGGATCTTAAGAGAGGAAATGTCATTGCTGGCTATGCAGGCCTCACTGAGCCATCAACAAAAATTTCAACAAAAATATCTTAATTTGCGTTCCGAAGATTAACGAAGGTCTTATGGATGTGGAACGGCATGAGGGTGAGTAATAAATGACATAATTTTCATTTTTGGGTGGACTAACCCTTTAACTGATTTTACAGGAGTGTGGACGGGACCTTGATATCGCGGTTCAACTTCAAGCTCGCTACTGCGCAGACTCAGGCTCCAAGTTCATATTGGCACACTGGCAGATTCACTTAGGCCTACTACAATGGAAGATAGTAAAGGTGCGTCATCTATCTTTTTTTACAGTCTATGATTCAGAACAACATGTGTTTGTGAGTCATATTAATTATTACCTGTGTCTGGAATACTTGATGCTGATTGGTCAGTCGCCACATTTGGCAGTCAAATGTTACCTAATATTCGCAGCTGTCTAGTAGAAAACATTGTGCGCTATTGTGATCTATAACATTGCTTAATGGGGACAGAAGTGATGTTTCTATAAATGACAGATTACTGTAATCATCCATCAAAACACGACAAGTGCAATAAGAAGAGCCGTGGCAGTAATTTATGAACCATGTAAAAGTCTCCTTTTATTTGTTGCTTATTCACCTGCTTTCTCTTTCTCTCTCCATCATAAACATCCATGCCCCTTTTATTCAGATTTCTCTCATGTTTTCAAAGTGTGAACACAGCACAAGAGTTCAACACTAACACTGAAACAGAAGGTGAAGGATGCGTTTTTCCTCTTTGTGTTGGATGTTATGCTTTGCCAGACCATTATCAACACATCCAAAGTCTGTATTATCACTACAGTTTTACATATTACATGAAGCCTTTGTAACATGATGTTCTGTTCAATTATATAGTTTATTTTATTGTAAACAAACTTAAGATGTCAAGCTTAAGTTAAAAATCAGACAGTCACGAAGGAAAAACTAGCAAAACTAATCCTGTATTAAATTGAATTAAACTGTAAAAGTGTAATCTCCAAATGTAACAAAAATAAATGTTTTAGTATTTTTTTTATTTAGTTTTTTTTTTTAGATTAGTATATGCAATATATAGAATGAAAACTAAAAGCGTACAGAATTACAATTTTATAACCAGCCTACATTAAACATGAAAATGCCACTTGCACTGAGAAATTGAATGCAGCTGTTACAATATAATTTAATTAGACTTAAAAGACAAACTAAAGATAAAATGGAAATAAAAACTACATTTAAAAGTCAAAACTATAATAACCTTGGCAATCCAGCCTACGCTGCACATACTCACAGTGATATTCATGTCGATGACACAAATGTACCACAAACCCAAAATAGAGACCTGCGGAGGCAAGCAATCAAACCAAGTGTGGACAGAAAGCAGTGAACTCTGGATGAACTAGCTTTGGTGGCTTTGATGAAAGTAAAAAATAAATAAATAAATAATTAGCAGCAGCAAACTTGAGTGAACCCAATCAAACTTATCAAGTATTAACTTTGTTATGTCTGATTCCTTTTAAGTTCCATTATTTACACTGGTGGCCTTAACTTGATATGGTGGCATGTTGAAATGCTTTCAAAACTCTTAGTGTCACTTTGATGCAAAAATAAATCTTTGATCTCATTAATTCAATTTTGTTTGCGGTATCTTCTGCCTCTTTGCCAGGAAATATTCACCTCAAATCGTCTCACATCAGTGGCAAATTACATTCCCGAGGTGACTGGTCAAGAGGGAAAACAGGTTTATGGTGAAAATTGGAAGCTTGATGAAACCCTTTTCCCAGCCCACCATGGGTTACTGATTTTAGCTGGGGTTTATAAATCAAAAGGTGTAGCAATGGGGAGCCTATTGAATGCTAACACTGTCAGAGCCATATTTCCCGCCTCAACATCCCTGGAGACATTCCCTTTGATGACAGAGAAAGTAGGCCTACTTGACGTGAACGTGATAAATTCGCTGCAGTCGGGGATGTGTGGGGAAAAAGATGTTAAAATATGGCCTCTCATTTACAGTGTGGCTCCCCGTGTGACTGTGGATTAATGCTTCTCTGTGAATGCCGTTTATTCAGGCTGTATATGTCAAATACAACAGAAAATTTTACACTAGCAAAAGCAGATATTCCCAGATGTGGAAAGCGACATCTTGTGTCATGTTACGGACACTGTTTGTCCCCACACAATTTGAGAAAAGCTACACTTAACTCTTGGTTAACCCCTTAATGTACTTCATGTTAAGGCCACTTTTAACCCTGAGTTGCGTAGTTGCAAAAACTTTAGCATGTTTCAGAAGACGTAAGAAAACGGTAACAATTTAGATGGCATTTCTTGTCCAATTAATGTTTTGTTCTTATAAATTAAAAAAAAAAAAAGTGCATTATCTTATTTTGAATGTTTGAAGAGCATTAGGCTTTGAACAATAGTTAGATCTGAATCAATTGCTATTTATGCCGAGTCATCTATTTGTTTACGTATGGTCTCTAGTTGTTGCAAGGCTAAAAAATTGTAAATGCCAGCAAGATAAAGAATTTCTTCCCCACCGCCATGAGATACTAACATTACCAAGCCATTTGCTCAGCAGAAAACCACAATTAACAGCCATTTTGTGAATTTGTATGGACATTTTAATACAGTATGTGTTGAACACATACTTAAGTCATTCAGTCAGAAAGACAAAAAAAAAAAAATGCTTATTTGGTTTACTCAAGAAGATTTTATCTCTAGTAACTATTTAAATATGTTTCTGATGATTGAAATTCATTATCATTTTTCATACAACTTTCATTGTATGAGCCTATGTCTGCTAGTTATTATTTTTCACACGCAGCCTGCAGATAACCAAGAAGATTCTCTCTCACTTTCGGTGGCCATTACATTCTCTCAGAATCAAATATAAGCCTCAGATCTGATCTGAGGCACAAGTCACTAGGGAACTAATCTGAGCTGTGTGATTACCAGACAGAGACAGCAAGAGAGAAGCCATGTAGCCATACTGAGAACATGAAGAAAATTACCCAGAATACTCCAGATAGAGGAGAGAGACAAACACGGAGAGAGATTGTCAGACAAAAACATGGTTGGAGGACAGACGCTGAAAGAGAAAAACAAGACAGGAGTTAAAAGGTTAAGTTATAATTGGTACCAGCAGTTCTTAAAGGGACGGTTCAACTAAAAATAAAACGCTGCCATTGCATAGTCACTCTTGTGTCGTTAAAAACCTGTATTACTTTCTAGCTGGTTTTGTTAACTTTGTTCTGTGAAATGGAATGAAGGCTGCTATCTATGCACAACCCATAAGCTTGTCCAGGCTGGTTTAGGTAGTTGATAAGCTGAGCTACCAGCTGGTAGTTCAACCTGATAAACCATCTCGGTCACATGGGTTACAGCTGGTTGAATACCTTGCAGGGAACTGGTTGAGCTTCCAAAGTTGCTTGACCAATTTGACCAACTGGTTATCCATTGGGAAAAGATTTGGAGGAGATTGAAAATTAAACTCCACGGTTAAATTCCTGTTTTCATTGTTCATTTTAATTAGTTATGGAGTTCAAAATAAGTGTATGGGTTAAACAAAAATAAATTGTATACTATATATATATTGTATACCTCTGATTTCAGGCCCACTCTAAATCTTAATAATGCTTCAAAAACTCACATTCCTGCTGATGCACACAAAAAGTTTAGCGTCTTTCCCACCAGCATATAAAGGTTCTGATGAGTGAAATGATAATGCCAATGAAAAGAAACACCTCAGCAAAAGATGGCTAATACTAAAGCCCAAGGACAAAAGAAGAGAGATACAGAGCGAGAGCTTACTTGGGATAAAAACTTTATAGAACCAGGCACAAGAGAATAGCAATAGAGATCTGATGTATTAATATTTCTATTTTGGGAGGACATTTTAGAGCTGGGAAGTACTTTAAAGAATAGATAAAGGAATTATTCTGATTACATATATTTGTCCACCTCTATCTTTTTCTGACATCCTTTTGGGTCATACGTTACATCTTAATTATTACAGGTAATGTGTGAATAAGACAGCTCTCCTGAAATAGAGAACTCTTTCAGGAAAGCTGTCTTATTCACTTTTTGGAGTCAGATGTTATAGTTACAGCATCTACCAGCAGGGGTTAACTGGGCCATGCTGACTAGCCCAAACCTTTGCCCTTTGGTACAAGTGTGGGAAGGGACATACTGTATGGAATCACAAAAATCCAACTTCCTGTTATAATAGGAAATTAAATGTGAACCCAGGAAAGAAAACTGCTTGTCAAAACTCTTCATGGGGCCTTTATAGGGTGGTCTTGGCACCTGTGGCTTTTAATCCAACTGTGCAATAACAAACATCAAAATCCCATGCCAACTATTAAAGCAGAGCCACCCACAAAGGCCTCCGCCAATTCGCCAATTTTCTCTCACATACCGAGAGCACCAAGTACTAAACCTTTGTACGTTATTCTGTATCACTGTGACGAGATCTGTAACATGCAAAGAAATTCAGAAGATCACAGCAACACGAACCTTGTGAAATGGAGACATGGGGGAGTTGCGGAAGATGAAAACGACAGGGTTCCTCAGTGTTATTCGTCTCGCACCCCTCAGGGAATGCTTTTGTCAAGAACGGAGGCTTGACAGCAGGAGAAACGATAAACGATTTGACGCTTCTCACCGGAGACCTTTGATCCACAATTTCTTTGTAACTAAAGAGGTCTAAGCATGTGAAATAACTCACGGAGGTCATTTTCTTGTCAAAGGGGACTTAAAAATGGAATGGACAAGCCTTTGAAAATTTGCACCATGCAGTTTGGAGAAGTATTAAGTTAATTTGTGACCAAATAATATATGGATAATTTTTGGATGACTCAGGCCTCTCCAATACACTTTATGGTTTTCTGCACTCGAGCTGCTGCTTTATTCTCACGTCCATCTCACTTCTGTCAGCCTGCTGTCCTCTCTGTCTGAATATCTATACTGTGCACTCTTAATAACCAAAGCATCTTTTGTTTTCATACTTCACAATTAATCTGCCCCACTTGGTTGTATAATCTCTGCAGAATCTATTTGCTCTTTTTCTATCAGGCCTAGTCAATGGGTTTTGGCCTTGCGGTCCAGCTGCAGACAGACTGACCCTGTTGTTGCAAGTGCATTATGGGAATGTTCCCTGTTGTGTCCTCTTATGCTCTGACCATTCATGGTAAAATTCAGTGTATTAAAAACTCACATCTTGTATACTCCCTCCGTTTCTTTGCTCTTCCTTCTTTATCAGGTGGTCTGCTTTGGTAGTATTTTTCTGTTTCCCTGCTGAAAAACAAAACAAAACAAAAACAGTGGTCATACTGGTTTTTATTGCATGCTAGCTGGTTTGTTGCTAGTCTAAGGTGGTCTACCAAGTCAAACTTAAGCCCCACCAGCTGGTAGTCCTTCTGTTTAACACCCAAATGAGAGATTTCTAGAGAATTGTTTATATCAGACGTATCAGCTTGGACCAGCAACAGGCAAAACCATCTATTATCTGAAGATGGTGTTAGCCAGAATTTCCAACAGGGTTCTGTGAAAGATATGGAAAATAATAGGTTGTTTATGGCAAAAACTTCTGTCTTAGTCTCTTTCTTATTTACTTTCTTGTTGCACTTGCAACATGAGTCACATCCTCCCTGCTCTACGAGAGACTCAGCCCCATGTACATTACAGAAATGCAGCAGTGTTTTCCGATAAAGGATGACCCCTGCGGGTTGAGTGGGAGGGTAGTGTTTGTATGTGTGTGAGAGTTTTGGGGGTGGATTAAGAACCCGCTACTCGCAGGTCAATTACCCTATTAGCTCCCTGTCTGCATGCCCAGTTACCATAACAACACACTTGTACATCAGTACCTCAGATTCCAGGCAAGCTGTTTTTGAGAGTTCTAGAACACTTGCTGGATCTTGTATCACTTTCACATGTAGATGGAATTACTGACAAATTCTACTAGATCTGTTCTTTTCCATCCTCTGAATGCTCACAGCACTAAAACAGTTCTGTTTGGAAATCTTGTTGATGACAGCAAAATCCTTTGAAAGTACAATTCTGTATGGAACACTAGCTAGACAACTGTCTAACAAACTACTTCAGAGCATCTTAGCCTTATACAGTCATTCCAACATTTTGTGGAAACTCTTAGGGTGTTTAGACCCTGGTCCTGGGGTTCATTATGTTCAACCATAAGTGCCCTACAAAGTGGACTTCACAGGGTAGTCTGCCATCTTAAGTGAGATTCACATCTGAAGGGAGTGTATGTGTTGAAAACATATTTGATACAGTATCTTTGTATATTATTGACCCCTAAAAGTTTCAAAGTATTACCTTAAAGGGGTCCTTGATTATGATTTCACTTTTTTTAACTTTAGTTGCTGTTTGAGCATAAACAACATCTGCAAAATTACGATGCTTAAAGTTCAATGCAAAGGGAGATATTTTCTTTTACAGAAATTGCTTTTTAAGGACTACAACAAATGGCTGGTAGGGACTACACAACAAGCTTCTTCCCGTGTTGGTGACATCACTAACCCCAAAATTTACATAAACCCTGCCCCGGAGAATACGCAACAAAGGGGGCGAGGTCATGTTGGGCTGCTTTAGAGAAGAGGAAGAGTTGTTGTAGTAGAGTGCTTTTGCAATGCCGTTATGGGGGTCAATTCAATGCTGGATTTGCACAAAAGATCAACATGATGGCACATGCTAGTTGAGATGAATTGAACTCCACAGCAACTACATAAATTTATCCACTAACCATTCAGAAACGTCCAGATGCACTTTAAAAGTTGTAACTTCTTCCTGAGTCTCTCCATCAGTGTCCAACTCTGGTTTGAACAATGCAAGGCTGAACATCGTTACTGACAATCGTCATTTTGGCTGCGTGAGATTCTCCAGCTTTGTTGTTGTTGAGCAACCGAAGCGTGAGTTGTTAAAGCTCCACCCTCTTCCGGAAAGGAGGCCGGGAGCAGCAGTCCATTTGCATTTAAAAGGACACACACAAAAATGTGTGTGTTTTTGCTCATATCCAAATAGGGGCAAATTTGACAAGGTATAATCTGTGGGGTATTTTGAGCTGAAAATGTACAGACACATTCTGGGGACACCAGAGACTTATATTACATCTTGTGAAAAGGGGCACTTTATTAATACTCTCAAGTACTAATAAGTAACTTTTAGAGGTAGATATAAGACAAATAAGACAAAAATGTCTTTTATGGGGTACTGTGAAAAGCTGTTGTACTGCTTAAGGAGCACTTGTTGCACTTTTTTTCTTTTTTTTTTTCTCACAGTGTACAGACTTGTACAGAAAAGGTTTGTGCAAGTTTATCACTCTCCAGCAGGGGACAGGATAAGAAAAAAAACAACCCAGTTGACTGAAGGCCCCAATATACTTCAAACGAAATCAAAGAACGAACGGATGTGATGTCATTTCAAACAAAATCAGGCCAAAACAAAGTTTGTTTTGGGAGTTCGAAGCAGCTCCAGCTACAAAACACCTTCGTACTACCATTGGTCCGTGAAGATGATGTAATAGGAGGTGTGCGGTGAGGCTCCTCCTTCTTTCACTCCTAAATCTTCTCTGACTCATTTCTTATGTTGAGTCCATCAAGATATGGTCACTGTGGGTGAAAACATGAACACGCTGGATAGCCGCTTTTAGTAGAAAATGAAGTTGTGCTTATGATGAATCTATTGAATAAAATGCCATATAAATAAACATGAAGTGACTTTACTGGAGTGCTAATTTGCAGCGCTCGTGCTAACATGCCTATGTTGTTATGATCAGATGCTTTTCTTATGCTTTCTATAGAAAATGCTTGCTGTTTTCAGATTTTTTTTTTATTTTAATTTGTTACTGAGAAGCGTGTAGCACATATTTACATATTCATATAAAACTAAGGCCTAATTGTCATTCAACTGTACATACAGAGTGCACCTATGAACAAAATTCCATTCCACTGTCTTATAAATACTACTCTAACTAAACATGTACTATAATAAATATATAAAAATATTAATATATTAAGACATGTTACAGCGTGCATTAAAACATAGCACTAAAAGAAATTTGACAGCGGCATATACTGTAGATATTGATATTGCACATGGTAATTGGCGTCATATAAATCAAATTATTGCACTTGTTAAGTGGTGACATAAATTCAGTTATTGCCCATTATAAATAAAAACTGTTATTGCAGTATCCCAGTCCAGTTCACATGAGGCTCACTGCAGGGGATTCAGTGAGATATAGTGGTTAAAGGTTATTTTGAGTTTAAGAGTCTGATAGCTTGTAGGGAAAAGCTGTTGCAGAATCAGGCTGTTCTGCCCCGAATGCTGTGAAACCTCTTGCCAGAGGGCAGCAGAGAAAACAGTCCATGATGAGGATGGGTGGGGTCTTTTGTAATGTTTTGGGCCCGGGTCAGACAGCTTTTGTATGCGAGGTCTTGGATGGAAAGCCGATGATCTTTTCCGATGTCCTCACCACTCTCCATACAGACTTCCAGTCTGAGACTTTGCAGTCCCCAAACCAGACAGAGATGCAGCTGGTCAGTATGCTCTCTATAGTACACTGTAGAAAGTGCAGAGGATGGGAGGGGAAAGGTGTGCTCTGGGCCTTGACTGCAACTAACACACGTCATAGTACCGGCTCAACCCCTACTGACCTCACCTGACGCAGGTCTGATGTCATCATGTGTGTGGAAAGCAGCGCACACACCTTCAAGTAGAGAAAGGCTCACAGGACCTCATTTCTTTCACTTAGCTTCAGAGTTCTGCAGCTCCCACATGGCCGCCTCTCGTTACTGAAAGTCAACATTAGAGAGCTGAAATATTTATCTCCAGTTGTTTCACTGAGCAAAATGTAAAGTGAGCTGAAACATTATTCAGATGTATTTCCAACAAACCTCAGAGCTGGAGCTATTATTCATGAAAAATAGAGCCTAATATTTGTGTAGCAGTGTGGGGTGGTTTTTCCCCTTTATTTGTTTATCCCTTATCGTAAATGTTTAATTGGGATAAGGGCCTGTGTATTTAAATGCATGAGCAGGAAACATTAGAAGGTAGGTTTTGTCATGCCCTCCCCTCTTCCGGTCTCCAGTGTCACTGTAGCCATTCCTGTCAAGGCTCTTGGGAGTTGCATCGAGTGCTCGATGAAAGCTTGTAGTGGAACATTTGTGAAGGCCTTCTAACATCCTGATGTTCATTGATCCGTGGACTTGTTCTCCCGAAGCTCACGTGGTGAACGGCGGGTCGCGCTGCTGTTTTTCTGGGTTTGGTTTATTATTTTTTGTAATTATATTATGATTGTGTTTTCATTTTGTTATTTGTTTTGAGATTTTGGTTTGATCAGTTTGAATCAGGCCGTTTAGGCTGAGTTGGTAGCGCGTCCTTTATCTGCACGGCATTTACGTTACTGTGTAACCTTGGGTATATTAGGGGTGGGGAACGTTGATCCTGGAGGACCATTGTCCTGCAGAGTTTAGCTCCAACCCTAATTAAACACACATGAAGCTAATCAAGGTCTTCAGGTTTACTAAAGTTACAGGCAGGTGAGTTTTTTTTTTTTCAGGGTTGGAGCTAAACTCTGCAGGACAATGGCCCTCCAGGATCAACGTTCCCCACCCCTGGTGTATATGATGACTATGATGATTCTGGGTTGATTTATTTATTTTTTTATGTTAATAAAAGTGTTTATTTTGTTAAATCGGACAACACATCTCTGTCTTTTCATTGTACCACCAAACCTGTGTCCCTTTTATTGTATTTCCTTGGGTGCAAATCCCAGGGTGGCATAGTCATTATCATCTGAATAACCAGAAAATGCTGCTCTAGTCACATTTGGAAATCAAATACTTTTTCAATACTTCCTCCCTGCTTCTCTATTTTTTGTCCTTTCCTTTATTTATTTTTTTCTTGTGTTTTTTTTTCTCTCCTTCCATCCATCCATCCCCCATTTTTTACTTTCTATCTTGTTTCCTTTTTCCTTTCTTCATTCCTGCCACAATCTCATTATTTTTCTGTCCTTACGTCCTTCTTTTTTCCTTTCATCCATCTTCCCTTCCTTACTTTCATTCTTAATCATCCTCTATTTTTCTTGTTCTATATCATCCCTTGTTCCATTTTTCTTGTTTCTTACTCTTTCTTACCTTTTTTTGTTCTTACTCTTTCCATCCACCCTGATTGCTTTATCTTTTTCTTCCTTTCTTTCTTTCCTTCCTTTCTGCCTTTGTCCTCATTTTTCTGTTCTTCCATCCATGTTCTAGTTCCACTACTTTTTCCTTCCTTCCTTCCTTCCTTCCTTTCATCCTTCATCCATCCACTACTATTTCCTTCCTTTCTTTTAATGTTCATTCCTTCATTTTCCTTTCCTTTCTTTTTACATTTTTTTCTAATAGTTTTCCTGAACTTCCTGTCATCCATTCTTCCATGCTTTCTCCCTTATTTTATTCTCTACTACATTTTGTCTTTTCCTTCCATGAATCCTTCCACTTCATTTTTCACCTTTTCTTCCTTCCTCCCATTTTTGCTTCTCTCCTTTAATCCTTCATCCCTCCTTTCATTTTTTCCTGCATTCCTTGGTTCGCTCATTTCTTACTTACAGTTGTGGTCAGAATTGTTGGTACCCTTGGTAAATATGATCAAAGATGATAAAATAAATCTGCATTGTTTATCCTTTTGATCTTTAATTCATAAAATTAGCAAAAATCTAACCTTTCATTGAAGGAAAAGAATTGAAATGTGTTTCTCCAAAACACATTGGCCACAATTATTGGCACCCTTTTATTCAGTACTTTTTGCAACGTCCCTTTGCTAAGATAACAGCTCTCAGTTTTCACCTATAATGCCTGATGAGTTTGGAGAACACCTGACAAGAGATCAGAGACTATTCCTTCATGCAGAATTTCTCCATATCCTTCAGATTCCCAGCTCCATGTTGGTGCTTCTTCTCTTCAGTTCACTCCACTCATTTTCTTTTGGGGTCAGGTCAGGGGACTGGGATGACCATGGCAGAAGCTTCATTTTGTGCTCAGTGACATTTTTGTGTTGGTTTTGATGTTTGTTTTGGATCATTGTCCTGATGGAAGATCCAACCACGGCCCATTATTGGATTTCTAGCAGAAGCGGTCAGATTTTTATTTTTCACCTGTTGGTATTTGATAGAATCCATGATACCATGTATCTGAACAAGATGTCCAGGACCTCCAGCAGAAAAATAGGCCCACAACATTAAAGATCCAGCAGTATATTTAACTGTGGGCATGGGGTACTTTTTCTCCATGTGCACCAAACCCATCTGGTGGGTATGCTGCCAAATAGCTCTTTTTTAGTTTCATCTGATGATAGAAGCCGGTCCCGTTTGAAGTTCCAGTCATGTCTGAAAACTGAATATGCTGGAGATTGTTTCTGGATGAGAGCAGAAGAGTGTTGTTCGGTAATTTTTTTTAAGGCTTTCTGAGACTTAAGACTCAACTAATCTCTGCAATTCTCCAGCTGTGATCCTTGGAGAGTCTTTGGCCACTCAAACTTTCCTCCTCACCACGCATTAGGACGATTTAGATACACATCGTCGTCCAGGCAGATTTGTAACATCTTTAGTTGATTGGAACTTCTTAATTATTGCCCTGATAGTGGAAATGGGGATTTTCAATGCTTTAGCTATTTTCTTACAGCCACTTTCTATTTTGTGAAGCTCAACAATCTTTTGCTGCACATCAGAACTATATTCTTTGGTTTTACTCATTGTGATGAATGATTAAGAGAATTTGGCCTTTGCGTTTCCTCATGTTTATACTCCTGTGGAACAGGAAGTCATGGCATGACAATTTCATGTTCATGATCACCCTGGTGTGCTAAAAAAAATGTAAATGGGAATGGGAATATACTTCAGAGATATTTTACTCATAAAAATTCTAGGGATGCCAATAATTGTGGCCAACGTGTTTTGGATTACAGTCCCCCCACTTTCTATTCTTTTCCTTCAGTGAAACGTTAGGTTTTTGCTAATTTTATGAATTAAAGATAAAAAAGATAAACAATGCAGATTTATTTTTACAGTCATCTTTGATCATATTTACCAAGGGTGCCAATAATTCTGACCAACTCTGTAATTTTCCTTTCCTTTCTTCTTTAATTTTTAACTTCCTTTCATCAATCCTTTCAAATAATCCATGCTTCCTTCCTCCCTTCTTTTATTCTCTTCTCTATTTTTTCTCTTATTTATTTCCTTCCTTTCTTCCATCCTTCCTCCATCTTCCCATCTTTTCCTTCCCTTCCCCTATCTTTCTTTCATTATTCTTTCCCTATGGCACTCCCTTTTCCTCCCTCTCTTAATGCTCTAGCTCTTCTCGCTCTCTCTACTGAGTAATGGAAGATAGTAGATGATGTACACTCATCAGCACTGACGGATCACAATGGTGGGCGGACTTAGTGAGAACACAGGCCAATGAAATGGGAGCACAGCAATTTTCATTAGTAATGCAGTCATGCCAAACATGACAGTCAAGATCTGTTTCTTGTTGAGTGCTTCTCTAAGTAACATTTCTCTTCCTCTCTGTCTTATTTACTCATGTACACATAATCTCACTCTTCGAAAAGCAGTGATCACTCAGTCCACTATGACAGTCTGTGGTGTAGCGTGTGTCGTATTCACATTAATACTATTTAAAAAGCTTTTAGAGAAGAGAGGTGAATCAACCCTGACACTTTTCTCCCCATATACTACTCTCGTCCCTCTGTCCTTCACCCTTTAGTTCATTTTTAATCTTCTTTACCACATGACTCTTTCACTATATCTTTCTCCCTCATTCTTTTCACCATTTATATCTCATTTACCATATTTTTTAGCATTTTGACATTTTTTTTGATAGTGAAAATGGAAAGATGTTCTTCCCCTAGTGTCACTATTACTCTTTTGGTGACTTCGAACTTACCTTGTCACGTTTTTCCCTCCATCAAGCCTCTATTTTCTTCCTGTGCATTTCTCTCACTCCTTGTATCAGTCTTTCATTTCGTCTTCCCCTAAACCATCTCAATTCCCATCATGCCGCTGTCCTCTCAGCCTTGATTTCAGGGCCTTTTCATTCTGAATCTGTCCATTTCTTACCTTTACCGTAATCTGCTTCTTTTCCCATTATCTCCGTCTGGTCCTTTTAGTCCCTCTCTTTCTCTCACTCCCTCGTTCTTCTTTAGTTCATGCCTTCTCTGTGTTTAATCAGTCCGTCAGTCGGCCTGCTCTGCAGGGGAAGCTGAATTATTGATTGAAAAGTCAAGATGAAAAGGAGGTGAAGTAACAGAAGGGGGAGAGAGAGATACAGAGGCAGCCGCAAATATGGGGACTAAGAGGAGGAGAATGTGTTTGCATGTGTGTGTGGAGATTTTTATCTCTAAATGATATGTGAGTGCAGGTTAATGCATAGAGTGTATGTATGTGGTGGCCTTGTCAACAACAAGCTGACAGAATGACTATACAATATATATATATATATATATATATATATATAATTTTATTTAAATGTACTTAATTTCCTTAATTTTATCTGATATCTAACAGCAGCATACATGCTATCTTAAATCAAGTTTGGTATTATAGGATAAGATAATGTACATGAACATCAAGAGGACTGACGGTCTCAGTTCCCAGATGCAACATGTTTCGCCTTGTGCATCTGCCAGTCTTTTTTTAATTAAATGATACGCCTATTGGAGGAGAGGCAAGAGAAAACTAAAATAGAAACAACCGGCGCTACTTTGCATAAATATGCATAACGTCCTATAAAAGCAGCCTGGAAGAAGCCCTAATTTGCATGTAATCCATAACCAGATTTTGAATTCGGGAAAGGGATTCGGTTGTCGTTGACACAACAGAAAACCAGCGGATTAGGTAATTAGGAAAGCTCACACGGCTTTCCGCAGAGAGGAGGTGAGGCATTTAGAGGCTGTCCATCAGGCTCATATGATTCCCACCATTGACCTCAGGATAATCACACTAAGAGCTTCTGTTCCAAAACTCTGAGAATGGCTTAATGTCTTTCCCATGATTCCCACAGAGAGGCTCAGGTATGCAGGAAAACCTAATGAACAAAGACGTATTCATTTCTTCACATTGCCACAAGCATTTTTCTGGTTTTAACATGAATGCCAAACTCACGGCATTGGTTGAGCCAGATGTTAACATGTCAGGGCTGTAAAGACAAACAAAGTGAGTTTGAAAATGATGACAGAATTTTAATTATTTGTGGGTGAACTATGCCTGCCACTAGGATAAATGACTTCAATACAAAATTCAAAAGCCCAGAGTGAGTTTTAGCCATGTTATTCTCCAACATCCATACTTGGACTCCGGATCAGAGCTGACCTGTTTAAACTGTGACCCATTTAAATCCATAAGAGAGTTCCTGTCATGGACTAACTGTTTCAAAGCTGAGAGTCAAAACTTAGACCCTTTGATTCAGCAACTCTGTCACATCCTCAAAAAACCTTTGTAATGTTTTATGTACCGTGATTTCAAAACCGATGCCGTTTGGCATCCCATGAGCCATCTAAAATATGAAAATACACTCATTAAAAGTACCTTATCCTCAACAACTCCAAACAGATGCAACCAGAGATGCTTGTCGATGAAGTTTTGCATGCATGTCTCGTAAATCATAAACTAATACTGCATAATCACAACATTATTGCTATGACTCATAGGTCTTTAGTTGCTCTTAAAGTGTCATTTGGTCTCAAAAGTGCAGTGGGATCCCTTTCGTGATTAAATTAGACTGCAGTGGATGGTTCATCCATGTTTTAGCAGCGGTATAATGCCACAGCAGTCAGTCGGTAGGCACAGACCATTAAAGGCTGTTTACGAGACCCGGTGAGCACACTAAATTAGTGAAGTGTTTGAAAGGCAATAAAACGACACTTTCAAAGGGATCCCAATTCCTAAGGAGCTTTCACAATGGGAAAGATATGACAACAGAAAGCTGTAATAAATGCTTAATTTGAAGTTTTGAGAAGTAATTATGTTTCTCCACTATCAGTTTGAAATGTGCAAAAAACTTTTATACAACTTTTGAAAGTGGACTACAACAGAGAGAAAATTGTGAAAGAAAAACAAAACACACACAAAAAAAAAAAAACAAAGACTATAAATCCAAAAATGCATTGTGACAAGTTCAGTGAAAATATATGGCAAAGACAGTGGACAAAGTAGGAGAGAATATTTTATTAAACAAATTTCCAATGCAGCAATTTACATGAAATTTTGACCAGACATTGGTATTAACTCAAGAAATCCACACAGATAGAAAATCATAATATTACCATCCATAAAAAAGTTATGTGTAATAAAGTTAAATGACAACTGACTAACTGAAATTGTTAATTAAAAATTGCTTCCACTTCAAACTTCACTGTTGGTATGGAATTTTTAGAGTCATAGGCAGAGCCATTTCTTCTCAAAACATGGCGTGTGATATAATTGCCAAAAAGTTTGATTTTTGTCTCTTCAGACCAGACTACATTCTCCCAGTAATTCACAGGCTTACACAGTAATTTACAGGCAGTAATTCACAGGCAGTAATTCACATTGACATTAAAACACTGACGTTTTTAATACTTATCTTCCCCACTATACGGTAAGGCCGTCACGGTTCGGTTCAGGCAATCACACAATGAATACAGTTGGTCACAGGCGATCCACACTCTAGAGAGGAGCATTTTGTATATGCACTATATTAGCCCATTCATTATATTTACTTAACATGTTAGTAATGTCTTGATTATTTGATGTGTTTAAATAAATTTAATAAACAAGTTATGACAGCCACTGTATAAATGATTATATTTCAAAAATAAGTTGGAGTAGAAAATTACAGTCCATAGTGCTGTCTAAGATGAGGAGCATGAAATGGGGTGGGATAGGGTGGGAGACATGATGGAGTCCCTGCATTTAAAGGGTTAGTTCACCCCAAAATGAAAATTATCCCATGATTTATTCACCCTCAAGCCATCCTAGGTGTATATGACTATCTTCTTTCAGATGAACACAATCGGAGATATATTTTAAAATTATCCTTAGTCCTCCAAGGTTTTTAATGGTAGTAAATGGGGGCCTGCATTTTGAACAAAACAAAACAAAAAAAATGCATCCATCCATAATCAAAGTAATCCATATGGCTTCAGTGGGTTTTAATAAAGGCCTTTTGAAGCGAAGCAATGCGTTTTTGTAAGAAAATTATACGTATTTAAAACTTTATAAATTCAAATAACTAGCTTCCGGCGGGTGACTGTAAAGGTGTCACGAATGTGGCTCCCGCGCCTCCTCCTCCGCACCACCGGAGGGAGCCGTCACCCGAATATTGACTGTTTCCCATCCGGACTACGTTTCCCATAGGCCCTCATTCCTGGGACTGATTACGCACACACCTGCACCTCATCACACTCACCCTATTTAAGTCACACACACACTCACACTTTGTGAAGTCTTGATTTGCCCTGGTGATCATTTCTGAGCGTTTTCTTGTGGACTGTTTCTTTGTTACCATTGGACTGTTTATTCCCTGTGATTTTCTGCTACCTGCCCCGATCCTTGCCTGTTTACTGGACTGTGTTTGCTAGCCGCCTGCCCTGATCTCTGCCTGTGACTCGACTCTGTCTGTTTGCTGCCAGCCTCGACCATTGCCAGTCCCTGTTCATGGTTCTGCTCTTGCCCCTGTCTGTATTGGTGATTATTTTAATAAAAGCTGCAAATGGATCTCCACTCTGTCGACCCATCATTACAAAAGGGCTAGTTTGGGTGTACTAAAACTAACGCTTTTGTCTTGAGACCATAAGATGCAACCATTTCATATACTGTACATATACAGTTGCAAGAAAAATTATGTGAACCACTTGCAGAATCTGTGAAAATATTAATAATTTTAACAAAATAAGGGAGATAATACAAAATGCATGTTATTTTTTTTATTTAGTACTGTCCTGAGTAAGATATTTTATATCATAAAAGATGTTTACATATAATCCACAAGACAAAAAAAAAAAAAAAAAAAAATAGCTGAATTTATTAAAATAACCCCATTCATAAGTATGTGAACCATTGATTCTTAATACTGTGTGTGGTTACCTGGATGATCTATGACTGTTTTTTTTGTTTTGTGATGGTTGTTCATGAGTCCCTTGTTTGTCCTGAGCAGTTAAACTGAGCTCTGTTCTTCAGAAAAAATCTCCAGGTCCTGCAGATTCTTCAGTTTTCCAGCATTTTTTGCATATTTGAACCCTTTACAGCAGTGACTGAATGATTTTGAGATCTGTCTTTTCACACTGAGGACAACTGAGGGACTCAAACACAACTATTAAAAAAGGTTCAAACATTCACTGATGCTCCAGAAAAAAAAACATGATGCATTAATAGATGGGGGGTGAAAACATTTGGAATTTGAAGATCAAGGTAAATTGTATTTAATTTGTCTTCCGGAACACATGCAAGTGTCTTCTGTTGCTTCCGAAGGGCAGTACTAAATGAAAAAGAAAAAAAAATGATATTCAAGCGAAATAAGAAAAATTTGGACCTCTTCATGCTGTTCAAAAGTTTTCACCCCCCAACTCTTAATGCATCGTGTTTCCTTCTAAAGCATCAGTGAATGTTTGAACCTTTTTTAATAGTTGTTTTTGAGTCCCTCAGTTGTCCTCCATGTGAAAAGATGGATCTCAAAATCATTCAGTCACTGTTGTAAAGGGTTCAAATATGCAAAAGATGCTGGAAAACTGAAGAATTTTTGGGACCTGGAGATTTTTTCTGAAGAACAGAGCTCAGTTTAGCTGCTCAGAATAAACAAGGGACTCATGAACAACCATCACACAACAAAAAAACAGTCGTAGATCATCCAGGTAATGACACACAGTATTAAGAATCAATGGTTCACAAACTTTTGAACTGGGTCATTTTAATAAATTCAGCTATTTTTTTGTCTTATGGATTATATGTAAACATATTTTATGTAAAATATCTTACTCAGGACAGTACTAAATAAAAAATAACATGCATTTTGTATGATCTCTCTTATTTTGTTAATATTTTGCACATTTTCACAGATTCTGCAAGTGGTTCACATACTTATTCTTGCAACTGTATACATCTTAAAACTGATGAAGATGAGGATGAAGGACTGAAGACAGGATCAAAACCTCAGCATGGTTTATTTAAACAAAAGGTAGACAGGCGTAACAATGTGCAGCAACATACTAACATACACAAATCTATGTAACAATGAAATCATTAACATATATAAACAAATAGTTATAAAAATGTATAATTATATTTTCATTATGCAATTTAAATATATGTTTATAATTATTATGGTTTATTGTCATAAATGTTATTTTTTATTTTTAATTATAATAATATTCAGGGTGTTGAAATTACATTTCTTGACAATTTCATGAGGTTAACCCAGCTAAATGTTTTGTGTCACTGTTTTGAGATTTACAGTCAAAACAGGTTTGGGATTAAATCACCATTTGGCCTGTTCAGCATTAACATGTTCAAAATGGCATGTACCCTGAGGCTGTGCTGGACTTGGTAACAAGCCTCTGAAGTCCCATGTTCTGAGGTTCAAGCCACCAATATCTGCCACATTCAGGCTAAACCGTTTCACCTACCATTTCAATCATAAAAATGATTTCCCAAAGAAAAAAAAAAAGTTGTAGAAAGCCAAGTCTTCATTAATGTCAGTTTCTGCTTTACAAAGTGTATCTACACTAATATATACTTTTTGTATAAAAGAGTCATATACAAATCAATATCCTTCTTATGAATATACGCTTTTGTCTTGAGACTGTGAGATGCAACCATTTCATATACATATATACATCTTAAAACTGATGCAACAAGCATGCAATGCTTTGTGTTCCCATAGCAACCAATTAAAATACCCTTGAAACTGCATAGAAACTCACTAAATCTACTCAGAACACCTTAGGGATCATGCCAGGGTGTTGTTGGAAGAAACTTGGAAGAAACTTCCAACAACACCCTAGCATGTCTTAGTGCATACAGCTTACCCACATTAGTATGCTCTTGCAACACAAAACACCCCTGAAATTGCATATTAACTCACAAAATCCACCCCAAACACTTTAGTAACTACATAGAAATGGTTTAGAAACTACTTACAACACAAAAATCATGGCTAGCTGATAGCTTATCCGTAATGTTAGCTTGCTTTAGAAACCACGCAAAACACCCTTGAGATTGCATTTGCTAAAACCGGACACTTAATCGCATAGCAACTTCTCTGGAAACTACCCTTAACATGCTAGAATTGACAGATAGCTTAGCCACTAACATGTTTAACACGCCACACAAAACACCCTTGAAACTGTAGAATAATTAGCTAGAAACCACTCAGAACACAATAGCATTGTGGCAAGTACAGATAGCTTACCCTTTAACGTGTCTCACTAGTATGCTAACTTGCCATTTATTTAAATGTTACAGCTAACTTTAGGATTAATTTAACGACACAAATTGTATTTATGTGTTTCTGGAAACCATTCACTAACATCATCGTCAGAACGTTTCTCCAAAGTTCGGGCAGTGACTCTGAGGCTAATCGAATTTAATGCTCTGTTCCTGCTGTTCAAACGGATGGCATGAAAGGAACATTGCATGCGCACTCAACTCTGCCCTGTGGGGACAGCGTAAAAGAATCAAAATACCAACTGATATAAGATTTCAAGTATTGGTTGTCATGACAAATATCTTGTGACGGTTGAACCAGAGTCACATTCTAAGGTTAATCTGTTCCGAGGGGCCCCATATTCCTATTCTAGTGAATGACAGAATTATTCATGAAATGATAATATATTTCATTGTCATCATTCAGAGTAAATGGTTCGTGTCAGGCTCAAGAACTGTCAGCGGCACCTTATGAAAACAAAGTGATGTATTTACAGACATTGGAATGGTCAGTGGCCCACAGGTACCGTAGGATAAATTGGAGATGTTTGAGTGCATCCGGTTTTGTTAAGTAGGTATTCTGCTGTTCCTAACTTTTCTGTAATGATGAACCAGATCAAAAGTAGAGCTGTGCAATATGGACAAAATTAATCATTATGCGATTTTTTTAATGAATATTGCAATTGCGATTTTATTTACGATTTTGGCTATTGTTTTTGCTTTTTCAAATATGCTACATTTTAAATGTATTCAGTGCACAAGAAGTGCATAACCAAACATTTCACAATTAAATAACAGTATTAACAGCTTGATAAACAGAGATAGCATCTTTTGGTATCTTTTGTTGAGTGTTTGTATTAGTCTTCAGAAGCCGTCTTTACTGACAATGTATGCAGGCACCGTGTCTTTGCACATATGTTAGGTGATTGCATTGGTAATTTCTTTGTGCCGTTTTGATCCTTTCTTATAAGGCGTGATGCTTGCAAATGCTTGAACAACGGATACTTGTTCAGTCGGTTCAGGCTGGCTTTCAGGTGTGCTTTTGTTAGTTTCAATGGACTTTGTCGACATGCATTGATCATACAGTTTTTTTATGGCGCTGTTTTAAGTGCTGGAACAGATTTGTTGTATTGCCCCGTTTCTTTGCAATAATCTCACAGTCTTGATTTCTGCTGCGATATTCAGATAGGTCAGAATTTGGCATAAACAACATGAAAGCATGGATCCATCCTGTCTTGTATCAGACAGACCTACATCATATATATACAAAGATATATATCAGTGGCCAACGGTGACTATTTTAACCGGGTATGCTGGGTGGCGCATTGTCAAAAATGCACCTGGTGCAGATACATTTAATGGACAGAGTGTTGTAACTGCTGCAGTTGCGCACTCTCATGACACATAGCAACACCGCTAAAAGTATTCTTTGTTTGACCTTTTATTGAAAGTAGCCTTTTGTATAGTGATGGGGACACTGTACTGTGATGGGGAAACTATACTGTCAAAAAGCACCATCCTTCGGATGAGCCATTAAATCAAGGTCCTGACTCTCTATGGTCATTAAAAATCTCAAGATGTTCTTTGAAAAAGAGTAGGGGTGTAACCCCGGCATCCTGGCCAAATTTGCCCAATGGCCTCTATCCATCATCATGGCCTCCTAACCATCCCCATACATATATATACTGAATGGCTTCATCACTCTGTCTCCTCTCCACCCATAGCTGGTGTGTGGTGGTCGTTTTGGCGCAATATGGCTGTTGTCGCATCATCAAGGTGGATGCTGCACAATGGTGATGGTTGAGGAGATTCCTCCTTCCATATGTCAAGCGCTATGAGTGCAGAAAAATATCTATATAAATGTAACAAATTATTATTATTATTTAAAATATTAAATATATAATATAAAAATTGTTTTAAATTAAATGATTAAATCATAATTCATTTCTGCAATTAAACAAGAACTAATAGTCCCAAATCTGCCATCTATCAAAGGAAAATGGGCCCAGATACACTAAATAACTTTCAAAGATCAAAGATACCCTGGTTGGGAAGCATTTAGCCCATCTTAACCCTTCAGGGTACTATGGAGAATGCAATCAATACTATAAATAAGTCTGGTTGTAGTAAAAAAAAAAAAAAGTAAAATAAATTTCCCCTGGGCTGCGATTTGAAGGATATCGTCCACTCATCACACTCCCACGTCCAGCCATATTGCAATCAATGCAAGCGAGCTGATGTTCTCGCAACAACCACACTCTTAATGTTTAAGCTTGCTGGCCATCCAGCTGAAGAAAGCAAATCCTGGTGGATGTGTGTAGAAGGTTGCACAGTTCAACAATCAATTAACTGATTCTATTTGAACACTTACACGCTAATGTTTAAAACAAATTGGCTGCAAACCTCCAAGCACTCTGAAGATAGCATAAGCCTCTGTTGATTACTTGCAGTCTGACTTCCATCCAATTCATTCTTAACCTGCTAAAGTAAAAGACGCATCTTCTCTTCTCTGTTTTTTAAAAGGGAAATGTTCAAAGCCTTTGACGCTGTTAGACTCTACTATCGTGAAGAAGGCCGCTCTCTCTCTTTTGCTCTCTGAAGGGAATGTGATTTTTTTCCCTCGTCCTAATTGGTGCACAAAAAATCCACCCACCAGCTGTCAGGGGTCCTTAAGGAGAGCAGACGCACGAGCCAATTACTGTTGGATCTAGAGTGTTCTGGATGGGGCCAGTCTGTCACCCCCCGCTCCTTCCAGCCGAACTCGGAACCGAGCTCCGGCTGACGGGAGGTCAGTTGGAGTCAAATGGCTAAGCATGCTACCATAACAGTGCTGATAAATGTGGACAGCTCCACGATAAAGGCTTCAGGGAGTAAAAAGGAGGGAGTGATAAAGGCAAAATGAAAAGGCGGTACTTCGATTGGGAGATAACCGTATTTAAAGAACCTCCACTGAAGGACATTCATGTAAAAGCAGTGAGCATATTGTAAAACACAAAGCAATGGCTCTGTTCCAAAACTTAGTGAGCTGCCTATCTAGGCGGCATTTCAAGGCATCATAAGGCACACTTAGAAGACAAGGTGCCTTATAAGATGCCTCATTATGTGGATTCTAAATATAACAGTTATATTTTAAACATAATATTAAAATATATTCTGTGAATACTAGTTTGTGTTTATATATATATATATATATATATATATATATATATATATATATATATACACTACCGTTCAAAAGTTTGGGACCGGTAAGATTTTTAATGTTTTTAAAAGAAGTTTCGTCTGCTCGCCAAGGATGCATTTATTTAATTAAAAATACAGTAAAAACAGTAATATTGTGAAATATTATTACAATTTAAAATAACTGTTTTCTATTTGAAAATATTTTAAAATTTAATTTATTCTTGTGTTGGCAAAGTTGAATTTTCAGCATCATTACTCCAGTCTTCAGTGTCACATGATCCTTCAGAAATCATTCTAATAAGCTGATCTGCTGTTCAAGAAACATTTATTGTGTACAATTGTACAAAATATTTGTGTACAATATTTTTTTATTTTTTTTTCAGGATTCTTTGATGAATAGAAAGTTCAAAAGAACAGCATTTATTTGAAATATAATCTTTTGTAACATTATAAACGTCTTTACTGTGACTTTTGATCGATTTAATGCATCCTTGCTGAATAAAAGTATTGATTTCTTTAATTTCTTTTCAAAAAAATAAAACTTCTTACTGAGCCCAAACTTTTGAACGGTGGTGTATAATGTTACAAAAGCTTTGTATTTCAGATAAATGCTGTTCTTTTGAACTTTCTATTCATCAAGGAATCCTGAAAAAAAAGTACACAACTGTTTTCAACATTGATAATAATCATAAATGTTTCCTGAGCAGCAAATCATCATATTAGAATGATTTCTGAAGGATCATGTGACACTGAAGACTGGAGTAATGATGCTGAAAATTCAGCTTTGATCACAGGAATAAAATACTTTATAAAATATATTCAAACAGAAAACAGTTATTTTAAATTGTAATAATATTTCACAATATTACTGTTTTTACTGTATTTTTAATTAAATAAATGCAGCCTTGGTGAGCAGACGAAACTTCTTTTAAAAACATTAAAAATCTTACCGATTCCAAACTTTTGACTGGTAGAGTATATATATATATATATATATATATATATAGTTTATTTATGTAAAATTATTATAGTTTAAAGTATTCACTGAATAAATGTTAATAATCATGTGCATTTAACATATATACACACAATATTATAATAATAATAATTATTATTACAAGCCAATTATTATGAGTTACTGTGAATATAAGTATTATATAGATAATTATTAGGAATATAACTATTATTATATAGATTTTTATTGTTTATACATTTTCACTGAAAATAAAATATTCACTGAACATATTTTAATTATACACACACACACACACACACACACACACACACACACACACACACACACGCCTCCTGTCCAGCAACACTCCACAAATAAATTATTTTTACTGAAATGTATCATTGAAGATATTTCAATAATACATGTACATTGTAGATACACATTGTAGAAACTGAAACAGCTGGGCAGGACATGATTTTTGGATTGAATGTATGAGGCATGCTATTGGTCAATCTCATGTGAGTGACAGGCTGTCCCGCCCTCGCACCACTAAGCACATCATCAGAGAAGAGAAGACGTTGCAAGAGAGAGGGGAAATTATTTTGATTAAAGATTACGAGGGCACATGACTTTAAAAAATAATAAAGTGCACTGATAAATATTTTATTTAATTTATAATAAACACTGCAATATTCCATAAAAAAAAAATAAAAATAAGAATTGTCAAATTTGATTTGATTGTGAGTTTAATATATTGCCACTCCTCAAAAAACATTTGAAAACAATCAAATTTGTCATTACAGCAGAAGTATCTTAGCTTTTGAATATTGCCTTGGACAATGGCTGAGAATCACTGTAGTAGAGCATTGCACCGTTGAAGGTCTATAATGCATAAATTTGAGCGGTGAAATGAAATTACAAATGTTGAAACATCTAGTGCTGTGTGGAGCCTGTGAGTGATGAATGCAAGACAAGAAAAAGATAGCGAAATGTGTGACAGACATTTCAGAGAATGACAAGAAGTGGATATCCAAATGGAGAGCACAAAACCATGTTCATCTCTCAGCGATGACAGCATTAGATTAACCCCAAACACAGAGTCCAAGGGCCAAAGCATGTTGGAGAGAGAGAGAGAGAAGGAGAGGAAATGAGACAAATGACAAGAAAGACATTGTCGAAAGAGTGAGTCAGAATTAGCAACAAGGCTAGTCAGAATAAGAAAGCAGAAAGAGAAGCAGTTGGCATTTTGGTTGCAGTAAAACGTTTTTAAAAACCACACCAAAAGTGATGTGTGTTACTTAAAGGACTCCATTTGCATGAGCAAATCGCTCAGTTTACTGCAGAAAAAAATCAATTCCATAACAGCTGATGGTGGATTAAAAAGGTGAACGTACTGCAGGTGTGTCTACCCAAAACTCCTAAATGGGCCCATCTGTTGAGAAACTGTGTTGTTATGCAGGGCTAAAAATAGCCGGCTGTCTCCATGGCGAGATAAAGGTTGAGCAGATGCCGGACAGACAGGTAAGGGCGCGCGTCTCGAGGTGATATACACATCACAGGGAATATGTGAATGCAAATTTCCATTTGTAGTCATTGCTCAGCACAATATACATGCGAAGCCACAAACATTTTTGCTGCTTCTAGCACATGTGGGAGACAATGGAAGCCAATGTTGAATATAAGATAACCACGGGTGTTTGTAATTTGAACAAACGTCTCTACGAAACCACCTGCATTAGCATTTTCCCAAACTAGCACAACCACATGTGCTGCAGGTTTTGCAAAATTCCTCCATTCAGAAACTTTCCTACGCACATAGGCAGGCAAGCTACTTGTACACAGTAAGTGAATAAGACTTCCTTTTCCTTCTCATTTCACAGATTGAAACATTCACTATGATCCAAAATCAATTTTTGAGCAAGTACATAACCAACCAGTGTTCTCCTTACCTTAGCCCGATTCACAACAGCAAGCTTGTAATAATGTTTTCTAATTCGGGTGGAACTGGTGGGTTTCCGCTGGAAATTAACTTGTAGCTGTTCATTACGTCACAACAGTTTACATAAAGAATGAGTCCCAGCTAATAGGCTAAATCACATGTGAGGATAGCGGATTTATAGCCTTTTCTCACAGCAGCTGCAATAATTAAACTTATCATTTTGATGGCGGATTGTAAACCAGAAGGTACAAATGACAATCATCAGTGACAACTGGAGATTCACCCGTAGTCAAAAGCAAAAGACTTCGGACTGTGGAGTGGCTACAGAAATTGAAATCTACAGGTAACGCTAATACACACTAAACACACATAGTCACGCAATGCTGATGTTGTTAACATTAACAATTTGAGAACAAAGTATAATAAAAATAATAATAATAATTTACACGGCTTGACATGATCTGAGCTAAGCAATCGTTAGATTTAATCACCATTGGCAGCGCGATTTATTGTGATGCTTGTTTTCTCAGTTGGTCAGAACAAAATTGGCAGACATGTTACTCAGATTATATTTTTTGATGAATATTTTTATTTTGGTCATACTTCCAAGACGCAGTATTTGTGATTCCGAAGTTCAGTATACACACCGGTGTGGTGACTGACAGCAAACATTAGATTCACCCGCACTGAGGAGCCGTGCCGATACACAACCCACGTAAAGACGATAATTGCACAAATAACTGCAATTGCAGGTTTCAAACAGAGATGGCGACAAAGAGGCAAAACTTACAGACTGCAGCTTTAAGGTTCAGAGAGAATAAATACAGTGCTAACAGACACTAGCTGTACCAACACACTCTATATGCTCTTTGCATGCCAAGCAAACAATATTCTCTCTTCGCCACCAAATAACTGTCACTGTTTCCCTGAAAAAATTGTTGCACCTTTCAGAATTACTTACCCCATTTGTCTTCATTATGTATCTTATTAGAAATTGTTTTCCAAAAGTAGCCTGGCCTGGAGAGCTGCCCACCATCTTGAAATTGGACTTGTTTTGGCTCTGAAAACAGCAGAAATTTAATTAATTTGTGAAGCTACACATCAGTGTCCTCAGACATCAGAGCAATGGCCCTTTGAAAAGATGAACTACACTCTGTACCTGACAAAATCATAACTTTATGGATGTCTAATTTAAAACTTACTGACGACGCAGTGAAGAATTGTGTATCAAACTTCTTTAGTGTCTATTAACAAAAGGTAAACATTAGTCAAAGCCATGAACTAGCGGTTAGAAGTCTAAATCAATGGGTGCTCCAATCCAAAATAAATCCTAACATGGCATTAGGAAGCCATTATACTTACTAGGACTTATTTCTTGTTCAGGAACACAGTCAAGTTACTAATCTTTGCAGGCCACATACATTGTCGCAGTAGTTGAATTTAACATGGGCGGCTGACTGCCGGGCACTGGCAGCGCAACAGGAGAATGAAGGAGGTGTAAACATCTGTGTGCGTCTGAAGAAGTGCGAAGTCTGCATCTCTTGATGACACTCATGAATGCTTTATTTACCGCAATATGTGTTCACTTTGAGAGTTTAATGACCACCGATGTAGCATGGTCTCTTTTTCCATCCCCCTATAAAGCCATTTAATGGCAGAGAGGGGAGAGAGATTCCAATATGACAGTTTTTCTCTTTCATCATTAAATTTAACAGCTCTCACCACACTTGCTAGCTATCAAAAGCCACTCTGTGAACGTCCATCCCTTCTAAATCAGAGAGCCCAGTGTGTTTTGTTTACAAAGACCATGTGTTATTTGCAATAGCTATTCATTGTAATTCTCTTTAGATTCAGTGCATTAATAATTTCCCACCGTCAGCACTTAGCTTTGGTGAAATTATATGGTTGTGCCAGAAGATACCTGGAAATGAACACAACGAAACTGATGAGCGGAAGATAGCAGGGAAAGACAGATTGAAATGACGGTGCTTAAAAGAAAATGAACAATGATAGATCAGCAAATGACAGTGCAAGATGAGAGACAAAGAGAGAGAGGAAGAAAGAAAGACATTACAGGACAAGCACATCAGTGGAATATTACTTAGTGCCTTTTTTAAACTTAAAGGCTAGAATTAGACACATTATCACTTAAAACTTTTGACCAGTAGGTGGTTTTGGCTTTAACTTTGCATAATATGTCAAATTTTAAACTGTCAAACACTTCGACAAATTCAACAAACTCAAGGTCTGTTCACACCAAGAACAATAACTATAAAGATAACTATAACAATAACTATATTTGCGTTCACACCAATGAACGATAACAGTCTGATTATTCTAAGCTCACACGCTGTGGTTTCAAAGTGTTTACAACATGTTTTTGCTGTTCCCTTTCGAAAGGGAACTCAACTCTGCGTTTACCGCATATGGGGGAACGTCACACGTGAACCGATGTCTGAAAGCCAAGTATCAAACCACTCCAATCCTATTGGCCGGCGACAGCCTATGACATCATCATAGCGTGACCCGGAAGTATATAAGGAGTGCCTAGAGAATCAGTCAGCATCTTCTTGTCTTTCGGGACTGTTTTGTCTGATCGCGATTGTATCGAATCCGGTAAGGGAATCTATATTATGCCTTACAAACGTTTCTAGAGAGTGTGTTCATCCGTGTCCCAGGTTTTGACACTTGATATACACATTTCTGGGCGTTTTCTGTCTGGGAGAGGAGCACGCATAGACAGTGCTTGAGAGTGCTGTCTGTGTTTTTCTGTTATTTACTGTGAGCGTCTCCCTATCAGGGCGCCCCGTTCTCATTTGGCACTCTTCTCGAGGGAAAGAGGTGTCCGCATCTGCGCCTGGTGATTCTGGCCCCGTTTGTGCTGAGGCAAAATGCCGGCCACAATCATGGGGTTTGCGGGTGAGCTCGTTGGGAAGTTTGAGAGAGGTGTATTCTCTCTCAGCCCCCCGGGGCTGACGAGGATGAGTTGTTGGATGACGATAACGTCCATATTTGACGTCATCGCGTCCGACAGCGAGCGCTCTTCTGGCTGCTGTATATGCGGAGCTGCTGGTGTTTGTGGGACGCGCTAAAGCTGGTCCCCTTTGAGCTTGGTCCCTTTATAACCACTGGCTGCTGCCACGTGTTGATGAAGTTGTAGGCCCCGCTAAGGCCTCCTTTCAGATTACATGTTGGCACAGTTCTGTGCTGGTTTGGAGTGGTTTGATACTTGGCTTTCAGACATCGGTTCACGTGTGACGTTCCCCCATATGCGGTAAACGCATAGTCTCGTTCCCTGTTCTCAGGGAACCATGGTTACATACGTAACCTGAGACGTTCTTGTTGCATTTACACGTCTTTAACCAGCAGATGTCCTCAGCATGACGAAGTAAATATAGTGGAATAAAAACAACGCCTGGTCTTTTTCACTGCAACTTCAAAGGAAGCAAAATAACATGTTGTCGAAACTAGCGCTGGATACCTGAGGTAATTTTATGTTACACTGTTTGCTAGCCTGGTATGATCTCATCGTTAACACGTCTCACCAGTTATTCCGAGGGTATGACCAATTGTTTTCCATATATCCATTTTTTTTAAAGTATCCTTGAAAAGGGTGTTTGATCTGTCAATAGTGGCGACTTTTTCTGGACCCTTGCGATTAACTTCTCCGCGATGACGTCTGCCATTTTAAATGTGTGAGCCCTTAAATTAGAATGAATTCTGATTGGCTGTCAGTGTTTTATTGCTCAACAGCTGGAAAAAAATCGTTCTAAAAATAATCCCAACGATATTGTTTCTTTATATCATTATAGCTGTGGTGTGGACAGTGCTACTGTTTTATATTTAGAATGATTTTTAGAACTATATCTTTATTATTATCTTTATAGTTATTATTCTTGGTGTGAACGGGCCTTTACAGTAGTGAGGACTAATGAAAAATGGTGTAAACATATCAAACAAAAACATTTTACAAAGTTAAGATTTTTTGCCATTTTAATTTCTCAGTAGGTGGCGCTATTGCCAAACTGCTCCTTTATGCTCAGGGCATCATGGAAATTAGATTGTTTCATGTATGTTGAATCATTGTGAAGATACAGCCTCACTTCCTGATCGTCATAATCAAATCTGTTCCCACATTACACGCGAATGGTTTGTTTTTATTGATAAGCTTTTATTACACCGCCATGTTCTTAAAATGATCTGACCCAAATTTTGTGAAGATCTGGTGACGAGTTCAAAAAAGTATATTTTCTGTCTAAGATGTACAAACCAAACCTAAACCTAATCCTAAATCCAAATGCCTTACCCAACGCCTAAAGCTAACCATGAATGTAACAGGAAAAAAAACTGATTCAACTCGTACAACACTGTGCGATTTTGCCATCTTGTAGGAGTCTTTCTGAGTGTGTTGGGTGCTCTAGATTCAGCATGACCAAAGGGAAATAAAAAAAAAAAAACAAGAATTCTATTTCTATGCCATTCGGTTGATAAGTTACATGCTTAAACATACATAACCATTTGCACACTAGATGGCGCTAGAGAGAACTGCAGACCCCCAAATTGGTACTAGCAATACTGAGACCCAAATGAATCAGTATGTCAAATTTCATATTTTTAGCAAGAGGCTTCCACAGACTCCCAGCCAGATATGGAAGTCATGTGACAGCCATGGTAAGGACGGATATGCAACACAAACCCTGAGAGAATAAAATAAGCAAGCTTTTTCCCTCGGGAGGGTAATTAAGTTTGCAGAATGTTGACTCTTAACAGCCCGTGGCAAAGGAAAAATAACGAAAACTGTTCCCTAAGCAACACAAGGTCTTTTTGCATTCCCACTGCTTTAGTAAAGCTAATGCTAATATTTATATTAATACTAGTACAACTACTTTAAAATGAATTATAAACATTTATTTAACACTGTGCACTGTGTTAGAAGAAGATAAATCAAATCTGGGCCGTAGGATCAATCTGTGCCCTAGGAACAATCTGAAAAGGCAAGAAGGTTTTTTTTTTTTTTTTTGAACGGGCACCAGTGGCAGTCCTGGCTCATTCGGTACCCTATATGAGATTAGACATTGCTAAAGGGGGAAAATATATAAAAGAAAGTCAGTTAACCTTAGTTAACTTAGTTAACCTTAAAGTTAGCAAACCTAGTTATAATGGTTGCTCCACCCCTGAATCAAACAGAAAAAAATAATTCTATTTAGGCCTAAGCCATAAAAAAATGGTAGTAAAATCGTAATAAAAAGTTTAAAAGATGTACTTTGTAAAACATTATAGTTCTGCGATTTGGAAAACTGTTTGTCAGATATTCAGATGTGTGAATCTCCATAGAGAGCTTTAAAATCCAGGTGGAACACTAAAATGAATTCAGGTAGCCAGAACAGCTGCAGTCTGCTTGACAATATTGGTTCTTTTATTACTTTTTAGTATAGTTTTTACCCAGCAGGCTAGTGTGAACAGCCTAATTCTTTTCAAAAAACGTATTTTGATTTTGAAAAGTCATTTGAAGCTCCAAAAGCTTGAAAGTCACCGAATAAGTTACAGACTGTTCTGGTAGAGAGACATCAGTAGGCCACTGATATACAAGATTTTTTGTGATTAATCAATCAGCATATCTTTAATTAATTCAATTGTATTTTTTTTTTTTACTCATGTTTCATTCATATTTTATAATGATAAAATGTAATTATATAATTTTATATAATTTAATAATTATAGAAAAAATATTAATGAACTTATATTTATAGAAAAAAAAGACATTTATAATTTGATTTGATCTTATTGTTTGCTTGACAAATCAAACTAGCAAATTATTATGCTAACAACATGCAAGCAATATGTTACATCATGCTAGTAAAAGGTAAAAACAGGCTAGAAACATGTTAACAATATGCTAAATCATGTTATAAACATGCTAGCAGTGCACAAAGACATGCTAACAATGTGTTAAAACAAGTTAGAAACAGGCTAGCAGTGTGCTACATCATGCTAGTAACAAATAGAAACATATTAACAATATGATAAATCATGTTAGAAACATGCTAGCAATTTGTTAAAACATGCTAGCAAAGTGCTAACCTAAGAACATGCCAGCATCTCCCAGCAACAATGCCTAGCAACAACCAAACAACTTTTTTTAAAGGTCTAATGATTTTAGTGTGGTTTCTTAACAGTCTGATGAGGTCTGTGAGGTCTGACAGTAAAACCTAACTTCAAGCTTTTAAGTTATTTTAAACATTAACATTAAAAATATGTTTTTTAATATTTTTTTCTATAAACATTAATTATTATAAATTAATTATATAAAAATTGTATAATTACATCATTCTGAAATATTAATGAAATATGAGTAAAAAACAAACAAACAAACAATTGAATTAATTAGAGACAGGTTGATTGATTAATCACAACAAATCTTGAATATCAGTAGCCTATTTATAACTCACTCCACTGATGTCTCTCTACCAGAACAGTCTGTAATTTATTTGGTGACTTTTAAATGACTTTTCAAAATCAAAATAATATTTTTGAAAAGAATTATCCTATGTTCACACTAGCCTGCTGGGTAAAACTATACTAAAAAGTAATAAAAGACCCACCATTGTGGAGCTGTATTGGCTACCTGAATTCATTTTAGTGTTCCACCTGGATTTTAAAGCTCTCTATGGAGATTCATAAATCTGACATACTTAAAAGCATCAAAGTTTGTCACCAAACTTTACTCAACTAGTTATTTGTCTATATTTCACTCATTGTAGCTTGATATTTTAGGCTAAGTTAAAAGTCAAGACATGCAAACAGTTCCCTTCATCATTTAAAATTCTACAAACACTTTTTTTTTTGCACTGCATGGACAGCATTGCTACTTCATTCACCACAGTAGTAGAAACAGAAATAGATATAGAGATAAAATGAATGAGGGAACGAGAGAAAGACAGTGTGGATAGAATGAGCGTACTGCAATATCGAAGAAAACTGTTGAAAAAAATGTCACGTACAGTTCTGGCCGTTTAGGTGACTAATGTTAGCGATTACAGCACAAATGATAAATGACTCTGATTAACCTGCAGTCAACGTGAACCCACAGCTGTGTCTCTCTCTTTCTCTCTCTCAGGTATTTGATTGCTGTGGTTGTTTGCTGTGCAGAGACCTGGTTATATGGGGCTTCTCAAGGGACTGCAGTAATTAAATTCTTACCTGTGGAGCCACTGCACGGTAGAGCAGAGCCACAGAGGAGCTTAGATGTCGCTGTTCATGACATTGTAGTCCAACGAGTCTATTAAAGTGCTTCCTGTGCTTTTAGATGCTTCCTATAAAGAAACAAGAGTTATAAGTAAGCATGATACTTGTAATGTAAGTCAGATACTCTTTTTATTTAGTTCTATAAGTCTATAGTTTTAAATCAGTCAGTTTCACCAAAGCATAATTTCAGTCATCATTTTAACTTACATTTTGAAGCTTCATTTTTTAAGTTATACAAGATTCAACTAGACAAAGTTTAAAAAAAAAAAAAAAAAAAATGTTTAAATGACTTGTACAGACAATTTGATTATACTATAAAATTTAAAGGATTAGTTCACTTTCAAATGAAAATTACCCAAAGCATTACTCACCCTCAAGCCATCCTAGGTGTAACTTTTTTCTTTCTGATGAACACAATCGGAGAAATATTAATAAATATCCTGGCGCATCCGAGCTTTATAATGGCAGTGAGCTGGACAAATGAGTATGAGCTGAAGAAAGTGCCTCCATCCACATCCATCCATAATAAACATACTTCACGTGGCTCCAGGGGGTTAATAAAGGCCTTCTGAAGCGATGCGTTTGTATAAAAAAATATATACAGGTGCTGGTCATATAATTAGAATATCATCAAAAAGTTGATTTATTTCACTAATTCCATTCAAAAAGTGAAACTTGTATATTATATTCATTCATTACACACAGACTGATATATTTCAAATGTTTATTTCTTTTAATTTTGATGATTATAACTGACAACTAAGGAAAATCCCAAATTCAGTATCTCAGAAAATTAGAATATTACTTAAGACCAATACAAAGAAAGGATTTTTAGAAATCTTGGCCAACTGAAAAGTATGAACATGAAAAGTATGAGCATGTACAGCACTCAATACTTAGTTGGGGCTCCTTTTGCCTGAATTACTGCAGCAATGCGGCGTGGCATGGAGTCGATCAGTCTGTGGCACTGCTCAGGTGTTATAAGAGCCCAGGTTGCTCTGATAGTGGCCTTCAGCTCTTCTGCATTGTTGGGTCTGGCATATCGCATCTTCCTCTTCACAATACCCCATAGATTTTCTATGGGGTTAAGGTCAAGCGAGTTTGCTGGCCAATTAAGAACAGGGATACCATGGTCCTTAAACCAGGTACTGGTAGCTTTGGCACTGTGTGCAGGTGCCAAGTCCTGTTGGAAAATGAAATCTGCATCTCCATAAAGTTGGTCAGCAGCAGGAAGCATGAAGTGCTCTAAAACTTCCTGGTATACGGCTGCGTTGACCTTGGACCTCAGAAAACACAGTGGACCAACACCAGCAGATGACATGGCACCCCAAACCATCACTGACTGTGGAAACTTTACACTGGACCTCAAGCAACGTGGATTGTGTGCCTCTCCTCTCTTCCTCCAGACTCTGGGACCCTGATTTCCAAAGGAAATGCAAAATTTACTTTCATCAGAGAACATAACTTTGGACCACTCAGCAGCAGTCCAGTCCTTTTTGTCTTTAGCCCAGGCGAGACGCTTCTGACGCTGTCTGTTGTTCAAGAGTGGCTTGACACAAGGAATGCGACAGCTGAAACCCATGTCTTGCATACGTCTCTGCGTAGTGGTTCTTGAAGCACTGACTCCAGCTGCAGTCCACTCTTTGTGAATCTCCCCCACATTTTTGAATGGGTTTTGTTTCACAATCCTCTCCAGGGTGCGGTTATCCCTATTGCTTGTACACTTTTTTCTACCACATCTTTTCCTTCCCTTCGCCTCTCTATTAATGTGCTTGGACACAGAGCTCTGTGAACAGCCAGCCTCTTTTGCAATGACCTTTTGTGTCTTGCCCTCCTTGTGCAAGGTGTCAGTGGTCGTCTTTTGGACAACTGTCAAGTCAGCAATCTTCCCCATGATTTTGTAGCCTACAGAACTAGACTGAGAGACCATTTAAAGGCCTTTGCAGGTGTTTTGAGTTAATTAGCTGATTAGAGTGTGGCACCAGGTGTCTTCAATATTGAACCTTTTCACAGTATTCTAATTTTCTGAGATACTGAATTTGGGATTTTCCTTAGTTGTCAGTTATAATCATCAAAATTAAAAGAAATAAACATTTGAAATATATCAGTCTGTGTGTAATGAATGAATATAATATACAAGTTTCACTTTTTGAATGGAATTAGTGAAATAAATCAACTTTTTGATGATATTCTAATTATATGACCAGCACCTGTATATATAAAATAGGTTGAGTAAAGCTTGGGCTAATTTTAATTTGAAAGTGAACTAATCCTTTAAGGCAGCCACTGAACTTAAGTTTTGGGCCCTATTTTAACGATCTAAGCGCATGGTCTAAAGCGCACGGCACGAGTGCACTTAAGGCGTGTCGGCTTATAGCCGCGCATTACTAACGCGCTTTTTAAATGGACCAGGTTTCAGTTGGTCAATGGCGCAGTCTATTTCAGTTGCCTCAAAATAGCAACGCACCACTAATGTGCCTGAACACACATCGTTTTCAGACCAGCACGCCCATGGGTGCACAAATGGGTGCAAATGCATTTGCTATTTAAATAACATGGTGCAGGATGTGAAAATAATAACAGGCTGAAACTAGCAAAAAACTCTTGCATCGCACCTGGCGCCACATTTGCAGTTTTTCGTCAATTTATTTTTAATGACTTTTGCTACATTGTTATTTTTATTTATTTTTTTGTAAATAAATAATTAAAATGAAATCAAAGGCTATATTCATAATAAAATCAATAATTACAATAGTGCAATAACTACAATATACTTTCAGTTAAATTTTGATAGAAATGATGTTTTTCAAAATGATATTTCTGAATAAAACACTTATATCACTTAAAAGATTTTTACCTTAATGAACTATTTCAGTTTTTATGTTTCTGGGAGTATAACATATGAATTACCATAACCTTTTCATTTTAAAACTATACCCAATTAAAAAAAAAAAAAAAAAAAAAAAAAAAAACTTTCACACACTGAAAAAAACATGGTAATAAGATTTACTTTGAAAAAAATTTTCACTCAGACATGACATTGGTAGTAAATTTCTTAAATAATAACAAAGAAATGGAAAGTAACATAATTTATTAAATGTGAAATGTTGGTCACCTGGACCTGAAAAAAAAAAAACAACAACAACAATGCAGTGATGTTTCCATTTTAAACTGCAAAAAGCACAAGGCTCTAACTGTGTTTAGAATGACGAGTTAGAGCTCTTACTGTGTTTAGAATGACAAGATGTTTCTTTCACTACCATCACAAATCCCTTAGGATCTTACTAAATAATACCTATACAAATATCAAACACTGTCCATCGACGCTTTTTTAAGAAGATCTAATTTTAGTCGTGACACCAAACTGCCACTGGATTTTGCGATTCGACTGAACTCATAACAGGCTTCAGTGTTCTCATTCTCTCTGCTCCTTTATCTCTGGATCCGTCCATTTGTGATGGGCAGCCAAGCAGCAAATTGTCTGTCAACCAACAAGTTACTTTAAGAGGGTGAAGAGCAACTTAAAAAGATGCTGCAAAAAAAGACGGTAGAGAGGGAAACAGACACAAAGATGTATAATTAAAGTCTGCTCACAGACCGCTTTGATTGGATAAAGGCAATATAAAGGACACACACTAGACGGGTCTGGAGGGACGACACTACACTACACACACACACACACACACACACTAAATTTAGTAAGTACAAAGCTCAAATCAAAAACCTATGGAAGCTTGTTTCTGCCATGGAATTTAAAAATTAAAAAGGTAATTGTGACTTTTTATCTTACAATTCTGACTTTTTATTCTTGCAATTCTACGTTTACAGCTTTTAGAGCTCAAACAGTCTTTTGTTTGTTCTTCCAGGTGCCCTGGTTTGGTATTCTCAAATAAAATGTATTTTTAAACAATTTGAATCAAATCTGTTTTGCTATAAACAACGCAAACAACATTCCAGTTTGTAAATGACAGATTGATTTTATATTACTCAACAGTGTGAAATAAAACACAAGCTCACAGTAGTGTGTCAAACAATCTTTAAAGGCAATTGTGTTTTTCCATGCAACAGCCTTGAGGAAATTACAGTGTGATTGTGTGTGCATCATGTTTTGCATAGGTGTGAATGTCAGTGCTTTCAGAAATGAGGAGAAAATCAATGGAGATTTCATCTGAAATGAAACACAGCATCATGGGAACATTGTACTCCCTCTGTTCTTGATGATCTGGGAAATGAGCCATATTCACTGTTCAGTAAATAAAACTTAAACGCAAATGTCAGTCAAAAATATGGATGAGAGAGAGAGAGGTATCCATATTAACCTATTATACTCAGCAACATTAGCCGTGCTTCACGCACAGACATGTCAGAGTATAAAAACAATCAATTCAGCAGCACACACACACACACACACACAAACTCACTTACACACACGTTTGTTTTTGTGAATTGTGGGGACATTCCATAGGCATAATGGTTTTTATACTGTACAAACCGGAATTTCTATCGCCAACCCTAGACCTAAACCTACCCAACACAGGAAACTGTGCACATTTTACTTTCTCAAAAAAAACTCATTCTGTATGATTCATAAGCCTTTTGAAAAATGGGGACATGGGGTAATGTCCTCATGAGTCACGCTCTCCTTGTAATACCTATGTCATACCCATGTCATCATACAAATTTGTGTCCTGATATGTCACAAAAACACACATGCGCACACACACACACACACACACACACACACACACACAATGCCATATGAATGTTTGTAACCACTTCACCTGAATCAGGTTAGCCTTTCTTCTGGCCCTCTTCTACCCGATATCAATCATTTCTTTATCATTCCATCCCTCCCTTCCTCCATCCATGCATTTCTTCCCCTGGTAAGGAATTATAATTATATAAACAGCCTGCATGACTGTGGAGAGTCTTTGCTGGTGGCAATAACTCACCATCACTGCCGGAGGATCGGCATACACTTCTTATCAAGTGGCTATATTTGCAAACAGGGAACACATCGTCCCCTCATACAAGATACATCTCGAAAATTCATCCACAACAATTTTAGCATCATTGCACAATGTGAAAAGTTATTACAATATAATATAAAACTGTAAATTATATGATAATTTATATTGTTAGTTCCATTGTTGCATGTATGACATGAAAGTTATCAGGTTTACATAATAATATAATATAATACATTTTAAATAAAACATTAAAATATTATAATATTCAAATAACAGTTAGGTCCTTCAGGGTGCCTCGGAAGGGGTGTCACAACATCTAGCTATGGGGTGCCTCAGAGCTCAGTGCTTGTACCACTTCTCTTCTACATCTACATCTACATGACATCACTAGGATCTGTCGTTCAGAAACATGGCTTTTTCTATGACTGCTATGCCGATGACACACAGCTCTACCTCTACTTCCAGCTGGATGACTTGATGGTAGCTGCTCGCATCTCAGCCTGCCTGACAGACATTTCTTGTTGGATGAAGGACCGTCACCATCAACTCAACCATGCCAAGACAGAACTGCTTGTGGTTTCTCTGATGTTTGCTTACAGAACAACCACTGGCTCTGCACACCAAACTCACTCCTTCAGACTTATGTGCCCTAGAGAAGTGATGCACAAAAGCACTTTCACAGACCTTTACTTTGTCTGTTCCCTGCCTAACTCAACCCGAGCAGCTGAGTCATTAAGTTCTCCCCCCAGTCGCCCCAAACCCGTTAGACCTTCGTTCATCTTCGGAACAAAAATTAACATATTTTTGATGAAATACTAGGGTATCTAAACTACACATAGGCAGCAATGTCATTGCATATTTTGAGGTCTAGAAAGGTATTAAAGACATTGTTAAAATAGTCCATGTGACTTCAGTGGTTTAACCTTACTGTTATGAAGCAACAATAATACTTTTTGTGCGCAAAAACAAAACTTTATTCAACAATCTCTTCTGTTTCATGTCAGTCTCATATGCAGTTGACGTAGTAAGCACAGTGCAGCACTTCCATGTTTACATCCATATTACATGCTTTGCCCTGACACTTGAAAGGGAGAATAAATGTTCAAATTAAGTGTTATATAATGTTTTCTTGTGCAAGATTAATGTTAAGTGGGGGATTTAGTAGTGTTTAATGTCAGCGCTGATAGCCTCGTGGGCAGCATGCCAACATATAGTGCCATTGCGCTTCGGGCGAACCGAGTTCGAGTCCCCTCGCGGACCTTTCCCAATTCCATCCCCCTCTCTCTCTCCAACTTCGCTTCCTGTCTGCTAAAATTATATATAAGAGCAATTAAAATGTATGAGTACAAAATTAAAATCTGCCAGTTCTACTTACTTAAACTTTTCATTTCTTAACTTAAAAATTTGATGTAACTGATTACCTCATTCTTTTTTGAGTTTTGCCAACTTATTCGGGTTTAAAGTGTACTTAAAAATGCTTATGAATTGTTTCAGTATTTGTTTTATATATTTTTTCAATACTTTTGAGCTGCTGTTGTTGCAGATGTAGAGGTTTTATACTATATTTAAATATCAGAACATTAGGTCTTCATTTCTGACATGTTGTGTTTAAGCATTTGTAAATAATATCAGAAAACTCCATGATTTTGGTATGGGGTAAGCTTGTATGAAAAGAAAATTTAAGAATTTTAGAAACGTGTTAATTGACTGCATATTGTGTGAAAAGGACATGAATTGTGTTAATGGTCTGGTCTCAACAGAGGGATGTTGTGCTAATTCTGTTTAGAGTTTTGAAATGTGATTACAGATGGGACAAAAGGATGTTAGCAACTGTAAAAAAAAAAAAAAAAAAAAAAATGTAATATTATGCCTAACAAGTGTTATATTATCACTTTAATAAGGATTGTATGATCTTTGTATAATATCAGTCTTTAAATGCAATATATTTAAAGTGTACCTAAAGTATACTTGCAATAGTTCCACTTTAGCACAATCAAATATACTTAAGTATATACTTAGTTGGACCTCAGCACTACTTCCGCACAATTAAAGTGCATACAAATCAATTGCAGGGTATTTTTATTTAGCACATAAATATGTAAATGTATTTGTAGTATACTCAGCACATAATAAATGTATTTCAGGGGACCAATTAATCCACTGTACATTTGCAGGAGAAGCACCTGATGAATGCCGGCTAAATAACAATGGGCCCGTGTAAAACAGCAGCAACAACAAATGAGAAAATTTAGCTGAATGTGAGCAAACAGGCACACAGTCTGTTGAGGATTCATCTATCAAAACCATCCTTCAGATGGTCTCCCTGTTGCAGCTACAACACTATATAAACATCTAATTAATTGTGAAACAATAATTACAAAACATTTATCTTTCTGAATAAACATCTAGTGTTTACCTGGATATTGGAATATTTATAATTAATAATTCACTAATTATCATTAGGATTATTATTTTTTTTATATAATTTAATTCTAGTTAGTTTTAAGGGTGCATAAATAATTGTATTTATTTATTTTGGTGTAATCTAAAAATGGATGCACTGCCTGATGGAAATAACACAACATTTATTTCCATCAAGAGGTGCATCAATTTTTGGTCAATATCTGACAATGCAAGAGGTGAGCACTCTGTAAAGTCTACTCCAGCACTGGGATGTGCTGGAGTAGACTTTACAGAGTGCCCACCTCTTGCATGAATTTAAATGAATTTAAGACTTTTAATGAATTTAAGGTATGGACTCAGAGGTGCCAATTCATGTGAGAAAATTATTCTTCATGCTCCCTCCCAACCATTCTTTCACAATTCGAGTCTGATGAATCTTGACGAATCTTGACATCCTGGAATATGGCCATGATGTGTCTTCCTACATGGTTGTTTAAGAAATGAAAAGCTACGCACTCTATCAATTTTTATCTTGTTTGCCCCTGTGTGTATATATAGGCCTTGTGTTTCTCTTGTGCTTTGTCAATCGATGTTTGGTGCTCCTTGCGTATTCATGCTCTCTGTGCTCTGTTTTTCCTGATTTTGGAATTGTTTGTGTGTGTTCGTTAAATGTACTCCTAGCAGATCCGCTTCCCCTCCTGCATTCTTTGGACCCAATAGTGACAGAGCAGTGTATAATATAATTTTTACTGACTTTATATAGTTATAATATAATATTATGTTGATATTAAAATAATAATGTTCACTGTTAATTGATTAACTATCACTAAATGAACCAGTTCACTAAGACTCATTGGTAACACTTTACAATAAGGTTTTATTAATTAACTACTTTAGTTAACATGAACTAAGAATGAAAAACACTTCTACAGCATTTATTAATCGCAGTTCATGTTAATTTCAACATTAATTAATGCATTATTAAAATCAAATGTTGTATTTGTTAACTTTAGTTAATGCGCTGTGAACTAACATGAACAAACAACGAACAGCTGGATTTTTATTAAAGAACATTAACAAAGATTAATAAATACTGTACCAAATGTATTGCTAATTGTTAGTTCATGTTAGTTGATACATTAATTATTGTTAACAAATTAAACCTTATTGAAAAATGTTACCGACTCATTAAAATGAACTGTCCAAATAGATTCACTGAAATAAGCTGCCTAAACGATTCACTAAAATTAATCGTTCGAACAATCCACTAAAATGAACTGTCCAAACTGATTCATTAAAATGAACCGCCTGAACTGATTCACTATATCATTCATCTGAACTAGCTCACTAAAATGAACCATCCAAACCAATTCACTAAAATTAACAATTTGAATTGATTTACTATGAACCACCCAAATCTATTCATTAAAATGAAGTTTTCGATAGTATCATGTAACACAATAATGTGTTTGATTTGGATCAGTTGGATCAAGTTGTGTTTGCAATACAACAAGACATAAAAACAACACTTTGTCATGCTACATGAAACACTACGTTACTAGAAAAGCAATGTCAAATTACTTACTGTAAGTTCATTTTGGCTCTAGTTACTGCAGGCTTTATTAGTTTATTATCACCCGGAAGGGGGCAGAGTAGGAAAGATACTGGGTCCTTTAATCTAAATTTATGTCCATCGAAAAGTAATAAGTACTGATTATTTCACAGCCACAACTAAAGAGTCACTCGGAGTCATTTTCAAAGATTTGTTGGCTCTAACCTTACAAAATCCAGAGATTAGTTTTTCCTCAGAAGTGCAATCAACTTGATCTCACAATTTTGTTTCCAGCAGTACTGGTGCACCACAAACCCCTGGAAGTTGTGTATTGATGGACTTGCAAATTAAACCAATATATTCCACACAGGACACCCGAAAGTGTCATATACTCATTTGAACAAGAAGATAACGGCTACAACTCAAACAAAGACAGACAAACAACAGTAATGAACACATTAAATCTGTGCTTCCAAAAAGAGAGAGGCGGTAAACGTGGCCTGGTTTCCCAACCACCCGGTGTGAAAATAACAAATAAAACAATCATATTTGTCCCATTTTCCTGACAGATCAAAGATAGTACACAAGCTATTCAGGTATTAGCAAAGTTTCTGCCAATTGAAGTTGCCATCGTAGGCTACAGGTCAAATTAAATAAAGCACAATTAATTCTCTCCCATGCTGTTCTACTCAGGCTGTCAAGCCTGAGTAAGATGTAAGCTGAAAAATGCAAGGTAATTAAGTCCGGAAATAAATTAGATATTGACATTCTCCCTACATTTGTGCGGTAATGTTTCCGTAAGCAGCTTAGCAAATGGCAAATGTGCTGTGCTAATAGGCTAATCCTCCAGCTGTCTGCTCAGAAACCCTCTCTCTTTCCTTCTTTTTTCTCTCTATCTCTCCGCCAAGCTCATGATGTGGTGGGTGTTGTCTTTGAATGGTGAGAAAAAGTTGAGCCAAAACCCATAGTCTTAAGGTACGGTTACATTAGCAAAATTTCGGCAAGATTTTCCATCGTCAATAGTCTAGCGATGTATGAAGCACAGCTCACACAGAAGTAATTTTCAAACCAAGCAGCTTTCTGTTGGCGAACACTGCGAATTTGCATGAACAATTAGTGCGAAATCTGTACGGTAAATATTATATTACTACTGAAATGACTGGATTTTGCCTGTGCATTTCACCTCAAAATGGTAAATGTGATAGTATATTAGCATTGGTTGACAAAAAAGAAGGTTGAAAAACAACCAAAGATTCACTAGGTATAAAAAAAGGTGCATTGTCTACTGTCAATTGTGTTAATAATCTGTGGATGCACAGACTCCCATCTTCATTTGTGAACACATTTATAGGGCATCTTTAAAATGTTGTGCTAATTTGGCCGTTTTAACTGGTGTAGTCACATTAGCGAAATTCTGGTGGAATTTTACGGACAAAAAAAGATTCACTGTCTATTGTCAATAGGGTAGAGATTCTATGTGCTTTGCTTCATACAGTCACTTCAAACCAAGCAACTTTCTGTTGGTGAGCGTGACTAATTTGAGTAAAAACCCGTTGCAAAATTTTTTGCCTTCACACAAAATTTCAAATCATGAGGATTCCTATTGAAATGACTGGATTTCGTGCACAAAATTTTCCCAAATAACGATAAATGTGACCACACCTTTAGTGTTGGTTGGTCAAAAATGACCAACACAGACTCATTGGAAAAACGTACCTGTGTCAACATTTTTGCAAAACGCTAAATACGTACCAATATGTACATAGGCCTATCACTGCAGTTTCTAACAGAAATGAACACCAGAGGCAGTAAAACAGCAAGCACTTTTAACCAATTTCACACACAATTATGATTACAGGGTCAGATTATGGATTAATAAAGACTTGTTTTCACGTGGCTCCTATGACCTCAAAACACTTTGTACTATAGTGCATGATTTGTAAAGGAATATATTTTGGAGTTTGCTTTTGGAGTTTTGGAGTAATAATCTTGCTCGGTACCTCAGCTGGTACAGAACTGTACTTGCGACGCAAAGAGCTCGGGTACGAATCCCGTGAAAGACGAGTCACGGTAAAAGAGCTCAAAGACAAGAGTTTAAAAACAAGCTAAAATGCCATGGTTACGATTGCGTTTTTATGTGACATTTGCTTTTGTTAACACTACTGGGTAGGTTTAAGGTTTAGTGTAGGTGTACGTTATTAAACGTGATGGAGTATTAAGCTTTTAGCACCACTCAAAGGACATTTTTAATTCAGAACTGCGGTAATACGTACAAACTCCAACGTAATAAAACGTTGTCATATTCACGTTAATCTGTTCCGATAAAAAACAAAACAAGCTTTTAGCGTCACTCACTGGACATTTCACTTTGAAACTGCACAACATATTTGGCGTTTTACAAAAATTTTGACACAGGTACGTTTTTCTAATGAGCCTGGGCTGAAAATGACAATAAGACTGAAAAACAAATAAATATATAGTAGGTATAGATTAAATTTTGCGGCCAAAAAAAGTTTCATTATCTATTGTCAATTGATTTGTAATCTCTTGATGCACAGACTACCATCTTCATTTGTGAATGCATTTATATGGCATCTGTGAAATCTGTCATGCTAATTTGTCCATTTTAACTGGTGTAGTCACATTAGCAAAATACCGCCTGAATTTTACGGACAAAAAAAAGCAGCTTTCTTTTGGTGAACGTGGCTAATTTGAGTGACCAACTTAAAGGGTTAGTTCACCCAAAAATGAAAATTCTGTCATTTATTACTCACCCTCATGTCGTTCCACACCCGTAAGACATTTGTTCATCTTCGGAACACAAATGAAGATATTTTTCATAAAATCCGATGGCTCAGTGAGGCCTGCATTGCCAGCAATAACACTCCCTTTTTCAATCCCCAGAAAGCTACTTAAGATGTATTTAAAACAGTTCATGTGACTACAGTGGTTGAACCTTAATGTTATGAAGTGACGAGAATACTTTTTGTGCGCAAAAAAACAAAATAACAAAATAACGACTTTATGACAATATCTAGTGATGGGCAATTTCAAAACACTGCTTCATGAAGCTTTACGAATCTTTTGTTTTGAATCAGTGATTCGGAGTGCCAAAGTCACGTGATTTCAGTAAACAAGGCTTTGTTACGTGATAAGTGTTTCGAAATTTCAATGGTTCACCACTGGAGGGCGTGACTTTGGCAGTCTGATACGCACTTCGAACCACTGATTCGAAACAAATAAAGCGTCAAAGCTTAATAAAAGAAGTGTTTTGAAATCGCCCATCACTAGATATTGTCATAAAGTCGTTATTTTGGGGGGGTTTTGGCACACAAAAAGTATTTTCGTCGCTTCATAACATTAAGGTAACCACTGTAGTCACATGAACTGTTTTGATTCACATGAATTCGTCTTTAGAAGCTTTCTGGACATTGAAAGTGTTAATTGTCTTGCTGGCAATGCAGGCCTCACTGAGCCATCGGATTTTATGAAAAATATCTTAATTTGTGTTCTGAAGATGAATGAAGGTCTTACGGGGTGTGAAACGACATGAGGGTGAGTAATTAATGACAGAATTTTTATTTCTGGGTGAACTAACCCTTTAAAACCATTGCAAAGTCTTTCGCCCTCACGCAAAATTCCCAATCATGTGGATTCCTATTGAAATGTCTGGATTTCCCTTACAAAATTTTGCAGAGCAATGATAAATGTGAACACATCTTTAGTGTTGGTTGGCCAAAAGTGACAATAAGCTGAAAAACTATTTACCAAATATTTACTAGGTATAGTTTAAATTTTGCGGGGCAAAATTACCATCTTCATTTGTGAATGCATTTATAGGGCATCTTTGAAATTTGTAGTGCTCATTTAGCTGTTTACCAGGTGTGGTCACATTAGCTAAATTTTGACGAAATATCACAGCCAAAAAAGATCCATTGTCTATTGTTAATATAGTGTAGCAATGTATGAAGCACCGCTCACATAGAAGTCACTGTCAAATCAACCAACCTTTCTGTTGGCGAATGCAGCAATTTACATGACCAACTTGAACCTGTTGCGAAATCTGCATTTGGAAATCTTTGGCCCTCACATGAAATTCCCAGTCGCGAAATTTCACATAGAACTGGTAAACGTGATTGCACGTTTTGCATTAATTGACGAAAAAAGAAAATAAGGATGAAAAACAACCAAATATTCACTAGGTATAGTTTAACATCAATAATAGCATTTTCAAGGTACAGTCACATGTCAAATGGATTTTGATACTTCTTAAAGTAACCTAGATTCCAAAACATCAATAATTGAGTGATATATTGTAGTATGTAGTAGTTGGCCTGTGTTGAATAGACATGTTGTTTCTGAATTTTAAAACTGACATGGTAAGTTGGAGAGGTTATATATCTGTCCCTCATGACCTGTGCTTGGAGCTCTGTGAAGTTCATCTGAAGTGCTGCAGGAACCGTGTCGAGACGTGAGTGAGAGTTTAATTGGTCTGAGAGAGACTCGAAAGCTCTAAATAATAGATATCAAACCTGTGGAGACACTCAAAGAAAAACACAGATGTTCCTGAGCTACACAGTGGATGTTTCGGGATATTATAAATGCAAACAGGTCATTAAAAGAGTCTTTTTTTCTCTTGACATATGGTGCACACACATAAACTTGTGTTGGATGGATGGAGGCTGTCACGGACTGGTTAGTGGTTTTGTTCAATGTATTGTAATGAGCTCCATAAACCCAGTACTATTCCCGGGCATTATCCAGCATGCGTTTGAGTTTTGGGGGTTTAGAGAAGTGTGAAAGGCTTTCCCGGTTATCCAGAGCTCAAGCCGCTAGCTGTCGGCACGTATGTTTTAAGATCAAACCTTGATCTTAGTTACAAAGCTGCAAATGTGTCTCTTTTTGGGTAACATACTGCTGCAAATGTTTCACTTGATTGGAATGGTACATACAGCTTTAACATTCGGATAGATGGTCATATGTTCATTATAAATGTATATACAGCATTTTTACATATGACATAGACAAATAGTTACAAATCCTTTGATATAGTAGTTTATATAATATTTAATTCCTCAAATTCATAAGTTGAGTGTATTTATTATAAATGAGACAAATGTATTATTTTCTATTAAAAGGAAAACAATTAACATTTTAACATGTCTAATTGGGTTCAAAACTATACATTTTACATATCAGTGTCTATCCAAATATAAGTGTGCATTTTGTGTACAAACACTAATGGGATCACTTATTACTGGGTTATGGCGGATTAAATATAAACGCATATCTACTTACACAAAAAAGCTCAAGTGGTCTTAGGTGAAAGGTTATGCCATTAACCTCAAATTTTCTCCCAGTTTCTTTCTTGAGTCGTTAATTTATTTAAACAAAACCTGAAATCTCTGCATCGGCAGGCATGAAAGTGGGCTAATTGGAATAAACAAAGAAAAACAAAACTCATATTTCATATTAGCAGCCAGCAGGAAGAGAAAAAGATACAGATGAGCCTGATTTGACAATGATATGACAAATAACAAAACGAAACATGCAATTATTGACCAACCTCCGAATACTGTATGTGGTTTTATGTCATAAATATTTACTTTTGTTCAAGAAAGCAAAAATAAATAAATAACTGATTTATAATGCTAAATTTCATAATGCCTGTACTATATGTTATACAATATTAAATGTGTGTCTGCACATTTATTTCTGATGGTGGTTTGCATCTGTACATATGTTTGCATCTTTGTAATCAAATTTTTGATAATCTTTTAAAAAGTTTTTGCATTTTTGTAATAAAAATTGCTGATAATCTCTTGAGGCAGAGAGTCCTATATTCATTTGAAAAATGCATTTGTAGAACATCTTTGAAAATTTTAGTGCTGGTCTTTTCACCCTGAGGTGGTCTCTTTAAGATGCATTGAGAATGAAACTCACTGCTGTGTTAGTCTTGTGAAAGGCTTACGTTTAGCTGGCTAAGGTAGTCAGTGCCAGCAGAGATGTTAGTATTCCTCCGACATATTTCCTTCTGCATATTTAATACAGAACCTCTTTTCACCCCTGCAGCTTCACAGAACATCTTACCTCGCTGTTGAATGCCGTCAGTCACGTCTTGTCGCCTGTACTGCTGAAAGCTTTAACGCGACAGTGCTGACCCCTCTGAATATTCAATATTAAAGGGATGGATCTAGTCATCCTCATCCAAGTCTTTCTCTGTGGAACACAAGAGAACTTATTTTGAGTGAGTGTTTAGTTAATACAGTAGTTATTTGTAATCCTACTTTTTTTTATGAGGAACAATTAAAAATTTAAATCATTATTCAATGAGATTTAAGACTTACTTAGCTTGAAGTATGCTTGATTTATGATAGATGACACTTCACTTCGCCATAGGAAGAGGAGAAACTGAATTCAAAAATCATTGGTTCTGTAGTGTTAGATTTAGTGTTGATGTAGATGATGTTGAGTAGGTGACAAAGTCCCTTTAAGACAAGTCATTTCACTCGGCGGCCATCTTTGAAACGCCTCTCGGGCATCCAAGTGCAGCTCCTATCTCTTTGAATGGGGAAACATCAAATTCTCTAAAGCTGTTTGCCAAGCTTTCGATTAAATTTCATATTTGAAATCACCAATGAAATCTGACAACAACTGTCTCATAAATTTTGTTTCTAAACGCTCGAATCTTGACAAAAACTGTATTTTTCTGGCTGGATCAACCTAATGCGCATGCGCAGTCCTAAACGCGCGTCTCTTGTGCCTCATTTCTCGGGCGCGCGTCTGACTGTTTCTATAGAAACCGGAGCTTCTAAGGCCGCTGCAGTTACGCGATGACTTTACCAATCGGCGATTAGCTCTTATTTAGAAGGCGGGACTTATTCCACCATATTGCCCGTTGCACTTTCTCCCATTCATAATAATATGAGTGACGCGTCTGGTGTTATTCTATAGTCTTTGGTAGGTGATGACAGAATGTACATATTTGAGAGAACCATCTTTCATAATAGCATTTTTATAAATTAAAAATAATATAAATCTAAGATTTCGAGATTTAAGTCTTAATGTTTTGGAAATAATCTCATAATAGGCCTTATACAAGAATAAAATGATGCAATTGAGAAAGTCATACCATTACATAAAGAATCATTAAACAAAACTAAAACAAACTAAACAACAAAGCACAGCACAGCACAATTAAAATTAAAACAAACAAAAACAACAATACAATAAAACACAGCACAATGAAACCAAACAAAACAACAAAACACAGCACAATAAAACTAAACAAAAATCTGTTTAAGGGTACATTTACACAACAACAATGTACTAAAAATGTAGGAAAGGTTTTCCTTTGCATTTTTCACATACAGACGACAACATTGTCAAAGCGATCCCTGTTCACACTGATTTGTGAAAGCGACTAAAAACACTGTATTTTTCATGTCAGGCCAGTAGCTGGCGATGTCACTTTGTAAAGAAACACTACATGCCTATAGGTTGAACATGTAATATGCATGCACATGACATCACCATTTTCGCAAATTCGTGTTTTTGTAGTTTAAATGGAGACAGTAACCCGTTTTCAAAAGTTTGCATTTTCGGGCCCCCAAAATGCATAAAAAGTTTTCCGTTTTTAGTTGAAAATGGTGTTATGTAAATGGCCCCTTAAACAAGTCATTTGACTCTGCAGCCATCTTTGAAATGCCTCTCATGAAAATGCCTCCTATCTCTTTGAACAGGAAAACATCAAATTCTCCAAATCTGTTCGCCAAGCTGATACAATTAAATTTCATATTTGAAATCAACAATGAAATCTGACAACAACTGTCTCAAAAAAAAAAAAAACATAACGAAATTAATCTAATAAAGTCAAAATTATCAGAACAAAGTCATAGTGTTACAAGAAGCATCACCTGGGCCAAACAATATATAAAAAATAGATAATTAGACACTATTTTAGCAACTGTTATAGGTGATGAAGCTTTTTAAAATCTTGCAGATTTAAACAGTAATTTAATGTTGTTTAATGTTAATGTACTAAAAATTACAGTAGAAACAGCATATACTGTACCGTTACCACTGGAGCTAAACTCTACAAGACTGAGTTTGACACCCCTATGTGTCAGAAATGACCTTTTCCATTAAGGAGCAACATTTGACAGTAGGTGGCAGCATTGAAGTCATTGAATCATTTATTTCAACCGATTTGTTCAAAAGGCGGATTCATTCAGGAACGAAACACCACTGTGTGTTGCTCGGAGACTCGCATCTGTTCTGCGTTTGCTTGGAACTATGTTTGTTGGTGAAATACAGCAAAAACATGGGGTGCAAATGATATATGGAAAGGTCAAAAAGCCTCCTCAAAAGCGGACGTTGGCAATGTTTCAGACTCTGCGCAGTTTGATGTTGACTCAAAATACATCCACCTCTAACTTACACAAGTATTTTATTTACACTTTTTTTTTTTTGTCCCCACACACTGCTCTTGCTTTCTCATTTTCTGTATAGTAAGCATTTCAGTGCTACGAATTTGGAGGGGAATTCTAGCTGAACAAGACCACCATAAATCACATTTTGTCTAAGCCAGGCATATATGTATCCCTCAGAAACCTTTATGGTTCCTCTGTAAAACAGTTGTTTGCCCCTTGTGCGACGGTTGCAATAACTCCTAACCTGCGTGACCATATATCTTCATGGGCTCTCATTAAAGTGCTTGCTCTTTCCAGAGCACTCATCTCTATAGCGCCTCTCTCACAAATTTAATTGCCATAGCCTATAAGTTCTCCTCTTCTGGGTGCTGGCCCATATTTTTTTTCTCACCCCCTTATAATTTGTCATGCATAACTGTACTGCTGGTAATGAATGCGCTTTCAAGCTAGACTTATGTTGAAAATCAGGTGTTCGTTGAAGACAAAAAAAAAAATTAAGGCAACAGTTTGCATGGCTTTTTAAATCAAATTCATCTACTTTATTATTTTAAATAAATATCATGACTGAACTTAAAATGTCAAGTAATCATGACTTAAAATATGGCATATTTTTAACAATTATCTATTTAGTTAAAGCAATAATAATAAGATAAGTAACATGATTTTTTTTTTTTTTTTTTTTTTTGCTTAAATTGCTTAAAATGAAAAATAAAAACACAACAACAAAATCATGTTTGCTATGAGAAATGTAGATGTTATGGAGCACAAAATTCACACTCACAATGATACTAAACAACAACAAACTAAACATCAAAACAACAGTACAACAAAGCAACATAACACAAATGATACTAAACAAAAACAAAACAACAGTACAACAAAACAGAATAGCACAATGATACTGAACAGGTCAAGTCAGGTTAGGTCATCTTCATTTATATAGCGCTTTTCACAATACATATTGTTCCAAAGCAGCTTCACAGTGACAATAGGAAAATTCTTATCGAGCTAAAGTTGTTTTTTGATTGAATCACTTCCTTTGTAAAAATTGTTAATTATTACTTTAGCGGCTGCTTAAATGACACCTTTCCTACAGAAAACCGAATACCTTAAATGCATTCTTGCCGTTCATTTACGTGTTTAGTTTATAGGTTTGCGTGTTTGAGTGTGTATGTGCGCAGAAGCTTGGTCTTTTTTAAAAAAGTGATATTTGCCAAATTACTTGTCTGGTCCGCATAATACAGAAAAATTAGTTGTGTCTGCGGATCTATGTGAACTGGAATAATTTTGATAACGTTTTATCTATACATAGGGAAAGGAAAGGGAAATGAGCCTTCGCAGGGGATAGTTTAGTTGAAACGTCAGGGCTGCATTATCGTCATGTCTAGATGCAGGTCCTTCATCTCATCTGGATACAGCCTGGATCTGGCAGGCTGCGGCAAACCTTGGGATAAACAGAGAGAGACTAATATTAGCGTAGACGCCATTCTTCTTATGATGTAGCGAGTACATCAGGTGTTATGGGAAGTGTTCCCGGTTCCGGCTGACCTAATCTATGCAGCCTAACAATTTACATGATTTGATTTATAGAAGTAGATAATGTGTTATGTGTATGCAAGTTTAAACAGATGTGTTTTTAGTCTAGACTTACACTGACAGAGTGTGTCTGCTTCCCGAACAGTGATAGGAAGACTGTTCCAAAGTTTAGGTGCTAAATAGGATGAAGAACCGATGACAAACTTGCATGGTTTGTTTGAATCTTAGTGGGAAAGAGTCCTTTTCTCTCCTAGTTAAGCACATGACTGGGGTGCAGGACAGGCCCAGGCCCACAGGCCTTGACCTGAAGAGGCCGCCCTGCAGGGTGTCAGTCCGTCGAAGAAGCAAGAGAGAGGGAGGAGCATTGTGCGCTGGCTTTTAAGATCCGGGAGAAGTCACACCCCTGAGGGTTGACCTAACCAATGAGATGGGTAGGATTTCCGAGCGGCAAAATTCCTCTGTGGGCTTTTACGAGCCTTTGCTTTCTAGCAGGGAAACTGCATATGAGTTGTTTTTGAAGAAACTATTAAAGATTCTTGTAATACTGATATGTTGCACAGGTATCAATATATCATATACACGGTCATTTAAATCTTCAGAATACAACCTCGTAGACACCAAACTTGGTATAGGTGAGTTTACGTTAACCTTTGGTTCTTATCATAAAATATGCATAACAATACTGAATACAATACAAGAGACAATACACAAACAGTAATAATGGATGCCATGTCCTATAGATTTTTACAGAACAGTCTGTCTATAACCTAATGCAGGAAAGTCTGTTTTGAGGGTTTTCTATGGGTCTCTTTGTCTCTGCTTTTCCACGTGGCCACATAGTTTTTGGCAATAAAAACCCAGCTCCAGTCTCTTCTCGGGGGATGTGGAATGGGGACAGACCCCAGAGTGAGTTTTAAACATTATTTGTTAAATATAACAAATAATTGTGTCTGATTTGTCTCAGTCATTACAAAACACAACATAACACAAATGATACTAAACAAAAACAAACTAAACAAAACAACAGTACAACAAAACAACATAGCACAAATGATACTAAACAAAAACAAACAAAAAAAAACAACAGAACAATGAAACAGAATAGCACAATTATACTAAACAAAAACAAAACAATAAAACAGCAGTACAATAAAACACAACATAGCACAAATGATACTAAAAAACAAACTAAACAATAATACAGCAGTACAACAAAACACAACATAGCACAATACTAAAAACAAACTAAACAACAGTACAAAAAAAATGAAACTAAAAACTATACAAAAACCATACAATGAAACAAACAAAAACTAAACAACAAAACAGCAGTACAACAAAACACAGCACAATGAAACTTATTTTTGTTCACTGTAAAAAAAAAAAAAAAAAAAAAATCTTTTTTTTTTTTTTTAATTAATTTTTTTAAATATACACTACCGGTCAAAAGTTTGGGATCGGTAAGATTTTTAATGTTTTTAAAAGAAGTTTCGTCTGCTCACCAAGGCTGCATTTATTTAGTTAAAAATACAGTAAAAACAGTAATGTTGTGAAATATTATTACAATTTAAAATAACTGTTTTCTGTTTCTTGAGCAGCAAATCAGTATATTATAATGATTTCTGAAGGATCATGTGACACTGAAGACTGGAGTAATGATGCTGAAAATTCAGCTTTGCCATCACAGGAATAAATTACTTTATAAAATATATTCAAACAGAAAACAGTTATTTTAAATTGTAATAATATTTCACAATATTACTGTTTTTACTGTATTTTTAATTAAATAAATGCAGCCTTGGTGAGCAGACGAAACTTCTTTTAAAAACATTAAAATCTTACCGATTCCAAACTTTTGACTGGTAGTGTACATCTTGAGTGAATTTAAGATGTCAAGTCATCATGACTTAAAATATCAAATCATTCTAACAATTCCATATTTAAATAAGTTGCATAAAGTTTCTGCAAATTGTTGCCTTCTTTATACTGCTTAAAATGAAAAACCAAAACCAAAATCGTGTTTCCTATGAGAAATTCATGTTATGGAGCACAGAAACTCACTGTTAGAATGAATATGTGCTAAAATATAGGATAGATAAATTAAGTACCAGTATTTCAGAATATAATGCATAACAGTTATGTATTGATTTTAATTTAAATGCCAGTGTGCATGTCATCATTTTACCTCACACAGCCTATAATAATAATTTAACAGCAATGCACTCGGCATGTTTATTTAATAAGACCTGTAATCAATATGTCAAATATTTAATGACTATTTATGTCTTCACAGTAAGCCCTCAACCAAATTATAATGAACAAACGCAAATGGCCTAAGGATTAAAACAACTCCTTTGAAATTTCCAAAACTAATTTATTCACATTAGCATATTGTCGAATGCTGTCTTAATGGTACGTTAGCTTAAAATATGCTTAATAAAATTTCATGCCTGTTATTGCTCTGATAACCAGAGAAAACTGAATTTGCACACCTATTGTTTAAGGCTCGCTATTCATTTCATAATTAACCAATGCTGATATTTTGTAATACGCACATTACGTGGTAATATTTTCAATTAAAGTAGTAATTATACATAGATGATATATATAAGATAAATTATAAGCTACTATTCCTATAAAAGTGCACAATCCTGAGAAGCTGTGTGTGTAAGGTAATAACCCGCAGGTAAGATGATCTACTTTGACAAATGAAAATACGAGTGTGAACTTATCAAAGTCTCTGACTCTATCAGCACCAAATTACGTTTTCAGCCAGCCGAAATGACCAACTTATTAAAACCCATCCGGAGTAATGGCATTTAAATAAATAAACGAAGAGAACAGAGAGCCGCTGTTACCGTGTAATTGGAGACATCCCCTCTGGCCACCAGAGCAGTGAAACTCTGGCTCCGTGAAAGTGGAAAAGTCAGGAATGAAATGGAGAGTTTGCGATTAGAGGCTCCTGAAAAATTGCAATCGTCAATTGATTGCACTCCTAAATGGTGCTGTTGTAGATCTGCCAACAATGAAAGGGCTCTGAGTTTGCACTTATACCTGTGGCAAGAGTGTTGGTACGTCTTAGAGAAAACATAATATGGTCTTTTGTAAAATTCAGTTGAATATTAAGCACATTTCCTTTTGCGTCCTGCTTACAAAACTGTACAATTAGACATTATGGCTATGTTTACAATGCAGTACAGCTTAATACTTACTGAATATTGTGCAATATACACAATAAACTTCTTATTACATTTTTAATTTAATTTTGCATAAACTACCATAATATTTGGCAATTACTTCCTGTTCAATTAATTGGAAATGAAAATTCAATTCAAGATCATTGCATTGTGAGATATAGTATTGCATATTGAGATATAGTATTAGTAAGCACCGACGCTACTAACTTCATTTATTAGCTTTCAAAATAGCTTAGCTTTCCAGTAACAAGCTAATTTATGCAACAATTAGCACTGTAGTGCAACCAAATGCTAAATCACCATTTTAATGTCACATTGTATTGCGCACACAGCTTTACTGTCTAGTGAGCTCTTCTGAACGGTCTTCTCTCTTACACATACCGATACTTCTTGTGTGTAGCTTGTAGTGTTGCTAACTTCTTTTTCAAAACAGTAGCTTGACTGTCTTTGAATTACTTGAGTATATAGTTTAGCATGCTAAAGCGTTCAAAGTAGCTTCCCTAATACTGGTTAACATGCTACTCTAAACAGAGCCTAGATGATTTCTCACTCTCTCCTTTCTCTCGTTTATCCTTGTTAATTCCATATTTGTATTCAAATGAGACTATATGGGTATAGAGACTAAAAGTTCATGGCCTCGTTAACAGCACCTTCCACTTTCTGTGAGGGCATGACAAAAAATAAAAAGAAAACCAAATGATGAAGAATCGTCTCTACTATTTTTTCTCCCAGTGCCTTCAAAATGTGCAGATTTCCAATTAGGAACATTTTTCTTGTGATGCAGTCAACAGGGCGTTTAACATGGAAAGTCCTGAGGGGAAATTCAAAATGTCCACTGCAAACATTCAAATAACTCCAACTAGTTACGATACATTTCCCCTCCTCAGAGAAAAATCACAGTTGTTCTTTATCAATGTAAAGAGAAGGCACGCTTGCAGCAAGGTATCAGGGAAATTATCTCGCTAATGTCTGTAGAAGGCGTGGACAATATGACCAAAATTTCATAATATTATTTCACAGTATCATAATATTATCGCAATAGTGAGAATAAAGTTGGAATTATGAGGAAAAATACTTAATTCTGAGACGAGATATAAAGTCGCAATTAAAAAAGTTGCAATTGTGAGAAGTAAAGATACAAATCAGAAAAAAGTAGGGCTGCACGATTTATCGCAATTTTATTGCACACGATTTAGCAAAGCCTGTGATTATTTTATGCGCAGCTTGTCAGAGCTGTATGGCTCTGGGCTCTGTGATCAGTAGTAAATGCTTCTCCATCTGATAGCCAGACGGCGCTCTTGTGCAGAAACTCCAAATATGCCCTGCCCTAGAAGTAGATAACACAACTCATTCCAGGAAATCCCTATGGGCATCATACTATTGCTGTAGCTGAATAAACAGAAGATTGAAACACTTTGATTGATTACACATGACTAATAAACACATGACTGCCTTATTCTGTGTAAGAAGCCACATCATCTCACAGAAGGATGCTTAACTGTTATGAAGTGAGTTTGGAGTAAAAACATGTTATTTAATGTTGTTTTTTGTTGGACAAGATGTTAATAAATGCTTCTCATGTCTGGAAAGATGTTTGACGCCTGTTGCTTTTTCAAATGTACATTGTAAGCGACTCAAACTCGCAGTGATTTTAGATGGATTAGCATTTGGAGCCATACTTCATTGACAAGCTGTGCATAAAAAAATAATTGCAGAAAGAATCTCGTTTAAGTGCGATTAATCGTGCAGCACTAATAAAAAGTCACAATTGTGAGATATAGTGTCATATTGCAAGCTATAAAATCGCAATTATAAGGAAAAAAAAGTCACAACTGTAATATATTGTGTCACTGCAAGCTATAAAGTCGCAATTGACTGTTCTCAAAGACCCTCCCCCTTTAGTTACTGTTGCTATGTCCGACAAGCCATGCCGCTCTCACGCCACACATCATGTTCTCACGCAGTGAAAAATACATCGCAGAGCAAAGAGGACACTGACAACACGTCGACAGACAAGACAGAGCATGTTACTTTTGATATGAAACAAAGTCTCAAATTTTGTAATTTTTTTTTAAGAAATTTAAACAAAAAATACCGTTTTGTGGCTCTTTAATGTGTTGTGACAGATCGCTGTAGCGCCTCAGTTCAAGTGGCTCGTGAACCAATCATCTCTTCCTTCTAGTTAATATATAGCATCAAATAAACATGAATGAATATCAGAAGGAATGTTGTTTCAACAGCGGAAAGACGTCAGTACACACCATTTTTCAAGTTCAAGTCCACCGATGTTAATCTACTAACTGCACTGTCGGACATAACGGCTGAGTGGGCGTTATGATTGGTTAGATCGCCTGTCAATAAAACTCCTGGCAAAGGGTCAGTTGTCAGAAAGAACATTTACATTTACATTTATTCATTTGGCAGACGCTTTTATCCAAAGCGACTTACAAGTGAGGAATACAGTAAGCGAGTCGTCATGACGAGGCAAATAGGGACAAGAAGTGCTCACAATACAAGTTTTAGGCAGTGCTCAGAGTATCATAAGCTACAATAGAGAGAGATTAAAGGAAGTGAAGGAAGCAAAGAAAGGTAGGATAGAAGGATAGAAAGGTATAGAATTTTTTTTTTTTTTTTTAAGATGAGGATAAGTGCTCACGAAGGCACAATTGTGTCATAAAGAAGGCACAATTGTGTAATAAAAAGTAACAGTTGTGAGAAATAAAGTCACAACTGTGAGATATAGTGCCATATTGCAAGCTATAAAGTGGCAATTATGAGAAAAAAGTCAATTGTGTAATAAAAAGTCACAATTGTGAGAAACAGTCAATTGTGAGATATATTGCAAGCTACAAAGTCGCAATTATGAGAAAAAAGTCACAGTTACGAGATATAGGGTCGTATTACGAAGCTATAAAGTCGCAATTGTCAGAAATAAGTCATAATTGTATAATAAAAAGTAACAATTGTGAGAAATAAAGTCACAACTGAGATAAAGCCATATTGCAAGCTATAGTCACAACTGTGAGATAGTGTCATATTGCAAGCTATAAAGTCACAATTATGAGAAAAAAGTCACAATTGTGTAATAAAAAGTCGCAATTGAAAGAAATAGTCACAATTGTGAGATATAGTGTCATATTTACAAGATATAAAGTCACAATTATGAGAAAATGTGTAATAAAAAGTCTCAATTTTGAGATAAAGCTGTAATTGTACAATACTGTCATATTGCTAGCTATAAAGTCACAATTATGAGAAAAAAGATCCCAATTATGAGATAAAGGCACAATTACAAGGAAAAATATCACAAAATGTGTGGTATGCCTGTAATTCGACTCTTTTCTCTGTGCTTGAAACAAATCAAAAGATACTGTATAAATAATACAGCAGAATTTCAACAGATTAACATTTCACATGGTACATAACATCATACCGCCCAGTTCTAGTCTGCAGAGCTCATCTTGCAGCTTTGCCAAGTGTGAATGTGTATTTTGCACAACTTCATGAGAACCCAAAAGTTGTTCTGTGGAACTGATCATTACCTACATAAATACATAACACATCACATCACCCATCACAGCTGCAATATTGACCACCCGCTCCAGAGCACCCTTAATTGTCCTATACCATACAACTGTCTTTAACGGAAATCAATACACTAGCAGGCCAGTCTGTTTACAACGTATGCTCCAGTCAAAATCGTTACAGAGCCATCAGAGAGGCCAGTTAGTGAAGGAGAAGAAATCGGCACAGTAGTGAATGATTCTTCCACGTGAATGCAGCTGAAGTACTTCATCTTGCCGCTCAGTTTATTCCAGCTCAACAGCATGAGCACCTGCAGTGACAGCGGTGTAACCACAGCTGAATGAACTTTGCCTATTAAACATAATGAGTATAAGTGCACACTGCTAATGACTTACCCGCTTTGCTGTGAATGAATGCGTATGCGCACTGATATCAGCTTCTTTTTACTGCTTAATATGTTTCATTGTTTATTGGGGATCAATTTATAAAGTAGCTTACTCTTAAAAGTGGTTGTAAGAATTGTATACTTGTAAACTAATGTCTCTAGTGGTGAGTGTCCAAAATGAATTATGTAGATTGTGCACTTTTTTAATTAAATGTAATTGCAAAAAAATGGTTAAATGTTTAATTTGGGCAAGCTCATTGGCAAAATAAAAATGTCTCACAAAATGAATGTAATGAAAAATAGGAAGCAAGACAGAAATAACAATTAGAGATGGAACAAGATTTTTTTTTTTTTTTTTTTACAGTGTTCAGCATTTACACCATATTAATTTACATGGCTATGTATTAATATCAACAACAACAACAACAATAATAATATTAATACACATATTATTTATTAATATTATTATATTATATTAATGATAATAATAATAATAATACCTAGTTTTACTACCAATAACCTAATAATAATAATAATAAATATGTATTATTATTATTAGTTTGATTTTGATTTTAAAAATAATAATACTAGTAATAATAACACCAACAACAATGTACATGGATATGTGTCAATAAACAACAACATTAGTAATAAGAATAATAAGAATAGTAAAATATATATTATTATTATTATTATTATTTTGGTTTAAAAATAATAATACCTAGTGTAATAAAAACAACAATGTACATGGATGTTTTAACAAACAACATCAATAATATAATAATCATTTAATTAATAGTATATTACTAATTGCTAGTATTGAAAATATAACAATAATGTTGACAAACAAAGCCAATTATGTCTCCAAACATATTTTGACATTTAAAGGATTAGTTCACTTTCAAATGAAAATTACCCCAAGCTTTACTCACCCTCAAGCCACCCTAGGTGTACAGTATATGTTTTTCTTCTTTCTGATGAACACAATCTGAGATATATTAATAAATATCCTGACGCATCCGAGTATGAGCTGAAGAAAGTGTCTCCATCCACATCCATCCATCATAAACGTACTCCACACGGCTCCGGGGGGTTAATAAAGGCCCTCTGAAGCGAAGCGATGTGTTTGTGTAAAAAAAATATTCATATTTAACAAGTAATGAAGTAAAATATCTAGCTTCAGCCGGATCGCCTTCCGTATTCAAATTCGAAAAAAAATGGAACTGGCATCGTGTCAGTTACACTTTTTCCGTAAGTTGAATAGGGAAGGCATAGGACGTAGCGTAAGTGTTTTGAACTGTGAGAGTTTTGCGCTTTCTTCGTAAGCAGAATACGGAAGGTGGTCTGGTGGAAGCTAGATATTTTACTTTATTAACCCCCCGGAGCCGTGTGGAGTATGTTTATGATGGATGGATATGGATGGAGACATTTTCTTCAGCTCATACTCATTTGTCCCGCTCACTGCCATTATAAAGCTTGGATGCGTCAGGATATTTATTCATATTTCTCCAAATGTGTTCATCAGAAAGAATAAAGTCATATACACCTAGGTTGGCTTGAGGGTGAGTAAAGCTTGGGGTAATTTTCATTTGAAAGTGAACTAATCCTTTAATAAAACCGAAATTAGTGAACCAATAACTGAGCCGATTTTAGAGCCCATATCACTAAAGTAATTATGGAAAATGATGACTCTTTGTGTAATCAGATCACAATTTTGAACAGTCCTGCTCTGTTGGTAGCATAATAACATAAATATCTCTGTAAGACACAACGCAAGCCATCATAACCAACCGAAACGATTCAAGTGAAGTTTCCAAAAAAGAAAAACGGTGAGGGTAATAATTTACAATTCGTCTGCCTTTTTTCAAGTGGTCCATTTATAAGACTTTGTCATCTGCTCTTGTTTGAATTGAGCATCTGGGCTGGGAGGACATTTGATTTACATCTAAGCTGTACAAACGAGTGTGTCTCTTGATACTTATGTGCGAGCGAACAAAGCGAGCAATCACTGCCATGCACAAGCGGAAGAGATGGAGGCTTAGAAAAAAATTGTCACTTCATCACAAGTATGAGTCTGCCATACACACAAAAAAACACACACATAAACGCCTTTCTTTCTCTCACGCTAATTCTCCTAGCAGTGTTTACAAAATGTGCAGCCATTAGCAGCCCGCCAGGACCGCATGCAGTTAGCAGAGCAGCTTATAGTGCCCTCAGACCTCACACAGCAAGCTATAATGTTTGCTGAAGGCAGTGGCCTTTGTTATTATGTGTTTTAGAGAGTAAACTCAAAGTAAATGAAAACTACATCTCAAAGAAACCTCCCACTTGGGTGCCATGACCATTAAAGCTTTAAAACTGTTCTTCCCTTTTCTTTTCTTACTATAGAAAAGTTAGCAAGGCACTAGCAACCAAACGTATCCCAGCAAATCTTTTAATCTGTGCTACATTTATGATTAAATAGATAAATTAATGCAAAAAATATGCTGGAAAACATCAAATGTAGTCAAAATTACCAGTTAAGATTCATGCATGACTGTTGTTTGGATACTTGACCTGACAGCTAACCGTACAACAGAGTGAATTTTTCCACGGCTGTCTTGCTTCCCAGTCTGTCAAAGACTTGACAATTTTTTTTTTTTTCTTTGACTCATGCAGACATGCTTCCAATGCAGTATAATGTCATGTCTGATGATCTACAACAAATTCAAGTGAGCTTTAGAGATAACATAGCAAATATTTAATGACTACAGTGCTTATTTCTCAACAGAAATGGAATTATACATCAGAATGACATTAATGATGGATGTTCATAAATAAATTTACCCCTTTAAACCGCTCCATCGTACTCCAGCCAGCCGGCGAATTGCAAGCTCAGGATTGTAGGATATAAAGGGCAATGAAGAAGACATCTAACCAAATGAAAGCCTTTCTTACCTTCGTATACTAAAAAAAAAAAAAAAAAAAAGATATAAAAAGTCTCTTCGTAAGATATGAAGTACAAGAAATATTCACAATTGCAGGAAAGTGCGATATTAAAGTCCATAAAAAATAGTGAAAAATGCAAAAAAGCAAAAAAGTACCAATTATGGGATAAAGATGGAATTGTGAGAAAAAAAGTTTCCAATTGTGAAATTATCATAATGAAAAGATATAAAGTCACAATTACAAGACAAATCTCCTAATAAGATCACAAATCACAAATAAAGTTACAAATGTGAGATAGTTTTATACGGAAAGCTACAAAGTCACAAATATTAAATTCAATTCAATTCACATTTATTTGTATAGCGCTTTTCACAATACATATCGTTTCAAAGCAGCTTTACAGAGAATGCATGTCAGTAATGTTGATAGTAATTTATAGTAATCTGTTATTGGAGGTGACTGTCCAATGTATGTAATTTCAGAAATGTACATATATAATCATGCAGTTAGCTAACAATGTAATAATTTAGGCAATTTTATTTACAATCACTGTTAGCAGATTAATGATTACATGTTAACAATAATTAGGATATGGAAATTTGGGAATGTGCAGGTTGATCCAGATTTTGCATCCTTTGAAGACAAATATGAGACAAAAGGTCCCATTTATGAGTAGTTAATCAAAATTAATTAAAGATAGTTGCAATTACAAGGAAAAATGTCATGAATGTATAATAAAAAGCTACAAAAACAAATAGTTAATGACCACAGTGCTTATTTCTTGGAATTGGAGAAAATGGAATTACACTTTAAAAAAAGAAAAGAATATTTATAAAAAAATAAAAAATAAAAAAAGAACTCTTTCAAGCGGTCCATTCTATTCAGACTAGATAAAGGCATTTCCTACCTTCATATACTAAAATATTCATAATTTAAGGATTTTACATTAAAATTCTGTCATCATTCACTCTTGTTTTGGTATTTTGTGAAGTCTAATGGCTCCTGGTTGCTATTTTCATTTATAAAAGTGCAGCATGAACATTCGTCAAAATTCTCCTTTTGTGTTCTACTGAAGAACATTAGTAATACAGTAACACTCATTCTCCTCCCTCAGAAAAACACATCTGAACATTGTAACACTCATAGTATTCTCCTTACACTTTCTCTCTTTCTCTCTCTTTTCCAGAGGGCAGCTCTGTTTCCCCATAGCAGGTTCATTATTCATGAATAAGAGACTGCCTCCATGAAAAAACCTCCCCACATGGCCCGGCCTGATTTATTGACACCCAGACGTCAGTAATCAATGCAATATTTTATCTGCATCTAACAGCAACAACTCAGCGGCTTCCCACGAATCCTTCCAATCTCCACTAAGAACCCCCACTGCTCATCTCCCACCTACGTCAACACCTTCCTAGCTTGGAGACTATACCGGCTCCCTGTAGACCTCTGGCCAAAACAAACAAAAAAAGCATTACAATACTCCAATGAAGTTAGTTCAGGCCTCTGCATTCGTAAAGAATCTCATTGCTGAAGCACCACTCATGAATGCATTGATCTGAAAAGTGCCCAGACCCCATTATGACCAGCCTGACCAGGCTGGGAGATCAAACAAGACCAGCTTAGGCTGGTTTAAACAGTTTATTTTCAGCAGGTTAAACCGCACTTCAACACGACTGACTCCAATACTTTGCTGTTAGCATGTTGCTAAGCTAACTGTAAGAAACATAAGAACAAACACAATATATAAAAGGTAAAACAGTCCATTTTTAGTAGATTGAAAAATGTTTTATCAATTTTTTAGTACATTTATACATTTACATTTATATTTTTTTGCAAAGTATTCTGGGTTTGCCTTTATTATGAAAAATACAAAACGAGGAAGGAAACTACAAAATTATACAATGTAATTGTACAACAACTCTACTCACAATATGAATATGTATGTGACTGCAGAGGCACATTTGAATATGCAAATCTAGCATGTAATTATCTTTACTGTGTGACATTACTTAAATATTTTAGAATTTCATCAGTGTAGTAAAGAGGAAACCAATCTATGCTTGCTATAAGTCTATAATTAAAAATAATAGATGGTGCAGAAGCCTTATCAAGAGCACTCATCTACATATATCACTTAACATGCTTATCAGCTTCGTTTTAACAAAAATATGTCATACTTAAAATGGGCTCCACTGATGTGTATAAATATGAATATTTTGTTTATATCTTAAACAAAAAATATTCATAATCTGCATATTTATTAATGACATAGCATGACATGCAGACAATAATAAAATAAAATAAAATAAAATATAATAAAATATAATATAATATATCCTGGTCTCCCCTAAACAAATGTATTTCATTCAAGGATTTAGAGAAGATTAATTGCTTTGACGTCTTTATTTCGAGGACAGAAGCACTGGAAGCTTCATCCAGCGGTGAGTTAGAACCTTTGTCATGCTTTGAGAATATCTGAACAACTTTAATTTGTGGATTATGGAGTGTGAGGATTATTCCCAGGAAAGCATGAACCCATTAAAGAGGGTCGAAAGGTGAAAGCCTGTAGCTCTCATTAAAAATAGAGCAAGTTCTGTACTGTGGATTGGCTAAATAATATTCAAATCCAAACCCACTAGTTGCATGTAATCTTATGAGGCCATCTCGAAGCATAATTAAACTGTTCCACAGGGTTACCAAGTCCACAGTTTTCCTGTGGTAACTGGAGGGTTTGACATATTACAATCCTATGTTTCACAATAGGTCTATACAACAGCAACAACAGAGCACATAATGACAAGTAGGACATATTGAAGGATGAAAATCTGCAATGATGATGATAATGAAAAATTCTACAAATCACAACAGCCCAGTTGATGTTACAGTACAGATATTCCTAGAAGTTAATCAATGGTTTTTTCCAAGAACTGACCTTGACCACTGCTAGGTGTGCTTTTTTTCCTTATTGAACTGGAAGAGGAACAAACATCTATCCATTCATAAAAGAGATCTGAACCCACTTTTACATTCACATTTAATGTGAATGCAAAGAGAACTGGTTTCTTTTTCACTCATATTTGGGAATCAAAGAGGTTTGAGTTTGTTTTTTAATTGAGCAAATGTGATAACAATTAGAGAATAATTACTGTCAAATCAAACTGGAAATGCTCTTAAATAACAAGAGTTTTGAAAAGTTTCCATTGGGATTTGCCAAGATGTTCTTTATGTTAAGCCTCTTCAAAAGTAGGTGATCTACTGATTCTAGTACATATACCCAGCTAACAAACATATGGGTAACACTTTATTTTAAGGTGACGTAGTTACATTGTACTTACTCAAATAAGTACTGAGTAATATTATTAACTACATGTACTTACTATACAGTTATGGCTAGGGTTAGTGTTAGTTGTTTGTAATTATGCATAATTTACTATTATTACTATAGTAAGCACATGAAATAACATGTAACTTTGTCACCTTAAAATAAAGTATTACCAAAATATGTTTTAAGAATGTTTTGCGAACATTGCCATCACGTTTCTCATCCCACAACCCATTCACACTTTGAACAATTAACAACCTCACTGATCATTTTCTCCCCCAACCCCCATATATAATGTTTTGCTCTGTGACCGATCATGTACAGTCATGTACAACAGTGTAGATTAATCTGTGTGCATTATCATCAACCATGTACAACAAGTGTATTAATCCAGGTGCATTATCATCTCACTTCTGTCGACCAACATGTGCAATATTACTCATGTATAGTCTATAATGCGCACTACTTTACTACTTTTTATGTGTACTTATTTTAATTAGAAAGCCTATTTGTACATAGTCTCTTTTTTGCACTTTTGAAAATGTTTGCCTACTTTTCTTTTAAATTCATTTTATTTTACCTTTACTACTTTATAAAAGCTGACTCTGAAAAATGCACAAGAATTACATTGTACCTGAACTGTAATGTACCTGTGCAAATGGTAATCGACTTTTAAACTTTAAACGTTAAAACGTTTAAAAATGTTATTTCTGAATTTTCTCTGAACATTCAAAACTTTTTTAAAATGTTTTAAAAAAAAATTTCTTGGTTATGCAAACATTAAGGAAACATTTTGCAAACATTATGAAAACAATACTTGACATTCAGAAATAATACCATTTTAAAATGTTAGAGAAACGTCCAACTAAAACTTTTCAGAAAAAAAAATGTTCCATGAACAATGGAATGGATAATGTTTTTGTGCTAACGTTTTGAGAACATTATCAAAGACCAGTTACTGTTATTAACATTAGTTCATAACTTTGAGAAAACTTTGCCAGAACATCAAGAAAGTTCTGAGAACGTTCCCTGTTAACTAGGTAACACCTACTTTTCACCATCAAATCAATTCCTCATTAATAAAGTCTCATATTCAGTTTTTGTGTCATATTATGCAAGTTAAATGGCTTGCAAATGCTGTTTCATGTTGATTTCAAGTGCTGCCAAATTACACGGTGGAATGGCAGATATAAGATGGACAGCCATACTTTCTATAAGAGCAGTTTGGATAATTTAGTTACACTTGAGACTTACATTTATACGTGCCATCTGTAATTAGATGGCTTGTCTTTGGAGTCCATCGCCCCATTTGAAATCTATAAAGACTAATTAAACGTAGTGTCGGAGGATTTAACGTGATGCACGCCGATGCCAATCCCCCCTGCAGCACTCCCTGTTGTGTTTCTCCTCTCTTGTGTTTCTCATCCCTTTGGACTTAATTTGATTCTCTTCTGAAATGAAAATGACTGCCGGGTATTTTTGTGTTGTAATTAGTACTCCTGCTAACTGAGCCGGGACAGTTTTGGACTTAATTATGCGTCGCTGTAATTGATTTGATAAAGGTGCATATGCTTTAGGTTCTTTCTACACATTACAAAACTGTGCTTGGGGTTGTTGTGAACTTTAAAACACACTTTTAATAAAGCAGCTGTAACTATGTATGTATTTGGACACTTTTAGAAACTTAAAGCTCAGAGACCCAAGCATTGATGTATTTTTTCACCCTTAAACATGTCTTTAGAAAGCCACTAGTTATACAATTTAGTTATGAACTTTGCATTGGGGTTGCATTTGCATATTTATTTCACCACTATTTTTTGATACAGTAACACAATTCAGTACAGACATGTATTTGGAAAAATATATATATTTTAACCAGTAAGGAAAAGTTACTGAAAAAATACTGTAATATCAAAGTGTAACCCCTCTGGTTCTACTCGCACCGCTCCAAACAGGATTTATACCGGTGTTTCCAGAATCGGAGGTGGGCACACTAAAAAGGACGCTAAAGATTGCACTCTCCAGCGTCTGTCGCTAGTGTACCTCTTGAGGCCAGGGGAGTGAGGTTTACTTGCACAGCTCTTACTAGCTGTCCTCCATTACCCTCATCCCCCTAAACCTTCCGGGTCACGGCACCAAATGTACCCCTCTGGTTCTACTCGCCCCGCTCAAAGCCGGATTCGAACCAGTGTTTCTGGCATGGGAGGTGGCCATGCTAACAAGAACACTAAAGACCGCAGCCTCTAGCATCAGTCGCTAGTGCGCCTCATAAGACCAGGGGAGTGAGTTTTACTCGCACAGCTCTTACTAGCTGGCCTCCCTTACATAAGGATTTTTTTAAATATAATGTATTAAATTTAAAACCACTTGATTATAAACAGCAACAAGAACATATATTATATCAATGAGAAAATAATGACAAAACAGTTTGAACAAACTGAAATTGAATAAAACATATTGTAATAGTCTGATGCCTAGTATTGCATTTTTGCTAAGCTTAGCAAAATGTTCTCAAATTTATGAACATTCAAAATTTCAAGGCATGATAAGCTTACATGGTAAGATTTTCCCCATAACTACACATACAGAAATATATATCTTTTAAAATTAGATATCATAAACTTGCTCTGTAATTAGAGTTGTCAAAAGTACCAACTTCGGTATCAAGTCGGTACTGAATTTTTAAAAATGTGATGCTTTGAGCGCTGTTGAGTGGATTCGTAAACATCTTTGATTGGCCATTGTGTTCACAGCTCATCAGATATGTCTGTGATTGGCTTCAATGATCAACGCTTCAAAAACGTTGTAAATAGTCATCAATGGCTCTCTTCACCGAGCACTTACACAGATACACACTGAAGCATTTGAAAGCAGGCATCTGTTGCGGACCAGTCCGCTGATAGACGCCTGCTTTCAAAACGCTTTCAAATTTAATAACTTCCTTGTGCTTTCAAATGCTCCCTTGCGTTGATCATTGTAGCCAATCACAGACAGTTCGTCAACATAATGGCCAATCAGAGGTGTTTACAAATCCGCTCAACAAAGCTCAAAGCATCACATTTTTAAAAATTCAGTACCGACTTGGTACCAAAGTCAGTACATTTGACAACGCTATCTAGTAATTGATACATTTGGTCCCAAAGTGTTTTTTGTTGTTTCACCAAGACTGTTGTTGTAATACATTTCAGAGTGCCAGCTAGCATTATGCATAGTTTTTACCCATATTTAGTGAAAATGAGGTATTATTGCCTTTTATACAATTAGATTATTTATTTGCTTTACACAAATGTTGCAATTCGGCTCCGCTGGCTGTACAAGGGTTAAAGAGATTTACTCTTACATTTACTTACCCTCATGTCATTCCAAACCTGACTTTCTGCTTTTTTCCATACAATGAAAGTCAGTAGAGTCCAAAACAAACATTTGCTCCCCATTGACTATCATTGTTTCAAAAAACAAAAACAAAAGTGTTTAAAGAGTCCAAAGTGTCAAAAATGCCCGTAGTCGAACAACCACTTACTAAACACAACACACATTCATACCTTGCATTCTATTTTAGCATCTTGTTTGTTATTTGGCCTTGGCGTAAGATTACATTTGAACTACTGGTAGACAGACATCGAAGAACATTGCTAAAAATGTAATCACAAGTTGGAAGGCAGGGGCTTCAGGGTTTTTAGTCATTGAAGATGAACTGCAAGGATAACAATGAACCACATTCATGATGCGACTAATTCTCGAACACTCCAGGATAAAATAAACAGAGCTAATGAAACATAAATGAATCATTGACTCGCTTGAAGATTTTGTTTTGTTCTCCAATAAACAAATCGAGGCTGGTAGCTGTTTGGCGGTTAAATCAACAAGGATGTGTCATAAAAAATTTATTTTTGTAAGGATCAGAAATATAACACCTATTATATGATCTGTGAAACCACCTCAGTTAATGAATTTAATTGCAGTGTGCTGTAGGACCAAAGTGCTTTAAGTGCTGAAGCTGCCTATTGAGATAGACATGATTAAAGGCTTTGATTTTTCCTCTTATTGTGGCTAATTTCATTGCAAATGTCCCTCGTTTTCACTGCATGGAGAAATGCAAATTTGTGATCACTGTACTGTAGTAAAAAAAAAAAAAAAAAGTGCTCTAGCATTAAAGCTTACATGACTAGCACTATCCAACTCACGTATATGATATTGTTGCCAAAATATAGAAAGGAAGAGAATTTCCAACCTCCAGGGAGCTGCAGCAGGGGATGATGGGTAAGTGTTTGTTTGTGAGCAGGAAAGAGAATACCATCTCAATAGCAAGTTTTCAGCTATTTTCAGCTCTGCTAGACCATGTTTGCTGTGGAATTCCCCTCTTGGCAATACAGTAGCTTGGAAGGAAAACAGCTTTTAAGATCAGCATTGCCTTCAGGAAGTCGACAGGACCACATTTATAGAGTACTACAGAGTGAGGTTGTGCACAAAAGAGGAAGAGTGCACCTCATGAGACTAAAGAGCTTTGAACGTCAATAGAAGACAACATGGAAAGACTGGCAATGAGGGTGATTTTAATTAAAACGTACTGTTGATGAAAATATAAGGAAAAAATATCACTACAAATCAGAAAAAAAAAAAAAAAAAAAAAGCTTATAAAACAGAAGAGATTAGACACCACCAGACCGATTTTGGGTAACATTAAAGCCATTCTGTGTGAAATAGTGAGAGGTAACAGATTTTGGTAACACTTTATTTTACAGTGTCCTTGCTACATATGTTACAGGTAGTAATAACAGTAAATTATGTATAATTACATGCTACTAATCCTCAACCAAACACTTATCCTACCCTAATCCTATAGTAAGTACATGTTATTAATTAATATTACTCTGTAGTTAAATATATAATTACTCTGTAACAATGACACCTTAAAATAAAGTGTAAGACAGATTTAAGTAACCTGTAACACATTTGTAACACTTGTTATTAACCTGTAACACTTATTATTAATACTTAAGGTGCGTCCCAATTTGCGTACTTATGCACTATTCTATGATGATTTTAAGCATAAATAGTGCAAGCAGTGTGTTCACACTGAAAATTCCAAAACAAAAAGTACACTTCAAATACCCGGATGATGCACTAAATTAACCGAAAAAACGTGTGGAATGTTGGACACTTCATGCACTCAACTGTTGCAGCTTTAATTATGTAGCAGAGGGGGAGGGGGTATCAGACTCTGTTGTTAAATGACAAAATAACCATATACAATTCACGCACTACATGGATGAGTACATAGTGCATAAGTACATAGTGTATAAGTGCATGGTGCGTCATTTGGGATGCAACTTTAGGATTTAGTGACCCTGCTGTATATCTGCCGCTGTTCACATCAGACAATAATGCTTTCTAGAGTTTGAAACAATGGAGATTAGTTATCCCCAGAGTAAATTTGAGGAACATAAGAAACAGTCTGTGTGAAATAGTGAGGCGTAATGGATGTTGGGAACAGTCAGTCTTCATGAAAGACAGTCTTTATGAAACAGTGTGTCACGGATTCAACCATGCCATCAGCACTCGCACCAGACCGCTCATTCACTCTCAAATACTAACCTGCAACACACTCATTCAGGACTCCTATGCTTACTCACGCCATCCTCAGTTTGTCTGGTCTCATCATTCACTAACTGTATATGGACTTACCTTACTCTCTCTCCGTCTGTGTTTACCTCATTGCGCCATCCTCTCCTCTAGTCATTGAGTACCTGCAAAAACAAAGTTAAGTCTGCCATATTGCCTGCTGTTTGCTTGCTCTGTTCAATAAACATCCATTACCTGCATTCCTGTTGTCTGCCCCTCTGTTACATGATATTGAGAGGGGTAACAGATTTCGGTACGTGTTGTCGTCGTGTTGTCAGAATTGGTGACCCTGCTGTATGTCTGCAACTGTTCACATCAGACAAAATTGCTTTCTAAAGTATAGAATAGAGAAGTTTAGACATCATCAGAGTGAATTTTAGGAGCTTAACAGACATTATGCCCCAATTAATAATAATAAATGTCAATTAACAATTAAAACGCATCCAGGAGGACTGGATGATTAATTTATTTGATGCAAAAATAACAGAAAGACACAAACAGAAAAAAAAAAAAATACAATAATAATGACAGAGCAAGTAAGAGCACTCGGAGAGCTTGTCTAAAAAGATTATTTCTTGGAGTAAATGGAGTAAAAACTGAAGTAAATTTACAGCACCGGTCACTCAGTGTGACTGTTTCACAGCATCAACAGTTGATTACATTTAAAAGACATTTTTCATCAAAAGACAACAACCTGCAATTTGGAATTAAACTCCATCCGAGAATTAGAATTCCATCCGTACTCCAGATTAAACCAGATCAGTGAGTTTCATTGATTGGAGGAATCCATCAATGGCCATTCAAATGAGTAATAGGACAGGACCTCAGAATAGCCCATCAAGGTTCTGAGGGCAAGGGGGAGTTCAGCTGTACCCTTCATTGCAGTTCCTGACACGCCATGAATGGGAAATGAATCAGGAATGGGGACAAAACGTGGAGCGAGTCCATTACGCCACGGGCGGACATAAGCACCCTGCTTGACCCTTAAATCAGCAAGCGAGGTGCTGGATGAGAACACCATCCCTCCCTGTCCCGCTATTGATCTGGCCCTCTCATTACAGCTTCGACACACACCATAACGGCTCACACGGCTCCATACATCAGCAGCTGAAGCACAATATAATGCTCTCAGTATTCAATGTGGTGAAGAGGAAAGATAAAAGCAAGTACTAGGCCTAAACAAAAGCAAGCGGATTTAAGGAACTTCAGCATTTTCAAATTTTCTGATGCTCTCAACACTTCCACCACCCCTCTGTCAATCCCACAGTCTTTTGGGCAAGATGGACGCCAAGCTCTCAGAAAGAATTTATTAAAAATGCCCACTCATCTCCATCCCAGTGGACATGTACGGTCAGATTTGGGGTTTCTGCAGCACTGCAAATAAACACAGCAAGTGAATCTAGAGTCAACCCTTTGGTCCTGGTGTAAGAATGATGTAAATTATGGAGCAAGAATTTCTGTACTAAGATAAACGCTGGCAACGTCTGCTTGTTTAAACTGCAACACAGTCATCAAGGCTGCGAACAATGCTACACAGTGTATGTATTGCGTGTATGTGTGCTTAGTGTTTGCTTTCAAGGTTGCTTCCTTTGTCTATTCACTTATGGTTTCAGTGAGAGGTAAAACAGTGCGTTTGTGTGTAAAAGTGTAAGATGTTTCGCAATCACAGTTTTAGTCATCACAAACTCTGTGACAACACATTAGCTGAGTCATAGTCATTCAGTCTTTCTTTCATACTTACACTCTTGCTATCAGGGCATTCACTCAGTCATGATGGGAGAAAATGGTGATTTCTCATTAGAATTATTGGTTGCAACCCAAGCTTGGTGGTCTGTGGTCAAAAAGGTTGAAAAGGTGGTCAAAAGTAATCATGTTTAACTGCACGTCAATATGTCTACAAATGAAAAGTATATTATAGTTTGTGATAGATAGCTAGAATGAAAGAACAATAGGATGGATGGATGGATGGATGAATGGATGGTAAAAACAACTTTCATCATTACGGCATCATTTAAAACAATACTTGAGCATGCAAGGGAACAGAACTCCACGCAAAGTTGTTCTTTTTTATACAAATTTATTGCAAATATAGAAATAGATCTTTTGTACAGAAATTGAGAGACAAAGAATGAGAATCACCACAAAAATTGTTCAACTGAATCTATTTATGGATCCATGCATAGAGAAGAAAATTTCATATACGGTTCTGAAATCAATAAAATCCCTTCATTGTACTGAAGTGTGAAACAACTTCTGGTCTGGTGATCAAAGCAAACATGACCTATGACCTCTTGTCCAACATTATGTCCGCCTGGAGACGGGTTAATTAAGTAGATGAGAACCAAAAGGTCACATTTTAATATGGAACCAATCACTCAAAATCAATATAGTGCCTGATTTTTGATTTTGAACACACATTTAATATTGAGTATATTGATGTGATGGAAACACAATTCCATAAGACACTCAAAGACTGCCGAAGGTCTAAATGACTTTTGCAACCACCAGATATGTTATGTCCGCTGTCCCACATGGGTTGAAGCAAGATTGTGTCCAATCGATTGTAGCTGGTGGAGTTTTTTGTCAGATGGATTGAATTTTGGCCATCATAGTTTACGAATAATTTACACTGTGAATTATACATAAGTATCTCACAGTTAAGTCATCGAGGGAAGATTTCCAGAGAAGTTCAGTCGTCAGAAGAGCTTGTCAGTTTTTATTGACAAGGAATCCAATGAGATGATAAATTATCCTTTCTGTACTTGTTTTGACAGTCCGTAGATGCTTTCATAATACAGCTGTCTTAAGAAAGCAGTTGAAGATGAGCCTTCTGGGATGTCTGCAGATCAATAACTGGGAGAGGTGATTGATCGGTGCAAGAGGAACCTACAGGAACTCTACTCAAAGGTGCAAGATAGACTTTACTGTATTTGTCTAAAGATCTTGAGTGTGCATCCATCCAGCATCTCTACATTATCCTCTTGCTAAGTGGGGTTAATTATGTAGTAGACAAACATCAGGTGAAATTTCAAACCAACACTGGACTATGACGATGAAATGGGATGGAGACAATAAGCAACATAGGTGACACCAAAACCAATTTGTGTTGGGACCCTGGTCCAGTTTCACACTATATTTGGATTACATTAGATATGTAAAATAATTAAAACAAAAAAAACAAAAAAAAACAAATGAAAGGCTAAAGCAATTTCTATTTTCCTGTGTCAAACTCTGCTGGGGTGAATAGGAATTAATTACTAATGAGATTATTTGCAAACTCTAATAGTTTGTTGTTGGCATTCAACGGTTGACCTCCCTGACCAATGGAGGCTTGTCATTTTAAACACGGATGCATGTCAATTAACCCCGCTAGTACTAAATGAAAATGTCAGATTAGTACGAGTAGAGTCGTATAATGAACCCATCCCCCCACCAAAAAAAAAAAAAAAAGGGTGCACGTGGTATAAATGTTTGACAATGTTCTGACCTATCGTTTCATCAGGTAACTGATTAAGTTACTGCTGGCAGCTGACTACATTATACATGTAAATGAGTTTATATGTGATGGCAGTAGAAGAGATGCCATGAAAAAAGTAAGTCAATAAAGCCCCGGTGGAAAATAAAATGACAAAACAACACAGAAAAAAAACAAACAAACAAAAAAACATCTGAAATTTCAGTTTCATAGTGTTTTTGACGTACATCCACTCAATATACACAACAATAAATGTTAGGCTCATTGAAAATACAGGAAATCATGCAAATATAACACTTTATTTCATTTTCATGTCTTTTTTTTGTTCAGTCTATAGTTTCAGTCATCTTAATTACAGATCATTGCACAACCCCGACCTTTAAAAAAAAAAAAAAAGCCCTCCCCAAATACACTCCAGTCCCACCCAAAAGAATGATATACAGAACAAGATTGGTAGAAAAACAGTCAGACTCTTTACAAAATTCACAGATGTTTCGCATTTCCTTCATTTCAATAAGTGACTCCATCCAGGTGACCTAAACATTGTAAACTTGATCTGTGCACGTTAACACAAAATAAATACATTAATAAATAAAAAAAGACAATACACACAAATCAATTCTACTATGGTTCATAGCAAAATTATTTTAAAATGCCAGATTACCAAAATGCACTCCTGATCAGCTCTAGACAACAACTGCAAGCAACCATTGGCCTTTATGCAACTCAGGAAATACATGACTGCTTTTTCATTAACTTTCAGTACTTAAATAAGATAAAATAAGAGAAGGAATCTGCAATATCACATAAATCAAATTACAAAGCCAATCAAAAAACTGAAAATGGGAAAATACATCATACGGTATCTGTTAAAATGAAGCAATACAGCGCTTTTCAGGCTGGCGCCAACAGATTGCTATGCTGAACTAACTCCAAGATCATTATCTTCAGCATATTATGCATGCAGAGAGCACAAGATCCCACATGCTGGCCATAGACTCATTTAGAGAACGCTGGAATTAGACACGTTCCAAATATCACACCCGGAAAGAGGCTGAAAACACGCTGCTATATAAAATTAACCTCTCTTCGGATGACCGTCAAATGTGGACCGGGGAGAATGAGTTGCCTGATGTGTTGTGTGATTGCTAGTCACTCACTTTCCATATACTGTATGAAACCACGCCACACACAAAACAAACATTCATAACAAGCTAGCATGCTAATCCTCACACTATCAGGCAACAAACATCTCATTATGTACACAAAGTCTTTAGCATGATGCTAAATGCCTTGTTAGCAGCTTTTTGCATTCTGTTGGCCGTTTCAAACCTCATTATATGACACAACTGGAAACTGATAGCACCACTGCGGCTAGGCTAGCTAATATAATGCTGACATCTTCTGTGCCTGATTCTCCAACCATTAAAGCCTTTGAAATTGGGTCGGAAGAATAAAACGGTCACATAATGAAAGTGCCAACTAGGCCAAATAGACTCTTTTATTTAGGAGCTGGATTATCCTCTTCATTTGGGAATGCTTTTTTCACCCAACTCTGAGAGAAAAAGACACAACTAAAACAAAAGGAGTGTAAAGCTAGCGAGGAATAGCCTATATGGTTGAAATGTAATCAGAAGCAGTATTCTTAGCGGTTAATCAGATTCCTTTTTTTTTTTTTTTTTTTTTTTAGAATGTGGCTATTATCAGCTCAAAGGCTCTGAATTGACAAAAGAGACAGGCCATCTATCTCCATTACAGTAACACTGAGATTATTCTGGTAATTTGGCTATTCGACATAAGCAAGCTAATGACTATGATAGTGATCCTTAAGAGGATTCATGGTGCTTCATTGGAAAATTTGAGCATGACCACTTTTTAAAAAAGTAAATAGGGTCCATTTTGAGTTCATTACTTACAATATGGAGAAGCGCTGAACCATCAACAGGGCTTTAGAAACAGTGGACATAAAAGGCTTCATTTAGAGGTCTTATCTAGTATGTACTGACAGCAGCAGTTCCGTCCTTGAGTCTGCATTAGCGCATACTCTTATAGCCCTGTCTGAATTCATCATCTCAAAATAAAAAGTTTATTTTCAACAGAACAGAACTAAAGCCAACATAGGTCAGAGCGAGACAAACAAGCAGAAAGGGCAAAGCAATTGAGGCACAACTGCACACAGGCGTTTTATACTGTACATCCAGCACATTTAGAATGAAAACTCAGCCACTTACATAAAATGTAATTAACATAAACTACCGTTCAAAAGTTTGGGCTGGCTAAGCCTCTTATGCTCAACAAGGCTGCATTTACTCGATCAAAAATATAATAAAAACAAGATTATTCCAATTTTTTTTTTAAAAATGAAAAAGTAATTTATTCCTATCATGGCGAAGCTGAATTTTCAGCATCATTACTCCAGTCTTCAGTTTCACGATCCTTCAGAAATCATTCTATTTTGCTGCTAAAGAAACATTTCAGTGTTATCATCAATGTTGAAAGCAGTTGTGCTGCTTCATAATTTGTGGAAACCGTGATACATTTTATTACGGATTTGTCGATGATTATAAAGTTCAAAATAACTTTTTTGTAAGATTATAAGTATCTTTACTGCCAATTTTGATCATTTGAATGCATCCTACCTTTGGAATTGTAGTGTATAAATAACAAAAACTTGATGAAAATAGTTTTAGATGGAGTTTAGCATGTCATACCACATTTTAGGTGTCATCTACCCAAAAATATGATTTAATATATTCAATTTTTTGGTCAAGTGCACTTCCTCATACACCCAAAATGCAGCTGGACCTACAATTTGCTCTTTGCGTAATATGTGGCTTTGAAAATATCTACTTCCTCAGCAAAATATTAGGTGAACATTAAAAAGCAAACATGAAATCAAAATTGACCCCATTTATTTTAACACGCTCCTCGTCTTATTATGAACGTTTCATCAATTTATGTTAATCCAAAGGAAAGCTTCCTTTTGTAATCTTTAACAATTTCCACTATCCAAACAATGTACCACCCTGTATTTTGATCTCAATGATTATCCTTTTTTACTTAAAAACCATAACAGTAGTAACATGGGTAGCAAACTCAAGCTGACTTTTAAAGTGAGAGGAAAAGAGCAAAACCATGTCCCTCACTTTAAGAGGATTTTGTGTTTTCCTCCTCATCCTTCTCGAGTTAATATCTCATTGCCTTTCCTTTTTTCCCACCCCTCACTCACCCTAGCGTGGCACATCCACTTTGCATGTTTCTAAATGGAACATCACGCCCGGAGGTCGAAACAAACTGCTTTTTTGAATTTCTACCTAAACTTCTTTTTATATTTATCGTTCTTTCTCAAACTCATGCACTGTACATGTATAAACGTTGCTCTCATTGTGATAACCTAAGGCTCTCAATTTAGTGATCGTGGAAACCAGTATTGTGAGCATACAGCAGGATATGAGCAAAAAGCGATTCTCTTTTCCCTTGTTGTGTATACGCCATGTCTCCAGGGTTCTTTGTGTCTATTGAAGCGTTTCACTCAACTCTGAATGAAATATCCTCATCGTCTGTAGCTCTACAAACCTCAAAGGGGTCGGAAAATGCTGTGAGATGTTCTCGAATTGTATGAATAAATTAGATGCTCCTATGGTCATCAAAAAAGATTGATTGCCTGGTTAAATAAGAAATGACATATCTAACACATGAGAGAGGTTGTAAACAAACCTTTGGCCAATATCGGTGCCTATCTGACTGATCAATGCAACCGTCAAAATACACCGTATTTATTATTACTCCAAGGGGCTGCAAATAAGAAATTGAACAGCATATTTTCTCAGTAAACCTGTAATACTGTAAACAAATGTATTTGTCTAACAGTCTAACAGTCTTGACAGCTAATAACGAAACAGGCCGGAGAGAAAACCTAATGAGGGACATTTTAATCTTTTCATGGCGTGATAAAAAGCATCAATCCTTCGGCCTTGCCATATAAGGGTAATTAAATCCTTGCTCAGGGTGAAAGGCATTACAAACGGCATTTCCAAAAGACCCCCTGTAGACCCTTTCCTCAAAACTGGCACGCAAAAACAAATATACAGTATACGCGTTAAAAGTGTGTATAACAACTTTTCACAACCTGACAGAACTTACAAAGCCAAGGGAAGTTTGATGTTTGAGGAGCATTAAAAATGAATCAGGTCGGGCTGTGCCTCGAACCACATTTTTCTCTCAAAAGTGTGGACTTTTGTGTGTTTTTTTTCTGTGTTTGCTTCATGTAGTCCTCAACCTTATCTTGACCCTCACAGTATGAAGGCGGCTGCATTATCTACCTGTCATACCTCTAGACGTGGCCTGCCCTACAGGAAGTGTGGAGATGTTATAGTGATGTTTGGCGGACTTGACCTGCAGAATTGGAATGGATAATGTTTGCTGTTGAAACTTAAATGTTAGTCTTTAAAGTGTCTTTGTAGATCGCAACAACTAAATTTTGATGTAAAATCAACATGAACCTGCATTTACAACCCATTTTACTTTAATGTGGCATATTCAATGAGGAAATAATATATATCAGGAATTGATTGGATTGGAAAAAGTGGACAATACATACCAGAATATGGAGCCTGACCTCTTGAAACACTGCTGACAGACACTTTTGAGGAGATATTTGGGACATAAACTTTGAAGGTCAAGTTCACGCTCTCAATGCATCCAATGGTAAGTCTTTTTCAAATCTACCTTTATTTGACATTATTGCTGTAAACTTGTCTTACATTAACTTTAACCAGATTAAATTAGGGAATTAACTACTGGAAAAGTTTCTGAAGGGATGCATTTCCTACAAAAAAAGCTGGTTAAAGGGTTAGTTCACCCAAAAATGAAAATTAATTACTCGCCCTCATGTTGTTCCACACCCGTAAGACCTTCGTTCATCTTCGGAACACAAATTAAGATATTTTTGATGAAATCCGAGAGGTATATGACTCGTCCATAGACAGCAATATAATCAACACTTTCAAGGTCCAGAAAGGTACTAAAGACATCATTAAAAGAGTCGATGTGACTACAGTGGTTCAAACTTAATTTTATGAAATGACGAGAATACTTTTTGTGAGCAAAAACAAATAAAAAATAACGACTTTATTCAACAATCTCTCCTCTTCCCTGTCATTATCCTTACGCAGGTGATGCAGTAAGCACAGTGAAGGCTTCCATGTTTACGCCCGAATGCCGGCTCAGTATTGGCCTGGAAGCGCTGGACGTAAACAAGGTATGATATTGACACAGAAGAGAAGATATTGTTGAATAAAGTATTTTTGTTTTATTTTTGTGCACAAAAAGTATTCTCATTGTTTCATAAAATGAAGGTTGAACCACTGCAGTCACTTCGACTGTTTTAACGATGTCTTTAGTAACTTTCTGGACCTTGAAAGTGTTGATTATATTGCTGTCTATGGACGAGTCATATACCTCTTGAATTTCATCAAAAATATCTTAATTTGTGTTCGAAGATGAACGAAGATCTTACGGGTTTGGAACCACATGAGGGTGATTAATTAATGACAGAATTTTCATTTTTGGTTAAACTAACCCTTTAACATTAAACAAAAGGTAATGAAAAATCTGCCGAAAAGGCCAGTCAGGTGAAAGTTGTTACATTTTAATGAAAGATTACGAATAACTATATGTGCATTAAAAGGTAAATAGGCTCAGTTCTTTTTCATGTTGACTTCAAATAGTTTTCACATAAAACAAGGCAGTTTACAAACCAGAACAAAGAAAACAATTCCCTATATGACGCAAAGCCTCCCTGAAAGCGAATCAACTGAATTAGTAGTCAACATCAAACCTACTAATCTTATTACTGAAGCTATATTTAAAACCTGTGCCGATCCATCACTTAAATATATTTGTTCTCTTCCCCGTGCTCAGTTCGCTTATTACTCATAAATGTTTGACTGAAAGGCATGTAAAACTCTAGCCTCGATCACAGCGGGTTCTTCTCTGAGGTCTTGGTTAACCTGCTGAGCTAATACCCATCTTGAGATAAAGGGGGTTGGAAATTTGAGTCTTTTTGCATTAAACCCGGAGTGGTGCCATGGAGAGTGTGAATAACATTTTGTTCAGGTGCCTAATAAGGGGTCTTGAAGGGGCCTGGCCTAATTAAAGCAGCCAAAAGTCTGTATAGTTTATTACAATTAAAAAAAAAAAAAAAAAAAAAAAAACCTTTTTGTGTTTTCTAACCGCACACCAAATTCACTTTATCAAGGCTTCAGGAGCATAAGCACAAACACTCAGCTGGAGCATGAGGAATAGAGATATGAAAGAGAAATCGCTGGCACAATACAGTAGTAGGAAAAAGGAAGGGGGAAAAAAACGAGCAAAAAGGCTTCATCACACTCCAAACATGCAACTAAATTTGACAAGTGCATCACAGGACAATGGTAGGTTTTGAAAGGCTTATTATCTCCATGGACAAGATGGTAGGAGTCCATTGAATTGTGGGCCGTAAGTCTTTCAGTTTAAAACTTTATTAGTGGGAGGACGGAAATTGTTGAAACTCTACAGTCCTCTGTAAAACCATACCGAGAGGGGAACTTTACTCACTTGTGTTGTGGGAGTTTACAGTGGAAATGTATGTGTGCACAACTCATCTTCTCTCTCTATATTTTTTTGAGGTATTCCCAGCGAGATTCAGATTCTGAATGTGGGAGCTTTTAGGAATACTGCAGAATGTATCTTTTTATACAAATCAATACAGCCCTGATATAATTATATTAATTTGGATATCATTACAATATATATAGCTGGGAATCAATCAAAACACAATTCAACCTAAAATTATTTAAAAGCACCTGGGTTTTGGCCTTAAGGTACACTTGATCAGGAGGGCATTCTGGGGGAAAATTAAAAAAAAAAAAAATCCATTATGTTAATATATAGTGCTTATCTGAAATTTAAAATCACGTTAATAAAACACCAACTACAACAATGACTTTTCAATCATAAAATAATGTAGTTACTTTGACAAATAAATAACATATAAAAAACAAACCGTTATAATCTTACAAATGTTTGGCACCTTCCTTTAAAATAAATCACTTTTTGTTTTAGTGCCAACAGGGCACTTTTAAGACTATGTGTCTGTAAACTTATACAGTATGTGTAGATTGTACACTCTGCATATGTGTTTGTGTATATGTGTGTGTGTTTGTATGTATGTGTACACATACAGTGATTTTGTTTTCACTGGACATATCCATTGGAAATCTAATACTACTTGTACATATACTGTATGTAACCATTGTTAGTATAGATTGTTCTCTTGTTGGTTGTGTGTTTGTCACAGTTTTCACAGTCAGCCATCGGTTACATCTCAGTGACATTGTACTGTATATCTTTAAGACCATACATACACATACATTACCAAAAAACCAACTTATCAGCAGGAAATCAAACCACAAATAATTGTCATTCCCATATGCCAACAATATACTTAAACGAAACATTTCAAGAGCATAATGATTTCTCTCCAATTGTCTTAGCTTGGTATCTCCCAACCACAGTGCAATAACGCAAGCCTTGAGGCTGTTTAGCAAACTCATCTCCTAACTGAGTTTAGGAAAACAGTGGAATAAATAAAATAAAAAAGTAGAAATAAATGAGATTTCACAAAAACTAATGATGGTGGAATATATGCATGTGTGGGTTTATCGTTTGTTGCAAGATCTTGCTACAAGCCTGTACTTGTCAGTGATATTCATATCTATTCATGTATCCTTTGTACAAGTACTGTTCAATATCTCTTTTCTCACTCAAATCTAAACATAAAACATTAGCTTAAGCATTAATATAGCCTCTTTCTTAACAGGGTAACCAATTTCTAAATCTTGTTTTTAATCTCATAGACCATGGTTGACTGCAGCCTGGATTTCCCTCTGAGAGGTTTTAGTACAGTAAAATGGCTCATGAGGGAAACCTCTATATTTTTGACTTGACAGTGTCAATTCTCAATTACAGAGCATTGATTATGAACCTTGAAGGAGGATGTGACATGCTACCGATGCATGCTGAGTTCATACTATAAGTTTTAATGCTGGCCAAATGCAACTGTAACAAGATCGATTTCCATGTACTGACTGAATTCTAACCACTCTTGGACTCATTGCTGATTGAACCTAGTGCAGGTCAACTATAAGGTCTTGAAATCTACATTCATTAATAAACAACAAATGCAAACATTTGTCATCAAAAATGCCCTTGACTGAAATTTCAAAGCTCAGAAGCCTATTTTAAAGAGCTTGAGTTGTATATTTTAAGCCAGTAAATTGCTCTAACTCCAGGGATGCATTCTGAGCGATGACCTGACCGGAGAGGTCGAGATTAATTTCAATCACTTTTCCAATCTGGCAGTGTTAATAATATTAGCACCTCTGTGACCCCTTGACTCTTCTGCTGCAAATTGCTAATTAATTTTCCTTATTAAACCATGCAAGGACAAAAACAAGGTCTTAAAAATGAGATGTGAGAAATAATTGAATTTGTTTCATACCTTCCCTAGTTTGACCACAACCTAGATCAGGTCAACAGAAGTGGGCTTTAACAGGAAACAGATGGTCATATCAATAAGGGAGACAAAGGGAGAGCTACTACAGTATTCAATGAATGTACTCTAAGTAGAACTGACCTAGTCGCCATCTGATTCTGTGGAATCAATGGAGAAAAATTAAAAGTATTCTACACATAGACGCTAAAGCCGGTTCAAGGTTTTCTGTGCCTGTGATAAACTTATCACTGTAAAGTATTACCCAAGCACCAGCAAGACAGTTATTATGAAAATGTCTGTTTAGCATTTCAGGAAATTGTAGCTTCCAGATTAGGTTTAGCATTTAATGAAAGTGTAGCATTCAGTTTAGCTTTGGCATTTTGCCTCCCAACAGGCTAAACAAAGCAAACTCTTTGTGTAACGTGCCTACACATTTAATAAACAACTGTTAACCTTGACTATTTTAGCCTATTACTACATTGGGGTCTATATCTAGCTGCCACAATTCTTTGTCATATTTGAGACTAGATATTCTTAAATCCCATATTACTCTTTCCCTTCTTTGAACAAAACAAAACAAATCAAAACAAAAAAAAAGTAAAAAATAAAATAAACAATCAAAAGACCGTAAATGAAGAGGAAAATGTATTTGAGGCTGGCTCTGCCACAAATTAATGCCAAAAAGGAATTAACATTGTGTGTTTTATCGAATTGCCACACTGCTTTAATATAAACCATATCCAAATGGCTGCCTCTGGTTTGGTAACTGTGTCCCACACATGCTGTGTAAAATGTGTGTAGGTGTCTCAAATCAATGAATACTCTTTGCTTAAGCAGAGATTAGGGAATGTGAGGGAACAGGGTATCCATGTTTTGACCTGTGGCTTCAGCCAAGCTAAATTCACAACTTTTCTCTTTTTCCCCCCTTCTTACTAATTAACATTGTAAAACAATCATCTTGACAAGCATCAGTTATCACCATCTCTCAAAAGTATAGTCAGGCATTTGTAAAATAAAAACCACTAATTCCTCATTTAAGACTATTATCTTGTCAAACTACAGTGCAAGGGAGCACAGGTGGAACACAAGGTAAAATGGAGGGATTCTACACTGAAACTAGTTGCCTTTTTAAGTGCCACATTTCCTGTGCATTTCTGGTTGGTTGCTTATCTATGCCTTAATGAGTTTGGAGCACCTGCTCAATTCTGTCTCTTTCAGAACACTTGTCTCTGTGGTGGTCTGCAGGGACCAAAGCACCTGCTGATGGAGTCTGCCGAGCTGTCTCAAGAGCCACTGGTTCTTTTCTCCAAAACCATTCCTCCTGCTGTCATGTCTCTCACAAGCATCACAGTTTCTGCTGTGCTGATACCCCCTTCCAGTAGTCCAGAATGTCATGGAGATCCTCATCCTTTGCAAACTGCACTTTCTTTCGAAGAGCATGGCCAGCGGCTATATAGGCCTCCTCACGGGGGCTTTTCTTGTAGGGACGGAAGCGCTCCCAGATTTTAAGAGTGCTCTCGGAGGAGTACTCAGGGCTGGAGGAATACCCTGAGTAATTGTGGTGGCGGGGAGAAAGCTGGGAGTAGGCAGTGTCCTTCTTGGTGCGAGTGAGAGGCTTTAGAAAGGAGACTTTCTGGGCAGGGGAGTCAGTGGCACCCTCATAGTAGAGGGCGGGGAAGGAGTGTCGGTGCTCTGAGCAGTGGTAGTCTGGGTGCACCTCCAAGTGGTGCTGCTGAGCTGTGCTGCCCCCACCTCCAACCACAACACCACACCCACCCGAACCACCACTGCCACCACCGGCTCCCCCTCCACCCCCGCTGCCACCATCTCCTCTGCCATTACTGACTCCCTGAACACCTATTAAGGGCAACCTCTCTATTGGCTCCCCGCACCGAACAGGGCTGCCTTTCTCAGGGTACTTGCATGGCTCTGGGCTTCGAGGATCAGGGACGTCCAGACTGAAGATTCGAGCACTTTTGACAGAGCCACCGGAAGAAACGCTGCAGCGGTTTTTAACAGAGTTGATAGGAACAACTGCAGCATCTGCACTGAGTTGCCTCTGCAAGGGTCGTGAAGCTGTAGCTGGGGGTGGGTCCCTGTAGGGAGGGGAGAGAAAGCCCCCTCCGCTGATGCCGGGCCGCTCAGAAAGGGGCAAAACAAGAGGAACAGGGGGTGGCGGACGGATTTTAGGGGACGACATGATCTGGCATGTCTCTGTGATGGTAGGGGAAAGTGGAATTAGCCCCCTGGCTAAGGAAGAGACACTAGGAGGTGGAGGAGAGGCAGTGTTGTCTGCTGTAGTTGCAGTGGCAGCAGCTGCTGCCACAACAGCTACAGAGTCTAGTTTGAGTGCATCAATGCAGTTATTGATAATCTGGTTTACCTTGTCCACCTCCTTGGCAATGGTGGAGATCTCAGATGTTGAATCTCGGCCATCATCATCAGAGTCATCTCCTCCATTAATCCCATTTTCATTTCTTGGGATTTCATCCCCTGACCCTGTTACTAACCCATCTCTTACTCGCTCCTCTCCTCCTGCTGACGTTCGTACATCCATGTAGTTGCCCTTATTGGCGGCCATGGCTTCTGAGAAAGCTGTAGCCATCTTCTCCACTTGAGGCAGGGAAGAAAGTCGAGAAGAGGTGGTGTTGGCTGAGCCGTGAAGGATGCCCAAGCTGGAGGATGCTGACTGGGGCAACTTGCTGTGGTGGTGTTGATGATGGGACTGGTCATGGAGTTTCTGCAAGGCTGAAGGATCCTTGGCTGCTGCAGCAGCAGCTTCTGGCCCATAGCGCATCTCTAAAATAGTTTTCTTAACACTAATTGCCTTTTCCTTTTCCTCCTGCATTCGACGCCTACGTAAACAGTAATACACCAAGCCCAACACAATGACCATCCCAAACAGGCAGCCTAGAATGGTCATAATGTAATGGGTGGTGGTAGAAGGGGTTGCTCGCAAGTCATCGGGCCCTGGAGCCCGAGTTGCAAAATACAGACAAGTGTGATTGTACCGCTGTGAATTGCGAATGGAGGCAACACAAAATGTGTAATTTGTGTGGGGCTTTAGGTTGTTTAGTGTGACAATCTCTTTCTTGTTCTTTAAGTTTGTGACATCTGACACATAGGTGTGGTTGTACTGCACTAAGATGTACATCTTACTGTAGGGCTTGGGTATTTGAACCAAGAGGGATGCGGTGGAGAGGGAGACCGTTTGCAACTTAATAGTGGGACTATAGGTGGGGTCTGTGGTTGATGAAGCTGTGGGCTGGTGATAAGGTCCCATCTGATCATAAATATCCATCCCCATCCCTGAAGAGTCCAAGTCAGGAGGCAGGGCAGTTATGCCAGTAACAATCACTCCATTTTTACACATGGATGACAGGATGGAACGAGCATTTCTTCCATGATTACCTCTGGGACTCAGGAGAGGGTAGCCAAAAAGTTCCTTTGGCGTCTCGCACAGGAGCCTGTCATAGGTGTGAGTGACATTGTCAAATGCCTCTAACCAAATAAGGAAGCTGTACAAGTCACAGCCACAATGGAACGGATTTCCAGCCAGTTCGCACACTATTAGCCGTCCACCCAAAATGGTGAAGGTGGATGAATCCAGCTTTGTTAATTTGTTAGAGGAAAGATCGAGACTGCTAAGGCTTGGGCACTCCCAGAAGGCATTGGTTGCAATTACCTCTATAAGGTTATGCTGCAGATATAGGCACTGCATTCGACCCAACCCTCGCAGCATCCCCTCGGTGAGGTTGGTTAGCTTGTTATATCCCAATTGCAAGACCTGTAGATTGGCCTGTCCTGCGAAGGCACCGTCCTCAATGTAAGAGATTTCATTCTTAGTGAGGTTGAGGTCGGTAAGGTTGGTGAATCGGCTGAGGGAGCTGAAGAAAATTGCCTTGAGCTTGTTCTCATTCAGCCGTAAGTCATGGACAGTGTTGTTAATGTGCTGTGGGATTGTCTCATATGGAGGCTGGTTCTGACTGCAGATTGCCAGCCACACATAGCCTTTATCCCCCTCAATTAGCCAGCAGTCACCCCTCACAAAAGAAGGTGCATGGAGGAAGAGAAAAATAGGGAGAGAGAGGATGAGAAAGGAGGGTGGAAATGCACAAGGTAAGCTGAACCTGCAGGCCATTTTCGGAGCAAAAACTGGATTTGTTTTGATCAAGGAGGGAAACGAAAGAGGTTAGAACTCAAAATAAGAAAAATGATCACAGGAGATGGACGGCCAATAGGATTACAAAGACACAGGTTCTGGGAAAAATGTGTCTTGAGGGCAGTCACAGCTGTTCAGGAGCCATAATGCCAAACATAGTCCCCATTTTACGTGGTCCGTGTTATAGGGTTATAGTGTCGCTTGCCACAGCTGTAACTCATGGTCTTTGACTTCTTGACTGCTCTCCTTTTGAACGGCCGAGCAATGCTTTCAATCTGTCAGCTTTTGGATCTGTGTAAGAGACAAAAGGTAGAGAGAGAAAAGTGAGAAATTATTGTTTTCTTATGCTTTAATTATAAACAAAACAGATTTAGAAAACCATTCATGCATTAAAATGTCTAAAGCCATGAAACTTTTTCTGACTAGTTTTCTTGCTAGTTTTATGGCAAAAATGTTTGGTTATGTAAAACCATATTGGTGCAACTAAACAATAAAGGCTCAAAGTTGTTATAAAAGAAACCATAAATGACAGCATAATTAGGGACCAGAATGTAGAACAGCCATTATTCTTTGTATTCAGGTTTTACAGTGCCTCTGAGGATTCATTTAGGATTACCGTTATCCAAACAACACCATTCCGCGTCACTCTTCAGCAGAAAAAAATGCTAGTTTGCTTGGTTATAAAAATGCATAAAACATCTTAGCAGCCGCTACAGTGGTTTGAGGAAAAATTAATGGTGTTATGGTGTAGTATTTCATTATGAATTAGTATGTCACTGTTCCAAAAAACTCTAAACCAGGTGAACTTTGTAACTTTAAAGAAAACTAAATAATAATCAGTGAATGCTCACCAGACCTCCTGCTAATGCTACTGCATCCATTTTTCAGAATGTCTGTGTACCAGGACACCATTTGCAAAATGTTTAATTCATACTTCAAATTAAATCACACAGAACAAAAATAGTAATAATCCCTTACATTATACTACAAATATTGTCATGAAACCTCACATAATAAAACTTGAGCTACACTGCACAGCCACTCAGTCTAGAATTCAAGCATCCAATTTTACAATAGTCACTTCTCATTCCTAAAGCCCTCAAAGAAACAGAGAACCTGTTTTCCCCAGTGCCCGAGCTCAAGATTGAAATTGACAATTCAATTCCTCAATTGACGTCAGCTGATTTACCACTGACCCTCAGAGTGTGTCATAACCATGCGATCCTCTTGTAACTGTCAATCCTTCGGTCCCTCAAGATTAAAATGTGTGTGGGGGTTTTTTCATCTCTGTCAAAACAACATTAGCTACAGAGTGTTAAAAATCTTTTACATCAGAATCATTTAATACTCACAAATGTAAATCACAGAGAAGAAAACACTATAGGAATGTTTGTGCTTGTCTGGGTATTTGTACGCCAATGAGTGTATGCATGTCAACATGTTTGCTACATCAAAGGAAACGTACATTGTATGCAAATAATGCATAAGACTTTTATGCAAATTGAATGTGAATAGAAATAATTCTGAAGGGAGTATTAATTACCCCGCTGATGAGAAAAAAAGGTTTACATAGCACCACTTGAACAGCCGTAATAATAAAAGTTATCCAATAACGGATGCATAATGTAACTTCAATATGTTGGATGATTGTTGCACATTAAACTAACAAAAGATATTGTACCCAGTGGAATATCTCAACAACTTAATATCCCATAGCATAAACATAGAATGATGAATTTGTGGTGCTTGCTAAGGGCTTTTCAAAATTCCTGCCATAAGTAAACACTGACATGCAACTAAAGCAACTGAATATTTCCTTAACTGTTGACTGGAATAGTTGACCAGTGATAACCCATTTAACTAATAGTGGGGCATGTTGTTACAGTGGAATCTGCCCACTGTCATATATTTAATTATTCTGTTTATAGCTTTCAATGGCATCAGTTTATCCTCCTTCTTCATCCCCATCACATCGGCTCATTTCCATCCTTCTGTTCACTGAGTTCTGACCTTGTCAGATAAAGATCTAATTAGTTAGTCTACTCACTAGTGCCTAGAGAAAACACACTACCAGTTCTGCTCCAAACTGAGAAAGTCTGACAAAATACAAGGTCACTGGAATATTACAGCAGGGGCCTCAAAGCAGCATCTTAACAGATAAAATAACTATCAGTCCCTGCTGATTTCGTTAAAAACAAACACAACACTAAGTGTAGGGCCATTTGGCTTTTAGTGATTTAAAAAAGTAATAATACAACAGAGTTGAAAGATCTCTCAAATGTACTATCACAGCAGGTTTGTAATGCAACAATTTAAAATAAACGTTAAATTCTGAGCTTTTTCAAGCTTAGAATGGATTTTTCAAGCGACGGGGCACTAGTGACGGTGCTAACTTTGTGCATTAGACAACATAAAATGCGATCAAAAGGGGGGCAAAAAAAATCTGGTTAGACAAAAAGATGAAGCTATTCCTATTCCCGCCAGTGTTGCTCTGCCAGGCTGGTCGGCAAGCTTAACAAACAACCGAGTTTGTTAGCGCAACAGTGTTTATATTTTTCAGAGGAATCAGGTTGCACATGAACTTGGTAAATCAAAAATACAAATGTATTTTGCATTCAAAATCCACTTAGCTCAAAAATAAAACTGACATGTTCCCTCAGTTTGAATGGGAATGACACATCTGCACTTCTGCAAAGTTGTATTCACTATGTGCCTGCATTTTTGTCTCCGTTCTTTCTTTCTGTCATGTCTTTTAGTGGCGGCATTGTATGCTGGGAGTTTATAGCTATTGTCCTTTCAAAAGACAAAAATAGCATGTGACAGCAACAGCAAGGAAACAATTAAGACCTTCTCTTTCTTCCTTTATTCCACCAAGCTTCAGGCTTTTGTGGAGACCTGAAACCCTTTCCGTTTTCTCACGTCGAGTTATCACACAGCGTATCTGCGATTTAATTAGGACCACAGGCTAATGCTAATTACAGCTTGTGAAAGCAGGTGGACCAAAACTACTGTAGCACTTACTTTAGAGAGACTTCATTGTCTAAAGATTAACCTCTCAGGGGATGAGAGAAAAAAAAAAAGAGAAAGCGAATGAGATCAGATATACTCAGACCATGACAAGAACATTTTATGCACAGAGCAGACAAAAAAGAAAGACAAAAAGAAACATTTTAACCAAATGCTTTGTAACCAAAGGTCAAACTTGTTGACTGATGGGGAACTTTCCACAAAATGGCACTTTTTTGATGCGAGACAGCTGGAGCTAAAAATTTCCACCTTACCTGGTGCTTCTTTTGGGGGAGAAAAAGAACCAACGCATGTGGTTGTCACATTGTATGTAACTATTGACCTTTTATGCTGAAGTAGCCTGGAGGAGCTGTTGCTAACTCACCTAAGAAAGAGCAATGACGTGCAGGTTTTGATAGTTGAAGCTGAAGATAAAATATTTTAACCACAGATTAATCTGCAGAGACACTATAAAGTAACTCATTCATTTCCCAGAAAAGTGTAAACACTTGGAGCTATCAAAATATTGCTCTGTTTGTGTAGCCCAGCAAGCAACACCGACTCAACCAATGCTGTTATTGTAAAACACTATAACAATCAAAAAAAATTGCTCTGGTTGTTTGGCCAGTCATGGCCTAATGGTTAGAGGGTCAGACTGGTAACCCAAAGATCGCTGATTCGATTTTCCATATCGGCAGGAAAATGTAGGTGGAGGAGTGAATGAACAGCGCTCTCTTCCACCCTCAATACCCATGACTGATGTGCCCTTGAGCAAGGCACCTAACCCCCAATTTCTCCCCGGATGCTGAAGCAAATGACTGCTCCTAATGTGTGTGAACAGACTTGAATGGGTTAAATACAGAGGACAAATTCCGTGTATGGGTTACCATACTTGTTCTTCACGTCACATGACTTTTTCATCACTTTTGATTTTGACAGATTATTCCAGCATAGTGACTCAACCAAAGGGTATAAGTTTGGGGGTTAACCCATGACAGATGCTTTTGGAAAACCTGTTTAAAATTTGTTTTTGCAATTTCATTTGGCAACACTAGTAGAGCAGAAATTGAAACATTTCACTCTTCACCAAAGTCTAATTTGTTGCCTCAGATTGCCTTTGTCTTGTCACTGCATATTGCTGCAAGTGTGAACTTCTTAAGTAAGAGAGATATAATATCAATATCTAGCAGTACTTTTTGTTCAATAATTGATCGTTTTAATGTATAACACTCACAGTGAGCACTGGTTTTGGTTGTTTGATTTCCAGCTGTGGTAGTATTCTGAGAATCATCACAATTTACCATTTGAAGCTCTTTTAAGAAGGTGCTTGATTTTTCTTTCCCCCCCTCTTCAGCCACTGCAGTGTGCACTTGTTAGAATAACAATTTTATCTCCAAACAGCAGCAACAGACTGCCTGGAGTGGGAAAACTTTTCCAAGGAAGGGGAAGAAAATGAAACAATCTTAGAATACGCTTTTCCGTATTTCCCTATCACATACCAACAAAGAAAACCCCACAGTTTTCCTGTCAACCCGCTATATGCACAGCATGCATTCAGAGAAAGCAAATTCAGTTGTTCTGTCTAAGACAGTCGTCTGAGACATCAAACACCCCTCAGGGTTGTGGGATCACGAAATTGCCAGAGCTACGTTCACCCTGAGAGCAAAACTGACACAGACAGCCACAGGGGCATTCAAACAACAAATTTGTCTGTGTCGAAATGCCCAGACGTTGCCCTGTCGCTCTGACATCCAATGACCTACACGGGACTAAAGCCCCAGAGGGGGTGGCAGCTTTAACTTCCTGAATTCTAATTAGTGGCTTCTCGGCCTCCGGGTCTTCACTGAGAGGACTGGGTTTTTCAAAGTGCCCTTAAATTCTGCCTCATATTATAACTTAATACGTCTCGCCCTCTTCATCTATTTCCTGTACAGTATGTCAGCAACATTTATGTGCACGGAGAGAATTTGAAATTATTGCTAAAATTCACTGTGCGGTCACGAGGCATTTTTGACAGCAGCCCTGACTTACACTAATACACAGCAGTGTTGTCCTTCAGCACAAACTCTTGTATCATCTGGCAATTTTCACAAACTGGGTACAAAAGGAAGGGTCTAAAAGTCCTAAAGTACTTTTTAAACAAATGGTCAGTGAATTACATATATGGAGCAGCATATATATATATATGTGTTAGGGCTGTCAACCGATTAAAATTTTTTAATATTTAATAATTACATGATTAATCTAATTAATCGCAAATTAATCACACATCAAATTTGGCTAAGAAATTACTTCCAAAATATAATTTAAAGTCATTATTGTGTAAAGCATCAAATAGACATTACAAAAAGTAGCTTCAGCACAGGGGCTTAGAAGGGGGACGTGGGGAACACTTCCCCGGAATGTTAGAAACAGGTGATTCTGTCCCCCACACTTTTTTTTGACCCACCGCCAATATTTCCGCCTGTGTTCTCTGATTTGTTACTCAGATTTGAGTGAACTAACATCACAATCACAAGGCGAATCATCTCTTGGGGACTTCTGCCATGAGCTTCAAATCTCCTGTTGCTCTCGTGATTTCTTTCATTCATTCACTTCTTTGCTCTTTGGCGGTCTGAGGTAAAATGCACCCCAGAAAAAAAACAGAGGATGATTATGTCCTTTTTTCAAAACACACAATGTAAGAGTACAGTCCTGTGACGGCTCCAACCCCTGACCACAGCCCACAGTACCCACTCTCATCCCAGGGTTCAGTCCTGTGACCGCTCTCGTTCCAGAGCTCAATCCAGTGTCCGCTCTACCACCAGAATTCTCAGCCAACTTGGCCATCATTCAGAAACCCCACTCTCAGTAATGGTTCTCCCTGTTACGGTGGTGGCAATAATGTGTATCTGGGGCCGCACACTGCTCTCCCACTCATATTGAGGTGGAAGTATTCATCCCAGAAGTTTCTGTTTGCCTAGATGTGACCACAGAGATTGTTTCTCAGTTTCCTGTTTGCCCAGAGACAACCAGGGAGGTAATTCCCGAATTTTCAGTCTGTCCAAATACAACCAGGAAGGTCATTTACCAGTCTTCTGTCTGTCTAGATGCGAGGATCTGGTGAAGCTGTCAGCAATCAAAATACTGATTTTGAAGATGTTGAAAACTATAGTTTTGAGAATATGTTTGAGATCGCGAATGGGCTTATATTCACAATCTCAAACATATTCTCAAAACTATCATTTGCTGAATGTACTGGGAAATGAGCTCTGACGAGGACAGTGATGATGGCATAAAACATATGCACAAAATGAACCCTTCCAAGCTCCAAAAGGGAACAAAATATGCTTTATTTTATTCTTCTGTAATGGTTATTCTAATATTAGGGGAGTTTTATATTATCGTGACAGGTGGAGATCCATCCGTGTTAGACAGATCCGGGTCGCTAAAGACCTGAATATGTAAGAATGATTGGCGAAACATTCATGCATTTAAGGGTTAAATAATGTCTTGAACACAAAGAGTTGTGAGAAAATAGGATGCAGATCCACATCAGGTGCAGCAGGTCTTAAAGTGACAGCAGCCTAATAAACCTGCTACAGTCCGTCATTAATGTTAATTGAAGAACAAAAGAAAAAGAAAATCACTCACTGCTCTTAATTGAATAACTTTGTATATCTTTAATAAAAATGAATAAAAATCAATCTATATTTTAATCTAAATTATGCAGTGAAATGTCTTTGACTGTAAAAGTGTATGATAACTGCTTTGATTCTGGATATTTCCTACCTGTTAGATCAAATATATAAAATATACGGTCTTTATGTTGTTTCTACATTAATTTTGAGATTAAATGGGAAATTATTACAATATAAAAATATAAAAAACTTTAATGGAACTGGAATGGGCAACTAGTTGTCTGTCACGTCATACGGTGTGAGAGAGCAGCCGTGTGTGGTTTCAGTAACTTACAGCACCAGAGATATAAGTTCTGTGTCATCCAAAGGTTTTAGATCCAGCAGCTTCACCACAGCTGCTCCCATCAGTTTTCTGTTCCACGTGCAATTCAACGCCACATAAAAAAGCTGCTGTTGGATAATGAAGATTTGACAGATGAACTCAAGGCTCGATTGGACTCTTGTCACTTCAAAAGTGATAAGACTTTTCAGTTTAATGGATGTCACCATCTTTGAGATCACTGTCACTATGGTATGGTTACTGGTAAGAGAATACAGGCTTGACTCCCATTGCATGTTAATAAAGACAGTATTTGATGCTACTGTAAGTTACTGTGTGAACGGGACATTTCAAGACTCACACCTGTAAGTAAATGCATTTGTCAATCCCAAAAACTGACAGTGTGAAAGTACAGTGCCCTCCACAAATATTGACACCCTTAGTAAACATGAGCAAAGGTGGCAGTGAAAATAAATCTGTTTAATAAATGTTTATCCTTTTGATCTTTCATTAAAAAAAAAAAAAAAAATCACAAAATTATAACCTTTCATTTAAGTAAAATAATTGAAAATGGCTCATTATGAAATAAATGTTTTTCTCTAGTTCACGTTGGCCACAATTATTGGCACCCAATTATTGCAACGTCCTTTTCCCAAGATAACAGCTCTGAGTCTTCTTCTATAATGCCTGATGAGTTTGGAGAACACCTGACAAGATATCAGAGACCATTCCTTTATGCAGAATCTCTCCAGATCAGATTTTTCTTGAAACCCTCCCAAACAACTTTTGGAGATGTAGGTGCTGTTTGGTAATTTTTTTAGGCTTTCTGACCCTAAGGGTGCGTTCACACTTGTCATGTTTGGTTCAATTGAAACAAACCCTGGTGCGATTGCTCTGTTAGTGCGGTTCATTTGAACATATGTGAACGCTGCCACCCGAACCCTGGTGCGCACCAAACAAGCGGACTGAGACCGCTGAAAAGATGGGTCTCGGTCCGCTTCCAAACGAACTCTAGTGTGGTTCGAACGATATATGAACGCAACACGGACCAAAGACAAGTAAACAAACCAAAAACAGGAAGATGAGACCCTAAATGGACAGAATCCTCACGCATATCGGTTTTTCTTGTCATAGTCGCGAGATTGCCCATCACAGGCATCAGGCGCTCGTCTCCACGCAGCAGATCGTTTGTGTGTGTGACGGAGGGATTCCCGCTGCTGTTTTGACTCCTTTACACATTTTATAAGTTCTTCACGGGTTCCCAACTGGCCAAAATACCATCATATGCAGGCTGCGCACACACAACAAGCGCATTTACCTCAGCACACAGCATTGTTTTGGATGTTCGGTAAGTTCCATCTCAGAATAAGCATTACGTCATAAAATCCGGTTGTGACCAATCAGGTTGTGAACGTATCCCTATGCCTTTAGGTTCGGTATCTTTTGGTTCGGTAATAAAATTGCCAATCTGAACGTTAATCGGACCAGGACTACATTTTTTTTTTTTCTGCTTTGGTCCGGACCAAACGAACCAAACAAACCGAACTACAAGTGTGAACGCACCCTAAGACTCAATTTCTGCAATTCTCCAGCTGTGATCCTTGGAGAGTCTATGGCCACTCAAACTTTCCTCCTCACCGCGCATTAGGACGATTTAGACACACGTCCTCTTCCAGGCAGATTTGTAACATCTTTAGTTGATTGGAACTTCTTAATTATTGCCCTGATGGTGGAAATGGGGATTTTCAATGTGTTAGCTTTTTTCTTATAGCAATTTTCTATTTTGCGAAGCTCAACAATCTTTTGCTGCACATCAGAACTTTTGGACAATTTTATGCTCCTAGTCACCCTGGTGTGCTAAAAAAAATACTTCAGAGATATTGCCAATATTTGTGGAGCAATTTAAAGTTTAAGCAATTTGCAGTTTTTGCAACCCTGTTACCAAAATCTGCGACTGTCTAAATGCAGTTTATTTGTGTGGTTTAATTGTATTCTTGTAAACTTTAAATAACAAAATTAAATAGTCACTTTGAAATATTATTTATAAAAAAAAAATTAATAATTTAGCTAAAATTTAGCCTAAAATATGCAAATTTGGACAAAATGTTGGTCAAACACCACTCACATTTCTTTAGAAAATGTAAATAAATAAATAAAAATCATATGTGATTTCTCTCTACTACACCTAACCATGACCGTTTGCAGAAACTTTGTTCTTCTCAGTTGACCATCCTCTCAGGTACTCTGAAGCAGACATTTTGAATCAACAGAGGTGATAATACAGCATCTCTACTCACTTTCTGTCTCATCTCATTCTGCCCTGAGGGAAAAGTCTGGTAGTAAAAGCCACTGATGCTGCATATATCAGAAATGAAGAGGGGAACATGCCTGATCTGTGGTGATATTTAAACATATACTGAACATTATAGCGACAAATTGTGCTTTACGGTATCTGCAGATCATTCTGCCCAAGAGCCACCTACTTAGATAGTAAGATGCAATTTTGCATATAAAGTGACCAAAACACAGTTCTGCTTTAAGACATTTTCAGGTGGGTAAATCTGTATATATACACACACCAAAAAAATTCTATTTTATATATATACACTACCAGTCAAAAGTTTGGAATCGGTAAGATTTTTATGTTTTTAAAAGAAGTTTCATCTGCTCACCAAGGCTGCATTTATTTAATTAAAAATACAGTAAAAACAGTAATATTGTGAAATATTACTACAATATAAAATAACTGTTTTCTGTTTGAATATATTTTATAAAGTAATTTATTCCTGTGATCAAAGCTGAATTTTCAGCATCATTACTCCAGTCTTCAGTGTCACATGTTCCTTCAGAAATCATTCTAATATGCTGATTTGCTGCTCAAGAATTCTTTGATGAATAGAAAGTTCAAAAGAACAGCATGTATTTGAAATATAATCTTTTGTAACATTATAAATGTCTTTACTGTCACTTTTGATCGATTTAATGCATCCTTGCAGTATTAATTTCTTTAATTTCTTTTCAAAAAAATAAAAATCCTTACTGACGATAATTGAACGATAATGTTACAAAAGCTTTGTATTTCAGATAAATGCTGTTCTTTTGAACTTTCTATTCATCAAGGAATCCTGAAAAAAGTACACAACTGTTTTCAACATTGATAATAATCATAAATGTTTCTTGAGTAGCAAATCAGCATATTAGAATGATTTCTGAAGGATCATGTGACACTGAAGACTGGAGTAATGAAGCTGAAAATTCAGCTTTGCCATCACAGGAATAAATTACTTTAATATAAAATATATTCAAACAGAAAACAGTTATTTTAAATTGTAATAATATTTCACAATATTACTGTTTTTACTGTATTTTTTTATTAAATAAATGCAGCCTTGGTGAGCAGATGAAACTTCTTTTAAAAGCATTAAAAATCTTACCGTGTCCAAACTTTTGACTGGTAGTGTGTGTGTGTATATATATATATATATATATATATATATATATATATATATATATATATATATATATAGATCTTTCTATATATATAATGGATCGTTCTGGTCATGGATGCTGATTGGTCAGGATTTGCCCATGGAACATCTCGTTTATATAAAGTCAATACCCATTCAAGCACTGTTCGTCCATCTATATCATCTCTTCAGGTCGTGTTGAACATAATCCATCATTTGACATCTTGAAAACTGTTTACCATTCCATTTTTACCCAGTCATTGTATATAGGTACTCTGAACCTCATGCCCTACAGCAAGGAATCGGACATAATTTAGCAACAGGTAAAATGTTGAGGTCTCGTTAATAGTCATAAGTGCATACTTCTGCCCTGGCCTGTGGAAACCTCTTCTCTCCTACCCAGGAACGACCGATACTGCACAAGCACCTGCTGGTGATGATAAAACAGCTCATCACCAGCCTCTTGTCTGACTCGAGTAAGTCTGAGTCACCATTTTACGACAAAGTACGTTGAAAGAAGCTTCATCCGCATGGCCTCCGGTGAAATGCTCAATCGCACCTAATTTTACAAAAGCGGTAATACCACAAGCACTCCTGCTAATTGACTGTTTTATCACACATGATTTGGAACATTGTAGGATGCCAAAAGCATCTGTGCATGCGTCTGAGGTTTCTGCGCTACATTTCAAAGTAAGCTTGAGTAGTGTTTAAAAATGATTAGTAGTATTTCATCAAGGACAATGAAGATGCAACAAAATAGCACATCATGATGATAATTAAATAAGTTTTATTTAAAACAAAGCCTAAAGTTAACAAAAAATGACAAGGAAATAAATAAACCCACAAGATATCAACAACACACTAACAGTGTTTTCGGATTAAGAAAAATCTAGAACAGAATATGACTGTTTCAAATAATCCAATCAACATGGTCAGGACTGTCCTGCACACACACACAACCAAAAAAAACATAATATTGCAACTTCCATCTGCACTAAATTACTCAAACGCACAAGCGAACTTGAACTAAGTTACTCTCTATACAGAATGTACAAAGCCCTGTTCACACCAAGAACAATAACTATATTGACAACTACATTTGCATCCACATCAATGCACAATGGCATTCTGTTTGTTATAAGCGCAAGCTGTCGTCTGCTGTTTTAAATGGATATGCTCTTTAAAGCTGGATGGATTCTGATTGGTTGTCAATGATTTATTGTTCAACAGATTCTGAAAGTGCTTCCAAAGATAGTGTTCCTCTGTGTTGTTTTGGTTATAGCTGTGGTGTGGTCTTTCCTATTCTCTTATATTAGAACGATTATTAGGCCCCCCTCCTCTCCGAATCAATACTGCTCCCCCCCCCCCCCTTTTTTTAATTTACAAACACATTTGTATTGTAGTGTTATTACTTTTCAACCCCATGTTGTTATTTCTTTAAAGAAGAAACTTAAGATAGATTTAAACCTTCAGAGTTCTTTTTTGCAAACATACTTTGCAGACATTCTTTACAACTTAAAAGTACTTACTCTGCTCAGTAATACAGTAACTTAAACAAATAAGCACAAGTCAACCTGTCATACCAAACAAGACCACAGGGAGATACCAAAGGACTGAATTTAAATACAATGCGGATCCATTCAAAATTATTAAACACATTACATCACTGATCCTCTCAAACTTCTCCAAAACATGCTTGTTCGGCGAACGACTCCTGTATGTCACTGTAATCGTTTTTACCTTCATTACAATCGTCATCCATCAAAACCTTTTTAGCGACACTGGTTTTCTTTTTCCAACTGAGAGAGTTTGCGTTTTGAGCCACCGTTCAGTCAGTCAGTATTTAACAGCAGCACGATGAGAAACGGCCTGGGCTGAACCGAAACAATCACAGAATATGTTTGAGAGAGGAGGTGCCTTGTTTTAAATGTATTTTTTTAATTAATTTAATTTAGCTTTTTTTAATGTAACGTATTAATAATTCAATTAATGAATTATATTAATATATTTAAATTAATTTTAAGTCATCTCGCGGCCCACCTGGAGGATCACTGAGGCCCCCTAGTGGGCCGCGGCCCGTAGGTTGAAAACCACTGGTGTAGACATTAATAAAACACACTCTGATAAGTAGCCAATTTAATTTGTTATTTTATGGCGAGATTTTGCATCACTTCTAGCCGTAGCTTTATCCCTTCTAGCCACAACCCTCTGGTTGATGTGTGCCCTCGCTCTTCCGGGAGAAGTACCCATACAAGGAATTCCGCCCTTTATGACGTCATACAGGGTCATATTCAAAAAAAAAACTTTCAGATACTTGAACCCTGAAGGAGTGTATTTGGCATTTTTTAAAAATGTTGCCATGTTTAGCGTGCATTTATTTGATCAAAAATACAGTACAAACTTGTGAAATATTACTGAATATATCTGGTTTCTATTTGAATATATTTTAAAGTGTCATTTATTCCTGTGATGTCAAAGCTGAATATTTTTATCCAATCTTCAGTGTCACATGATCCTTCAGAAATCACTCTAATATGATGATTTGCTGCTCAATAAACATTTTATTTTTATTATTATCAATGTTAAAAACTGTAGTGCTGCTTAATATTTTTGTGGAAGGATTTTTTTTTTTTTTTTGATGAAGTGAAAGTTCAAAAGAACAGCATTAACAAAAACTTTTTTTAACATTGTAAATGTCTTTAATGCCACTTTTGATCAATGGAATGTATTCTTGCTGAAGTTCTTAAAAAAAGATCTTATAACCCCAAACTTTTGAACGGTAGAGTACTTTTGGCCATAGTGTGATTCAAACATCTGCCAGCATTTCCATCCACAGATCTAAGTATGCTGACAACCAGTCAACAAAACCCCAAGGCGTTCACAACTGAGGAACAAAACAAACATTAAAATGTGAGAATTCAGAGAACACTACACACACATGCACATAAACACACAGTTTCTGCACACAGCAGACAGAATGTAGGTCATGTTTGGCCAAAGGCTGCGTTGGAAGGGTTGATGCGCTCATTTGTGCTGGGCGCAGATAGTCTTGTCATGTTTCATCCACCCTTCCCATGAGACAGGCTAACAAAACATTGGGACTCGGAGAGGCAGGACCGGCAAAGAGGAAGTGTTCCGTGAAGGTTATCTGCTGCCCGTAAGATTCCTGATCCACTTTGAGCTCTATATCCTTGCCGGGCTTGCATTTCTGTCCATACTAGTGGAGACACTATAAATTTTCCTGAAGCTACTTGGCAGTGGTTGTAGACTATGATGATACAGCCAATACACCTGACAACTGCAAATTGTGGTCGTTCTATACTAATTTGTGTGGTGGTGGGCAGGTGGCTTAGTAATTAAAGATCTAGGGTGGAAAGGTTGTAGGTTTGAATGCCAGAACAGGTGATTCATGAGTTTGTAGCCTTGAGCCAAATTTACCCCAAATTTGCTCCAGGAGGCACTGTAAACAAGGTGCACTTAAGACTTTGTTAACACACTGTAGAAAATGATTTTACAAGCAAATATTATTTCAGTTTTTTACTTTAATGTGTTACTTGCCTTGCCATTTCTTTGTAATTGTTTGTGAAATTTACTAGCAATTTCTGAGTGAAAATTTTTTCTACACCAAAAGTTGTTTTTAGTCCACTAGGTTTATGCAATGAGAAAGTCTTAAATTCATATTAAATTGTTGATTTGAATTGAGTTAGCAAATATGATGTTTAATTGCAATTCGACTTGTAATTTAAGGAAGTGAAATTAACATATGAACTGAAATTCGAAGAACTACATTTTTAAGACATACTTTGAGTTTTGAAAAAGGTATAAAAAGCCTTGATGGATCCAAAATTTAAGAACAAAATATAATGATGAAATGCAAATCTAGACATCAGAATTCAGTCGAATTTTAATATGGTTAAAACTGGGTTTCTACAGGTATAAATAATTAATCAATAAATAAAATTTATCAGAATGATTTCTGAAGGATCATGTGACACCGAAGACTGGAGTAAGTAAATATGCTGAAAATCAACTTTACCATCACAGGAATAAATTACATTTTAAAATATATTTAAATTTTAAACAGTTATTTTAAACTGTAATAATATTTCACATTTTTATTGTTTTTACTGTATTTTTGATCAGATAAATGCAGCCTTGGTGAGCATAAGAGAATTGTTTCAAAAACATTAAAAAAAAAATGTTAATTACTCCAAATTTTAACCAATAGTGTAGGTATTTCAAGCAAAACAAATTTATTCACTGTTCAGATTAGAAACAACTGAACAAACAACTGTCTGAACAAAGTCTTTTCCCTGGGTGCCTAAATAAATGTTAGTTTTGTGGCCTAAGAATACAGTATAGGCTTCTTTGGAAATGATCATATCATACAGAAAGATTATATCAACTAGCAACTAAACAGACAAGAAAACACAGCATGCACTTACAAGCAAAACCCTTATGCTACCCTGAGGACGGGAGACAAACGTCTAAAGTGGCTGTGAATCTGCAACGAAGCGCTGACTCTTGGTGACAGTCAACATGTGTTCTCCACCAAGTTGCATTGGTTTGAAGCTAACAAGTTAACACAACCAGACATTAGAGCTGTAGACCCACAGAGTTGTTGCCTTTTCCCTCTATGAGCTCATCAAAAAAATTCTGTTCATCACTTGCATCACTTTTTTTATTTTTTAACTTTATCTTTTTCTTTACTATTTCATACATGAACTCTTTCCCCACCAGCGATATAAGCAATACTTATAGCACTCCTTTTTGCTTGTGTTTTGATCCAGAGATTGTTAGAATATGTGTAATAGCGCCTGCTACCATATAACAGTGAAAACACGGAAAGCCAAAAAATTCAGTCAATGGCTTGGAAAGCCTTGTCTCATAAATGAAGGAAAATTCCGGTGGGGAAAGAGTTAAATATTTATTAAGAGTCTGAACATTCAGCATTAAATCTATATGCTGAATGTTTTCTTCTAGTTTTCATTGGACCAAATAGTTTATGGGAAAAATCACTAGAAGTCATTCAAATATACTCTTAAAAATAAAGGTTCCAAAATGGGGGGTTTCACAGCAACACCACAGAAGAACCATATTTGGTTCACCAAATATCCTTTCAGTCAACAGTCCTTAAAAGAATAATTTTTTCTTAGTGTGAAAACATTTAAAGGCCAATTCACACTGCACCGACAGAAGCAGACCAATGGCGACAGTCACCAAATTACAGCACATCACTTTTCAGACATTCTAATTCCGATTCAGCATGTTCAATCTGTGAAAAACAAGCTCTGACAGATGCCAACAGATGCCAGTACAGAACTTGCTACTGCCAATAAATACACAACACACTGCTGTAAGCAAGTAAGACATGCTGCTGCTGTACAAAATAGCATACATGATTTACAAGTTGCAGATTTATACAGGTGGAGCTGGGCATGATGGAGGGTTTCTGAAAGCGTGCTGCAAATGCTGACCAAGTATTTGAAGGTTGAGTGTCGAGCTCATTGGCTACTGATACAGCAGGAACCAATCAGCTGTTCCCTATAGAGAATGATGTGATTGCAAGCAGATTGAGTTAAGGACCTCTCAATATTTAACTTACTATTATTAGGTTAACTAGAATATTACTTCTATAACTTAATATTCAACAATATTATTGATCTGACTGTACTGATGCAGTTGTCTGAGAATGGAACTGAGCTAGATGGTGAATCAACGCAACTGAATCAACACTGAACTCACTTCAGCTGAACAACAGCCATCATTTTCACTCTGAAGCTGCTTTGATACAATGTATAAAGCACTATATAAATAAAGGTGACTTGAGTTTCATGACAGAACTTTGTATTTTTAAGAGCTCTTGATCACTTATGTGGTTTGACCTGTTTTCTTCCGTGGAACACATAAGGAAACGTTTAGCAGAATGTTCATGCTGCCATTTTTTTCATACAATAAACATTAATAGTGACTTTTTTAAATTACTTTTTTGTTGTGATGTCAAGAATCAAATATTCACAGAATTAGTAAAATGATTTTAATCAACACACCTTTTCAGTAACAGCACAGGTTTCCCTTTCACAGTACCTCATGATGAATATCTCTGCACATCCCATGATCCTTTGTGACACATCACCTTGTCAGCGGATAAAACAATCAACTGTTTATAAAATTACCCCTTTCTGAAATCCATCATTGATCATTTTCCGCCTTCAGTCAAAGATGAAATAATCCCGCAACAGATGCTTACTTTAGATCGCAGATCTATTGAAACTCAAACAGTGCAATGAAGTCTCATGAATAAAAGAAAGCGTAATCACAAAAAAATTGAGCAGGTAAAGAATATGTGAGTGAATGATCACAGAGTGTTGAAATGGAGACCATCAGTCACAGCAAATCTTACTATTTACATGGCTGTCATCTTCTCCTCTGTATGACTTACAATGCCAGTGACTCTTACACTGTTGACTTCATCTAAAAAAGAAGCCACTTTTGACGATATGTAGTGAAAGGTTGCATTTGTTCTTGTCACTGATTGATTTCTAAAACTCTATGAAGCTTGAAAGCTCCAGTTCTTATTCTTTGTACTTGCATGGAAAAGCATGAATAGCACATTTGTCAAAACATCTCCTTTTGTGTTCCACAGATAAAAACATAAATAAATTAGACAAGAATGCCAGACTTCTCATTTTCGGATATACTATTTCTTTAAAAAAGGTTTAAGAACAGAAAAATTCACAGTTCATACATAATTCATTTTGTTAACTAAAGGGGCGTTTACACAACATCATTTTCAAATAAAATAGAAAACATTTTATGTGTTTCGATCGTTCATTTGCACCACACTGACGTTTTGGGGGTCTGAAAACACAAACTTTAGAAAATTGGTTTCAAATTGCAAGTTTTTGAAAATGATAACATTATCGCCTTTGTGTAAAAAACAAAATGTGAATTTGTGAAAATAGTGACGTCATGCTTATGCGTATTACATGTTCAGTGTATAGGCGCATAGTGTTTCTTTACAAAGTGACATCGCCAACTACTGGTCTGGCATAAATAATACAGTTTTAGTCATTTTTGCAGATATGGGAATCATTTTGAAAACGTTGTCATCTGTATGCTGTATACATATGTATGTCATATGTAACTTTTCATAAATGCAAAGGAAAATCTTTGTCATGTAAACATACCCTAAAACTAAAACTATTAAAATGGTCTGGAAAATAAAATAAAATAAAAATAATAAAATAAAATAAAAAATTAACTTCAAACTAAACTTAAATGAAAATCAGCTAACTGAAATAAGTTGAAGTTGAAGTACAAAAATGACTAAAACTGAAATAAAAATAAATTAAAGCTAAATAGAAATAACTATAAGCAATAACAATAAACACAAATAATACACATGACAAAAGCACATAACAAAATAACTGAAAAGTAATTAAAATGAAAATATAAAAATAAAAAATATAGTCCGAATCATTTTTTGAACCAGTTCATTGAACTCGCTAAAATCAGACATACCAAGAGAGTTTGCTATAGCTAAAATGCAATACAATGTCACAAAGTGCTGTCAGGTTACAGCGCAAATTAGCTTGTTACAAGAAAAGCTACACTGTTTATAAAACAACTGAGCTTTTGTCTAGCTACTGAAAAATTAGGTAAATCTAGTAGTGTCACTTCTGACAAGTACTCTTCAAATCTGTGATGTTTTTAAAAATTAATCAAGGCAAGCTTTTTCCTGAGCTTTAAACTCAGAAACCTCACTACAGAGATCACTCTCTCCACTCATTTCGCATTCCACAAAACAACACCACAAAAAAAAAAAAAAAAAGAATACAATGACATTTCTCTGCTCTACTGATGCCTTTATTGACATGCTGTCACAACTGAACTCCCATGATTCTGAGCTCACTGAACTACAAAGGCAATGGTTTCCCTTTATGACCTTCAAATAAAATATGTTCTTGTCATGAGTTAGACATTTTGGGAAAGTATAATAATATAATAAAACATATAATAAATGTAGTTAATACAAAAAAAGCCATGAAAAATAGTTTGTCAGGGTAATTTTCTAAATATATTGGATATAGGAAATGTATTTATCATTTTCATTAGGTGACTGAAAAACAGCAGGAGTTTTAATTTGGTGACTGAGAGCGTGTCATCCGCAGTCTCATTAAAGAAGATGAATGAATGAGTGTCGACAGGGTGCAGCGGTGAACGGTGGGGGGATCTTTCACGTGGACACACTTGTTTGCATATGTTTGTGTGTGCGTGTGCTATGATTTCCCTCAGCATCTGTCAGGCTCAAACATCTCCTCATCCTCAAATCGAACGAGAGAGGAAAGATCCAGGACAGTCTTTTGATTGCGTACTCCCTCAAGGCAAAGATGACATTCACAGCACGCCAGGTGGACTAACCGTGAAGAAAAGCATCTCTTTTCCGCAAACTTCCTTTTAACTTAACTAAGAGCACTCTCACATTGGCAATGTCACACTAGTCCTCAGCAGAGTCTCTCCAAGAAGTGAGAGTGTGAAAATTAAAACACCCACTGACATAATTCTATGTGAAATGTGTGACATTTACAGTGTTATGAATAAATGTTCCACATTTGAGTTTTCTGTGATGAAATAACAGCTAAATGAAGATTTTATCATTTTCTAAAGCACGTTTGAGTGGTGCTTGATTGTGCAAAACTCATTGCCAAGATACGACAGCCCTTTTCAAAACAAATTTTTTTATTTTTTTTTTTTTTTGCCTCAATAAACCAGACAATTTGAGGTATATACAATTCATGTCTGAAACTTAATTTATTTATGCATTTTACTCACAATTTTACTCACTTAAATGTGAAGCGAATATTTTGCGTGCCACTAGAATCACCAAACAGAATTGGAAAAATAGTGATAAACACTGTCATTGGTCAAACAAACAGATAGCCCCACCTCCAAACCCACACCATTGGCTGAGCTACTGTTGCTATGTCAGGCTGGACAGGATAAAAAAACTGGCACAGAGCCAGTGTTTACAGGGAAAATAACCTACAAATGGCTGACGTTTAGGTCATTATTGGGAGAAAATAGGAAAAAAGTACCCACTTTATCTTTAAATTGGTACAGCCGTTACTAAAATACAATTATTTCAAAGAAAGTTTAATTTTATAGATAAGTAGTATTGGTCATAAATCAGGACCAGTAGAACGTTAAGCTTTATTTTGTACTGTAATGTGTGGAAAACTTCTCAAAGCCACATTAGCTTCATATTATATTAAGCTATAAAATATTTATCAGATTTTTCTCTAACAAATCCCCAATGTGTTTCAAATTGATACCAGGGGATATCTTGAGTTGTATCTAAAGCTGCGCAAACTGGCAAAGAAAAAAAAACTTAAAAACAACACAAGATTTCATGACTCATGCGTAAAGCAGACATTATAGATCTGTTGGGGATTAATCCTAATATCTTTCATGATCTTATTTGCTTATTTTCACCAATCTAAAGTATGTCAGAATAACACGTTTCATCTTTTGCTGTTCAGCCAAACATTTTCTCTGTTGAAAACTCAGACGTCACATAGTATATGGCTATAGAATAAATCTGGCTCTCAGAATGTCTCATTTACAGAAATAACTCTGAGCTTTATATGCTAATTAATGTGATATTTTATGAACAAAGTCAAGCTAGTTAGAGAAGAGTTTGTGTCTCTTCTCAAGCTGTTAAATTAACATAGACAGGAACTTAGAAGCAAAAAAAAGTGTGTTTGTTTCTGTTAATATCTTAATTTCTGTTAACACTTTTCATATTCTCACGAGTTTATCTACAGTAGTCTACTAACAAGGTCCAACAGTGAACATACAAAAAACAGTTCATATCTTTCTGAACTGAAAGTGGCTCAGCCAATGGTGTGAGTTTAGAGGCAGGCTATCTGTTTGTCTGACCAATGGCAGTGTGTTCATCAATATTTTTGAAATTCTGTTTCTTCTTCAGATTTAAGTTAGTCAGTAAAATAGAGAGTAAAATACACATCCTTATTGGTGTAAATCCATGTTACTATTGCTTATGCTTCTTGTTCTTCTCACAAACAACATTGTGGCATATAATCATGCAGGGAAAAAATCATGTTGAAATGGGCTGTCGCATCTTGGCGGTGTTTTGCACAGTCAAGCACCATTCTCACTATGAACAGTCTACTATTAAGATCCAACAGCGAATATACAAAAATCTGCCAATTTCTTTCTGAACCAACAAATGCAATTCCAAACGCATCTCATTTTCATAGCTAGTACTTTATGTAACCTAGGCAAACACAAAATTAAATATTTACCAGCTTTGCAAAATTTGAGAAGATTACATCTATACATAAAAAGGATAGTCTCTTTCTAGTCTCTTTCTCCTCTCTTTCACTGCATATTCAAGTGTCTTGCTCTACATCAAATACTGTATGTGCATATGACGCTTTCTCTCTCTGTCTATCGGCCTGTCTCTTTCTGCATGTACACTGGCAGAATATAAATTCAGGGACGAGTCAGAGGCTTAACAGCCATCAGATCACTGAGGTAGAGAGGTGTGGTCAGTAGGGATCGCTTCGGATGTGTTGTATTTTTTTATTTTTTTATTTTTTTTTAGATGATTTTTCACCACAAAAAAAAAAAATCAGCAAATCATTCAGGCTTTGCACAGCTTACAAAAATACACTTATTTAAAGATAGACAGAATGTATTGGGAATGATAGACCGAAAGCTAGAATGATATATAGATGAAACGCTAGACAGACAGAATAACAGACAGGCAGACGTATAGCACCTCAAAATTACAGTGCGGTACAGGTGTTGCCCAATACATACTGTGACCTCAGAGCAAGTTCAAGGTCCTAGCGGTCGACAATACAAAAAACCAGTGCTACTTAAGTTAACAAAAACTGACACTGGGCCTCATTCATGAAAAAAGCAGAATGGTTTTCTAAATAATTTGTAAAAACTGTAAAGGTTTTAAACTGTAAATAAGAATGGAGCGATTACACATGCTCTTTACACAAACTAGTGTAAAAGTATAGGCACTTTTAGGGGACATTTACACAACCTTTTTTATGTATTTTGACCATTAATTTACAGGACAACAGCATTTTGGGGGCCTGAAAACACAAACATTTAAAAACAAGTGTCAAAGTGCAAGTTTTTGAAAACAATACCATTATCGTCTCTGTGTATACTACAAAAACGTGAATATGTGAAAACGGTGACATCATGCACGTGTGTATTACGTGTTCAGTCTAAAGGGGCGTAGTGTTTCCTTACAAAGTGACGTCGCCAACTACTGGCCTGACATAAATAATACAGCATTTTAGCCGTTCTTGCAGATCCATGTGAACGGGTATCATTTTGACAGCATTGTCATCTGTATGCAAAAAATTCAAAGGAAAAACTTTTCAGTTTTTGGTATATCATTGTCATGGATATGTACCCTTAGACTAAAATACAAAATTGAAACAATTTTCACTCAGAAATTGCTAGTAAATTTCACTAATAATTACAAAGTAATGGCACGTAACACACTGAATTAAACGTGAAATTTTGAAGTAGAAAAACTGAAATGGTATTTCCTTATAAAATGTACTTCAATAATATATTTTGCAAATATGTGAGAATAAATCAACATTTCTCCAAATATGCACACTTTTGGACTAATGGTCGCTGTCTAGTGCATCTATGTGAACACAAATAAACCGGAGCAAATGTGAGAGATATAAAAGAACTGAATTATTGTATTCAAAATATCAAACATTACAAATGGATTATTTTGCACTCCTGGCATAAATAAAGAAATTAATGTCACTTCAACCTAGTTTTATCATAAATAGTGGTCAAATATCGATGCTGGAGTCTTAAATCTTTCTAATGATACTCAGTTTGTCCAGATCAAGTAAGAGTGTGATGTTTTAATGTGCAGTGAATAATCTGGGTCCATTGGCGATTTTTGCATGTAAAGGGGTTAAAAAAAAAAAAAGCTTTGACAAGTAAATATCTTCCAGAACAATTTGGGGAGTTTTATAGGCTGTCTTATCAAAACTTCATGACAGTTAATGTTCCTAATTGATACATAACATGGATAGACTCATTTTGGTACACAACAGTTTAATCTGTCAGCTAAAAAACTGAATCGTGGCAGTAGTCAGCATGGGAAGGACAGCCTGGTGTTTATTGAAAGGTTTTGTATAATGGAATATGAGGGGGGAGAGGGAGGAGTTTTTCAAACTAACCACTTGAGCATATGCACAGAAATATCAATATCTTCAATGCAAGGTAAAACTACATAAAGAACAACTAACACAACCACTTTTTTCTCTCTTTCTTACACTCTTTTTCATGCTAATATAATTCACCCACTTTCGTACTCCCTGCTCTCATTTTTTTCCTTCTTTCCTTTCTTTACCTACACTCAATCACTCGGTTTAAGTAGGAGAAGAATTTTTGTTGACATTTCGAGGTAAAAGCACCTGTAGTGGCATCTTCAGTTGAGGGCTCTTCTTGTACCATCTCTGAGGGGAACACAAGTGTGACAGAAAACTCAAGGAGATGTTTCAAGGCTTCAATGCTTCTTGGCATCAGTCTCTTCAAGAGAGATTTGTATCTACCCATACTGAGCTTTATCTTGCAAAGGTATTCCCCCCTCCTCAAACTAGGTTGCTCTTTCATGGATGGTAGAGCGTCAAGGTGAAATCAGTGGCAGGGAGACTTATTGTGGATGGACTGAATAGATTCAGAGAGGGAAGATCCACTTGACTTTGTGTAATGGACATAGAGCTGTGCGTGTAAACCTCACTCCCCTGATTGGCGCTCTAGAGACTGATGATAAAGACTGTGGTCTTTAGCCACTTTGTTAGAGCGCCCAACTCCCATGCCGGCGGACCGGGGTTCGAGTCCCGCTTAGAGCAGGCTTTGAAAGCCATTTTACTTCAGTAATGTGATATTACAGAGTAAAACAAGACATTCAATGAGAAAAAAACAACATTTTACCTATTGGATTTTAAAATGTAGCTTTAGCTTTTATGACTGAGGTGATTAGTCCCCCAAAATATGAGCAAATTTGCTAGTTTTCAAATTGTTTACTTCCAGAGGTACATACACTAACTGAGCAACTGAGGTTTTAAGATGAATGGGAATGTTAACAGCTAGATTGCTCTCTTCAAGTATTGCGAGTTTGCCAATAAACTGCATAAATAGCTATTTGGCAATCGGTTAACATTATCAAATAGTCCACTCGGCATAGGCAATGTCATTGGAAAAGGAAAGTCACTTTAGAGGCAGAGCGATTTAGCACATTTTGAAGAAAGATTATAAACATTGTTTTCTTTGAAATAACATGAACCAATGAATCGTTTGCATGACTAGGATTGTACTAAGAAAGTACATTGGAAAGTCACTTCGATTTCATGTTGACTTAAAAATGGGCACGAACAAGTCGACTGGATCAGGCCACCACTCCAGTTAGCGTGTAAAATTTACCATGTGAAAACAAAAAGCAGTGAAAACCTAAAAAGAAAACAGGCCAGATAAGTTCTGGTGCAGTGCTGAGTCCTGCTTTCATTGTGCCAGCATGATTTATACCTTGCTCAAAGCAGCCGTTTCAGAGAAGGACAGCCATTTTCCTTCAGCATCCCAGAAAAGTGGCAGTGCAACACCCTAGGTGAAGGAGCAACAGGCCTTCTTGCTCACATTTTGGCACTTGACATTTCAAACTGAGTTTATTTCCAACCCTCATACTCCAGTCTGCATTATTCAAAATCTTTCTTTTTTCCATTCCTCCTCCATACTTGTCCTTGCTTTATGTTCCTCTCCTGGTGTTTTAATCGGCAGGTGTTGACATTTCAAAGTGCCACTCTAGGGTGTACCGTCGCACATGTCATGTGACAGGCGGGCATCCACTTTTTGTTTTTTCTATCAGTTCCTTTTATACCTGGTTACCTTTTAGTTGTCTATCTGACTTTGTACCATCTGTGCTACAGAATCATTCACTTTTTTAGTTAGCATTTTTTCTTTTCTTTTTTTTTTTCACTTGTCTACTTTAGCTTTTAGGGTTACCTGGAGATTCGGTTTGCAGTATCAGTATCAGTATCTGCTTGCTTCTGAGGTAAACTTCAAAAAAAGGTGTACAAGTAGCTTGATCTAATGTGCTGGGATGGTGTAGGAAACGGATCGAGAATTACCCTGCAATAGAATACTGACTGACTGCAGGCACTGAAGAAAACGAGAGGAAAGAGAAAGACTGCTAAACACAAGCTGTTAAAAGTGACATGATTTAAATGGCATGGGTATCAATAATGATTCAAAGTTAAAATGACAGGATTTAAAACAAATAATTACTTAAAACCATTATGAACGTGCATTAAGGTCCTTGGTGATAATCCAACAGCTTCCAACAAGTACTTAAAATTCTTCCAGGTATATTAAAGTCAACTTGGGCCGAAATATTTTTGCCCTTGTCTCTACTTCCTCCACAGCAGCTGCTTAAACGATATCTTGGTCAGCCATCTTAATGCAATCTTTAAAGCATCATGCAGCTAAACACAAATAATGTAATCTAATCCTTAGGAATACGTGGATTTCAGTTCATCAAGACAGAAAATGACTGATAATATTTCATGCATATTATTTCTCAAAAATATTCAAGTCTTAGATTTTATTCAGCTGGTATTATCCACTTAAAAGAGCAGGATCATCTTACTAGGCCCCTGGTAGATAATGTGTTTTTTTTTTTTTTTCATTGAAGACCACATAATGGGCCTTAATACTCAAATTTGGAAACATGTATGAGACATTCATCTAAATCTGCGCAATATGCCATAGCCAAAATAATAATAATAATACTAAATTTCAGGGACAACACTATGCACAAACAGTACATGTGGGAAACTGTATTTCATTTATCCATTTCACATGGCAGATATATGATTTTCATGAGAAACAAAACAGGGCCTTTCTACATTTGGTGGAACTTCTTATATGTGGTTACTTTATTATCCAACATTCTCTCTACATCTTGATGTACTGCAAAGGTGATGGGCTTTCCTAGTGAGCCTTTCTTTGGCTCCTTAAAGCATGTTGGCATTTCAGAATCTCTTTTAATTAAAACTGCTGTCATCAAATGGCAAATCAATAAAAATGAATGCTGAGATGTGGTGTTCTTAATAAAAGTGAATTAATAAAATGAATTAACAATATGCTCCTCATAGTTTCCTGATTAACCAGAGCTTTTCATTCTCTTGTAACTTCCAGAATTTGCCATGTATGTCTAATGCTGTGTTTAGTATATAGCCACATCATAAAACAAAGTGACGTACTAGAATAGAAAGGAAAAAGGGAGAGAAAAACAGAAGAGAAAGAAAAGGAGGAAGAAAAGAAAAGAAAAAAGAAAACACACAAGTCAGCAGAAATCTCATAGCAGAAAAAATAATTAATCCTTTTGTAATCTTTCTTTCTTATAGGATCTCTTGACTACCCTATAAATAACAAAAAAGGCTAGTCACTGGGAGCTGGAAGCGAGTAATAAAAAGATTGGCTACCTCAGGGAAATTTAGAGACACTGCCAAAATGTGTAGCACCCTATCACCACAAGTATTTTGTCCAAAGGTTCCTGAGAACCTGCCATCCTAGCACTCACTAAGGCTAAAATTACCATAAATAGGACATATCTCGGTTTAATGTCTAAAGCCGTTTCCAAGAAAGCAAGAAGAAGAAGCCCTTGATGAAGGACACTGCAATGACAGGCTGATGTGATGGGATATTCCAATGCCTCTATATGCTGCCATTAAACAATGTTAGAGTAGATAAAACAGCAGCTGCCAGGCCTTTCATAGTTGAACAAAATGGTGAATTATAAAAACAAACAAGTACTCATGCACAGAAACTGCATCATTGTACCTAAGTAGGTAGGTAGGTATTCCACAGTGCTTTAAAGGTGCAATATGTAAGATTTTTGCAATAAAATATCCAAAAACCACTAGGCCTGTGTTAAATATTTTGTTGACTTGAGTACTTACAATATCCCAAATGTTTCCAACTATTTGTAAATCGTGAGAAAATTTTAACCAAGGCTCCGGGACATGTGAGGAGTCGCCTATCAATTGCGTCATACTCGAGTTATCATCGGTTTCCGGTTTTATTTTGCAGAAACCATGGAAACACCAAAGACACTTTAATATTTGCATGTTTTAATAGGCAAGGGAACAACTGTTTGGTTACGTTTATAGACAGAAAACTAATTGTTGTTTTATAATTCAACACGTTTAGTCTTATTGTTTAAATCTAATCGATTTTTTTGCAAGTACCATGCTTTACCATGCCTCAGAGAAAAACACTATTTTGTCAAGTAGCTAACAAAGCATAATCAGATGCAGCTTTATTTTTAGTTACAGTAATACAGAATTTTTTCCATCATACAATACATTTTAAAATGAATTGCATGCCATTTATCAACACAAGCCATCCAGCATTTAATATGATATTTTAAAATCGATCTATCTTACTGCAGTTTGTCTCAAAGAAGTGTCTCACAGCAGCCACCGAGTGAAAGCACAGTGCAATGTTATAACATCATTTTCAACACTCTCAAATGTATCTAATATGATAAACAGAGCTGTGTTACCTCATACTCATGACCGGAAAAGCGGAAGTGGCACCGACAACTAATAAAAGTTCTGCTGCTCGCGGCGTGTGTTGCGCAATCGCTCCAGCGGCCTCGTTCAGCTCCCACAACACTCGGTCCTGCTCTGCTTCATACTACAGTAACGTTAATAATCTCATCCATGAACATGATTTCTTCCTGAGTCCTATCCCGATTGTTTCCACCGGCTGTGAGGTGAAGACCACATGTCCCAAGATTCCGCACTCAAACTTGCGGTCATCAAGCTACGCCTTTGTTTTGAATAGGCCTCTAGCGACCTCTAGCGGACATAAATTTTACATATTGCACCTTTAAGGGGTTCTTGTAAACACAAATAAGGTTCAGTACGAGTTTGGTTAAATCCACAAATGTTGGTGGAATACATGTATAACAACTACATATGGGGTCAGTTAATTTTTAGGTTTATCTGGTTTTTCACAATAAAAAAAATTCAGCCACATACAACATAGATTTAGCAAAGTTAGTAGACCAACGGACAACCTTGTACAGTAGCAAATGGCTAACGCTAGCAAGACTGTTGATCCAGACTCATAAGGGATCTCGCCCCCCCATTGACTAGTAAAGCAGGGACCACCCTGAGCAGCAAACACCAATGAAAACAGTTGGATAAGGCAGTCTAGTAAGAAATCCTACAAAAGCAGACACTCGACAAGCTCCAGCGATTTAATTGCTGTCAGTGTGAACGTGGCTTCACCCTTACACTTTTCTTCAATGCTTTAGTTGTGATGTCTACAGCTCGAGCTAGTACTTTCACTGTTCATATATAGGGCCCAACGGGACTTCACTGACCTAAGTGGTTTCAGTCTGCTAGTCTGAAGAACATGTGTATGATTTACTGTACTGGGAAATGAAAGGCTTGAAAAAGAGTTGTGTATTTTCATTCACAGGCAATATAACAATAATGGAGGCACGCTGGGCTGACGACATCTCGAGTCCTTGTACATGTCTCCTTTTTATTCTAAATCATTATGCTGCAGTCTTGTCCTCAACCTATGAGTCACCAAATGCTTCATTTCTCTTTTTCACAGCAGGTTGTAGTCTATTTTTTCATTTACTCTCTACTTCCCTCTTCCTTTCTCATTTAATGTCTCACCTTTGAATCATGACCGCCAAATCCTGGTGAGTGACTCAGGTTTAACACGAGCTCTGGGCCATGTCGGCACGGCTCAATCAGTCGGCGTCATTCGAGAGGACGGATGAGGAGCGGGGCTGTGAGTCAGACCCCATTGAGTACCATTCACCTCTGCCTGACATACCTTTTCGAGCATCCTGCCGCAGTACCAGTCACTTGCCTATCCGAGGGTCCTCTCTCTAAATCACTCACCATGATGTCTATAAAACGAAGCACACAGCGTGAGGTTTTCATGAACTGGGCTGATAACATCCTTCAGACTTAAACACCGCTCTTGGGGAACCCCAGAATGATACTCGCATCAGGGAGGCAGCAGAGGCAACTGAAATAAGAAAGTGAAAGTTACAATGGAAATGGAGGATACCTGGGGAAGTTTGCGATGAAGTTACTGAGTAGTAAAGGAGTAGGTCATCATCCCAAAAGCACAAGCTCTGCAATTCGGCACTCTAGTAAAGTCCCGTCACGTTTATTTAAATAGCACTTTGTATAATAGATTGCTTAAAATCTTTTAAACAATCTATTGTACAAGCAGTAGACATCACAACTGAAGCACTGGAGAAATGCTTTACCATATTAAACATGAAAAAGTGTCAGTGTCTTGTTTCATCAGAAGTACAACTTCAGTTTCTACTATAAAGCAGCTCTCCAGCGTGTTCATGTTTTTACTCACAGACGTCTGACCTCAATGGACTGAACAGGAGAAATGAACCGGAAAAGATTTCCACATGAAAGAAGGCAGAGCCTCCACGCAAACCTACTTATTATGTAATCGCCAAGGACCAATGGTAGTACAAAGTTGTTTACCAGCCGTAGAAAACCTTTCTGGAAAGTTCACTTTGACAAGCTGCTTCGAACTCCTAAAACAAATTCCAAACTAACTTCATTTTGGCCCGATTTTGTTCGAAATTGTCACATCAGTTTGTTCTTCGATTTAGCTTGAAGTATATTGGGGCCTTAAAGCTTCAACAAACAGTGCTGTACAACTGTACCCAAGATTTGGAAAAAACGTTCCAAGATGCTGGGCTGATGTGCCCCTTACCAGCCCTAAGGCGGGGGGGAACATGTCTGTACTACTGGGAGGACACCCTATTGGGACCAAATCCTTCTACACTTCTTACAATGCCAAAGAACTTTAAGGACACTATTCCCCCTTTCAGTTGCTGACATCCCACCTGGACATTTTATTTTGTGTCTCCACTTATATGGGATTAAATTCCCGCCTAAAGTATTGCAGTCACGAATTAAAAAATAATAAGCATGAGCTGTTTTTCTCTTTGCTCTTCTTTCTACATTCTGCTCTTGCTTTTCCAAATGTTGCAGTTTGAGTTTCATGTAAATTAGGGCCGGCTTAAGCATCACCATTGGTCCACTAGCTCTAGATTGACAGCTCCCTTTGTGCAATATAATTTTTAATGTGTTTAAAGTTTTGATTCATGCTTATTTTTTTAAATATGCTTTTAATTTTTCGATTCACGCTTATTATATTTTGATCCTTGACCACGTTGATTGCTATTCTGATCATTTTGCATTATTTTTTTTTAGTTTGTGCAATATATTTTTACGTGTTTTTACATTTTTGATTCACACTTATTATTTTTTGATCCATGACCGCAATACTTTAGGCGGGAATTTAATCCCATACACTTACCCTGTTTTTTGACCCACATTATTCCTTTCTATGTCACTCTGTTGACACAGGGAGTCCTCCTCTACATACACTACCAGTCAAAAGTTTGGAAACGGTAAGATTTTTAATGTTTTTAAAAGAAGTTTCGTCTGCTCACCAAGGCTGCATTTATTCAATTAAAAATACAGTAAAAACAGTAATATTGTGAAATATTATTACAATTTAAAATAACTGTTTTCTGTTTGAATATATTTTATAAAGTAATTTATTCCTGTGATCAAAGCTGAATTTACAGCATCATTACTCCAGTCTTCAGTGTCACATGATCATTCAGAAATCATTCTAATATGCTGATCTGCTGCTCAAGAAACATTTATTGTGTACAATTGTACAAAATATTTCTTTTTTAGGATTCTTTGATGAATAGAAAGTTCAAAAGAACAGCATTTATTTGAAATATATTTTGTAACATTATAAACGTCTTTACTGTTACTTTTGATCGATTTAATGCATCCTTGCTGAATAAAAGTATTAATTTCTTTAATTTCTTTTCAAAAAAATAAAAATAAAAATTCTTACTGACCCCAAACTTTTGAACGGTAGTGTATAATGTTACAAAAGCTTTGTATTTCAGATAAATGCTGTTCTTTTGAACTTTCTATTCATCAAGGAATCCTGAAAAAAAGTACACAACTGTTTTCAACATTAATAATAATCATAAATGTTTCTTGAGCAGCAAATCAGCATATTAGAATGATTTCTGAAGGATCATGTGACACTGACTGGAGTAATGATGCTGAAAATTCAGCTTTGCCATCACAGGAATAAATTACTTTATAAAATATGTTCAAACAGAAAACAGTTATTTTAAATTGTAATAATATTTCACAATATTACTGTTTTTACTGTATTTTTAATTAAATAAATGCAGCCTTGGTGAGCAGACGAAACATTAAAAATCTTACCGATTCCAAACTTTTGACTGGTAGTGTATCTATGCCAAGGTGTCAAGATTAGGCCCTGCTGGTAGAAAATCAGCTGTATATTCAGATTAAACAATTTTTGCAATCAACTTGCAATATCATTATTATTTCAATACACTCTCAGAAAAAATGTGCAAACATTTAGTGGTAACAGCTTGTCACTGGGGTAGTACCCTTAAAGGAAAATCTTATTTACCCCTAAATGGCTCATACGGTAGATATTACTACTCTATGGTACTAATATGCTCATTTATAAATAAGTTACAAAATTGTCCCATTAAGACTATTGACAGCATATAACAAGGGTGCCCAATCCTGTTCTTGTACCTTCCTGCAAAGTTTACGTAGCTCCAACCCTAATCAAATATACCTGAACCTGCTAATTTAAGCTCTTCAGAAATGCTTGATAGTTACAGACAGATGTGTAGAAGGAGGGTTTGAACTGAACTCTGCAGGACAGTAGATCTCCAGGAACAGGATTGGGCATCCCTGGTGTTTAGCATAGTTTTACCAGTGAGAGAGCTCTTAAAAGAGTGAAATAGACTTCTATTAATGCAACAGCTCAGGACAATCAAAAACAAACTGACTTCGCTTGAGACAGCACGTGTGCAAATAAATGGCATTAAGATAATGCTAACAAACATCTTTCTCTAGTTATCATAGGCCTTCTTGCTTTGTACCTTACCACTCAACAAATCAGAAATGAAGCTGGAGACTGACGACCTAATGAAAAGTACCTGTCTCATTTCCATGTACTTGGCTCAAGGGCAACATGTCACCTGTGGAGTCGGCTCTTAACAGGTTCAGTCACAAACCTTTCCGCTGTTCTACAGGTCCCACTATGCTGTATTATAATACACATCTTGCTCTCGGCCGCCTTCAATTTTCCAGTAAGTAATACTCCACCACAAAACAGATGAGACCCAAGAAACACATTTTGCTCATAATGCGGAAATGTCTGTAGTCCAGATGGTAATTTTTTTTGTCTGGCAATGATTTCCAGCCTCTGCTTGGTTATATTTCATCAATGGATATATTGTGGATTTTCTGACCAGCTTGATTTGTGTGTGTGGTTGTTTTTTTTTTTTTTTTTTATAGCCAAAGCAAGTGTTTCTCTATTGAACCTTGTAAAAACAGGGCAGATTCACTAATTTATTCAAATTTTGTTTAATATTACCAAGATAGTAAGTGCGTTCATTTTCACTCTGTCAGTGGGATAAGGGCACAACTTTCTGTACTGGGTATTTCTTATTTGGCATGCAAACTTGCATCACCCTTATAATGATGATTGTTATATGACTTGAGTGTTGGTGATGCCCTTTGCAGCCATTTTGGAAACCTCTGGCCATTCATCTCCTGTGTTAAATTGTAGGATTTAGACAAGAGGGCCACACTAGGCCAACCAACACTTTGTATATAACCTTAGTCATCTTTCTTAACAAGTCACTGAGCAAGCAACTTCCCTTAACACTTTTTTTGATACCTGTAAGGCACCTTTAAACCTTGATGTCCTATTTGAAGTCTAAAAATGGTCATCCCTTGGAGCTTCAAGCACAACATGCTCTCAAAACAACCTACATTTCTAATGCTCTACTGCCAATGGTGAGTTCAGCTTATGCTAGTCTTGAACCTTACCAAAGTAGGTCACTGTTTCGAACAAATTATTGGAGCACTGATTGATTGTCCATGGTGCCTGGTCTGCCAGAACCCATGCCAGGTGCTTCTGTCCCCCTATGAGTCACACTGCAACTTCAGAAACAGCAGGGACTTTTGCTCTGGTTTAGAGTACGCTCGAATCTGGGAGTTATGTCTCAGCATGGGGTGAAACAATGGTCAAAATTGTCACTAACAAACTGTTTTACTTTGTAGTCTGCCATCACTAAACTTTCTGCACAACTTTCAAAGTTTTGCTTTGTTCCCAAATTTGTTTGCCTCATAACGTCTGATCTGACCTTCATCTCACACTGCGTCACATTTTTCAGCAACCTTCGTAAACAACCACAAAAAATCCATAAATGTGCATATTAATTATACTCAAAGGATGCAGTGCCATAGATTAGAAAGATGGAGTAGTTTCAATGTATTCTAATGTGATTCACTATTGAATCGCTCTGATGCACACCCCTAGTGTGAGATCTTAAAAACTGCCAGCAGCATATATCATCAATCCTAAGATGGATCCTTACAGTGCCCTTAATGTTTATAATGGAATAAACAGCAGGCTATACAGACAGAAAAAAAGGGATTTGTTGCAATATCACAAGGCATAAAACATCTCTTTTTGCTGAATCTCAAGTTTCCTTTTAAATTGCCTCAAGGTTACAAAACCTTACATTCATCTCCATACACTGACTATATTCGTTCAGAACACCTTGTGATTGTCAGGCTTGGATCTGAAAGAGGAATTAATGGGATTTCCTTGCTGTTGTTGTTGCTGATGGCAACAGGAACAGGTTGAGAATAGCCAAGTGATTCACATATCTCCCTACAAACTCAGAGGGAGACTATCAGTGCTAGAATTAAAAACATTAGGTCATTGCTAGCACTGCGATGCAGATATGGCTGTAGACAAGCCTGACAGATGGAAAGGAGGGTACGTTGTGATAAACACCACTAGGTGCTAGGAGCTAGATGCTAAAATTATGTCATGAGAGGAAATGAGATTGCAAGCAAGGGAATAAGAGAAGCTGTAGAGTGCAAAAAAGTGGCAATTAGTGTTGGATGTGAAATATTCACAACATATTCATGATGATTTTAATTCACCATTTATTTGGTCATTACAGTACATCTCAGATTTAAACTGTTTTATTTATAAATTTGATTAATTTCTGTGAATCAATTCAATCTGTCTCTAGTAACTAGTAACTAGAATATTGGCATTTACCAGATGTTAATTGGTGTAGGCCTGTTATTATTACTATATCACCCAGTCCTGACAATTAACATTTAGTTTACAGTGGTTGATTTAAGTACAATTTATGACTCTGTTCAGTAAAAAGTCAATAAAATCATCACAATGGAAATTTTTTGCTAAACTAGCCACAAGATAGGTACAAGTAAAATGCGCAAAGCCCATTTGAAATCAATATTGCATTAAAGCTATAGCAAAATCAAGTAAGTAAAAATGTGATCACCTTGAGCTCACAGTGATTGGCTGGTACCCATCACACATTTGCATAAAGCTCAGCATTTCCAATTTGATGCTTTGTAGTTGCTCTGCTGTCAATCCTAGTGCAGAGTTGCTCCCATTGAGAATGAACTGGAAAGCTTTGCTCATAGTCCGCTCACTCCGCATGAATGGACAAGTATATTATCAGTATGTTGGAAATATAGATTGCAAGATTGGCTTCTTGAACGCTCGAGCAAGCTCCTACTGTTACAAAGTAAAATCCTTTTGGTTTCGAGTGTCAACTGTTCATCTGCCGAGGTGAAGCGGATAAGGTAGGGGGTGGGTTTGCTGTTCGTGACATTTCTAGCCAGTTAAACAGCATTACAGCATGCAATTTGTTCATGACAGCGATCAAAGCAACTCGCCCTCAATGGGAGCTCAAGAAGATAACGAAATTGGGGCAGAGATGCTCCAAGCTAACAGCTATGGACAACAGTGAACCGTGGAGTACAAAAGCCTAATAGATACGCTATGCTGTTTGGGTACAAAACAGACAGCTTTCCATATAAATTAGCCAGTGTCCAATCCAAGCCATTTCACCAATGTCTGATTAGTCAAAGGAAAATGTTTTGTTAGCATTGAAGAAATACATTACAAGCTACTGTAATTCATCAAAGATACATACTGTTCAGTGAACATCCCTTCTTGTTAGCTTTGTTAAACAATGTTGTTTTCATTATCACACTAACATTTGTTAAAGAGTCTGTTCTGCAGCAAAAGAAATCAGACTGTTGACATTACAGATGCATACTGATAAAGAACGGCTAATCCCCAAGCTAACAAATTGAGCATATCAGTCAAATTGGGCGTTTCTCCTTGGATCAAGAATGTGATATCTTCAGATAAAGAGATACTAATTATCTTTGTAAGTACTTGTACAAGAACACTCTTTTGGTAAATACTGTATGCACTAGCGTTAAATCCTTAGGAACTACAAACTGCAAACTGAATATAATCAAACTTCCTTTTAAGACGTGCTTTATGTGCCAGTTTTATACTTAGCTATTATGGAACTTTAATAGAACATTGTACTGAAATTAGAGATGAGCATGTCATCTTAGCATTCTTAAAAGCAACTCTAGCAAAATAGCTAGCAAACTTGGGTGCGAATGGAGACATTTAGATTTCACAAAACAAAAAATGTTAGCATTGTGCAGGATACGGTATGAAACAGGCCACAAAAAAGGAGAAAAAATGTAGCTTGGAGTTATTATATTATATTGCTACTGTGTATCTTTGAAATCCACAGCTTAACACTGTATATCACTACCTGCTTCTCTCTATCACATCACATTTCTACCATCTGAAATGACTATATACAGGGCGTTGATAAAAATCCCAAATGTACCTATGTTTGAGTTATTACCACAGCACCTACCTGCCAAAACTCATTTCTCCCATCGCTCGCAGAAAGGAAAAATGTTTAGAGGCCTTCAGGCAAGGATTCTAAGGAACGGTTTACATGAAAGTCGAGCCTGGGCCTGTTTGGGTGTAAGCTGCTGAATCCTTCCACAGCCCAATGAACTAGCTAAGTGTGCTAACCCTCTGGCAAGTTTAGTGTTTGGTGTTAGATATTAAGCATGCTTCGTATCCTTCAGAAAAACAATACAAATTCTTTCACTTCCAGTTTAAAATTACCACAGAACTGCTTTTGCAACCCATTTTACTTCAATAACGTGTTTCTAAATGAAACGGCATCAAAACAATGGCTAGCTTATATATATATTTAAACTAGCTAACTAATTGAAGCTAAGCTAGCTAGTTAATTAGAATTAGGAATCAGTTCTCAGCTTGAAAACTCTTTGAGACAGATTTTTTTTTCTATTTTGTGAGGTAAATTTTAATCTCAGAATCCTCTAAGTATCTCCTCAAAGACTTTTATCCACATACTGTGCACGGTTGAGTTAGCAGTGTGGTTAAAGACATCCTGAGAGGGATCTTAGATATTAACAATGTACTTCACATTTCCTTTAACACATTTCATGGAGCATTTGATTCGTTACATGGACGGGGGAGACGGCAAAGTGAGTTTTGGCACTATCACTAAAATGGGACTGGAGACCAAAACATTAACAGATGACTCCAACAGAGCATTTCACAGCCTCTTGCTCTTTCTAGAATGACACTGAATTAATATGTTTACCCACAAACACATCTCAATGATTCCAGACAGAGGATGTGTTCAACTGAAGAAATAGTTCATCCAAATAATGAAAATTCAGTCACTATTTACTCACCCAGAAGTCCAAAACATTTTAATTGAACTTTTTTTTTTTTTTTTTTTCCATGAAAGAAGAGAAAATTAGATATTTTGAAGAACTATACTGGTTGCTCTTTTCCATGCAATGACAATAAATGGGGACTAAGACGGTCAAGCTTCTAAAAGGACACCAAAACATCATCAAATGTATCATATGACTTGAGCACTATATTTTAAATATTCTGTAAGTTGTATGATGGTTTTGTATGCAGAACGGACCAAAATTTTCACCATTATTCATTGAATATCTTCACGTCCACCCAACCCAATAATTCATGAGAGAAATATAGCAATTTATAACTGAATCATTCTTTTGAGTCAAAACTTTTTAATGAATTAGTTGATCCAAACCATCTGAATGATTAATTCAAATCAGACTGATTTAGTTCTTCTAATTTTGTATTTAAATATTTGTATCTGAAATGTCATTAAATAAAATTCTTTGCAATTACACTTAAAAAAAAAAAAAATATTAGATATATATTTAAACAAAATCATTCAACTTTACAATTACACAAAATAATTTTTCTGATTCATTCATCTGACTCAATTATTCGGTTGCACTTTGCATTTTCATTTTTGTTTATCCACAAACGCATCAAAAAGAGTCCAAACAGTCAATATGTTAATTAAATATTAAATATGAAACATTAACACTGGGGACACAGCATAAGTACACTGAAATATATTTCTTTATTCAAATTACAATCCTTTTTTCTGTTCTCCTTCATGTTTTGTTTTTTTTTTCCCATAAAATTAAAGTGAATCCCAGTAATCCCAGAGTCCTCAAGATGATCATGAAAGAAATCATGTTATGACTCCCCTGTCATCTGTGGGCCACCTGTAGGCCTGTGCCTTATTCATAAAACATTATTAAGACATCAGTCATAGAGCCATAACAGAGAAACCCACAGCCAACATTATGTACATCAACACTAGAGAATCAGCTGCTGTTATATTGTCATTCAACGTGACAGTGCATGTTTGCATTACTTGTGATAATCAAAATACAATTTTAAAAATGTCTGAAGTAATGAAAAATCGTGTTTGATTTGCTTCAAGTCAATATATGCTACTATGCATAAATTTTATTTTATCTTTTTCCTTTCTTAAAGCTGAAGTGTGTCAATTTTTGCTCCTTCGCAAGGACATTATATTCAGGAAGCTTTGGGAACGGATCACCTCAAATTTGTTTGATCTCCATCCAAGCATTAGACTGCGAAGACAACACCCGATCTGGCATCGACAGCAGTGGGATTATGTCATAATGGGAAACAACGTTCTGAATCCAAACTACATTGATTCATTTTCACCGTCTGTCCTTTCCTCTGTGGGACAAGAAGCTTTTCTCACACTAATAATGTTTCTCACAAAGTTTCTTGTCCTTGGCAGCCTTTGGAAGGCTTGTGTCGTGGTGGCTCGATTTTTCTATTTGTCATGCTTTTTTTTTTTTTCAAACACATTGTAAATGATTAGTGTGTGCAAGTGTCTAGATAAAAAGCAGGTAAATTTTTCCATGTAATTACTGTGATACATAAACTCCGAAAGCAGTCAGTCAGTGATACCTCTTAAAGGGAAAGTTCACCCAAAAAAAGAAAACTTAAAGCTTATGTGAAAATGAGAAATGTTTCCTTAATTGGCAACTAACTAATGATAGATAGATAGATTTCATTTTAGGATAAACTATTCCTATGAGATTAATGATTCAAGCCTATTCTGACTGAACTAGTACATTTTTACAGTTCTGAAGTTCCACATTATTTGTACTAAACTTTGAATACTCTGATATTTTAAAAGATTTCATATTCTTATTATCAGAAAAATGGGCCAGGTTATACAACATCAAAGCACAGACCGTATGTTAATCCTTCCCTCTCTTTGTACGTCCGTAGGTGTGATTTTAGCCATTATAGAAGCTTTCCAAAGGCGTTCATGCATTTCATCGCTTCTGATGAAAGTCTCATTTAAGATAATAGCCACCTTCTATCCATCTCCATCTTGAGTATTCCGCCCACCTTTCTGATGAAAAATGGCAATTATTGACTATTGGCGTTCATTTACGCGAGTCATTAGTATTCCCACACCATATTTGGTACTGTAGCCAATTCTAAATATCAGTGTATCTGTCTTTTTGTTTCTGTGATGTACTCTCTTCTCTCTCCAAACCACAGTCGCGTCGAGGGAAACCAAGATGCTTCTAATTACAGCAAGACAGCAGCTTCATTAGCCAGGAGTCCTGCTGAAGAGATTTACACTTCAAAGGACAGCGAGTGAGAGCAAGGGACAGAGAGAGAAAGCGAGAGGGTGCTATGGGGTGGATACTTAGAATGGCAGAAGCCAAGAGAACAAGTGCTGAAAGACGCCAACCATACAAGGAATATAAATAAGGATTGTAATGACGAACATAAGGTGTGAACATAGAGTATGAGAAGAAAAGGAGGATGAAAAGAGGTAAGCAAATAGAATTGCACATGATTTAATATCCTCAACACCCTACCTATGACATCATACATTAAGCAACCAATTAAACTGAATGGATTAAAGAGGGGATGGGCTTGGAACTGACCAGTCAAAACAACAGAAACAACCAATCAAAAATACCTTTGCAACACCATAGCAATGAGCTTATTATACATTCAAACACCTTAGCGACCCCACAGCAATGTGTCAATGACCTATCCAAACACTTTAGTAACTGCAAAGCAACATCTCAGAAATCTCTAGCAACCCCAAAGCACCATGATACAGCCATTTCTTTTTTCAAGTTGTGTGCGATAGTCGTTTAAAGCAAGTCGTTTCGCAAACAAATGATACTGCGGTGGCTGTTACTGACTATTTAAATTTATCGTGTTTGGTGTTTCTTGTTTCAAATCCATTGACACTGGTAGATTCTCTCTGACCAATCAGTGATCTACAGTGTTTACACGTCACATTTAGTATCGGTACGACTCGCTTGGAACCTCAACCGAGGTGGTACTATATAAGCAAGCCATACCGTTCTGTACCGAGCCATCCCATGCAGTAGAGAAGCGCCAAAAGTCGCCGCCGATAGCCTAGTGGTTAGTGTGCCGACATATGGCGCAAATGCGTTCACAGCGACCCGAGTTCGATTCCTGTCTCGAGGTCCTTTGCCAAACCTGCCCCCCTCTCTCTGCCCAATGGTTTCCTGTCTGCTCTCTACTGTTCTCTCTGAATAAAGGCACAAAAAGCCTATAAAATATAACTTAAAAAAAAGCGCCAAAAAGTGAGCCGTGAGCCGTACCATGCAGTGGAAAAGCGCTATTAGACAACCGTGCTGAGAATCCCGAGCCAAGAACAGTTTGTAATCGTGCCGTGCTGTACTAGGCTCAAGTGGAAACATAACTTGAACCGTTCCGTACCATTCTAAGAACTGTTCAGGCCAACGGTGGAAAAGCGGCTACACACATGCTTAATGTATATGGTGTATATAGCTTCTGTCAAATGCATAATGTCAAAAGAAAATAAATTTGTTTTAATTAAAATTAATACAGTTTCATGGCTGATAAGTAATATTTATGAATAGTAAATTCACTCACTGTTCGCAGGTCTGTCAAAAAAATTATGGGTGGGGGAAAAAATATTTTTAATTACTTAAAATTAATTACTTTTTAATTTCTTTCTAATAATTTCTAGAAGTAGATTGGATTCATCATGATGAGATTCCAATTGGTTAGTGATTCCAATCTTTATTCTCTGTAGTTACTGGCTGGCTATTATAAAAGATAATTAAAAAAAAAAAAAGTACTGTCATGAAAAAGAGCACAAAGCAAACTCGTTCTCTTTCGGTTCATCCATTCCTCAGGGTAAAAAGAGAGACATACTTGAAACAATGCATGTAATAATTTCATCAGTATATTTGGAAAAGAGGTTCAGGAATTAAAAGACCAAGACCAAAAGGAGAATGGGAAAATAAAAAAGAAAGAGAAATCGGAAAGAAGTAGTAATGTGAGAAGCAAGAGTGTCTGTGGTATCAGAGAGAAAGAGAGGGCGGGAAAAGTGAGAGAACGACAGGAAAGGCCTCTAACAAATCTGATCAAAAGCCCCCAAATCTCTTGGGACTCAGAGAGAAGGCAAGAGAGGGAGAAGTACACTGCCAAGAAGCTCCAAACTGAAAAAGGGAAGGCTGAAAGAAATAAAAGTGAAGCAGGAACAAAGGGAGAAGGAATGACACAGCAACGGATCGTTAGCACACGGGCCTTCATCCACTTTCAGGCTTCGACAAGGGAACATTTTCTCTGCTAATGCAGGGCTGCTTCCTCAACAGAAATTTTGTACAATTTGGGGGTTTTTCTAGAAGAAAACATTCAGTAAACATGGTATTTTCAGCCTCGTCTTATACTTATTAGACTAGAGTTATAAAACGTATTAAATTTTTACAATGTGAATGATGTTTGCCTGTCCAAAATGTGCCATAGAGATACTAGAGTTATGGATTGGTTATTAGTACTTGGGTTGGTTTAAAAAATAATTATATATATATAGAATCACATTTTGCACTTGGCAAGTGTTTTGATGTCTGCTCCCATCTACTGCTAATTTTACACCAACAATCTGAACAACATTTCATGGAATAACAATGTCTATTTCAGGGTTATTTTAGTTTTAGTTAACGATAACTATTAAAACATTTCTGCTAATTAAAATATAATATAAATATTAGTTGAAAAACATTTAAAAAAATAGAAATGTTGCCTTGGCAAGTTGAAGCACTAAAATTATTAACTAAAACAAACTAAAACTGAAAATTAAATGAAACCTAAAAAAATAAAAATAAAATAATAAAAGACAAAAGCACATAAAATTGCTAAAAAATGTAACTAAAATTAACATGAATTACTAAAAATATAATAGTAAAGGCTACTTCAAAATATTACTAAAACTATAATAAAACTAAAACAACACTAGTCTATTTCATTAAAATCCATTTCACAGAATTCCACAATTCTTCCCTTCAATGTGTGGTCTTGTTGCTTTATAATAGTTAATGCACTCTTATCTCACACTGTGTGAGGCGGTGTGTGCGTCAACCCACCATTTTCTATGCATCAGCACAGTGGAGGGAGTGCAATGTAAGGAGCCTTGCTCTTTCCTTCCTCGTCTTATCTATCGCTCCCTCTCTCCTCCTTCCCTCCTTCCAGTCGTGACTGGCACAGCTCCAGCCACCTACCCTCTCAAGAACCGCTCTTTCACTGACAGGCAGGAACAGAGAACGAGGCGCATAAAGGTCTAAACAAGCACTGGGCCATATATCCAACAGATTCAAAGATGTAAAACATTTTTCGCTCAGAAGATCTTCTTTCTTAGCTCAGGGCAGTTATGCCTGATTTAAAGAGGTCATATCATGACCAAATCAAATATTCCTTGGTTTTCTGAGATAAAAAAGAACTTCATGCACTATAAGTATACTGTAACTTTCAGTTAAAAAATAGTGTTTCTTGACTAAGGCCGTGTGTCCACCAAAGCGTTTTTTCCAGCGGCTAGCGTACTTTTCCAGTTGTTTTCAATGGGAGCGCCGCGTTTTTTAAACGGCAGGAGCGCAACGAGGCGCTGAACGTCTTTTTCACGTTCAAGCACTGAGAGCTCGGCATTTTTTACTGGTCGCCTCGAGTTGAAGAATGTTCAACTTTGAGTAAAACACTGCGCTCATCACTGTCACTTTTTAGCCAGCCGTCCAATCAGAGTGGAGGAGGGGCGGGACAAATACAACACCGGCCAACTGTCACAACATTCTTGCTGTACAACAATATCAACAAGCAGAGAATGGAACAAAATGGATGAGAAATTAATATTGCTGGTCTCCGAACATACATAGCAAGTATTCCACATTGTGTCGACATTTTTAGTCTGAAACAAATTACCTGCAAAATCAGTTATAAGTAACAGTGCTGTGGATATTCCGTATCATAGCAACAAAGCGTCGCAACTGAAAAAAGCGCTCACAGATAGGCGTTTTAAACAGAGCGCCTAGCGTTTTCAGCTGGCAAAAAACACTTTGGTGGACACACGACTTTAATGAAACAAAAATTAATAGTGTTGAACATGCAATTTTGTCATGTCAGATAGATAAACAAACATCTGTTCGCAATCTATCAATCTATTGGGTGATCAAAAACTTCGGAAACAAAAAAGGTTGGATAGATGCTAGTATTCCTAAACAAGAAACAAATACAACAACAATAAATAAAACAAACCAAAACCAACCTAAACGAAACACAAAACAAAAAACAAAACAACAAATACAAAACAACAATAACACACAAAAAAAAAATCAAAACAAAACAAACAAAATCATTTAAAAGATTTGCAAAAGTTACAAAACCGTATTAATGCTCTTGCTGGTCTGTGTGTAGCACCTACATCTCTGCATATCTTCCTATGGATCACAATGTTAGAAACTACTGGTTGAAATTATTTTTTTAGCAAGGTTCCTGATAATTTCAATATGGTTGTAACAGTTTGAACAACACATTTTGGTTCAGGTTGTTCTGTGAATTTGTCAAAATGTTATATAGCTTTGCAAAAGAGGTTGTAACAGAAATCTAAAAAGCAGCTGAAAAAATTAGAGTGAAAATCGCTGTTAAAAATAAAATAATAAAATGTATTTGAGCCCATTAAGCATCAGCATTGCTTCAGATGTTTCTTCTAAAACTCCTTAGGAGAAATAAGAATAGAAAGTAATGAGATGGTTATTTTTACATTCAGCAAAAGTATAGAGCTTTAAAAATCAAAGTGGATAGCACAGCTAAAATAATTTGGTCACTAACCCGCCTCTTGCCATCTCTAAAATCAGCCACTTCATTTGCACCATTTGGGAGCTGCAATTTATTCTGTTTTCCTTTTTCCTTTCACTCTGTACTTTGCAAGGGATTCCCAATTACACCCTAACAAGGCCCGATCCTGAAACGATCATGAATCAGATATAAATGCATTCTGACAAAATACCACTAGTGAGAAACGACAAGACCAGGGAGACCAGAAAACAAGGACTTCGCAGTTGGCAAATACACACACTATCCCTGAACTTGACTGCTTCGTTTTAATAGACTCCGCCATGGGTCACTGTTGTAATGAGCGCGTTGTAGAATGAAACAAGAATGTAATGCTTAAGCTTATTCATCTCATTAACTGTCTCGTCAGAGGCATCTAATTTAAGCAAAATACACCAACTCGAATCGCCATGTTGCTTGGTAACTAAATCAATGCCCTGGCAGATTGCCTCTATAAAAAATAATTATTTGCTTTGACCTGCGATACAGAGAGATGGATGGAAGGAATGCAAGAGAGACAGCAAAGAAAACTGACACTACTGTAATCATAAATTATGTGCTAGTGATATAATGGATTCATTATGGTACACTATAAGTAACTTTTCAACAACATGTTGACTAACTCTCAGAGTATTAGACTGTTTGGTTAGCGTTGGTTAAAGTTAAGTTGACATGTACCTGAAAGGTTACTTCAGTAGAATTACTGTTGAGGGACCATCAAAATAAAGTGTTAAGGCCCCGATATTCTCACGGCGAAGTTCTTTTCTGTTCTTTGCTTGGGTTAAAAAGAAGTTTTTAAATATTAAGTACTGTTAGCGAACACCCCGACACGCCCACAAAAATGACAGTGGTGAGAAAACAGTATAAGAAAGCATCTGATCATAGCGCTGTGGATGTTTGCACCAGCTCTGCAATTCGGCACTCCAGTAAAGTCACATCATGCTTATTTATATAGCACTTCATACAATAGATTGTTTAAAAGCAAACAGCTCGACAGTATTAAACATGAAAAACAGTGTCAGTGTCTCTTTCAATTACAATTACAACTTCAGTTTCTACTATAAAGCAGCTATCCAGTGTGTTCATGTTTTTACTCACAGATGTTGGATCTCGACAGACTGAACAGAAGATGTCCATGTCAAAGAAGGCGGAGCCTCAGAGCCACGCCTACATATTATGTAATCACCACAGAGCAAGGGTAAGGCGTTTACCAGCCAGAGTGAAATTTTCTGGAAAGTTCTTTGGCAAGCTGTTTCGAACTCCTGAAATGAACTCCAAACAAACTTCGCTTTGGCCTGATTTAGTTCGAAATTCTGTCACACCAGTTCGTTCTTCCATTTTGCTTGAAGTATATCAGGGCCTTTAGCAGATATTAAGCAGACTGTCTACTATTATCTAATGAGTGGATATCTGACATGTAGTTGCTTATAGTTAGTAGAATGTCTAAAGTGGACTTTCGAAATAACATTACCTGTATTTTAATCACTGATGGTGATAGTGATGTTATTTTGAGAAATTAAATTTTTTTAAATGTAATTTTTAATTAATTATTCAAAGACATGTTTATAAATTATTTTTCTGTGCACATTTAACCAAAATAAGGGGTTTATAACTTCTTGAGGGAGACACTTATATACCTGACATGATGGACAGTGGACAAAATGAGGTCTAGTTTATTGGCTAAGACTAGCGGAAAGGATTGAAAACGATTACAGTACCTTTAAATGTTTATGATGCTCATTTGCATAAAGTTGAACTCAACTTCGTTGCATCGCCAACTGTCACTGCAACTTGCCAACTCTCCCTGAACATGATTGACTTCCAGTCACTTTGTCACTGAAAATGGCTCCCAGTGTGAACGGTCCTTCAGTCTTCAATCTAAAAACAAGTCCACCTACATAATTATGCATATATTTAGGGGGTGAAACTGAATCATGTCTGAGTGCTCATAAAGACAGCACCATACCAGCCTGCAGTCTGTGCGCCATGAACCGAATCTGAACTGCCGTGCAAGCGGCAGACAGCCGTTGTTCCGCATCCAGTCAAGCATCTCCACGGCCTCTGGTTTAAAATGATTAAGCACTGCATAAAATGGAACAAATCTCGCTGTCTGGCTGACAAGCCCTGCTCGATGTATCATAAACCTGCATTGTTGCATTCATTAACCGCAGCTTGTTATGTTGTGTGAAAGAGATCTGCGGGGAGAACGGGCACTGGCTTTTGTGTCTTATTAAGCAGTGGTTGGATATCCAGCTGCGCGGCTTTAAGACCACTACAATGCATGGTAATTGTAAGGAAGCCTGACAGTGGAGCACTGCTGACGACTGCAGAACGAACCTGCCGTGAGCTTGGTGCAACCTCTCCTACTGGACTGCAATTAAATTCCACTGAAAGCTGGGAAGGCTTTTGTTGCTCAGAGGTTGCTCAGATTTTGTGAAGATCTTTACCTTCATGGCTCAGATAATTTGGTCTCTGATTATCAGGCGAAAATAGAGTTCATATCTAAATCTCTGACTTTTGGTTGCATATTTCTGTCCAATCAGAGCACATTATTACTGAGATATTTTCTGACACTTTGGGGAGATATTTTTGAGATTAAAAAGAATTTCCTCAGGAGAAACATCTAAGGAAGAGACTTAATCAGAAGTGTCCATGTGCTCTCTATTTAATCTCATCACTTTCTGTCCCTCTGCGCAATTAAAACTTTGACAATTCAAAAATCAATATCAATATAAAAATATATAATATAATGTAATTTAATATAATATAGGTTATATATTTACATACATATTTAATTTAATTGTACATCTATTATTTAGAATCATTTTTTTCTAATTAAGGACACAACTGTAATAAGACGACCCCCCATTTTCAAGATGTACATTTTGGAAAATGGCTTTTTAAAGACCAAATATTGTATTTTATAAAGAGAATTTATAAAGAAAATGCTTTAAAAATAATTTTCATATTGCATATTTTTTATATTTTATATTTTTTTGTATTGAAAGTATGGTAAATAGGCTACCAATGATCACATTTAAAAATAAACACTTTTTTGCATACCATAAAAATAACCTGTAGCCCATCTGAATTATATAGCAATTAGGCTATCCATCTCATAGTGAAAACAAACCTTGTAGCCTACCAAAATTTCAATAACAGTTGAAGTGAAATCTTATTGTAGTCTGGGTATCGTCTTACGTTTTAAAATCATGTACGGGGGAAGTTCGGTCCCATCAACAAGGCATGCAAACTTGACAGTCATGTGGCTCTTAGGGCTCGTTCACACAGAACGCTTTTTCAAAGCAAAAACGCAAGATGTGGGCAGTGGAATAGGGAAAAAACGCAAGGTCTCGAGATGCGTTTTTTAAAAGTTGAACTGATTTTAACTTGAACGCCACATTTTTAGAACGCCGTGTCATGCGCGAGACACTGCAAAAGACGCAAGCGCAACGGTTTTGCATGTCTGTCTACCGCGTGTTTACATAGAAAAACAATGGAAAAGTAGCACATTGGAATGGAAAAATGCGTTCTGTGTGAACGGCCCCTAAGATGCAGGCTCTGACACACCGTATTTTTTGGCACGCTTGTTTTACGCGTATATGTGGCGCCACCTACTGTTGCGGGTGTATTAATGACATGTAAAAGTCTAGACCCTGAATATAAGATGAACCCATTTTTTTGAATGTATTTCTAAGAAAACACATTGTCTTATATTTGGAACAATACTGCAGTTTGTCCCCAAACTACATCTAAGTAAACCCTCACAAATAACAGAGATTAACTTTCTCAATCTCCTTAAAAAAAGAAAAATACTTAAAGCTCCTCATTACATTTATTCCACAGGATTTAGAACAGTGTGAGAAAGATGACCACAAAGAGAGGGAGAAGAAGTGTGTAGGTGTATGTGTGCGCGTGTGTGTGTGTGTGTGTGTAAGCTTAGGTGTCTCACTGCTGCTGATGTGTGTGTATGAGATTAGGAGGTAATCAGGCATGGTCCAGGTTTAGCCACAAGACAAGTAATTGGCCCCAGCTGTATCAAATGTCACACACATCCATACCACCACACACACTACATTCAATACAGATGAAGAAGGTGTTTCAGAACATCACCTTATCCGTACCACTTCCTGTGAACATCCTTTAACCCAAGACGCTCACCTGCATATCAAACACCCTAAAGCATGACTGAAAAGATACCTAGACTCCGTAATGTTGTGTTAATCAAAAATGTAATGAGGATCACAGATAGTTAACATCAACACAACTAAAACATATTAGCGAGTGTCATTGAACTTGCTGTTAGAGTAAGTTTGTGGCCACAAACTGAAATGTTCTTATTAATAGATTTTTAAACATGATTAGCTGTAGCATCATTAAAAAGAAATGAAGGCAATCTAAAATGTAAGCTGCCTCCTAATACCAAGTATACGTACTAATTTTCTTGTATTAGCCTATGTCAATATGCTTAATTACATGAATAAATATTCTCCAAAATAGCCAGTGGCAAGTTTTTAAAATGGCAATACTAACAACTAGCAGTTACCTCGCCGGCTTGTATGTTCTTCACCCATGACAGAGCCACCCTGAGCTAATCATTGCGATTCAATGCTTGAAAGGAACATGAACAAAGAATGAATTAGACCACAAATGGTGAACTACAGTCCTGAAATACATTCGTTATTACTCAGTGGTCCTTAACGAAAAATAACAATACATTTCTCATTCATGTTCACACTAAATCAATCATCCTGCTTGGAGGTTATTCTCTCAAGCTGATTTTCCAACATAGCAAATTTCACCCCTAAAATCTAAGGCTATAAAATCACAAAAAGGCTAGTGTTTGGAAAAGGTCCTATCCCACATTTGACATCTATGCTAACACTGCTAAATAGGTGTTACAGTAACTACAGTTTTTAGTAGCATTACAGTATATTCACATATAAACATTCATCAACTCACACATCAGTTGTGGTAAACGGAAGCTTAAGCATGTTTGCTTGACTCAAGTAAGAACCAATGAGGTCCATTCTCGTGTGTTACGCAGCATGTTTGAGCTTCTGGAAGAGGTTTGTTCACGTGCGTCATTCAGGTTCTGTTGAGCTTCTGTTTATGTTCGCTGATCAATGTTTATGAGTAAAAGCCTAAATTAAATCATCATAAACAGTGATGTCCTTTCAGAGTCCCTTCAGAAAATTTGGACTAAACCACTCAATTCATATAAATTAGTTTTACTATCTCTTTATAAACTTTTTGAAGTGTCAAAGTTTCAATTGCATAGCTGTCTATGGAGGGACAGAAAGCTGAACGACATGAGGGTGAGTAATTAATGACAGAATTTTCATTTTTGGGTTAACTATCCCTCTCAGTTTAATATTTTTCAGTTTTGTTCAAGGTAATTAAAGCAACAGTTTTTTTCAATAATGGAAGAATATGTAAAAGTATGGTATTTGGGGTAAAAAGCGCTGTTGGGGTGAAAGGCACAATAATTATGATAATAAACAGGTGGCTGACTTTTCCGTTTGTTGACATGACGTCTCGCCCGTCGGTATTTTCCTTACAAATGTTCTACGAAGTCATCATTTATGTGGTTTGGAATTCAGTGGACTTATATATTGAAAATATGAAACTCATTAACAGAAGGCTGCTTTCAATTGTGAAGAGTGCTCACGCATGCGGCTGTGCGCATGTGACTCCATGTAGTGGTTTAATGTACTTGCATCTCAAAATGGTTTTATGACGCAAAATTAATGTAGGGCATAAACACATGCAGTTATGTCTTAAGAGATTAAACGAACAAGACAAACCACATTACTTCTTATATTTCAAAAGAGATCTGTGCGTGAATGCGGCTTATGCCAAGTACACTACAGGACTTTAAATGTCGGCAGATCGCTGTGCTGTTCAGACTACATGACTTGCTGTGGAGTCTTGAAGTCGTTGTGGTGTTCACACTACGTAAATGATCTGCAACAGGAGGTTACACACTACACGAGCTGACGACAACTGTCACCCAACAACTTTATTTGAAAATGGATGTTGAGAGGAAATTATATTAAATTTTGAATTCATTGTAATTAAAATTAAAATAACCCTTTCACACATAAGTTTAAAACATTTTGGCTGACCTCCCAGAGTTAAGGCGACTGTTATTTTAGAACGTTTCCCTTTATTGTTTCCATGACGACGCGTCATGGTTGTCACGTGACACACCGCGGCCAGCCGGCCACACTGTATGACAGATGTATTGCTTATCTCACCCTGTCATCAACTATCTGATATTCCGATTCTCAAATATGTGTAAGTGAGTGTTTTGTCATTTAAAAACCTATGTAATGACCTTGATCTTAATATATAACGTGAATTCATCCATTTGTCCTGAAATATATGTGGCCGGTAAACTGGGAGAACAATAGAGTGAGTGAGCTTTATAGTTACTTACACAATGTGTATCTGATATGAATAAACGTCAGCAAATTATATTTGAATGGATTGTTATTGCTGCTTCCATAGACATCAGTGTGTATTTCATTGGCTGTTGCGTCGCAACACGTGACACCACAGGATATCGAGTCGGCCGACATTTTAATTTATTTTTTTCAATTTGTAATTATTTTAAACCTACTTATAATTACTTATGAATGGCTATGTAAATGTAAGGATTTAAAGATTTTCAAGTCGGTAAAATAATGAATTAATAAAAAAAAAAAAGTAGATCAAGAATCGGTTTGGAATTGGATCGTGACTCCCAGAATCGGATCGGATTGTGTGGTGACTAAAGATTCCCCACACCTAACCAAGTCGGTACTGAAATTTTAAAAATGTGATGCTTTGAATGCTGTTGAGCGGATTAGTAAACACCTCTGATTGGCCTTTGTGTTCACACGCTCATTGGATATGTGTAGCCAATCACAGACATATCTGATGAGCGCGTGAACACAATGGCCAATCAGAGGTGTTTACGAATCCGCTCAACAGTGCTAAAAGCGTCACATTTTTAAAATTTCAGTATTTAGTATCGTTGTCGTACTTTTGACAATACTAGATGGTAAATAATATCATATATTAAAGGGTTAGTTCACCCAAAAATGAAAATTCTATCATTAATTACTCTCCATCATGTCGTTCCACACCAGTAAGACCTTCGTTCATCTTCGAAACACAAATTAAGATATTTTTGATGAAATCCGAAAGGTATGTGACTCATCCATAGACAGCAATATAATCAACACTTTCAAATTCCAGAAAGGTACTAAAGACATCGTTAAACAGTCGACGTGACTTATGAAGCGACGAGAATACTTTTTGTGTGCAAAACAAAACAAAAATAATGACTTTATTATCTTCCCTGTCATTATCCTTACTCAGGTGACGCAGTAAGCACAATGAAGGCTTCCGTGTTTACGCCCGAATGCTGGCTCAGTATTGGCCAAAGCACATGTGAGCAGTACGACACATGCTGACGCAGGAGCCGGCCAATAATGAGTCTGCGTTCTGATGTAGAACCTGAAGAAGAGAAGATATTGTTGAATAAAGTCGTTATTTTTTTGTTTTGTTTTTGAGCACCAAAAGTATTCTCTTCGCTTCATAAAATTAAGGTTGAATCTGCAGTCATGTCGACACATTGATAGATTTATTTGTTACGGTAAAGCTATATTAATTTATTATGGGATCTCATTCAGTGCTTTCAGGATCTTAACTTTTTTTTAAAATATTTTTGTTTCTGTATTTTTAAACATATTTTAATGACAGTATATTTACGGAGCCCCACACATGACATGCAGGGGAAAAAAAGTAAATTGTGCGCATGCTTTACTAAGTAAATTGTGCACACAATTTATAAAACGAGGGAACGACTTAGTAAAGTGTGTGCACAATTTAGCCTACTATTTTTTTCCTGCATGTCATGTGCAGGGCTCTGTATATATTTTTTGAACGAAAATGAATTATTTTATTCATCAAAATAAACCGAAAATAGTACAAACTTTGCTAAAGTGATTGTTTTGAACAAGTATTAACTTAGACATTATTAAAAACATATTATTTTATTACTATTTACTTTATTACTTTTTTACTCTTCTAAAATGTCTCCTAAAAATGTAATAAATGGCTATAGAAAAGGTTTGTTTTAGCAGTAACGTCAATGCCCTGCAGTTTATGCTGTTTGGTGTAGCTACTGTTGACCATGTTAGTAAATGGAGATGTAGTTTTTAGTAAGCTAGGCTACCATAAACTGAGTTGCAGCATAGCATAGCATAGATTAGCTAATGTAGCTAAATATTTTTAAAAGGCCAACTTGGCTGTAGCTTAATGAGTAACTTAGAGCTTGAAAAGCTAGTTTCAAAGTAGTTTCACCCACACTGGACATGGCCAAGCATTTATGTCTCGTTCCCAAAAGGGAAATCAAAGCATTTAGAACCTCATTGACTTTCCTGAAATACCCCATTCCTATGGCTCCCTGCCCATATATCCACATTAATTAAGAAGAGAAACAGAAGAGCACAGTGGGATAGCTTTTGGAGGACCAGGCCCATGTGTACTGCCCTGGAGCTAGGTTGTAATCACCAAGGATATTGCCTAACTATATTCTTTATCTCCATCTCCCCCGTTTTATCTGAGCATCACTTCATCTTAGACATTGAGCATCAATGGAGTGATAAAGATGTCCTTTAAATTTAGCCTTTTTTTGCCTGTCTGTCTGTGTCTGCCGATCCCACTGGTGCCCATTACTGAGTGAGGGTGACAACAAGAGACTTTTCCTTCTGGGTGCAAAAGATCATCTACCATCACACTTTATAACAGAGGTACTCTCATACACACTTAAATGGTAAGATACACACACACATACTCGGTTCTCACGACACAGCCTATTACGTGTGACCTTTTTCATAAAACGTCTCCTCTGGGAGATTTTCACTCAAGACAAGATGCTTCAAGACCAGGTCCATATGCCATATCCTCCTATCCGAGGTCTCTATTCATTCGAAAAGCCTTTAATTGGTTGGTTGAATCACTCCTCCCTCGTTGTGAATGTTAAATTAGTCGCTTATTCCGTGATAACCTATAAAAGTAAGTTGTAAGAGAGTGGAACGTATATCAATTAACGTCTCTTTCCCTACCTTTCACCTTTTCTTCTCCTCCCTGTGGAGTGAGGAGAGAGAGGGATAAGCATGCTAATTATTCAGTGTAACGATCGCTCCCTCTGGTTAAGAAGCAAACAGGCTCAGCGTTATTGACGGCTTGGCCAGAGGGGTGATGGGTGTATTTCACAATGCACAAATGGTCAACACTTCTTTCAGCACAAATCTAATGAAAACAGCATAGAGATTTTACATTATTTACTCAGAGGACTTAAATTATTTACACATGACATGGAAAGATGGAAAAATGCAAAAATTCTGAGAAACATGAAATGTTACTCTGTGTGCTTTTCTCAGTATCTCGACAAAAAAAAAAAAAAAAACATAGTCCAAAAACGTTGTGTAAGACCTCACCTTTGCTTCTAATCCTCTGTACTTTATTACAAGTAAAAAGTCAGAATTCTCATGAATAAAACATAAATATAAAGAGCTGTTGAACTATAGAGCTATTGATGCAGGGAAAAAACAGTCCTGCACAAAAATAATTTATTTGGCATAACTGCAAAAATCAAATAATACTTTTTCTTCGAGCATCAAAACGGTTTTAAAATTCAGTTACTGTAGATACTCAGGATTTGAGGAGGAGAAAAAAATCTTTTTCTTCACAGTAGATGAGAAGTTAAGGGGAGAGAGGGGGTAAGGGCCGTGGGGAACTAATGATGTGAAATCAGTGTGCAATCTTACCACCCTGAAATGACCAACTGATGAAAGACGGAAGAAACATACTGTACATATAATCGAGAGTGGGCGGCCACCAAACACCAACTGTTAATAATCAAATGCACGCAATATCTGTTCAGTCACATGCTCGTTTGCCCTTGTACACTTTCTCTGATCTTGTAGAAGAAGTCACAGTAATTATATTCTAAATATAATCATTATGTGAGAAGATGATTATCAGAAATGTTCACATTTCAGACAAAATCTTTTGATCATCAGATGTCGTAGTGCTTCTAACTTTCAAAGTGTAAGTGAGAGAAAAACATTTCTATTACTAGCCAAGGGCTCAGACGTTATGCTAACAAGTTATGGCAAGCTACAATTTGGTTGCAAAAGTTATCATGTTTGTTTTTATATTTTGGTGAACATATAATGATTCTTAAACTATTACAACTAATTGCAATTGCCAGAAGCTCCGTGATGACCTTTCTCTTAGATCAAGCTCACGTTTCACACTTCTCTCCTCAAAATAAAGGTTCTAAAAGGGGTTTTCGCATTGATGCCATAGAAGAGCCATTTTTGTATCCCCAAAGTACAGAACCATTTGAGTGTGAAAAATATTTTAATAATCTGAAGATGACCTTTTTCCCACTATAAAGAACCTTTTGTGCAATGGAAAGATTCTATGGATGTTGAAGGTGGAACCATCAATGCCAATAAAGAACCTTTTTTTTTAATAGTGTTGAGAGTTTACATACCATCACAAGCTGTATGTGATACAGCAGGTAGAAGATGGTAAATTTATAAAGCAGTTTATATATAGTAATGAATTCACATGTATTTGATATAACAGGTATAATAATTTAATTATTTTTAAAATTTTTAACTAAAATTTTTTACATAATTAAATATAATTCTAAATAAAATTGTTTAAATATAATTACATTGCATTTAATTTTATTAAATTATATATTTAAATTCATGTAGAATCTAATATTTTATTTATTTTACTTGTATTTTTATAACCTACAACAAAACTATTAATATTATGATTATAATCATCATCATCATCATTATTTTTCTTAAAAACAAATACTATTAACAACTATTACTATTATTATTGACCAGTTACATCACATAAAACTTTTAATAATGATAATAATAATAATAATAGTTGTTTAATAGTAGTTGTTCTTAAGAATAATAATTATTATTATTATCATCATTGTTTGTTTATAATTGACCATTTAGATCACAAAAAACTTTGAATAATAATAATAATTGTTAATAGTAGTTGTTTTAAGAAAAATAATAATTATTATTATTAGCATTGTCATCGTGTTTATTATTGATTATTTCGATCACAAAAAAACTTTGAATAATAATAATAGTTGTTACTAGTACATTGTTTTTAAGAAAAATAACAATGATTATTATGATTATTATTATTATTATTGTTTGTTTGTTTATTATTGATCATTTAGATCACAAAAGACTTTGAATAATAATAATAGTTGTCTGTTTTAAGAACAATAATAACAGTTACTATTATTATAATTTCGTTGTTTTATAACAAAAATGAATTATTGTTGTTGTTGTTCATTGTAATTAATTCACATTATTACGATGATATTTGTAAAAAAAAAAAAAAAAAAATTACAAAAATAAGGAATGTGGTGTCCCATAAAGTTTGCAAAACCTACACACACCTCACAGCTTATTTCCTGCCCTAGTCTATTTGTTCTCGCTCTCTCACTCTGACTATTTCCTCCAAATTCACCTGCTTTTATGGCCCCAGTCCATGTTCCTTTCCCCTCACCTCCATCCTTTCATTTTAATCACCTGCCCTCTCGCTCTTTATCATTCCTTTCCTCCTCTCATTTCCTCTTCTATTCAACTACCTTTCATCCCCCCTGACTTATTCTTTTACTCCCCCATCCTTTTGCTCCCATTCACTCCTGTAATATTTCTTTCACATGCCTTCTCTCATTTTGCTCCCTTTTGTAATTCCAGCAGTGAGACCAGACAGCAGATGAGAACAAAATCAGTGTTGTCAAAACCAGGCCCACCCACTGACTGAACAAACCGGCCTGAAAATAGCCCCCTTAACCCCCCGCAGCAGAAAAAACGTGCCTGCTCCACAGCTGCATTATTGCATGCAGTCAGTCAGAAACGTGCGGCGCCGTCTGTCTCATTACGGTTTTGATGTGGCACCATTGTGATCATTATCTCCTTCTGTTCTGTCCTCTGTGAGTATCGCATCTTTTCGGTTTTATTTTCACTGGCTTTCTTAGTCACAGGAAAAAACAGAAACAAACACATACTGAGAAAAATATGACCAGGACTTTGCGGGGGGTGCCAGTCACACTTGTGAGTGCGCCAGTCGTGACTATCAGAAGCGAGAGAAAGCCAATTATAGAGTGATACTAATACAGTCATGCAGAGTCCACGATGACACGATTCCTCCATCACAACGTGATTTACACATTCCGAGAACAACAACTCAAACCCAAAAATCCAGTGACTGGCCTGCAGAGGTGGGTAGTAACGAAGTACATTTACTTGAGTAGTTTTTTTGGAAAATTTGTACTTTTTAGAGTAGATTTAAATGTGGGTACTTTTACTTTAACTTGAGTACATTTGTAATGAAAAAGCTGTACTTTTACTTCGCTACGTTGGGCGACGTTCCTCTTGTTACTTTATTTTAATGCAACACTGTAAATGCGTTATTCCAAGCGCGCTGTCTCTTTTTTTCATGAACGATGCCCCATTCACAAATGAATCGCTCTTTTGAGTCGATTCTGTTCAAAGACTTGCTCAAACAAGTTGGTAAAACTGTCGCAAATCAGTTTGAATGATTTGTTCAGTTCCTGCACGCAGTGAATCATCTGAAGCGGTTTCTCATTCTCACTCGGAGCGTTGGCAGTGGCAGTGGACCTACAGTCAATTAAAAGCAAATCTGCAAATGCATCCTATTCTTTGCTAGCGATGAAGATCTTTATTAGTTGCACTGCATATGCTGTCTGTGAACAATTCCACAGGTATCGATTTCAATTCATACAGCCAATAGCCGACATTTTACAACCAAGCAGATTATTACGCCACGATAACAAAGTATGTAGCATTTCTTTACTGTTTTTATGGACATATATCTTAATTTATACATTAAATAAGCTACTATTGTTCAGAGAGTATGAAATGAACACCCGCCGTCCCACGTTAATTTGTGGGTAGCCTATTGCGCAATGGTGGTGCCGGCGACCTGTTCGTCTTGAAAATGAACGCCTTTGCGTAGACACAGTTAACCAGTTTACACGCGCCTGCTGAAATACACATTTAAATACATTTTGGAGTACAGACAGAAGAAGATCCGTCAATGTGTATTTGATCATTGTTTGTGTTCAGATGTTTCCTTTCAAAGGCTACACTCAAAGCTGCGCTTGGCGCTATGGAAACGTCTTTAGTCGTGACCAGCTGTGAATATGTGTAAAACAATGTCAATGAAATTGACCAATATTTATAGCCTGCGTGACGTCATTGGAATGCGTCGTAAGCGAGGCTATACTTAGATGAACCGCAGGTACATCAGCAGGTCTTTTGTCTTCAGAGACCATACTGTGAAGCGTGTGTGTGAAGCAGCTCTGCTCAAACTCTTTCCTTCCTTCATCACTTTGCTAGGAGTTAGATTTGACAGGCAGTGCGCAGAACTTTCTCTCCCCTTGCTCCTTTTTCAACTCTGTCTGACAAGTGAAAAGTGAACACACATATATATTTGAGAGAAAGTCATGGCTGAACAAAGCAAACGGTGTGTGTCTCCGTGTTCACGTTCCATCTCCAAATCGGACACACACCAGTATTGTTTTGTTTGTTTGGGAAAGAGCATGCTGCCCTTGCTTTGTAACAGGGCGAATGCGAGCATTGTGAATGTTCACAGTTTAAGTGCTTCGCGTTCGCTTTGCTTATTTCAAAGGGGTAGCACCTACATTGTGATCGTGGGGCTCGCGTGGCAATCTGGCTGCTCGACTATCGTGGGTGCGAAGGCACGCGTTTATACAATGCTGCCTTAGATCGGAGAGACGCTCGCATGCTATCTCTCCCCTGGGGGTGCATCATCAGAGGAGTTTCACAGCGAGTCAGGCTGGTACTGCGCTGTACACAATGGCTGTATATGTGTGTATATATAAGCAAAATAAATAGGTCCTCCATGACGTTAACTCGTTCATGGGGAAAACATTTTTCGTGTGCCTTTGTGCCCTCATTGTCAACTTATTCGACTATCGTGGGTGCAAGGGTGTGTGATTATACGATGATGCTCCAGTTCGAAGAGACGCTCTCTCTTCTCTGGAGCTCATAGTCCCATAAAGAGACAGCACTCCCCACCAAGCTATGTATAATAACATCCATACTGGTGGGAAGGCGTTTCGATCAGTGTGTCAGACTGGTGCTGCTCTGCACACTATGGCAGTGTTGCAGGTGGTCCAGGCTGACCTGCTAAGAAAGGCTCAAAAGCAGACTATGGCGAGTTGCATTTCCCTTCGTAAAACTGGGGACAGGCTCGTCACACTCGGCAGCCTCATAATATCTAACACCCGCCCCTTCTCAATATCTCCACATAAATCCTCCTTCCACGCCACCTCTGGTGCTTCGGGGGGCAGCGGTTTTCAGTGAAATGTTAGGTGTTCCGTTGATTCCTGTAACACATCAGGATGCGGAATATCTAACATCCCCTCAAAGGGAAGTATCAAAATTAGTGCCCATTTCAGAGAACTTGGCAGCGTGGAAACAACTGCCAGGGATTTCTGTTAGGGTTCTAAAGACAGTAGAAAAAGGATACAGAATCCAATTTATTCATCGTCCTCTGTGTTTCAACAGCGTGGTCTCCACTACCGTGAAGCCGGAGCAGGCGACTTTACTGTCACAAGAGCTGCAATCTCTTCTGAAGAAGGGACCATAGAGCAGACAGAGCATACCGATGGGGGAGTAGAAACTCCACTCGAGGTAGTCAAACAAATCTGGTAAAGATTTTATGAAACAGAAATGGACCTCTTTGCCCCAACAGGCAGCGCAATGTCCACTGTACTTCTTTCTGAGTCACCCAGCTCCCCCTGGGTGTGGATGTGATACGCATGCTTGGCCCAGAATGCGCCTGTATGCGTTTCCTCCAGTTTCTATGCTCCCAGGAGTTCTAGCCAAAGTTCGCCAACAAGGGACTTGCCTCTTACTGATAGCGCCGCGTTGGCTGAACGGAATATGGTTCTCGGAGATATATCTCTCCTCGACGGCTCGCCATTGGCGATATTGAAGAAGAGGGACCTTCTGTCTCAGGTGCAGGGGACAATATTTCATCCCCTGTCGGAGATGTGGAAACCTTCATGTTTGGCCCCTCAGGGGAACAAACTGAGGACACAGGGCTTTCACCTGATGTTATTGAGAACATTTTAAATGCTAGGGCTCCCTCCACTAGATCAAGTTATGCCAACAATGGGGTGTCTTTGAAAGATGGTGTATTACACACAATGCAGATCCGGTTAACTGCCAGATTGCTACAGTTCTGGATTTTCTGCAGGGAAAATTATCAACAGACACATGCCCCGCCACTCTCAGGGTTTATGTGGCCGCTCTTTCGGCTTGCCATGCTCTGATTGATGGGGTGCCTTTGGGCAAGCACGTCCTGCTCTCTCGCTTCGTTCGAGGAGCTAGGCGGCTTAGGCCTCCTTCTAGAACCAGGATCCCTTCTTGGGACCTAGCAATAGTCCTGGAGGGCCTGGTTGAGACCCCCTTTGAACCGTCAGAGTCAGTTTCTGACAAGCTGTTAACTCTGAAAATGGTTTTTCTCATGGCTATAACCTCTCTAAAAAGAATTGGGGATTTGCAGGCTCTGTCTGTTGTGCCATCCTGCTTAGACTTTGCCCCAGGAATGGTGAAAGCTATTTTGCATCCTCATCCTGACTATCTGCAGAAGGTACTTTTCTCGACCTTGCATCCAGTCACTCTTGAAGCCTTCTGCCCTCCGCCATTCACAACGCCGGAGCAGGAGAGACTTCACAGACTGTGTCCAGTGTCCGTGCTCTTCAGACCTACGTCCACCGCACTAGCCAGTGGCGTAAGTCAGAGCAACTGTTTGTCTGTCATGGCGGTCATAACAGAGGTGCAGCTGCCACTAAACAGACATGTCGCATTGGGTGAGGGATGCTATTGCCCTTGCCTATGAGGCGCGTGGTCACACTTCACCAATAGGCATCAGGGCTCATTTCACCAGGGGGGTTGCCTCTTCTAGAGCTTTGGCAGGGGGCACTCCCTTGCAACATGTTTGTGATGCGGCAGGTTGGTCCTCTCCGCACACATTCATAAGGTTTTATAGTTTGGATGTTCATGTTACTCCAGGCTCTCACATCCTTGAGTCAACATCGCAAGCTAGTGTCTGAGACTCTCTGCGCTTGTGACACACTTCACAGCCTGGGGGTCCGGACACACAGTGCGGCGGCGTGATTATTCTCGTTCCCATAGCGTCAAGCGCAGCTTTGAGTGTAGCCTTTGAAAGGGAACGCCCCGGGTTACTTCACTGTAACCCTGTTCCCTGAAAAGGCGGGAACGAGAAGCTGCGCTTCATTGCCGCACTGGGATGTCCCAGGACTGCTCTTCAGACAAAATATCTGCTGATGCACCTGCGGTTCATCTAATTATAGCCTCGCTTACGATGCATTCCAATGACGTCACGCAGGCTATAAATATAGGTCAATTTCATTGACGTTGTTTTACACACATTCACAGCTGGTCACGACTAAAGACATTCCCATAGCACCAAGCGCAGCTTCTCGTTCCCGCCTTTTCAGGGAACAGGGTTACAGTGAAGTAACCCGGGGCATTCAGCGGTTATGAGTGCAAGCACATGTAAAGAGTTTTCTCTCTTTCTTCTTTCAAATGTAGCTGTATACGTTATTAATATACAAAGCAAAGGACATGCAATGATATTTGGGCTGATAACTAGTAACTAGCTACTTGAGTAGTTTTTTCATTGGATACTTTTTACTCTTACTCAAGTAACTATTAAGATTATTACTTTCAGTAAATATTTCTATAAGTACTTGTACTTTTACTTGAGTACAGTTTTTGGATACTCTACCCACCTCTGCTGGCCTGTTATTGAATGATTATGTCAGGTCCTACTTGTGTAAATGATGGTAAAGTGTTAGTTCACCAATATTTAATCATTAAGTTATTAAAATCAACACTTTCATTCATAAAGAAGATTAAATGAGAACATTTTCATTATCTGAAATAAAAATACAACTGGGGAAAACTTAAACTAAACTAAAATACATTTTCATGACTTCAAAACTAATTCAAATACAACAGGGCAAATATTAATATTATATATTTATATTATAAAACTCAAAACCTTTACAAAATGCCTAAATAGCAATAACAGTAGACTGTGCTGAAAAACTGAAGGCCGTAAAATAATAATAATAATAATTAAAAAGTTACCACATGAACTTTGGAAGCAAAACTTGATAAACTATGATACAGTGGAAATTAACAAAAACTTAACTAAACTGAAAATAAAACAAAGAAAAAACACCTTTTTAAATGACACCATTTAACAAATTAAATTTATATAAATACTAAAATAAAAAAAAATAAAAAAACAGTTTTCAACTAAAAAACAGAAAACCTTTTATGCATTTGGCCGTTCATTTACACGACAACTGTGTTTTGGGGCCCTGAAAACAAACTTTTGAAAAACTTTATGAAAACGATTCCTTTATTGTCTCCATGTAAACTACAAAAACGCAAATTTCTGAAAACGTTGTACGCTGCAATTAAAGTCAGTGGTGATGTGCTACCAAGCTAAAAAAAAAAAAAAAGAACCAAAAGCATAAAAGTAGTCATATATATATATATATATATATATATTCATTCCATATTCATTCCATGGCTTCTGAAGTAATGTGACTGCATATACACGCCAAAATTTAATTAGTTGAAAATCTTTCTCTTCTGTCTACACTTCAGTGTTTTGATTAAAACTAAATTTGTTGAGTACAAAATATAACTAACAAGCTGTTCTGGGACCAGTTTATGCAATTACAAACAATCTCACAATTGAGTAGAGGAGCAACTGATCCCACATCCCTCTTCAATTCTGCAATCCCCCTTGGATAAAAGTGACAGTGCAGCGATCAGAGTACTGGGTTATTTGGTCTCTGCTTGTGGACATCAAAAGAACAGCAGTCATTTATAGCGACTGTTTACAAAGTCAAGCAGAATTCAAGAGGTCGAGTGGCATCTTCAGCTCAGACTCATCTGGTCATTAATCACTTTGAGTTGATTCGCTCCAACCAAGAAGAATTACTGAGCACAGCAGGACAACAGTCACGTGTAAGCCACAGATGTCTGAGATGTATTCTACTGTAGTTGCCACGAATTAACTGGATTAATTTTTAATCATCTCCTGCATTGCCGGTTTGCAATTTTTGTAGCCTCACTAGTATCTGACGTTTTACTTTGGCAAACCAGTATTACCCATCATAAACCAGCCTGGAAATTCAGATGGTCTTTGTCTGCAGAACAGGCTTCTGAAAACAATACCTCTCCTGGAAATGTTTAAAGTCCCCCTAAAGTCAAAATTTAAGTTTTAAGCTTTTAGTATGAATATGTTAGCCTTATTGTTATGAATAAGCTAGTGTGTTCCAAAACAATGAAAAAATTCACATTTAGGAGATATAAGCATTCAAAACTTAGTCTCTCGTTTCCGCCAAAATGGATCACGGATTTTCACAACATCACATCGCACTTCAGCTTCTCATGAAATCTCTCTAGAATCTGAAGTCCCGCCCCCTCCCACACTATCAACAGACACTGAAGCTGCGGCTGAAATCGGTCATTTGTTCAGACATTTACTAGTTTCTACATGGTGAATGGCACATAGTGCACTATATAGAGGATAGGGAACGATTCAGACAGTGTAAATATGCTTTCCTTTGACGCGAATGAAGTCCGTTTTTTGGCTATTTTAAAAAAGGGGCAGGGCTGTTCGATATATCATCCTGTCTTCCTACTTCACTTGAAATTACGTCAACACATTGAATAATGTGAGTTCCAAGACACTTCAGAGGGCCTTTAAGTTAGACTAATTTAATTTGCAGCAATTAGCAGAGGCAAGGAAAGATAGAAAAGCAGAAGAGATGCAAGTAGAAAGGGAAGTTTTAAGGTTTAAGACCATTTAAAGCTACAGTATAGTCTAGTCCAGGGTTTCACAACCTGGAGGTTTTCAGTTCTCATTCCCGCAATCAAATAATCCATGCTACGTACACAGGGATGTCTTTCCTGTCTGAGAAAAATAAAATAGAGTTCCCAGTAAAGATGAAATAGCAGGTAAATTGATTTGTTAACAACAACCAAACTGGATGCAAGGTAATGTGTAATTCAAATGCATTTACTGCGGATTCAAAAGCGCATCTTTATCATATCTACACGTTGTGTTTCTATTAAATAAAATTGCAAATAAAAAGTGTTCCTTTTTAATGTTAAGACTGTTAAACATATGAGGAAGAAGGTTAGGAGCCACTGGCTTACTCTGTTTGGATGAGAGAGAGGCAGAAAGAGAGTGATGGGTTTCCCCTGAGAAAGCAATGATTTAGGAAAACCTTCAGTTGAAGCAGGGAAAAAAATAGAAGACATGCAACATTGAGCCAGGAAACACACAAACGTTCACACAGTGAGCAGTTTGCTCAAGCACATGACAGGTAAGGATATATCACATTGAATCTGAACTTAAGTGGAGGGCCAGTCAAATCTTCCATCCTTTCTGCTTCCCGTCTCATTCCCTGTTTCCTCATCCCTTCTCACCCTCTCTCTATCCTGCGGCTCAGTGGAGGGATGACTGTATAATATGCAGCATCACATAGCAGCAGGAAAAAATCCTGCAGGATTCAATCACAAGAAGCTAATAAGATTAGCATGACGCTAATGCAGATGAGCCACTGGGGTGGAGAAGCCAGAGAAGATTTCCCCATCCCTGGAAACCAATAGAGGATGCCAATTTACACTGATCTGGCACCAGCCTTTTCCCTCACACAACAACAATAAGAGGCAATAGCAACTATGGTGTTGTACAACAAGGTGAAGACCCCACTAAAGCAGCACACTATGTGGAAGTGCGGGTATTTGGCTGGAGAGGCGAGGTTGAAGAGGGGGCAGTGTAAGATGGATATTTATTCAAGAGAGAGGTTGGCATTGGCAAGGGGTTGCCTACATGCCTGACTGGGTTGCTGCTGAATTTGGAGAGGGAAAGTAATACCTGGCAACTAGTGCTAGCTAACCATCGACTAGAGAGAGAAAGATGGAAGAGCTTAGCATGGAATCCTGAGGGCCCTGGGTGGAGCTCTGCCCGATAACTCCCTCTCATTGGTCCCCAGACAGGTGTCTTAGCCAATGATTGAGCAGTCAATGGAAACCTTCCACCGGCACTGGCAGGGTTCCACTCTGTGAGGCTTGGCTCTTTTTCTTGCGCAACAAACAAATGAGCAAACAGCAAAACAAGCACAGTGACCTGCTGCTCTCATTAACAAGGAGTCTCAAATGAGTTTCACTTCGAAGAACTGGGCAAGTCTTCATCGTGATAGTCAAATAAATCTTTCTCGCTCCAAGGCGAAGTCTCAGTTAGAAGTCCAGGTAACAAATGCCCCGCTGAGCCTTAAAAGTCAGGACATAAGTAGAGAGAGAGGAAAGGAATTGGCTGCTAACACAATACTATACAAGCCCAAATTTATCTTGGATAACCCAGCACACACACAAAGTCCCAAACAGTCTGTCCGAAAGCCCCTTATCTTCAGTGTAGCTGCCGAAAAATGAAAGTTGCATGTATCAGCTATTCTCATCAGAGCCACACACAAATGCTCAAGTTTCCAAGCAGCCTCTCTTATGCAGCAACACACACTCAGTAGCACCTCATTGCACAAGAGGCAACATGTCGCCAAGGCAATCTAGGGTGCTGACAAGTAGATTTGACAGGAGCACTGGTGTACGATAAGAGATGGAGATGATTCACAGTGAAGAGATGCTTGTTCACTCACAAGTTATAGTACCTTCCAAAAGAGCTAATGGATAAAATCTCTAGGAGCCTCAGTCAGCAGGTCATCACAGTTGAGTGTAAAGCCCCAAATCTTTACCCGCTAGACCATGCTCGGTCCTTTAAGATGCTTCCCTGGAGATAGGGGTTCTTAATATTGTCCACCATGCAAAGGAAAATGGGATGGTGTAGCCTAGCAGTTAGTCTCAGCTTCAAGTGGGACACTGACAGAATATGCATACTACAGACAAAACTTGAATGGACTTATCTGATTTGACTGAATTTCTGCAACTTTCTGGATTAAAGGGGTAGTTCCCCCCAAAACTACGTCAGAACGCCAACTCAGTATTGGCCGGCTCCTACGTCGGCATCACATGTATGCGTCGTGGTGCTCACATGAACAGCATGGGCCAATAATAAGCCGGTGTTCTGGCATAGAACACAGAAGCCCTGCACTGTCTCTACAACATAAAAAGCGTAGGAGAATGACAGGGTAGAGAAAAAATGGTTGAATAAAGTTGTTACTTTTGTTTTGTTTTTGCGCACAAAAAGTGTTCTCGTCGCATCATAACATTAAGGTTGAACCACTATAGTCACGTTGACTATTTTAACGATGTCTTTACTACTTTTCTGGACCTTGAATGTGGTAATTTCGTTGTTTTCTATGGGGGATAAAAAACCTCTCGGAAAAACCTCCTATCTTAATTTGTGTTCTGAAGATGATTGAAGGTCTTATGGGTGTGGAGGGTGAGTACTTAATGACAGAAATTTCATTTTTGGGTGAACTAACTGTTTAAGGGCACACAGGTTTTTTTATCAATTAGCCTTGAAACCAAGTCATGTTTACAACCTACCAGGGGTGCGTACAACGACGTAACTCGTTCCTTCACTACCATAGTACGATACATCGTTGAACATATAAACTAGCTAGTCACAACTGTTTCCCGAAACCGTATTGTCGCAAACCTGTCGTTCAGCCATGTTGGTGAATGATGTCATGCAGGTGGTGGAGTAATAACTTATTTAAATGAATCCGTTTGAGATCAATTTAATGCTAGATTTTTTGCTATAAATTACGGACATGGCATCTGTGGACAAACTGTCATTCTTCTCAGTTATTTTGCTTTATTTCCAGATTCAATCATAGGCTCGTTCTTACGTATCAGAGCGGGTAGGCACATGCGCACTCTTCAAAAACGTTGCTTAAAATCTCTTGACAAACTAAAATATGTAAATGACATTTTTATATATTCGAAATAAAAGATATGCATTGTACTTAATGTTGGCTTGCTTATGTTGCTCAAGATAATGATTTATTAAGTCAGTTTGCGAATGTTCGTTTCGGGAAACACCAAATTATTGCACTATGTTAGTAACGACAGAACTTGCGATGTTAGCTGGCTAACAATGCTTTTGGGAAATGTGCCCCAGGTTGATACAACTAGTCTTTCTGAGGAAGAACACTGGATTTTGCCAAAGTTAGGCAGGTTTATTGGCATCAAATCACATGAAAACAAACCAAATTGAGGTTGGTAGCTTTACATGTTGATCAGATAGTTTCTTGCGGCATTTCTTGGATAGAATACGCTGCAATGTGAACTGACAGGTCAAGACAAGTCAGGCTATGTGAGATCCAAAATCTATGCTGGTAACTAAAAGGCTGCAGGTTCCTTGCATCCCTGAAAGGGTTTATCAACAGTCTATCACCATTGTGTCTTTGGCACAATTTGGCGCATGACACAATGGTGATCGATAACAAAATGGCCCTTGCAGAGATGCAAACAACCAACAATCTTTCCGTTTTCTGCCCACTTGTTATTCTACTGTCCCTGTAGTAAGTGTACCATACGTCTCTTTGAATCATAGTCTATCAATAGGACAAAAATCTGATCAGAATGCTTTTCTTTACACCCCTTCTCTCTTGGCCTTAGGGACCGAGTGAATACATTTTCTGCATGTACAAACAAAGTTATTGAATTGTGGACTGACTGACGGCTACCCTACAATGACTGGCCCTTTGGTTCTGAACCTTCAGGATAAGCTACAAACAAAAGAAAACCCCTTGAAACAACTGGAGTTAAATACAAGCAAGCAAATACATCCTGCCTTCTGGAACCACTGTGAATCAAGAAAAATGTGGAAAAGCACTATAACACACAGCAGATAATGAACTAATTTTGGGTTCCCGCTCATGTGAAATGTTTACCTCCGCCTTACAAGCCATTACTGCCACCATGCAAGTTAATCCCTACATCACATAAAATGTGGATATATGAGGTATATTAGGTTTTTGCTCTTGGTTTAACTGAAGTTTCTATTGCCATTCTGCAGGCTGTCATTGGAACAAGAAACAGAATGGTTTTTAATGGACATTATATTGCTTATTGCTGAAAAAAGTTGAACACATTTTTCTTTATTAAAGGAGAACGGGTTCATTGTAACACTACACGCCAAAGTGTGCTGAACACACTCAACACCAATACGCATACACACTCAAGTACAGTTACAGAGGTCCAACAGAGAATGTCTGCCAGCCAAAGTGGCACAGAGTCGGAACAGAAATCACAGTAGGAACACCAGGGACTGTCTGGCGATTTCTGAGAATGAGTTTCTGTTTGTGTTGAGCATCAGACAAAATGTTTTCACCTGACTGTCTGACAAATAGAGAGTTTATGACAAAGAGAGAGAGAGATGAGGCAATACAACATACTCGTAGCCAAGGAAATTGCACCTTTGGCTGGGACGATTACATCCACGCTAAAAATATTTTATGCTGGCACAGCTGTGTGCGTTTATCAGTAGGACCTGAAATCAGGGGTGGTTCTAGACCATTTTTAGGTGGGCTTTAGCCCCCCTATCTGTCGTTTCAGCCCCCCTGAACCTATAATCACCTATCTGAATGATTGGGCTAATGCTGCTTCCTCAAGTGTTGTCAGTTTAAACATTCAAGTGATTTTAAACCAGTCACTGGTATCTAAAATGTTGGTATTGTATAAGGTTACGGTCAAAAACAACGAAAGCAATAACTTTATTTATTTTATGTTATTTTTTTATTTAGGCAAGGCCAGTGAATGTTTTGGAAGGGCAAATAAATATCTAATCTAAAAAAAATTTAAAAAAATTCTTAGTGTTTAGCCCTGAGTTCATATTTTTGTTTTTTAGCTAGTTAATAGTGATACTTGTTAATAATAATGACATGACAATTTTCAATTTTTTTCTGTTAGTCAAACAGTAGCCTATTTGTGTACCGATTTGAAGTGTACTGCAGAAAGACTGGTATCATCATTATATTATTTTAAAAAATTGTATTGACTTAGTACCAATTTGAGTACCAGCAGGCTAATTTTGACTTACTATGTAGTAATGTTGTGGTGCTGATTTAAAGAGGCATTTAGGCGATGGTGTCTTGCTACAGATTCAGATCAAATCCTAGAACCGCTCCTGCTTGAAATCGAGAACCAGTTGGGGAAAAAAAAGATTTTTATAACGTTTTTATAAAGGCTTGACACGATGCAGATTATGTTAATTACCCAAAATAAAATGACCTTCTAATTATTACTTATAATACTATGTTATTATTACTTATAATACTATGTACTTAAGCCACTGAATCAGAACTACTGTAGAATTCTTTATAACTTCTATTCCTATACTCATAGGTGAAATTTACTATATTTTCATGTCATAATTTTTTTATATTCATTTTTTTTCTTGAAGTGCAGTCATTGCATTTTTAATTTTTTTTTTTTCTTACATAAAGAACAGGGAGAAGATGGAAAACCAGCTAAACTCTTCGTATTTGACTACTGCTCTTTAAAGAAACACTGCCTTTGCATGTGAAATGAGCAACAGTGTTTATAACAGTTGTTTATAACAGTTTCCAATATCATTAACTTCCACATCATTCAGACTACATGCAAAATGAAATGCAGAGCAGCAGGTGCTACACACAGAAACACGAAAAGCATGAGATTTAGCAAACTTTTGCATATTTTATCATTAGTTCTGGTGTTTAAAAGCAATAGCATCTATTCACTTTAAAGTGTTAAGAAGTTTGTGGTATTTAAAAAAATTCTTACCTTTTCACTCTTATAAATCAGCATTCAAGGTGAAATTTGAACTCCCTTCTCTGTATAGGATATTTTGGACGGTTCTGGATGTTTCTTTCTTCAGTACGACCCTGCTGCCACTTTTCACATCCAAAGGTCAGTTATGCCACAGTAACAGCTTTGCCCACTTAGAACCTCACGACCAACCAGGGAAGTCCCTGCGTTCAAAACACCCAAATCATCTGTGAAAGTCCACTGGGGAAAAATGGGGGAAAAGAAAAAGAAAAGAAAAATTTGATGACAATTCAACAAATAAATTGCATGCAACATTTCAAGTGATGCCATTCTGTTATCAGGCACACACAGACACGCTTCAACTGCAAAAGGCCGTCAAAACTGTTTTATCTTCAACATATAAGCCGTGATTTTTCCAGAGTACAAAAGCACATACAATCAAGTCTGGCAGCAAACATGAAAAGATTTGAAATTTAGACGGCAGATGAGAATGAGAGATGCTTTCATCTGAATGAATACTTGATCACTAGCAGTAAGATATACAAATGAAAAAAATGAAAGAGCCAGATTAAATTTTCAGTGGTGAAACCAGTCTATTCATACCAACAAATGGAAGTGCATTTACACTATTCACTATACTGCCTGCCTCTAATAAGCAGAACACTCCCACTGAAAAATGGACTGGACCATTTTACTTTACCTTTTAAATATCACCACAGGTCAGTACCAATAAAAATGTCATTGAGGTGAAAGAGTTTAACTCTAGTTTAGTGAGACAAAGAAGTTTACCATTTTATTCCAAAAATGTTTAAAATGTCATTTCCAGAGAATATTGTCAAACATGATACATAGTTTGAGGTGTGGTAGGAATATACACTGTTGGACATGGACATGTTAGAAGACAATAAACAAACTAAAGAGTGTGAAATTGTTCTGAGGAAGCATAATAATCTGAGCCAAAAATGACCACAGTTGAAAACCCACCCAACTTTACACATACGCGCTTCACATCACATCACAGCTTCTTTCATCGACCCTGAAGACAGAAAGAGAGAAAGATGAAGAGGAAACTATTATTAGATGGAAAGTGAGAGAAAGACAGGGAACAGAAATTGAAGATGATGTATGATGTAATTTGAATAAGGCAGACAGATATGAAAGGAAATCAGAAAGTCAGATAACAGAGAACGAAAGATGTAAAATAAGATGCAAAGAAGTACTGTAAAATAAGTATCAGGGTGTGGACGAGCTGTGTTTCTTTAACTGCAGCTCTTGTGGGGTGTTCCCAGTCTGCAGCGGTCAGTATCTATCAAAAGTGGTCCAAGGAAGGAACAGAGGTGAACCGGCGACAGGATCATGGGCAGCCAAGGCTTTGCCAGAGATCAGTCAGGGTGCCCATGCTGACCCGTCCACCGCCGAAAGCGGCAACAGTGGGCATGTGAGCATCAGAAATGGACCACAAAGCAATGAAAGAAGGTGGCCTGCTCTGATGAATCACATTTTCTTTTACATCACGTGGATGGCTGGGTGCGTGTGCGTCGCTTACCTGGGGAACACATGGCACCAGGATGCACTATGGGATGAAGGCAAGCCGATGGAGACAGTGTGATGCTTTGGACAATGTTCTGCTGGGAAACCTTGCAGGTCATCCTGGATCCATGTTTCCAGGGGGGGTGGAGACTCCCCCACACTGGCACTGCCAACAGGCGCCAAACCAAGAAATCCCCTCATCCTGGTCAGGCTATTGGGATGAGAAGCACTCACGCCAAGGGATGCCGCATACTGCCTTGAAGATGCACACACGGGCTGCCCGAAAGAGCTCCTCCAAAGCCAACTCTAGCTGGAAGGCAGTCCAGCTACTTTCAAATCCACCCAGGCCTTTACTGGACTGCAAAGCATCAAGCAAAGTGGTAACAAGATATTTGGCAACAGGCTGTACAACATGTCGCAGGCCTAGACCATTACCATTGTCCTGAAAGGGAACAATCATGGGCACGGACTCAAAGAGGTTGTCAATCATGGGTGAAATGAAGAAATGGCTGGCTTGCAAGACCTCCTGGTATCCTGCTGGAACCAAAAATACACCCTCAATCCTCACATTGGTCCTGGAAACTGTCTTCTTGGCCAGATCATCCACGTATCCAACATACCTCTCCGCGTTGCTCCTGATCATCCTCCAATGTTTTTCTATGTGAAGGTCACACATAGTAATGACCCTGCTTACTGGGAGTCTAGGAACAGACAACTCGTGGCAGTGCGGTGTCACCGAGTACAGCTGGAGGAAGTTCAACTCACACCCTTTTTCGTGAAAAACCTGCCTCAGCATTAAATCGACCTCCAAAGGCATGTGGTCAATATTACTCTGGAAGTTGGCTACTTCCGTCATTAAGTACACCAGAAACAAGGTTCCCCGGGTACCCACCACCTCCTGTAACCCACAGCGAGACCACAGCACATCCACAGTGGGGTCTGTTGACTGCACAGTGCAAGTAGCATGGTACGACACGTTAATGACTGTGTCGACCAAACTGCCCAAGTCAAATGGCCGGTCATCCTTCTGACCAAACTTGGTGATAGTCAGCAGGATGGCCATATCCAGATTGTTGTTAACTGCTACTACAGCCTGATGAAACAGCTCCAGGATGAACTTCTGATCACCGTGCAAGATAATCATCCTCCCCAAGTTGTTCAGATTTGTCTTCTGGATTGTTGGCCTCTCTAAATCTTGAGGTGAAAGTTTCTTCAGCTGGCCCTCAAAATGCTTGTATAAAGCATTGATAAGTCCGACGGCATGAGCCTTTGCCATCATCTCATTTTTAAACATGGGGTGGGCCTGGTTGGGGTTGGCAGGGACGCAGCTTATATTGAGAAAATATCCGCCATCAACAAAAGCCAGTACAGTCCCCACTGATTTACGGAGAAAGAAGATGGTCCATGTGGATGTTACTTTGATACGTACCACCACCTGTACCTAAGCATTGTTGCAGACCATGGACACCCTTTCATGGAAATGGTATTCCCTGGTGGCTGTGGCCTCTTTCAGCAGGATAATGCGCCCTGCCACAAAGCAAAAATGGTTCAGGAATGGTTTGAGGAGCACAACAACGAGTTCAAGGTGTTGACTTGGCCTCCAAATTCCCCAGATCTCAATCCAATCGAGCATCTGTGGGATGTGCTGAACAAACAAGTTCGATCCATGGAGGCCCCACCTCGCATCTTACAGGACTTACAGGGTCTGCTGCTAACATCTTGGTGCCAGATACCATAGCACATTTAGTGGAGTCCATGCCTCGATGGGTTAGGGCTATTTTGGCAGCAAAAGTGGGACCAACATAATATTAGGAAGGTGGTCATAATGTTATGCTGATCGGTGTAGATAGCAAAGCAAAAATGAGATATCTTTCTGATATCTCAACTGTTTCTCCTAGGCAGCAATAAGATTAAATGCAGAACAAATGGAGTCTAATGCTTCTTGTTTGTTTCGCCTGAAAATAAGACCCCTGTAATCTCAAATATGTCTTCAGTAGAGCTTCAGATGAGATCTTAATATCTCAAACTGTGCTCAGATTTGTGAGTGTGTTGACTAGCAGAAGGCTTCATATTTACCTCTTCAGTGCTGTCAGTGGCAATCACCCATACTTGTTATTTACCTACTGTTATTTTGTCGACCTCTCTCACTCTCTTTCTGCACTCCCACTTGTCGCACTTGTCTGTTTATTCTTAATTTCCCAGTCCAGTTCCTCTATCTATCTCAGAACCCCTTGAGGAAAGACCCAAACATCAAGTTAAAATCTCAGAGGACAAGTTTCCTTTCCTTTCGATATGACTGTTTGTCACAACAACCTCTCCATCTTTCTTTCTTTTCGCCAGTGCAGAATCAACCGTACTTTTTTACACAAACTGCTGTGCAGTTAAATACCTGTGTTTCAACAAGTCTAATTATTGTGCAAATACCTTGCAGCAATGTGATAAATTTCAATATTTTTATCTCACGAGGACAATTATCCCACTTAGTTTGATGAAAGAAAGATTATTGAGGTTTCAACAAGATAATTAGATGTATTTTTTTTTCCTCTCATGTGGACGCTATGAGCATTCAAGGCCACAGAGATCTTACATAACTAGAATTCATCATAAAAACAGTGCGTGAGGGATTAGTTTGTACTAGCATAACTTGCAGAATTTATGTTTGAGTTAACTAGATTTTAAAGCTTTAATACCCCAAAAGGAGGTCAAAACAGCAATCCAAGTACAAGTCCATACTTCCAAGTATGTTAAAACGATATTTCAGTAACTACAAAGTTAGACTACAAGTCAGAATTAACTAAATAGGTGGTCACTGACAGAACTTGCATTCACCTAATGAGTTTGTTACTCAAGGGTTTTCCGCTAGGATCCGTATCGGCGGTGCAACAAAACGTAAGTATTATATTATTTGTCACTGTATGTCATTATTTATCACTCTTTGATAGATTTAAACATCCCAAATATTTCACAAAACTAAAACTATCTTGAGCTGGTTAGCTAAACCTAACAGTAGGGGCACCAAATTACAAACTAGGTAGCGCAAGATTGCGCCTCAAAAATTATTGACAGAATTTTTTTTTTTTTTTTTTAAATCAATTAACACTGCAAGTCATCAAAGATTTTGCTGCTTTAAGATCACACAAAAGTCATGTAGCATTGGCAGTGGATTGAACAAATGTGGTAGTCCTTCTATGGCTAACATTAACTTAGAAAAATACTTAGCAATGCTAATGCTTAGCAAAGTTCACAATTGTTATATTTTCAGATCGTACCTGCATACATACTTGAAGGCAAATAACCTTCCTATCTAGCCACTTCTTTTATAACTCCTACTCACATGCCTCCATGTCTGACCCCTTTGCGCAAGACCAAGCATTACTTTACCAACAGCTAGTCGTCAAAAACGCCCACGACCCATGAAATCTTGATGTTAGCAAAGTAAGTGCATTTTCTCAATGCCAATGAGATTGTATATGTGCCTAATTACAGTATCGCAGTAATAAGAGCAGGCGGTGTAGCCGGCGATGACTCACAATGAGGTGTTCAACGGGCTGTAGCCACAGGAAAGTAGACAGCATCACTCTAAACAAACATGCTGTGATTGAACATCAATCTTTAGAAAATAAATCACCCCCCATTGATGTTTCATCAAAGGACATGAGCAGGACCGCTATACCGTCACTTCACCAAGACTTTAGGTGCAAAAACACACGTGTCTTTGAAGATGGGTCATGTCCCACTGCGTTTCACCTTGCAGATCAATTACAAGCAGAGAGATATGATTTAAAGGCTTGTTTACTCAAAAATGATTTGTGTATCCCGAATTAAAGCTCTAATATTTTTACTTTTCACTTCTTAGGACGTTTGATTTGAGGAGATTTCATTGAAGAGATTTGTAAACTTGACATGAAAGGTCTTTGTAGATGCTTTTGAGTTAAGTACATTCATCATATAACAAAATAGCTGTCATATGACCTTCAATGTGATGACTTTGAGACGTTTGCATGCCAACACCTGCAGCAGCTACTGGTGTCAAGGTGTCTATCTATTCTTTTTCTCACTATGTTCCCCTAGACTTACTTGATTATCTGTTCTTTACCCAAGAGACATGCATTGTCAAAAGTGTCATGTCCATTACGTACCCTCTTAGATGCGGCAAGTGGGTTTCATGTGGGCTAGCATGTTTAAGCGTAGGTCGTATCACTCCCTGACCTGTTGGGATATATAGATGGAGAATAACATGGTATTTGCTTTAGGTGTTTTATTGACTTGCACACCTAGTCAAACATTTTTAGCACAGCTAAGATGGCATATTCATAGGAAGCTCTGACCATGAAGTGGTATGGAAAAAAAATCAATAAAAGGTCAACATGCAGACTTGCTCATTGCCGTCCTAGATTATCTTCGGTTGTTCTACTGAAATAAAAAAATCGAGTAAATAGATTAATTCAACATTGAATGAGCAAGACATATGGTTGGAAAAAGAGAGAAACAACATCCATTATTTTAGCAACATTAATACAAGTAATATTTCTGTAGTATTCAGAAGCAGCTTTTCAGATAATAGACCTCTACGGTATCTGGAATCAAACAGTTTAGTGTATTTTCCGCTCTGACAGGATTTGCACACCCACAACCTTTTACAGCATCTTATACCTCCCACATTTGGCAAAGCTGAAAATACCATTCTCACTTTTGTGGTGCCTTATGTCAGTCATAACATGAATTCGAGAGTAAGACGATCACCTGCTGTCTTTGGTTCGCACCCAAACCTTGAACATGGAAGTGTGAAAGAGTGTTTACTGAGTCCAGGAAAAAAAGACAAGCATACATAGTCATTCAGGTAAAACAGATTGGTGCTGAGAAACTGGAAAGGATAAAGATTAATCTTTGGTTGACAGTGTCTTTAGGAAAAAAGCAAATGGGCATATCCCACAAACAGTTTCTCAGCCACTGGCGATGCATTAATGTGGAACTTACAGGGAGCTACTGAGAGGAAATGATGACTTGACTGATAAGTTGGTGGAGCTTGCGGACATCTGCTCAGTGAAGTACCTCGAGATGCAGTGATTCTATCTAAACTCTTGTGAAAATAAGGGAAAAATCAGTCCAATGTGACAAACTGACAGCAAAGTTTTCACTTTCTTAGTGCAGTCACAACTTGGGACTTCCAACTGAGGAACTACATGTTGAAAAAGAGTAGAAAATGGCCTCCAGGCAAGGATGAGTCCTACATGCCAGAGGAAAAAAGACTGATCCCCATGATAAACGTTGCATGTTGGGTTCACAGGGGCAGAGTGGGGATTATAAGAGCTTTGGAGGGCCTGATGACTGTGCGGTTTTCTGGTGTCTGGAAGGGCACGGAAAAAGAATAAGTACAAGCTAAAAGTGAGCAGCGATTTGCTACTCTGCCATGATTGCATGCCAAGACGTTGTCAATTAACAGCTAATAAAGTGCTGTGACAGCTGCTTTGGACATTTATGTTTAAGGACCACACACGAACAAAGTAAAATACACACACAACCACAACTTTGTACTGTATATCTTTAAGGGGACTCCCATATGTTCTGAATAAGCTTATTATAATTACTAAAGAGTAACTCTTTAAATATTAAGAAATATTAAGATATTTGTCTTGTTCCAAAACCTAGTGAGCTTCCTTCAAATGCAGCATACTCTGAACATGGAACCTCTACTGTAAGTGACTGATTTGAAACTCTCATAGACAGCAATGTTGTTAGCATGTCGCTAAGCTAACAGCATTAAATTCAAACAAACAAAATAAACACAAAGGACACACAAATACTAGCTAATACAGTACTTTGGATTAAACTGTTTATGATGACGTTTTATTGACATTTACAGTTTATAATGACACTTTTCCACTATCTTGGATGTTTTTTTTTTCTCCTCCAAGAGCTTGTCTAAATGCATTATAGGATTCCCATCTCTGTAAAGGATACATTCTGCCTTAGAGAGGAAGGTCTTTTAGAAGGTAGCATAATTTTGCTGCCTAGCTTTTGGCCTTCATTTATGATGCTTTCTAAATAGGCATTCACTAGGCTTTGGAAAAAATAGCTATTATTTAGTGTGTTCATTAATCTTTTATGGAGAAATCCCACAAGGAGTTTTTGCTATCCTTGAATTTCAATCTAAACTGGATAGCAAAAGCTGTTCAATACCAGACACTCTCACATTTCTTCCCTCCACCTCTCTTTACTTTCATCTACATGACCCCTTTCTTTCCTTCCGCAAGTGCTTTGCTTCTCAAATGATTTCCCATAACGGGTTTTATCACAAGTTTGAAAAACACCAAGTTCATTTGCACTTTCGCAGCCTGAGAAATCACCCTATTCAGATCATTATCTCGATCACTCATCACCCACAAAGCTGTGCGGCTCACTTATTTGCATAAAGCAAAGTGCACTCCATTGTTTTCCATTTTGTCACATTATACATTTGCAGACTGATTTGCATGGCTGTTTGTTTGAGGTGATGTTGCTCTCGTTTCTGATAACCTTGATTTAACAGGGTTCCTCCACCATGAGATGGGTCTCGCGTCAGTGAATTTAAGACCTTAATCTGGTTATTTACTAGCATTAGCTATCTTATGAAAACAAATAGTGAGGAGTAATTCCGGCATCTGCAAAACACTCCCAAACACAATGATCGCAAAGAATGTAATCAATCATTATCTTAATAGAAGGACTCTAGCTGATCTGTAATCTGACAGTCATTAAATCGAACAGCCCAATAAAGAATATTCAAACACTCTGTCAGCTTATGTTAGCATTTTACATGCTATTATTGATCTTAGCTTGTACCCCCGTTCAGAATGACACAAATGATTCAGACAATGCAATCTTTCTACTGATTCAGGGTTAATTCTCCATCAGAATATATGCCAGACAAAAGATTACTTTATTATCTTACAGGGATAGTTCACCCAAAAATGAAAATGTATTTCATCACCCTTATGTCATTCCAAATCTGAATGACTTTTTTTTTGTGGAACAAAAAGTTAAATACTGTTCATTCTTAAATATAAGAATGAAACATTTTTTGTCGATACAATAAAAGTAAATTTTTGGGTGAGCTATCCCTGTTTAATTTAAAATACCAAATAGAATAGGAAAAATAATTATTTCAAACAAGATTCCCAAACATTCCCCTGCCACTGTTCAGACAAACATAGTCTTGCCTCAAACTCCATTGGTTGAACCAATGTTGCTGTGTCAGGCTGGTTAGGATGCTTTATTAAAAGCATCTTAGATTCACAGTGTTTACACTTTGAGAGAATAAACATTTACAGTTATCTTTTCATATTAACCTACAATATGAAAAAGTATTTTAACATTTAAAAAAATTCAGCTTCAAATTTTAAAGATTATGGGTTACAACCTATGAAATCTGCTTTCCTCCATTCCATGTCCCTCATTGTCAGCATATTTGAAAAACCACCTCCTATAAGTGAGGATTATGCATTCGTTCTCTATCTTTATTAACAGCTCCCACCAAATGTCATATCACCTGTATTAGGCTCAGGTTTATTAGCATCAGCCACATAGCACTACAAAACAATATGTTTTCCAAATAATGAGCTGCAGATAATAAAAGAGTATGATGAAATGAAAATGATAGAGAAAGAGAAAAAAAGACAAAGTATGTCCTGGACATTTATGAACAACAAAAGTGTGGTGTATACTACTGTTCCTCCTGCACTCTGCCCACATGTAAAGAATCTTTTACCTTGGCCTTTACCTTGCTCATGAAACACACCTCTACATTTTGCCTAAAAGGCATCAAGTTCAGGTGAATGAGGAACTGGTAGAATAACTGGGTCAAGCATTTCAATTAAATTCAAAACAGCATATTACTCCTACATAAAGCTCGAAAAATCAGTTTTGAAAGTTTCAGATAAGATCCAATGCAAACTGCATGCACATCAACATGGCCACATGATTTCTCGCACATCATTCATGTTATTCAAGAGGAACAGGACAGTCCCCTGCCACACTGTGGCCTTCAATGGCAAAATCCCATACTGCAAGTTTCTGAAAGAAATTCTTCTGGCCTTGCTTGTGTGGCGATGACTAAAGATTATATTCCACTAGATGTAAATGTCATACTACATGTGGCCTTTTGTCACTCACAACAACTTAAAAACATAATTCCGGATACAGTCTGTATATCTGAATGGTCCATGAAATTCTAAAGGTTTAGAAATTACTTCAATGCCAGAACCTATAAATACTGTAAGATAGAAAAAGAAGATTTCCATTGCAGTTACAATAAGATTCACAATTGTTTGTTCCAAAGAAGAACCCAGATGGTTCCCGGAAAATTGAAATCAGCATAAAAAGTATAAAAGGAAGATGGAATAATCCTGAAGTCTATTGTCTGGAAATGAGCTCATGTCTGAGACTGAGGTTGGGAGTAGGAATAAGGACTCTCTTCTTCAATTGTACTAAGCGCAAGTGTACAACTCTGCTAAGAGAAAAGGGACCAGGCAGTTGGACATGGACCCGCTGATCTGTAGGAATGTGTGATTTAAGGCTTCCAGTTAAAGTCAGTTCCACCCTCAAGCCTCGATGATATTCTGGTCCCTAAATATGGCTCGGGTCCCAGCTTCAGTGTTAGTCTAAGGCAGGGGTATGCAATCCTGATCTTGGATGGCCAGTGTCCTGCAGAGTTCAGCTCCAACCCTAATAAATCACATCTGAAACACCTAATAAATTGCTCCGTCCGAATTCGAATACTTCTCTACTATATAGTATGCGAAGAACAGTACACCAAATGAGTAGTAAGTCAGAATGCATATTATTTGAAAAACAGTAGGTGAAAATTACCCGGGTGACCTACTACTTCCGACAAAATTCATTCGATGGACACTCTACTAACCCATGAGGCCACAGGAGTGGAATTTTGAATGGCAATGCAATTGACTCATATAACATGGTGGTTCATACTACCCATATTCATAATATATACATCATGTATACATCATATATAGATCAACTAAATTCATATTCAAATGCAGTACCTACTCAGACAGTATGCGACTTTGGACGCACTGAAGGACTAGAAACGTCTACAGAAGGATGTGTGTGTTTCCTACTATATTAGAACAACACCCACTATTAAATCTGCTGTGAGACTGTTTGTGTTTATGAATAAGGAGACAGACAGCAGAAAGGAGTCTGAAACAATACTCTGTACCCTGTCAAAAATACTCAAGCCTTTCGATGATGTTCTCCAAACAAAAGATTTCCTGGCACAAGTTGCTTCATGAGGAACTGAGGTTCTCTCTGGCAGTCTGTAAACATAAAATCACACTCGGGTACAACACAAAGAAAATATAAAAGGCCTTCTGATCATTTTGAGTAAGTCACAACCCAGCTAAAAAGATCAGTGTAGACTGGCATGACTTTCCATTGAGGGTTAGTGCTGGTCTTGCTAGTTCTGTCAAAGGTTGTCGAACATCAACATCAAAAACAACATTTGCTGAATTTTTATTTAGCAGAGAGATATCTAGGGCCTCTAAACTCTCTAAGACTAATGCATTTTCATGAATTTTTTTTTTTTTTTTTGTTAAAGGCCCAACAGATATCTGTAGTTGTTTAAAAATTCCTGTTGAACTTCCGACCACCATCAGTGTACCTCAGTTCTGCACCGTCAAGGTCTTCAGGCTAATCACGGCAGATTTCGGAGGCTTTGCGGAATGAAAAACTGCCCTGTTCTGTAAACAGTCATCAATTTGGATAATTTAGCTTGCATGGCGTTTGCATGTTTCCTGCACCATTTCAGCAGAGATGCCAGTTAGTCAGTGGTGGGAAACAGAATAACAAAATCCCATTTGTTAGCAACACACAACACCCAACTAACAAGGGAAGCTTCTTTTCAGTACAGTGCCCTCAAAACTGAACTTGGACTAAAACTCTCCTAAAACAAATTGAGAGTATTAAATTATGTCTAGCCCAACAGGTTATAAGTTGAAAATAACCAACTCATAGGATCATTAACATGGGAAATTAGCTGCTCAGTAGATCATGCTTTTCTTGTTTTAATAGTCCAGTGGGGAACATTTACACAAGATAAAGTCCTATCGCTGACCTGCTAATCTCTCTGTTGATGTGCTCTGCCAGTCAGCAGGGTTATATTCTTAAACAATATTATATATTCCCAACATGCTAATTGTTAGGCTTATTATAGTTATCTTCCTAAAGATGAAGGGATGGTGAAAGAAAAAGGGCAGAATCGGAGCAAAGAGAGAGATAATTGGTGTTTCCGAGGGAAACTGAAAAGAGGTCTTGACCCTCCAGTCCCTCAGAAAAAGATGGTTTTGGCTATGTTCAGAATAGCATGCTAATATGCTAATATTACTAATTCTGCAGTATATAGATTGTATACTGTGAACATTATACAAATAGTATGCAGTATACAGCGTATACTCTCCAGTAAGTAGTAAACTAGTATTAGATTCTGAGCGTATGCATTGTTCTGGTTAATTTATTAAACAATTAGACTAATTTTGAAGGCTGATAATTAGGTTTACCATTAATGTTAAACAGTATGCTACTTCATTACATACGAATATATTATTTAATGGGTGAAATTAATACTCTGTGGGAAAGTTCATAGTTTATGGCTACCTTCAGACAACTTTTCATACAGAGTGCAGAGGCTTTTTGTGACCAGTTAATTAAATTCTACCAAGTCCCAAGACAGAGGTCTCTCATTATTTGGGGTCAAAGGTCAAATGATCTAACTTGGCAAGTTATTATTGTCATCTAGCCTCTCAGGAGAGACTATTATCCAGACCTGCTCTTTGCTCTTTGACAAAGTCCCAGTGTACAAATACTCTGAGTTGCCCAAGCCTCAGGAATATCTAAACCTAATATAAGGGGATAATCATGCGAAAGCTCATAAAAATGAAAATTAAACATCATATGTTTTTGCTCTACATGTAATTTCAAGAGAAATCATTGGCAAGTGAACATCAAATGCCTCGGCTAATTGTGTTTTGCAAATCTTGCACAAGCAAAAGCAGTTAAAAGAACAAAATACAAAGATACACTTCTAATGTCACTGGATAACAACCAATCAGAACAGGGCACGTCACCATGGAGACATAAAAGAAAAAGTGAGCCCCAAATAGCCACACACACATTTCACATAAGTATCTTCTTAGCACTCTCTCTGCTAGAGGTCGATTCTCTGACTGTTTATCTCTCTGATAGGCCTTATTAATCTTTCAGGAATTTATCTGGCACACACTTATAGCAGTCCACACACACACCTAAACACAAACTCCGCTAAGCATGCCAACATGGACAAGATTTAGAACAACAAAAATGCTTTCTGTACGGAGTGGGTGTGCTGTGTATATTGTGTGTCATTCCATCTAATGCCAGAGTCATTCGAGGAATTAAAACAGTCCTGTAGGAAAGGCCGCAGGAAACGGATCTGAACTGTTCATGCCAGCATCTCCTAAAAGTACCTCATCTGATATAGAGTCATAGAGAATCCCTGACACTATATTAAGACAGTTTGCTTTAGTGTGTGCGTCAGTGTGCTCATGTTGGCTCGCGCAGTTCTGCATATCTGACTCATTTGGTCGGACTGGCAGCTAATCTGTTTAAGCATTCTGAGCTCATCTGTTTTGACCATGGTAAACAGATAAATATTTAATTGGCTTGTTCGCTAACATGGGCCAGACTTGATAGGTAGCCATATGAAAATATATATATATATATATATATATACTTCTGGGTCTCATTAAATCTGGCACTTGACTCTTCCTATTTTCCTTCACTTTTGTTTTTTCCTTCCTTACTTAATCCTTTTTCCTTTCTGTTTCCCTCCAGTACTTGATACTTTGTAGCCAATTTATCCTTCCATTCCTGCCATTTTGATTTTGTTGTTTTTTGTTATTCCCTTCTCTCCATTCTTTCCTGCTTCTTTCCTTGTTAATTCTTCTCCCCACCCTCTTTCAAGAAGAGGACGGAGCTTCAAGAGCTCATGCTCCAGCATACTGAAAACAACAAAACAGGACAATCTCACGCACTGAACATGTCAGAAACTGTCAGTAGCGGTGTTCAGTTTGAACTGGAGCCGGACAATGATGCCTACAGAGCCAGAGAATATTCATTTTATTTCCTTCCTGTGTTTTTCTGCCTTTCCTTTCACACTTCCTTCTTTTTTTCCCTTGACCTCCCTGCTTGTTCATACCTCCATAGCTTGTTCCTTCTCTTCTATCCACATTTCCCTCCTAAACTAAATACTATATTGCTAATTTACCATTCCTTCCCTACCATCCTGTCTATGTACCTTGTTCCTTCCCTTCCCTCCTTTCATCTCCTTATTTATTCTTCCTTTTCCCCTTCCATTCCTTGGCTTTCCCTTCCCCCTCTTCCTTCCTTCATTTTGCTTCATCCATGTTTTTTTCCTGCCTTTCTCTCTTTTCGTTTTCCCCATTTCCCTTCCTTTTCTTTTCTTCAAACACGTTCTTCATCTAATTGGTCTAGAATGTCTCCTGGTTGTCCTCTGTAATCAGTGCATATTTAATGCCCAATTTTGCATATTTAAGAGCCCCAAATAATTATGTCATGCATATTACATGAGTAGCTTTCTCATAATGTGATAAGATCAAGAAGAGATCATATTACAAAAACAAAACAATTAATAAACAGTCATAAAAAGGATGCGTTACATTCACCCTGCAAGATTTTTTTTTTTTTTTTTTTCCTCTCTTTTTAAAATCTATGAGTAGCAAAAAGGAAAACATGGTTGCAATACCCAATGGTCTTCATTTTGCCTGACTTAAAATATTTCCCTGAAGTTGTAAGTTTATTTTAATTTCCTGCTATTTTTCAGCTTCTTAAACCTAGACTAAAAGGAATTTTGAATTGCAATGTCTAAAAGCTCAATGCGCTCATCACATAGTCTCTCTCAAGTGGACCCAGCAGGATACACCTGGATATGAAGTAGGGGTGTGCCGATATACCGGTATTGACGATAACCGTGATGTTTAAAAAAGGAAATATCATTATCGTGTTAATTTGGGGTGCCACAATATACCGGTATTGGCGATAACCGTATTATTGCAAATGAATAGTACAAATTATCCAGCACTAGTATCTGGTTGACATCCCAGCGTACAGTAGGTGTCGGTATTGCATCTCAACGCTGGTTGCCATCTGTCATAAAACACAAGCAGTAACAGTGCACAGCTGCTACTGTCGCGTAAAAGCATGTCACCAGATATGACAGACGAGACACACTACCCACACCCCAGGAAAGTTTGCTCGCCAGTGTGGATTTTTTTTTTTTGTTCGTGATTCCGTGAAAATGACTCATTAATCAGCCCAGTCTGCAGGACTTGCCGATCAACAGTGAGTGCAAAAGGGGGCAAAATCACCGAACCTCTTCACCCACCTCCGCCTCAGTTATCTTGGAGATTCGGTCACCGTACAGAGAGTAAGTTGATATTATTTTGCTAGTCCTGAAATGGGAAATGATACATTAACCTGTTAACTGCTGATGCCTTTCTATGTTTTATTATATTTACATCCCACAAGGGTTTTAGTCCAAAAGTGTGCTAATTCAGATAAAAACTTATGGATTATCATATGTTTACTTCACATATCTTTAGAGAGCAGAATCAAGAGAATCAACACACCATTGCGACAGTATTATGGCTTATTTGTGTTCTTCAAGCCATATCAGGTATTTTCATAAGGATAATGTATATTTATATTGCAATGCCAATCAACATAGCCTTTGCTACTGTATATAATACTGTAAAATAATATAATTTCTTTTTAAATTCTATTTGATTGATAGCATTATTTTTTATTTCTTCAAGATTTCTATAGATATCATGATAAATTGTTATTGTGAATTCTTTTGGCCACGATAACAGTGTAGTGAAAAATCTGATAGTGTGACAGCCCTACTTTAAAGTTTACAGTCCACTATGTACCTTCTGGACTGAAAAAAAAAAAAAAAAAAAAATTGCCAGTAATTCCATTGTAACTTAATCTTCAAACCATTTGCCACTGTCATATTCTCAATTCCCATCACATTATTCAGTTTATTTCACTGTCATCACACATAACAACTTTCAAAATTATCACTTCAACAACTTTTATCAGTCACCAATTAACACAACTATAATATTTGATGGATGCCCCCATTTACATTGAAACTGAGAATACTCCATGCGACACACACACACACACACAAAAATGATGTTAGAGAGATCAAAACAAAAAAAAAAGTTGGAAAAAGACAAACAAAGAGGCAGGAATTGTGTTTGTACCTATGGCTCCATTGGTCTTCCATTTCCCTGGTTTCTTCACCTTACATGCCTCCTCACTTCCCTCAATATTCTTTCTTTAGTGCTGTCTATAGTTCACTTACATCCTTTCTGCTATCATTTCCTCAGTTCATAGAATTCAGCATCTTACAGATGAATGTACTTTTTACAAAAACAATAGTTCCACGAGATGTGTAGCTGTTTTGCATTAGTTCTTCAATAAAATTTAGCTGAAATAACATGAATGTGATCTAATGAGACTAAGGCTGAGACTAAAAAAGCCTGAACTCACAAATATCTGTAACTGTATCTCTTTTGACAGTCAAACTATAACCTACTATGTATCGCTGTATAATAACATTTAACATTATTTATAATGCAGACCATTACTTCTGTATACACATCAATATGATAACCACAGTCTCCTGCATTGTGACGTCATGCTCATTTCATCTATTGCAGCTGAAATACTTGATTTCTTCAGCGAATAGAATGACAGGCCAGCAATTCAGGCAGCTAGTAGTTTCAAATTATAATTAAATTCATCAATAGCATTTGGTTTAATTCTGACAGGTGCACATTTATAGACATTTATTAGAGGAAAGCTCTTGTGGGAACCACGTGCTGCACAAATGGGCTCTTAGAGATAATTGGAGCATTATGAGCTGAAATTTGAGATAGAGAATAGAAAAGACACAGGGTTTGTTGTTTAGTGAGCATGGTTGGGCTTTAAAATGGAACAAAAAATTTAATTAATGAGAAGAATTCAGATCGATCATGCCCATTAGCAGTTCTCACGAAGAAGAGTTTGAAAGTATTGCATATAGTTTATCACAAAGAGTTCAAAGTAAATTTACTGAAGCCTTTGTTCTGGAATAAACTCTTATCCAGTCAAAAGTTTTAGTGTTTTATTATAGATAAATATAGCTATAAATAATGCTACAGCAATGTGAAAACATCAAACAGAAGGTTGGTCACTTAACATAACTTCAACACAATGAGAACATATGAAAGCTTCCATAGTATGAAAGTTCATGTACTTCCTTCAGTAGTAAGATTAAATGATTTATCTTGAACTCTGTCAATTTAATAATAAATTAAAAAGGAATTTATACCTGTATGATATTGGACCAGCGGTTTGGAAAATGGATGAATGGATGATTCAGTTGCGGGCACCATCTTCTGGTCAGACGAGGGAATTTGTTTGACACATGAAAGTCACAGTGCATTATGGGTATTCTCAAGCAGTTGAGTGAACATCAGTTGTACACTCGCTATTGCGGTGCATTGTGGGATTGAATGAGTGCACTCAATAACGTTCACTATGGTTTCGGACACCACCACAAATGGTTGTCCCCTCAAATAGTTCCCCTATTTTAGGGTATAGGGGCAATTTCGGACACAGCCCTTGATTAGCTAGATCAAGTATGATTAATTAGGTTTGGAGCTAAATTCTGCAGGGCAGTGGCCCTCCAGGAACAAAGTTTGAGACCATTGCCCTAGGACAGGGATGGGCAGCTTCTGCCTTGCAGAGTTTAGCTCCAACTCCAATTAAACACACCTGAACAATCTAATCAATGTCTTCAGGATTACTAAGGCTACAGGCAGGTGAGTTTTTGTCAGGGTTGGAGCTAAACTCTGCAGGACAGTGGCCCTCCAGAACTAAAATTGCCCATCCCTTCCCTAGTGTATGCATACCTCCAGTTGGGAATCACTGACCTAAGGTGTTCGAAAAGCCCACCACCAAGTCTACATGAAATTCTGGAGAATAAATTCTGATTTTATAGGCTAAGTCCCAATGGGGTGTCATTTTTCCTTCGATAGAGGTTTAATTGCTAGAAAAAGTTACAATACACCTGTGCTCAACAAGCCTCACGATTTGAGGTATCATTCATATTTGTAGTACAAATGGTGTGGGAGTTACATGCCAAAGTTTAATACACTATGAGCAATAGTAATAGTGATGCTTGCCTTAGCAAGCACCGCCTATGACTCATTTCCCTAAAATAAATCACATACATAATTCAAGTTTGAGGCTTCAGTATGCATGTGTGCTCATTTATGCCATAGTCTCTGTAGTGTCCTGTTCCATCAGGGACCTGAGAAAAAGCTGTATTCTTTGTTTTCTACTTGGCAGTCATACAAGAATGTGAAATCAATTCCTCCATGAGCAATGCTTTTTGTATGACTTTTTTTTTCCCCAGACATGACCTCTGCTGCCCTCTTTCTCACTCTCTGGTGGCTTGTGTTGTGCCCGGTCCCTGCTCGGTTTATTGTGTTGTGACAGCCGGTGTCTTACTCTGTAAGCCAGAACTGCTCTGTCTGTATGCATGAATATTTGTGTATGTGTGTGTTGGCTGATATCCCCGCTAGTTTGTGCATTTCATGCTGGTTAGCTATGCAGACCCCCTGCCTCTCTATGGCTCATTTTATACCATTAATACATTAAGCAGCACATTCTAATTTATGATTAATTAGAAGTGTAGCATTTATCCAAAGTCGCTTTAAGGCAAGTCAGAGACTCAGCAGCCATCTTGGAAACACCTCCAAGAAGCTATTTTCTGTGTAGGCAATAGGCATGTACAGCTCTTATCTACTTGAACAAGGAAAGAATTAAATCCCCTTATTTTAAGGTAAATTTTCAATAACATTTCAAATCAGCAATAAAATCTGACAAATATTTTGTCAATTTCAAGCTCAAATAACACTATTGGGCCATCAAATCCCCTTATCCTGTTTCTGTTTTATTTCAAGTGATTTACAGTATACATACAGTACATAACCTAGGGTTGAGTGTGTGTTCCTGTTGAGCGCACCAAGTTAATAGGTTCGATTCCCAGGGAACACAAAAACTGATAAGTGTATTTTAATGCATAAAGTTACTATGGATAAATGCTTCTGTGAAATAATAATAATATTAACCTTTATTTTCTATAGCGCCTTTAAATGTACATCTCAAAGCGCTTTACAGAAACAAATAAAACAACAAAAATACACCACACAATATAAAGATTAAAGTTAAAGCGACAAAATAAACTATAAAATAAACACAATGAAAAATTACAATTATTCAATTAAAAGCTACCCTAAAAAAATGAGTTTTAAGCTGAGATTTAAAAATGCCAAGAGATTTAGCTTGCCTTATCTCAATCGGTAAAGAATTCCAAAGTTTTGGAGCTAGTGAAGAAAAACTCTCATCTCCCATCAATCTTAAACGAGTTAAGGGAACAGTTAAAAGACCAGTTTCAGAAGAATGAAGGTCACAGGTTGGAGTATAGGGAATTAAAAGCTCGGTCAAATATGGAGGTGCCAACCCATGTAAGGCCTTGTAGGTAAGCATCAAAATTTTAAAGTCAACCCTAAACCTAATGGGGAGCCAATGTAAGGACTCCAAAACGGGAGTAATATGATCACTTATCCTAGTTCTAGTAAGGATTCTAGCAGCTGAATTTTGCACTACCTGCAATTTGTTTAAGGTAGCTTTTGACACCCCAGCCAACAAGCCATTACAGTAATCAATACAAGAAAACACAAAAGTGTTGATCAGTCTCTCAGCAACAGTAAACGACAGCATTGGACGTAATCTGGCAATATTTCTAAGATGGAAGAAAGAAGTTTTAACAGTATTTTGGATATGTGGCTCAAACGTTAAATTGGCATCAAATATAAATGCAAGTGCCGTGCTCAAAGCAAAAGCTAAAACACTTCTAAAATCCCCATGTACTCTCTCCACATAGTGCTTGTAGGCATATCATATTTAACAGGTATCTTCTTGGGTCTTGTTCTCCCTCCCAAGCAACTTCTTGTATTAGAGATGTATAGCTTAATCCCAGTTTAATCCCTTTATACATTCTCCAGTCCTAAACTAATACGCCCAGCGGGGTCCCCTCAGTGTGCGGTCCAAGTGGGCAGAAGTTAGATGCCACTATCTCTGTACTTAAGAGCATTACCACTGCCTTGATTTAATTTATCCCTCCCCTTTCCCGCCCCACAATCTCCCTCTTGGGCTCTTACAGTCTGTATATGCTCCATCCCTCTGTCTGTTTCCTTTTATATGCACAGAATTACAATATCAGGAACGTTCAGCTGAAAAACCATGTAGACAGACATCACTCTAGAAGCCACAGGACCATCAGGATACAGGAGTAAAACAACTGTTGCTCTAGAAACCAAAAGACAAAACAGCAAACATGCTGAGCCAGTATGAGTAATACAGTACCACAAGTTTCACAAGTGTGCATGTGAATGTTTTATGCAATCATTGTAGAAACTATAAGGACCATCGGAAGCAGGAGCAAAGAAGCTTTTAATCTAGAAAATACAAGACAGGCACAATCAAGGGTAGAACCTTGTACTGTAGACAATACAAAACAACAATCAGGAATAGAAGAACCATTATAGACCAGGGGTGGGCAAACTCGGTCCTGGAGGGCCACTGTCCTGCAGAGTTTAGCTCCAATCCTAATCAAACACACCAGAACCAGCTACTCAATTCATTCAGGATTACTAAGACTAGAGGCAGGTGAGTTTTATCAGGGTTGGAGCTAAACTCTGCATGACAGTGGCCCTCCAGCACTGAGAATCCATCCACACGGAGACAAGGTTAGTTGTATACGTAAAAATTTTGTATCGTATCTGCGTTTTGTCCAGACAGATTCGGCATTTTGGGAGCCTGAAATTTTTTAAAACCAGGTCCCAGAGTGGATAAATCTGTTTTCATGTGTACAGCCAATCTATATATTTTGTGAAACAATGTCATTGCAAGGTTTATGCGCATGCTCCAAGTCTTCTTCTCTGTTTTTAGTGTATCTCTGTGGCAGAATTACAGCGCCACATACTGGTCTGGCAGATATACTACATCATTTTGAGTCGGTTTCAGTGGTTTTGTTTGTACACAGGTTTTTCTTGAGACGACGCAATGTTTACTGTTGAACGAGGAAAAAAAGATTGGATAGGGAAAGCTCTGGCTTCGTGTGGATGTGACCTGAGTTTGCCCACCCCTGTTCTAGACACTAAGACCATTAGAATCAGAAATAGACAAATATTTAATTTAGAACATTAGCAGGCACCTTTATAAAAATCAACTTACAAATGAGGAATATCACAAGCCATAAGAATGTACCAGACTGATTCTCCTGATCCTGAGGGTCTTGTAGTTTCAAGACCATCAGACTAAGGACCACAAAGAACCATCTCTCTGGAAACTATGAGACCTTTAGGATCAGAAGAACCACTAATCAATATAGACACTATAAGAGTATTAGACAAAGAAGAAGCTTCCACCTAGAAACCATTAAACTAAAAGAATCTGGAGTAGAAGAACCATAAGTGTAGGCACTACAGTCAGAATCAAGGGTAGATGAATCTTTAATCAAGAACATTTGCATGAATTCATTTAGATGCTTTTATACAAAATTACTTACAAATGAAGAACATCACAATCAATAACTAGAAAGTCCAAGATTCTCCTGATTCTGAGGGTCTTGTAGATTCAAGACCCTCAAACACCTTTACAATCAGAAGAACCAAATCAATACAGACACTATAAGACTATTAGAACCAATTAATCTAGACTAGGGGTGTCCAATCCTGCTCCTGGAGGATCTCTGTCTTGCAGACTTTAGCTACATCTAATTAAACACACCTGAACCAAGATGATCAACATCTTCAGGATTACCAGAAACTTCCAGACAGGTGTGTTGGGGCAATTTGGTGATAAACTCTGCAGGATGTTGACCCTCCAGGAGCAGGATTAGACGCCCAATAACTAAGTACAGTAAGACCATTAGAATCAGGCATAGAATAACCTTCACTCTTGAATTTGCAAGACCATCATAAGAGCCACTTCAAATCTAATAGTTTCTAGAGTTTAGTTCTTAGGGCTGAAAATGATGATTGATTCTAGAATGTAGTTTCTAGAATGATGGTTTTCTGTGGTCCTGAAAGACCATCAGAATCAATTTTCAGCCCAAAAAATATCAATTATTAGGCATTTAACTGATATGGTTTTTAATACTTACTTATTAATTATAGTTGATAGCTTCATCCTTCTGCAGCATGTTACTCAACTAGAGTACATTGGAAAGTTCTTGCAAGTAGGAATGTTACCATGAAAGGTTGTTTTGTTGTCTTTCTGTCTGCTTCCTTCCAATTCTCTCTCACACCTTTGTGCCCCATGTTGCAGTTAACATTTCATCTCGTCAAGCTTGACAGATGTGTTATGGAGGTGTCTCTCCTATCAGCTAAGAAGGGTTGTTTTATCAGTGCTTTAAAACATGCACACAAAACTATTATCACAGAGAGCGATTTCATCTCGGATCTTCACCTTTCTGCACCTCCACGTCAATCATTATTAGCACTGAATTACCTCCTGTCACATGTTTCACTTCTCTTTTTATCTCTCCTGCATACTCTCAAAATTAAGCATTCTGTTTAAAATATTCAAGTCCAATTATCCTGATACAGAACATTGGCTGTTGTAGATCAATACGAAACACTAGAAATCCATTAGATACCAGCAATTGAAGCAATGACAGATCAGATGAGAAGAGAGACACTTTCCCCCTTATTTTTCTGAACCACTAATATTGAATTAGCTGTTATTAGGAGCATTTTTTTTTCTTTTCTCTTTCTCTTCTTTATCATCTGCCTTTTTATGCTCTCTTTTATAGCTACTTCTCTTGGGGAGGAGGAAAACCATTAGTTGCTATGTTGTTGTTTTTTTTTACAGGAATAGTTAACCAAAATATGAAAATGTTTTTAGCATTTACTCACCCTCACATCATTCCAAACCTGTATGACTTTCCCTTTTCAGTGGAACACTGAAGAATGGACCATTGAAGAATGGTCCTACAGCTATTTTTCATACAACAAAAACATAATTGCCCAGGGACTATCAAGCTAAGCTATGCTAAGCTAAAAAATTAAATTAATTTAAATTAAAGTGAAATTTTATTTGTGAATGCACATATTCAAACGAGGTGGATCAAGAAGTTTGAGGATTTGAGGTCACTGACACCAAACGTGATTGGTTTGTTACTGGCCTTTTTGTTCCATGGAATAAAGAAAGTCAGATATTAAAGAAAATAATGTTGAGTAATTGTCACTATGATCTTTATCATCAATATCATTTTATTCCAATATGATTGTAACATCTATAATCATATTTGCATTAATAAGCCCCCAAGGCTTGACTTGTTCAATATTTGAGTTTGTGCAAACAAACTGACAAGTGCAAACATTACTCTAAAATAAATCACACAAATGTCATGTTTTTGCTGCAGCAGTAGTTTTCTGATCCAACTGGCTGATGCAACAGCCGGACTTCCTGCGTGGCCATTTGGAAAATCACAGTCACATATTCCATTGATTTTTGTAAATGATCTCATCCATGATAAAACACCCTCCCGGGTGAGTTATCCAGCTGGTTGTCACATTATTGAACTAGCATATGAACCGCATCAGCAACAAGCCTGAGGAATATGACCAAACACTGTCAACAGGGACGATGTGAGTCTGTAGCCCCCACCACTCAAACAGGAAAATACACAGGGTAGCAATTTGCTCTGGACCTGATGTCGATGCACAACGGGAACCACTGTAAATAACCAGGGATCGACGCACGTCCAAACACAGACAAAACATGTATTTACAGGCTCTGTTTATTTAACCAGCATGTGCGAAAGTGCATATTCAATCATTTTACATGGCGAACGGAAAATAGACTGGGATGAGGGTGCCAGACTCTCTCTTGTTCCTGTTTTAGAAGCAGAGAGACTAGGGGGCCGCAGTCACCCGCCATTTTGGCTACAGTCCCGAACAAGAGCTAGGTAGTCAAAGCTATTTGTTGACCTGCTGTTTTGAATGGATGAAGTAAACAAAATAATCTTGTGTACATCTGATGCCCATCAGCTTATAATCAGCAGGGAAGTGAAAATATGCAAAAAAAAGCCAGCCTATTAAACAGGTTGTTGACTGTTGAGATGCACCCGGCGAGATCGTCTCTAAACGTAACACGCAGCAGGGCCGCTAAATGGAGACCGACTTAATCACGCTTGTTAACTAATGTGTGAACATTCTCGGGGGTTCCAAACTTAGCTGATGTTTGTGAAAATTTCTAGTTTGCATTATGCGGTGAGAGGACAGATTAGATGACAGATAGATAAAATTAGATTAGCAAAATTAATAAATAAACACATTTTAAAAATAAAAATGAAATAAGTTTAAAAGGGGTGGTTCATTGCGATTTAATTTTTTTAACTTAAGTTAGTGTGTAATGTTGCTGCTTGAGCATGAACAGTATCTGCAAAGTTACAGCGCTGAAAGTTCAATGCAAATGGAGATATTGTCTTTTAAAGTCATGGCAGTTTAACGCCTACAAAAACGACTAGTTTGGACTACAACAAGCTTCTTCCCGGGTTGGTGACATCATAAACCCTGCAATTAACATAAACTCTGCCCACGGGGAACCTGCAACAAAGTGGGCGAGGCCATGTCGCGCGACGTTATGGAAGCGGAAGAGAGATGCAACGCGTCAAAAGATAATAGAACCCATTATAATCAGTGATATTATCTACACCGGATGCGGCGCGGAAGACAGCTTCCTACACAAGTTCAATGCTGGATTTGCACCAAGGCTATTACTGAAAGATGAAGCAGTTCCCACTTTAAAAGCAGAAGTTGCTGTTTATGGGTCCCTAACTGTAAGTACATTTTATTATTTGCACATGTCTTTTAAATGTATTATGTTGCTATTTTTTGGTTGCATTAAGGACGTAAACAAAGACCAACTCGGTTTGGCTTCGCTAGCCAGTTAGCTAAATTCTATTGCATACTTCTCCAACAAATGGCAACAAACACCAACAACCTTCTATGTTCATAGACAAACAGTTGTTCATGCCATAAATTTAATGAAACCTTTACAAAAATGCTACTACTCAGTCATGTATTCGGCTACAGTAAAGCTTTAATCAGGATAAATTGTATATTGAAAGCTAACAAACAGCAGTAACATTTACAAGTGACAGCATATCTAAACACTTTGACACAAGTACAAAAGGAAATACTTACCATTCATAAACGTCCTTTAAAAAACGTGCTTGCAGAGGTTCTGCTTGACCCTCTTTATCATTACTGCTTTCTGGGTCTGATTCGGCAATATAGACGCCATTATTTACATTTCAGCACATGTAACAACTAATGGTAAGGGGCGTGGCGTTTCCGGATGCTTCAGCAAATCACAATACACTGGACCAGCTAACCAATCTGAGCACATTGCGTATTTCGGAAGTCAAACCAGCCATTCAAATGACAATGGAAACAGCGATGTAGAATAAAGGTAAAATATATGAAAAATACCACTTTTTTAAAAAAAAAACGAAGCATTAAGACATGTTAAACTGCGCCCCATAAATACAATCAAGCCTAGAAAAAAAACACTGAACCACCCCTTTATAGATTTAGATAAATTATACAAAATCTAAAGTGATTCTCTAGTGTTTGAAAGATGTTTGTGAACATTTGTGGTTTTCATTTTGCATTTTGCAAAATATATAAATAAATACAATTTTTAAAATATTTCAATAAAACTACCCTTCGCCGGGAGTTCGATTGACAGGCGATCTAACCAATCATAACGCCGAATCCACCATTATGTCCAATAAAGCAGTCAGGGGAGTTAGTAGATAAATTTTTCGGTGGACTTGAACTTTCAAAAATTCTCTCTCACACCTTTGTGCCCCATGTTGCAGTTAACAGAAAATGGTGTGTACTGACGTCTTTCCGCGGTTGAAACAACATTCCTTCTGATGTTCATTCATGTTTATTTGATGCTATATATTAACTAGTAGTAAGAGATGATCGGTTCACGAGCCACTTTGCGCTACAGCGATCTGTCATGACACATTAAAGAGCCTCAAAATGGTATTTTTGTTTAAATTTCTTTAAAAATGACAAAATTTGAGACTTTGTTTCATATCAAACGTAACCTGCTCTGTCTTGTCTGTCGACGTGTTGTCAGTGTCCTCTTTGCTCCGCGATGTATTGTTCACTGTGTGATAACATAATGTGTGGCGTGAGAACGGCATGGCTTGTCGGACATAACAACAGTAACTAAAGAAGCCAGGTATTTGCGAACAGTCAATTGCAAGAAATTTCTAGACTGTCAGCGAGGGCTGAGGTAAAATCTACGCTACAAACGCTCATTTCCATTTCATCGGATGGATTAAAATAAACCTCTCTGTCTCTTCTTCCACTTCCTGCAGAGAAGTCCGCAAATCACCTCACTAACACCTTCGCTTCTTCTTAATGGAGCGTAAAATTAAATTAAAGGAGAAGTCTGAGAGGAAATCCTCACAGGAAACGACCAGAGGAAACCAGGAAGGGTGAAGGAGCTTGAGAAAAATCCAGGGATATTTTCTCTGTGAGTGATGATTAGGCAGGGCACAGAAAAAGCAAGGGAAGTCAGCACAGAATTGTTATTGTCCTCTCAGAATATCTCCAAATGACCATAAGGACAAGGGGAGCCCCATATACATCTTTATTACTCTGAATTACTGCACCCTTAATTAGGACTTAAGGGGACAGTCGCTCACAATTAAACCAGTCCTGGATCCAAAATAACACATTGCTGCTCTACTAGGAAGAAATTAAGGTCTTAACTTGCAAAACACTATCCTAAAAAAGTTTTTAGAGTCAATATATGACATATTTATCATAATGGCCCTTATAATGGTTATGAAAAACTGATGATTTATCTGTTAAGAAATTGCATAATTGACCTTTTCATTTTATATATGCTGCTTAAGATGCTCATTTTCTCTGGGTGGAGAACAAAATGCTGTTTATGGTCTGTTTATTAATTTGGATAAATGATTCACTGGCCCAGTATGAAAAATGCTGGGTCTTGGACGGTGATCTGCGAACCCTGGTTCTATACTGAATGTGCAAGCCTTCCAAAGTCCACAAACTCTGGGAATTCATGACATTTGGTGACATGAGTTTTGTACAACAAACAACAAACTGGCTGTTTTCCAATAACAATGTATCTAACAGCCCATAGTGTCTATGTGTAAATGGGCTATAAAAATTACTCTGCAAAATAAAATTAAATATAAAATAAAAATAATAATTAAATATTAATAAATATAAAATAAAATTTTAAAATAATAAAATAAAATAAGTAAATAAATAACTATTATTTAGATAATTGATTATTCAAAATCTTAAGTGACAACTGCACCGACAAGAAAAGAACAGGTCTGGCATAAGGATTCACTGAGCACAAATCCCACTCACATTTTTAGTTATGCTAATTGCCTTTTGTTTCAAGCTGTGCAGCATAATTACCATTCATGATAATTGCATAAATTTTAGAAATTAGAAAGGCAATGCAATTAGCTGCAGATACATGTAGGCTATAACTTGCATAGTGTTAGTTTGCAAATAAATTCTCACTGCAACACACTGCTCTAATTTATTCTTTTTAGCATCCTGCTAAACAGCATGTGTAGTTATTTACTGTATATATGGGTGTTTCTTCAATTACAGGCACTTTTATGTCCCAGAGGTTCATTTTTATGAAAAGAAACATATTTCAGAAACATATATAGTCTAAAGAACTGGCTTTTGAGTCCTCTGAGTTCATGTTACTGTTTTGGAATAAAACACAAAAACCTAACTCAAATTTCAGCTCAAGGTTTAGTTAGTGCTTTCTATTTTTAATACCTACTATTTCTTTGAGAATATAGTTTTGTCATGCCTTTTGTCATGGACAGGCAAGAATTCAAACGTTATTAAATGGATAACAATACACATACGCACTCTATTTGTCACATCTGAAGCAGCAGCCCAATTTAATTCCAAGACAACTGTCAAAAAGGCATAAATTACAAATTTAGGTTTCAAAGGCTAACCTTGTGCTTCTCTTTATACGGTAAAAAACAATGAAGAAAAAAAAAGATATCAGTTGAATACAACCTAATCTATTCTTAAGGCCAATTCACACCACACAAACAGACGGCAACAGACACTTCATCGGGTTTTGTCGGATCAGTGTGTTACCCCTGTTGGAGTCTGTTGGCATCTATCGGAGCTTATTTTAGCTGATTGAACATGCTGAATCGGAATTAGAATGCCTGATAAGTGACGTGTTGTAATCTTTTGACTGTCGCTGTTGGTCCGCGTCTGTCGGTGCAGTGCGAATTGGCCTTTAGAGACAACAGCGACTTCAGCAACACAATAATAATCTATAAAATAACTCCAACTAGAATCACATCAAATCTTGAAATATTCTCATGGTCACTGTGATTTACATGGATGAACGAAGCAAATGTTACCCAACCACTGACATTGATAGGGTGCTGGGCATCCTCTCAAACGTTTACTCTTTTAAATGTCAAAGTCTGTGCCTGAACCGGCAGCGATTGGGATGGGAAGCAGTCCCATTGACACGGATCAAAAGGTGGGAAAAGGGCAGTGCAGTCATTATCACCATGGTGAGGAACTTTCAGTTGGGTTAGAGGCTTCGGACTTGGTTACACCAAGAATGAAGAGCCACTGGGGACCAGTGACCTGTGAGAGAAGTCTAGCCTGGTGGAGGATGACTGGACGCCTCAGACAAAAACAACGACGGCCAGAACGAATAAAAAAAAAACAATGCTAAATAAATAATAGAAAAGTCACTTTGGCAAGATGTTTTTTAGGATTGCACGATATTGGAAAAACCTGGCATTGGGATATTTTGTTTTTCTGTGATATATTGCGATATGAAAAGATAGGAATTTTCACCTGATAACTTGAATAGCTATGTTTAGAAAGAATGAATCAATCTTTTCTCTTTTTTTTTTTTTTTTGTGGAGTGCATCTGTATAAAAAGTAGACATAATTAGAAAAGCTGAAATATTACTGTTTACTGAGGACATTTGTTGAGTCTTAGCTGGTTCAGGAGGCTGGTTTTAAAGGAGTTTTGACCACTTCTTAAGATGGTAAGGCTAGTCTTAGCTGTTCAGTCTGGGAAACCAGCTGACCAACCAGCTAAAACTGAACACCAGCTTGGCCAGGCTGGGAGACCAACTTGACCAGCTTAAACCAACTGGATTTAGCTGGGGGGGTTCAGCAGGGAAGCCATATTTCGATATCGATTTTATTTCAATGTATTTCAGTGCAAAACACCCTTAAGCCATATTATGAAGGCATCTTAAATGGCATTACCTCATACAACAACACCTTTGATTCTGTAACCTTGGAATGCCGGAAAAGAACGTTGGCATTTTGGGCAGGAGGCCCTCTGGCCGATTTCCATGCCCACACTATGATGGAAATCACAGCTTCTAATTGGACCAGATGGTGAGGAGAATGTAGCCAATTATGGTTGATTGCCTACCCACACACGCAGAGAAAGCCACGTCTACATCCGTTCATAGGCGTCCACCTACACGAACATACGTAGGAACAACAACACAGCGGTAAAGGCATGCATGCTAACTACACAAACATACTGATAAACACGTATACTGAGGAATATAAAGGAGTCTTTATCAAGGTTTACCCACACAAACATCATTTGGTCTGGGTCACAGAGTCGTTTCAGCACCTTGGAGAGCACCAGTGGCTCGTGCTACTAGGAGAATGACAGAGGCATTGATTTCAGTACCATGGACAGTTCCTGCCAGGACCCAAGACTGATTAGCATCAATGAAGCTTGTCTGAAATGACATTGTTTTTAATTGTAAAGTCATAACACTGATAACCATGAAAACAATCTATATAATAACAACAGATTTATAACCAACTCAACTACCAAATTGTTTTCCAATTGGAAAAGGAACTCGAATGGACTATAAAACTTGGAAGGTTTGCCTAAAAAGCCTGTTTATTTAATTTAATCTAAAATATATAAGAATTAATAGTTTTATTATAAAATTACATTATATAAATTATCTAAAAAATGTAGAGCAAAAAAGCAAAAAAAATCAATTATTGCATTATAATTTTTAATTAATATATATTTATAAAAAATGTATAAATAATAAATATCACACTAAATTAAAGTATACATACACACTATAATTTAAAACAATAATTAAATTATTAATTTGTGTTAATTATTTATGAAAGAAATATAATGTATAATGAAAACATTAATTGTAGAATTATTCAATTTATTATAAATTAAATCAGTTATATATATAATGAATATATATATATATAGCGACTTAAAGGATCTGCTGCTAACATCTTGGTACCAGATACCACAGCACACCTTCAGGGGTCTAGTGGAGTCCATGCTTCGACAGGTCAGGGCTGTTTTGGTAGCAAAAGTGGGACCAACACAATATTAGGAAGGTGGTCATAATGTTATGCCATATACACACACACACACAGTAGTGAAATTCTGACCTTCAAAGAATAGTCTAATACTGACCAGAAAACAATGTTGATACTACAAAAAGCTTTTGTTTGAAAGCATAAGACAGAAGGGGTTTTAAAAGATTCGTCTGTGACACAAAAACCTAGAAAATCCTCCGATGACTGTACCATGCATTAACCATGAAAAGCAGACATGCTTTTGCTTTTTCCGGGACAGCTGCGATAAGGCTAGGTAATAATGGAGCATATGTATCTCAGCACATTAAAAGGTGAAATTATGACTGTCTGAAAAAGAAATTCATTGTGTTTTTCCCCCTGCTACTAGACATTAGCACAGTTTTAATTAATGGCACATGCTATGCCTGGAGGCTGAGAGGAGATTGCAGTGCACCGTCATGAAATTACCTCTCCTCATGTGTGCTTTGAAAGTTAATGAGAGAGACGCAGAGGCTCGGGGCTTCGTGAGTGATGCGGAGGAACAACAGAGCTTGAGGAATGATGGATCTACTAACTGTGGCGTCCACAGGAAGTGTTGACAGGAAATGGTGTTGCTGATGCATGTAATTTATGTTTTAAATACTTTCTCATTCACCAGTTTGACTTTAATGCATTCAAAACATTGATCTGATGGTTTCGGCACCCCGACAAGGCAACTTTTAACTCAACCAGCGGCGTGAGTTTGGGATGGGACTATCTGTATGACTGACCAATCACATTCATAAAGATTTTACAGAAAACAGTCCATCTAGTCTCTTTCCAGTCTCCTTCAAAACATCAGCAAGGATCATTTTTCTCCACTTTTTTTCTTGCACATTTCAGAAGTTCAAAATGTTCAGACAGGGCTGCCAACTACAGGAAGTGAGAACACAGGAAATGGCTAAGTGGATTTCGTAGCTGTGTAGCAAGGCTTTTTATTATTTAACGGCAATTACACTAAGAACAATTGTGCTATAACTGTGAAAGAAAGAAAGAGTCTGTGTTTATTTTTATCAAGATTTTGGCGATATATGATATATGATGTACAATATATATGATATAAAATATATGCTATTTGATATAAGATATGATATATGACCCTGGACCACAAAACCATAAGTTGCACGGGTATATTTGTAGCAATAGCCAACAATACATTGTATGGGTCAAAATTATCGATTTTTCTTTTATTCCAAAAATCATTAGGATATTAAGTAAAGATCATGTTCCATTAAGATATTTTGTAAATTTTCTACTGTAAATATACCAAAAATTTATTTTTGTGAGTGGAAATGCATTGCTAAGGACTTCATTTGGACAACTTTAAAGGCGATTTTCTCAAAAAAAAATTTTTGCACCCTCAGATTCCAGATTTTCAAATAGTTGTATCTCGGCCAAATATTGTCATATTCTAACAAACCATACATCAATGGAAGGCTTATTTTTCAATGCTTATATTCAGCTTTCAGATGATGTATAAATCTCAGTTTTAAAAAATTGACCCTTATGACTGGTTTTGTGGTCCAGGGTTACATATATGATATGATATATGACAGGATATACAATATAAGATATCATTCATATTCACATCATATCTAATACGATATACACTGATCAGGCATAACATTATGACCACCTTACTAATAATACATTGGTCCCCCTTTTGCTGCCAAAATAGCCTTTACCCATCAAGGCATGGACTCCACTAGACCCCTGAAGGTGTGCTGTGGTATCTGGCACCAAGATGTTCGCAGCAGATCTTTTAAGTCCTGTAAGTTGCGAGGTGGGACCTCTATGGATTGGACTTGTTTGTTCAGCACATCCCACAGATGCTCGATTGGATTGAGTTCTGGGGAATTTGGAGGCCAATTCAACACCTCGAACTCGTTGTTGTGCTCCTCAAACCATTCCTGAACCATTTTTGCTTTGTCGTATTATCCTGCTGAAAGAGGCCACAGCCACCAGGGAATACTGTTTCCATGAAAGGGTGTCCACTGTTGGCGCTTTTGGCGGTGGACAGGAGTCAGCATGGGCACCCTGACTGGTCTGCGGCTATGCAGCCCCATACGCAACAAACTGTGATGCACTGTGTATTCTGACACCTTTCTATCAGAACCAGCATTAACGTCTTGAGCAATCTGAGCCACAATAGCTCGTCTGTTAGATGGGACCACACGGCCCAGCCTTCGCTCCCCAAGTGCATCAATGAGCCTTGGCCGCCCATGACCCTGTTTGTTTTCTCACAATCTTAACTTAAGATAACAAAAGCCATTTCTAAGCATATTCATGAATATTGCTGCCTCGTGGATGAGCAAATTCCTATTTAGCCACTATATTGACTCATGACGTGGGTCAACTTCATTGCCAACTAACTCTAGGGATCAGGACATCAGCATCTGTCAAACATCAATCTATAAGCATGAAGATTAAATCATTTGTAGCAGACCAGAAAAATGATGAGCAATGCAATTGGTCATCATTATACTGAAATTATACAGAAAAAGTACAAAACAGAGAGACAATTAGAGGTATGGAGGAAAAGTGTGGAGCTACACAAACTTATATACACAGAGAGAGGGAGAGAGAGAGAGGCAGATGTCTGGATTCTCTGGCTGGTCTTAGACTTCTCTCTAATTGCCATGAGTCAGCCTGCACCGGGGCTGGACCTTACACCCACAGACACACACTGAATGAGACAAAAACACACACACACACAAGCCTCACCGTTTCACCCAGCCACTGCGTGCCCGCCATAGTGAACAGACAGGATCTCTGTGTAAGCCTCTTAGTATGCAGTGCGAGATGGAGAGTGTGTGTGTGTGTGTGTGTGTGTGTGTGTCTATGTGTGGTCAAAGCTGGCCAAGGAGTTTGCATTCGTTAATGAAATTTCAGGGGTGATGCTGACAGCTTACCAGTACACGGATGTGTTTGTGTGATTATGACACCAGGGTCTTGCGTCTAGTGTCCTCTATGGTCAAAACATATCAGAATCACCAAAAAAAAAAAAAGACTGCTATTAATGACAAATCACAAAAAACATAAACTGAAAATGAAATATTTTGATTATGACTTAATTATATTAAAGTGTAGATGACAATTCCAAATTAATAAAACAAAATGCACAAAAAAAAAAAAAAATACACAGAAAATAAATGAATAAAATACAAAATAATAAAACAAAATAGATAGCAGGGGTATTATTATAATTGAAACTTAAACCATGAAAAAAAAATTGTTATACTGTATGTAAGCAAAATAAAAAATAAACTTATTTTATTTCATTTCCCATTTGCATTTAGTTTAATTTGATGTACTAAAAAAATTAACTGATGTACTTAATGTACTAAAAATTAATAAAAAAAAACTATATAGACATTTAAAAAAAAAACTTATAAAAATGAGAAATGTACAACAAAATTACTAAAACTTTAACTGAAATTAAAATGAATTTGTAAAATATAAACAATTTTAATTCAAAATATTAATTAAAACTATAATATGGATGGATTGATGGATGTCTGTCTGTCTGTCTGTCACATCACAGGTTTCTTGACGTTTAGGATTCTGAAATGTCAGTTCCACTAGGTTTTGGAGCAAAGTTAAACGCATTTCCCTTCACTTCTTCAGGCACACTCTTTCCTTAGCAGCTGTGAGATTTAAACCACAGAACTTTTGCACTTTAGACATTTAACCTTTCAGCTACATCCTCTATTAGTCACAGCCACATTTGCAAATGAGTCAGATTTTTTACACTTCTTTGCGCTTAGAATCTAATTCACCAAATAATGAGTGGAATGCAGATTTTTAAAATGATATTTGTGTCTGTGACATGGAGGGCACTGCATCGTTCAATTCAAAAACTTAATTTCACAATTAATACTAAAGCTTGTAGTATTGAACACAATAACAGTCTTCGCAAAACGTTTGTGTTCACCCACTAAATGTTTGCGGGTAAAATATTATGAGGTGGGAGGAAAAACTAAATTTCAGTGCTTTTGTGAGCGAACACAAAGTTTCTCAGGGGAACGCAATAGTTTTGCAAAAGAACGCAAATGTTTAGAGAACAAATGCAAAGTTTCATTTGGGAACACAATACTTTTGCAAGAGAATGCAAAGGTTTTGCGAGAGAACAAATTTTCTCAGGGGAACGCAATCATTTTGCAAGACAGTGCAAATGCTTTGTGAGCGAATACAAAGTTTCTTGGGGTAACACAATACATTTGTGAGAGAACACAAATGTTTTGCAAGAGAACGCAACGATTTTGCAAAAGAACAACGTTTCTCAGGGGAACACTAATTTTGCAAGACAATGCAAGTATTTTGTGAGCTCCTGCAAAGTTTCTTGGGGGAACACAATAGTTTTGCAAAATAATGCAAATGTTTAGCAAGAGAACGCAAAGTTTTTGCAAGAGAACAAAGTTTCTCAGAGGAACGCAATAATTTTGCAAAACAATGCAAATGTTTTGCGTTTTTCTGTCCAGTTGTGTGTTTGACAACTTATTGCAGACTATATGCCTCAATAAGCCTACAAGATTATTTTTTTATCCCTAACTGTAGTTATAAATACAAAATTTTAAGGTCTACAAAATATTTAAATATAATATATAACTTAAAATATTTGTAGTTATTATTTATATGAAGTATAAAATAAATTATATTGGTTAATAGATTGAGCAGTGCAATATAAAAACAATGGTTTTGCCTGTAGTGTCTTGGCTCCGATTCAAATCAGGAGCTCAAACGAGGCAGAAGGCGGAATCTCTGTTTCAAAAAGGGTTTGAAAGTATTGAGACGTTGAAGCTTGGTCTCTCTCTCTGAGCGAGATAATCCACACCTCATTCTCCCCTGCCGCCCACTCTCATTCCTGCGCTGGGGGACCATCTGCTGTTCCCAAACCTCTAGACATGCCGTCAGGAAAAGAGTCAAAGAGACAGGCAGACAGAAAGACATGATGATTCAACTCTCCTGAGGTTTCACTGAACATCAGTCTGCGCTGCCTCTTGCATCTCTGCAAATCTATAAACGAGTCTTTTGAAAGAAAGATAAGGACTGTAAATATAGGAAAGACATGAAGGATCATGCGTTTGAACCTTCAGATCATAAATCAGGTGCAAAACCTGCACAATAGCGTTGATGAAGAACTAAAGGCCGGGACACACCAAGCCGACGGGCGGCTTCGTTTTTTTCCAGTGTGTTACGCACCATTGGTTCTAGTCGGACGCCGTCTGGGGTTTTTGGGCTGATTCAGCATGTTGAATCGGCATCGGGCCATCGGTGGAAGAGAGAACTCTGATTGACTGTTTAGCATAGTGAACGAGTCAGTGCATGAGAATAAAAGCGAAAGTGATGAAAGAGAGCAAAGAAGTCAAGACAGTACAGACAGAAGGCTGTTACAATTTTACGTCATCTTACCTGAGCATTCGAATGCACAAATATTTTCATAATAACATGAGTCAGCTGGAATGAAGAAAGTGATCAGCGTGATTGATATTCAAAATGGTAAGCAAGCGCTGCTTTGTTAACGGTTTGTATATCTGCAGTCCTAGTTTCAGTTTCCCTAAAAGAATGAGGAAAATAGAGTATTGCTATAGTTTGCAGTTAGCTGTAGTCTGTTATGTGTGTTATGTATCAAGTGCAGCTTTTTGGCCAAGACGCAGCCGACGAGAGGCGACAACAAAGTCGGCTTTCATCGCGGCTAGTTCTTTGACGTCTGGTTGGTGTGTCCCGGGCTTAACTAGAAGTTGGTTCAGTTCAATTTGGTGTTCTCCAGGGGACGAATTTGAGTCCCTTACTTTATAGCATTTACATTTTCCCCCTTGGTCATTGGGAAGCTTGATTCATTTTAATGAATCAGTTCATTTGGATGGTTCATAGCAATGAATCAAATGCAAATTTTACTGTAAAGCAAATAATTAATTGGAGGTAATTAATTGAGGAATCAGTCGGGCATATGGTTCATTTTGTTATTCAACCAGTTTTACATTGTTTTTGTGGCAAATATAAATAAATATTTAAAATAAATTGTAAAAAAATATTTAAAAAAATTATAATTTTATTGTGTGTGTTTGAAAAAATATGTATATATAATTACAATAATATGTATTATTTTGTAACATAAATATATAAAATAAATAATATATATGAAAAATATGTATACATAATTATATGTATTATTTTTAATATTTATTTATGCTACAAAACAAATTATAAAAATGTAATATAAAATATGTATATATAATTATAATAATATGTATTGTTTTGTAGCAAAATATAAGTTATATAAAATAAATTATATATACATTTTGAATACATATATGTATTAAAATGTATATATATATATAAATATATATATATATATATATATATATAAAATTTATCTGATATAACTTATATTTTTATAACTTATTTTTAATATTTTAAAACATCTGAAAAGAATTTTACACATTTAAATAAATGTTGCTGCGCAAACAGTCAAGCACATAAACACACTTTCTACAGGTGGTCATGTAGAAAGTGTGATGAAATAAGAAAAGAGGAAGGGTTGTCATGCAAAACAAGATCCTGTCATGTGACAAACACTCTCCTTTGCTCTCCTCCAAACTCACAGCACCAATACACACAAAAGCACAATCTAGAATAGCCCTTACCTATGATAAAATTACTGTAACACACATCTCTTGTGTCACGTAACGGTATGTTAGTAAGTCGCACGACAAGGGAGAATTCCAAAACACAGAGTATTTAATATATATCCACAGGAGGGTAACACAGGCAAGTCCATACACGAATATAAACGTAATACATATATAACTGAAAAACACGGAGAATATATACAAGTTCAAATGAGGAGTGATTAACGGCACAGGTGAATGACGTTACTAATAGACAGACTGGGGAAAAACTAGGTCACCAGGACTAAACCAAAAACACAAGACAGAGGATACATGTGACATCTTATCACTTTTTGATTTGTTTTTCATTTTAATCGCACCTAAACCAGCATGTGGAATCACATGATCATTTACAACATCCATTATTGATTGACAGCTGCCATGGTGATTCAACCAGTTGCTCATCCATGGGTGTCTCCATGGCAACATCTCTGGACAGACAGATTCACCAATTGGCCTTGGCAAGACCGCTCTCCCCCTGCAGACACGTGTGATTGACAGGTGAGAGGGTGAAGAAGAGGAGACTCTTGGCAGAGGAAGCAGGCATAAGTGACCAGTGACAGATTTAGTAGAGAAGACGATGAACGAGACACGGAGACAATCGACAATAAAAATTGTTCTAACTGAAACTAAAATATTTTAACTTTTACAAATTACTCTTGCATTGTAAGTGTCTTAGTGTTACCCAAATTTTATTATTTAGGGAGTAGGACATCAAACACTTGGCCTCTTTTTATTTAGGCCAATAAATAACCACCTAGCAATCACCCCAAACACCTTAGCTACCATACAGCTACCAAGCACTCAGAACAATATTGTACCTTCAAGCGCACTTTAAAAAAAGCAAGGAAATTCCAATAAGAAGTTCACAATTATCTCTCCTTCTTGTTCCCACCAATTACAGCACCTGATGAAAGCACATCCACCCGCCCATGAATTAACCTCAAGAGCTAATTAGCGAGCTCAAATACCATTACCATCTCAAACACGGGCGTGATGACGGGAAGAGACTTTAAATGGCTTAAATAAATAAATCAGTCACGCGTGGGTCACATCCTGACTCGTTAAGATGTTATTTAATGAGGGTGGGGCGGGCTTAACGAAGGGGGAGGGCGTTTCTGCCCTCTGATGACTAATTATGAAGATGATGATAATTAAATACCCCAACTCAGGGATGTGTATTATCAAATCATGCATCTCAACTGGAGGGTGGACATGAATGCACGCAGTTATTACATGAGCACAGAGGAACGGAGGGAGGAACTGTTTACATACTGTTGAGGACATGCAGTAGCATGTGGACAAATACACAGGTGCTCTCATGTCGTTCCAAACCACTTATTTACCCAAACGCAATTACAGGCTTGAAATTTAAGACATTATTTCCTGAAGATCTGCCCATCAGTCAATCGATATTGGGGGGAAAATAGCATGAAAATTAAAGTGGAGCCTGATACACATAATACAATTCAGTCATTGCAAATGAGATGCACAATTAAAGACATGGGCTCACATTTCAACAGCGCTCGAGATTTTCAATCTATTCATCAATAAAATCACTTCAGAACACTTGAACATATGCTTAGTAGGCTATACAAGCTATCAGGTATGAAATTAAAAAGGGCTTCTCCAGTGCATCCATTACCCATAATTATCATTACAGCACATTTAAAGCCACAGATGTGATCAGCTATGAGATGGAAACAAATGCTGCGTCAGATTCAATTTAACAAAAATGAATTGATGCAGAGAGAATAAAATCCTCAAAATGACTCTTATTTGAGGTGATCTTCCCACCTCAGGGAGACGACAAAAAACATGCATTGATTGGACTGGGTCCCTTCTTCTCAAATCTCTCTACCCTCGAATATTTAAAATCATGTTAGTAATTGTAGCCTTGCTTAAACTGTTTAGAAGAAAATTAAATTGGGGGGAAACTGAAACAGAGAAGACCGAGCAGAAGGAAAGAGTTTAGTTAGGCAGTTTTCTGTTTCTTTTTAAAAGCAAGCTGAACGTTCACAAGGGACTAAGTGTTGAGAAACTTTAACTTCTCAGAGAAACAAAAGTGACGGGATGCTTAGAGGGAACTCTGAGTGTGTACAAGTGTAAGAGAGAAACCTCCTTGCCCCGAGCGGTCTACTTAAGATTGTTAAAACATTTCTGAGGTGTTAGAAGTTTCACTTTGAGTGTTTTCATTGAAAACAACGTTATCTTGGTTAATGGTGCATTAAGTTACTGTGCTTCGAAGTGCCGTTTAGAAGTGCCTAGATGTATTTCACTTCAAAAACCTAAATTCTATATGAAGGACAGGAGTATTAACTTCTTTATTCAGATTGCCTCAACATGCCATTCCAGGCAAATTGCTGTTCAGTCAGAGCAAATTAAAACGTTAAATGTGAGACATTTAACAGTCTAAGAGAACTCTCATTTCTTGAACAAACAGTAAATCGTTTTTAACCACAGGCTATTAGCTTATAGTCAGACTTCATCCATACTACGTCATTTTATATTTACTGACTGACAGTGCTACGTGCATTATTAATTATCAGAATTAACAGAAATTGTAGAGTTATACACTGTAAATAGCCTCCGGGGTTCCTCAGGGCCGTGTCTTGGGTCCTACTGAAATAGTCTGACATTATGACTATATTAGACACAAACTGGAGTTAAATGCACACCAAGTCTCAGATATTCATGTCTACAGAGTAGTATGGGTTATTGCGTTGCTCTAGAGTTCACTATAGACTTTGTTTAGTTGTGAGAAGAAGACGTATAAATAAAAAGCTTGTGTTGCAGTGTCTCTATATTAAGGATGTGCAAAATTACATAATGACAATTAAACTATTTTTAACTTGACAGTTAAAGACGCAAAAACAAATCAACAACATCAAAAACGTTGGATTATAGAAACGAATGAATTTTGAGACGGCAATTTTTAGCATGCGGACAGTTTCAGTTAGCAAACCAAAATGCTCTCTTAGAAACATGGTCCCTGGTTGGGAAGCACTGCTCTAGGGATACACCTTAAAAAGGTGAAAAAAACAGATCTCATTTTTTTCTCTTTATCTGTAGTGCTAAATATGGAAGAACAAACAAGTGTGGACAGTTCTGAACACATTCGGAAGAACTACCAATATATTCCTAACCTCATCATCACTAATGGTCAGTGACCGCAATATCATTGCTAAATCCATAAGATTGTGGTAATTGGCCAGACTTCTAATGTTCTGATTGACCAGTCGGAACTTTTCATACTTAAAAAGGCAGCTGCAAAATATCCACACAAAAAATGAAGATAAAGAAAACAACAAATCTCCCATTTTTCACTGGCAGTTGACTAACTGCTGCAGTACTGGCTAAAATAATGTCGTAGACAAAGCCCTTGTTATACAAGAGAGTGAATGGGGCTTTTAAAGGTTTTCTTCATTGTCTCTTAGTGTGGGAGAAGAAGAAATGGTCAGAATGGAAATGCACTGGGACAGATCTAGTCTCAGATAAACTGACGTCCAAGTGTGAGTGTGCAACTACGCACTGCAGGCTCCACCCTCGGCCCAAATTGGAGCTCAGTCACACCTGATTTCTTCAACGCCAAGCATATGTGCAGATACCAGACCACACACATACCTTATTGGCTACAGCATATTTCCTCCTCTGAGCTGGGTAGCTGCACTCAGAAGTCCAAAATCCCCACTGGCCCTAAGAGCTGTGAACACCTTATTGATTATTTTCACTTTAGATTAAAAGCCATTAATTGCCTCCATTCACCTGCTCTCCCTCCCCTCAGTCTATCACTATTAGTAAAGTTGCCAGCTGTCTTAAACTAAAAGTCTGAAAAACATTAAATTAAATTAAATTAAAACCAATAGGGTTTTACAGCTTGATTCCATAGCAGGACATTTGATATTTAAATTTATGATACCATAGGAGAACCTGGTTACATGGTTCTTCAGAAAACTATATATGTACTGCTGCAACAAACAAGGTGCTTCTCTAATAGTAGATCATACCTTCTGTAGATCAAACCTGAAGAATCTATGTAACATCAAGAACGTTTCAAAGAACAAACATAGCCATTTCAAGATCCCTATTTAGTGAATATTTGCAATAATGGAAGTTCTAAAACAAATAAATACAATATGCCAACTAAGAGAACTTAGAAACTACAAGTTCAACTAGAATCTTAGAGTTTCAATATGAAATGAGTCATAAATGTAACATCAATACTTGTCTTCAAAGGACCACACAGCCACACCAGGAACCCTAATGAAAAAAAATGGTTCTTGATAAAAGCATGGCTCTTTGATGAACTTGAGGTTCTACAAAAACATTCTAGAACCTGTTACAGAAAAGGTTTACAGAAAGATAAACTCAACAAGCAAGTTCTAATATGGATCACTCTGCCACAACAACGGATCTAAAAAAAAAAAAAGTTGCCAAGAATCAGAGGGATCTTGATAAAACCTAGAATCTAGAACTTTAAGAGTTCAAATATGAACTTCTAAATATTAAAAAGGTTCAAAAATGTAACATAGGACATAGTCTTTCAAGCACTACAGTCAACTCAAGAACTCTATATAGAGAGACATGGTTCTAAATAAGATGGTTCTTTAGAGAAGTCTACACTCTATAAAATATAACGGCAAGTACATTTTCTAATCTTCAGAAAATATTTTCTGAAAATAAGGTACTACAGAGTATAATTAAAGAACTCTTCCTTTTTTTTGGAAAGATTCAAAGGAACTTCAACCAGGCCGTGTTCTAATATGAATCTTTTTTTTTTTTTTTTACCAGAATATACATTCTAAAAAACTGATTACCAAACAGAAAATAACCAAATGTTCTTTTTAGAACCTCTATGTTCTACACTCTTTAAAAAAAAAGTTCCAAAAGGGGGTTTTCAGCTCATTATCCCTAGACAACAACCATGTTTGACGATATGACCAGGGTGCAATGGTAATAAAGACGTTAAGAACACATATTTGTAGAACCAGTTAACAACACACAGTATTGTAATAGCACGGAAATTAATCAAACTCCCCCAAATGGAAAACACAGTCATTAATATTCAAGATGTTCATTCAGATTTTGTATTCAAGAGGCTGTAATAATTGTATTATAAATTAGAGAGGGTCAGTTTGTCTTTATTGGCAGGCACGCTTGGGTCACAGACAAACGAACATCAAAGTACAGATTGTGTGCGTGCTCTTCCTGTATCTCAAATCCTTTCGTCTCGCTTGCTCTTTCATGCTTTGCATCTGGCCCTCTCTATGTGATCTCAATATGAAATAGATCTACCATTGACCAGCCTACTATATGCCTATAGCTGTCATTATGCTCCTGCTGGCAATATTGAATTGTATGTGTTCAGTAAAACAGCACAAAGAGAGTCTCGTAGGCAAACATGCTGGGGTGGACGCGTGGGCATAAGTTCCTATTTAATTTAAACACATGACTCTCGTGAAGGTGCACCTTTGAACAAGCAGCTGCGTGACTCACTTCAGGCACCTGTGGATGTGTCTAAAATAAGGCCACAGATAAATCAAAAGCCTGCAAACCATGCTGCAAATAATGAAGTCACATACTCAGCATAATCAGCTATTTCACTGTATTTTATTGTACGTATCATCATTTTTCCCTATGCATTTAACATGCATATATGATAATCTGAAAATTTAAATAATAATATGCATATGATTTTAATTAATATTAAATATTAAATTAAATCAACTTGCCAACTTTTTGTAGTAGCCTATACTATGATTTAGATCGCCTCAAAAAAATGATTTTAATCAATATTAAAATTAAATATTTAATAAAATAAAAAATAATTTAATATAAAAAAGTTATAATAGAAATTGTTACATTTTTATAGTATAATAAAAATGTATGCCATTTCATTTAAGCACTGTGACTGGCGTGAATGTGTGCCTTTGAACAAGCAGCCGCGTGACTCAGTCCTGGCACCTGTGGATGTGTCTAAAAAAGGCCGCAGATAAATCAAAAGCCTGCAAACCAGGCTGCAAATAATGAAGTCACATACTCAGCATTGCCATATGGGGCAAATAGGCTTTGGCAGTGAGGGGTCAATTCATCATCTTTAAATTGTGGTTTAACCCAAGACTCAGCTTCTTGTCCAAACCATCATTAAATCTGCTGCAAGCACAGTGTAAAGCCAATGCAAAATCAAAATAAACCCTATTTACTTTATTCCTGGTCTTAATGTAGAATATTTAATGCATGTTATTCCTCTATCATCAAAACAACTTGCACCTCAAGAATAACTTTCCTTTTCAAATGACGTCACTACGAACTAGCATTTTTAAACTCCAACCCTTCTTACAATTTAATCCATTTCTAATGGATAATGAAAGCTTTATGAATCTTTTGTTTCGAATCAGCGGTTCGGAGCGCCGAAGTCACGTGATTTCAGTAAACGAGGCTTCGTTTACACGATCCAAACCACTGATTCGAAACAAAAGATTTGTAAAGCTTTGAAGTAGTGTTTTTAAATCACCCATCACTAGATATTGTTGAAAAGTCGTTACTTTGGGGGTTTTTTTGGCGTGCAAAAAGTATTCTCGTCGCTTTATAATATTAAGGTTGAACCACTGTAGTCACATGAACTGTTTTAAATATGTCTTTTTCTGGATCTTGAGAGGTTCATTGACATTGCTGGCAATAGAGGCCTCACTGGATTTCATCAAAAATATCTTAATTTGTGTTCTGAAGATGAACGAAGGTCTTACGGGTGTGGAACGACATGAGGGTGACTAATAAATGACAGAATTTTCATTTTTTGGGTGAACTAACCCTTTAATGACAGTCATTGATTCCATACTAACATATTTCCACTGAAGAAAACTTGATGTAGAATTTAATATTCACTTTTATTTTACTATAGTTACTTGTGAAATTCACTAGCAATTTCTGAGTAAAAACTCAAAGAAACGCAATGACAGCACAATGAATCATTTGAAGCCATTTCTTTTACAACCGATCAAAGAGTCTTAAAGACACCATGAAATCAAAATTGATAATTCTTATTTTTATGAAAAATTGCCATATTTATTATAAATGATTTTTTGTGCACATCTTTTTTTTTTTTTTTTTTTAATTCACATGCCCTCATAATATTTAATCAAAATAACTTCCCCTTCCTCTTGCACCGACATCTGAGCGGGACAACCTGTCACTCACATGAGATTGACCAATAGCAAACCACAACCATCCAACCATCCAGTCAATTCCCAATTGACAAAATCATGTCCCATCCTACATTTTTTCTTCTTCAAGAAGGCGTTTCACTTGGAAATTCAGGGGTTGGATAATGAAACTGAAACAATGGCCAATATAATGTTGGAGGTTTCACGCCTATATATACACGGCCTGGTGGCCAATCTTCACTGATTTTACATTCCATCAGTAAGAGCAGAATGTGAAGGCTGAAATACCAGAGCAATATCACAGCTATACAAAAAGTATTGCAATCCAAATAACATAATGTGAGACATCTCAGAGTTCAAAAGAGGACAGATTGTTGGTGCGCTTCTCTCTGGCTCATCTGTGACCAGGACAGCAAGTCTTTGTGGTGTATAAACAGCTATGGTATCCAGGGTAATGTCAGCATACCACCACATCAGATGGCCCACATCCAGCAGGAGTAACTGTTGACGCAAGAGGAAGCTATCTGAAAGGGATGTCCAGGTACTAACCCGGATTGTATCCAAAAAACATAAAACCACAGCTGCCCAACTCACTGCAGAATTAAATGCGCATCTCGACTCTCCTGTTTCCACCAAAACTGTTTGTCTGGAGCTCCACAGAGTCAGTTTTCATGGTCGGGCTGCTATAGCCAAACCTTTGTTCACTCATGCCAAATGTCGATTTCGTTTGTTGCCAACAGGGCAAATTTTGGGCTGTGGACAATGTGAAACATTCTCTGATGTGTCCACCTTCACTGTCTTTCCCACATCCGTGGGAATTATGGTGTGGAGAAGCCCCAAAGTGGCTTAACACCCGAACTGTGTGGATCGGGGGTGGATCAGTGACGGTTTGGGCTGCAATATTATGGCATTCCCTACTGTGCTTGAAGGACTACCGAACCATTCTGGAGGCCCATGTGCACCTAATGGTTCAAACATTGAACCCTGAAGGTGGTGCCATGTGTCAGCATGATAATGCACCAACATACACAGCAAGACTTGTGACAGAATGGTTTGATGAACATGAAAGTGAAGTTGAACATCTCCCATGGCCTGCACAGTCACCAGACCTAAATATTTTTGAGCTACTTTGGGGTATTTTAGAGGAGCAAGTCACATAGTGATCTGGCTACTGTTCTGGAAGAGGAATGGCTCAAAATCCCTCTGGCCAGTATGAAGGACATGTATTGTATCTGTCATTCCCAAGACGAACTGATGCTGTATTCCACCATGCTAATAAATTATAGTGGTCCAACCCCTTGTCACAATGGGGAAGAAAAGATATGACATGTTCTGTTTCATACCAACTTTAAAAAAAAAATTAATTTTAAGACAAAAAGGTTAAATTTATTTTATTGCAAATGCATGTAATGTGAAGATTGAGAAAATACATTTTATATATGTTTTTATTAATAGGCTATAATAAAATTAAAATAAACAATTTGATATAGAAAAAGTAATAGCACAAATTGTCAAATTTTTGTAGTATACCATCATATAAATCGCCTCAAAGTTGAAAACCACGGACTAAAGCCACATAACTCGTTTTCTCGTAGATACTCGCGCTGCCGCTGTGTGCTGTAATGAAACAGGTGTGGTTGTATTGTAGCTCCCTAATCACATTGATTTCTCTCCATGCTGTGGTAAAGAGCTTTCTGGAGCCCTTGCAGTGGGAGCTATTCTGTCTTTTATCAGTATTCTGGTGTAATCGGCGGCTGCTGTTAAAATGACAGCGAGTCAAAGCGGGGACCCCAGGCTTCGCCAGTCGCTGCGTATTTGTGAGGTTATAAATCAAACGACGGCGCTCTCCCCCGTCCCGTATCTCTCCCAGCACCCCCTCTCTATCGTTCATATCCATCAGTACGTTTCATTTCCAAAGACAAAAAGATAGAGCTAAGATGAATGCATGCCACGAAGAGACGATTCCCAAAATGATTCGCTCTTTTATTATAGAAAGACTAGAAATACTACAAAAAGTAGACAAGGATAGAGCCTTTCCTTTTGCACTAAAGCACTTCTTCAAGCCTACTACAGCCAAGAAAGCAAAACACACATGCAGTGAGTTATTATATGACTAGAAACAGCATAATCAAGATCATCTTCACGTGAAACTGCTGCAAAAGAATATCTAAAGTCTATAAAAAATGTCAGTATGTCCCGCCGTGGGTTTTTATAAATGCCCTGAATCTGCTGATTCTGCTTTGGAATGCATTTTAAAACCTTAACATCTTCTAAAACTCTGATAGTGTCTGAAAAGATCTGATAAACCCGTGTTATCTTCAGCTGAAGGATGCAACACAGCTCACCAAACCCCTGCGCACACAGATCAGCATGCAGGTGGCTTTCCAAATGAATCACTTCTCATCAATGGAGAAGATATTGATTTTACAAAAAAAAAAAAATCGCACGAGCTTGGTTTTACAAAGAAATTATTTAATTCAAAGACTGCATTCCTACCTCTGTTGCGGGCTGTTCCTTTGACCACGTATTGCTGCGGAAAGGCAGTTTATTATCCCTTGCCAGCGCTGAGGACTCAGACCGACGGAGATACGGACTGAGCTGGCGAGAGAGAGAATGAGGAGGGGAGGGGAGGGGGGAATCAGTCTAGTCCGATTCCTGAACGAATGACTCAGTGACTCTAACTGATTAACTTTAGTGAATCAACATCATACAACTAAACTAATATTCTTTTGTGTGTGTGTGTGTGTGTGTGTGTGTGTGTGTGTGTGTGTGTGTCAATCAAATAGCAACATCGTGACCAAAGCAAGTCCAGTTCTCGAGCTGGTTCTTTTTGATGAATCACTTAAAGGCCTGAAGAGTCTTGGAACGCGCAGCATTATCCAACGTGTTGACGTAAGTTCAACTGAAACAGAAAGACAGGCGATATATCGAACAGCCCCGCCTCCTTTTTTAAATAGCCAATAGCGTTTCGTTTATGTTACAGCTCGCCAGAGCCGTTAGACTCAGTAAAACCTCTGTTTCCTTCTAATCTCTAACCGTTTCTCCTCATAATGTCCTTTATATCGCTTATATACAGCATTCTGTGCAGAATTCAAATGGGTCCAATAGGCCAGGGGTTCCCAAACTTTTCAGCCCATGACCCCCAAAATAACGATGCCAGTGACTCGCAACCCCCACTATCCTCGGAGGTGGTTAAAGTATACAAACATTGTGCGCAATGGCGCACATGCACTAACGCCTGTTTCACACATACTCTGCAGTGCGCTTTTTTTTCTGTGCCCATATTAACGGATTAGAGAGTTCACACCGCACACGGATGCAGTCCGGCAGTGCGCTCCAGGAGCGGTGCGTCTGCAGCAGTGCAGTGATCGTTTCCGTGCCGAGTGTATTTTTGCTGTGCTGCACAGCGCTGAAATAAAACGATAGCGCATTGTTCGCATTAAAATAAGGTTGATGGCTTTTTTTATTTGCATGGTTTTTTTATTTTAATTTAATTACTATTTTTAGTATTTTGTTACAATTATTGATAAAATATGCTATTTCTAATTTTTTTGATTTCTGGAAATCATCTCACGACCTCTCGTGTCTCTGGGCCAGAGCAGACAGTGCTCACGCTGCGGCGGTTCATGTGACAGTAACATGAAAACGGACTTCATTCGGGTCATTGGAAAGCGTATACTGTCTGAATCGTTCCCTATACTCTATATAGTGCACTATGTGCCATTCACCATGTAGAAACTAGTAAATGTGTGAGCAAATGACTGATTTCAGCCGAGGCTTCAGCGTCTGTAAGAGTGTAGGAGGAGGCGGGACTTCAGATTCTAGAGAGCATTTGATTGGACCGAAGATTTGATGAGAAGCTGAAGTGCAATGTGATGTCATGAAAATCCATGATCCATTTTAGCGGAAGTGAGAGACTGTAAGTTTTGATTATCTCCTTAATGCGAATTTTGTCATTGTTTTGGAACACACCAGCTTATTCATAACCTTAAGGCTAACATATTCATACTAAAAGCTAAAAAACTTAAATTTTGATTTCAGGGGGGCTTTAAAACGTACAGCGGTTTGATTCGCGAATTAAAGAATGACTCTTCTGAGGCTGTTCTTTTTAGTGTTTTAAAACCAGCTGATTCCCGAACAAATGACTTTAGAACTGGATCTTTTTAGTAGCCTAAATCAATCAACAACCTACCATGTGAACAGCTATTCCGGAAATGAGCCGCCATTTCTTTTAGAGAACATTTTTAGTTATTACTTAATCTGTCTCACTTAATAAATTGCAAGTATAGGCCTAATACTTTGACCATGAAACTCCAAAATAAACCAAGAACCGCTATAATGTTATGCTGTATAGTTACAGACCGATTGTTCACATGACAACATGTAAGTCTAGCTAAATATAGGCTTGATGCGTTTTACTGCAATAGCCTAAGTCTTATTTATTTAGGCTATAAGAAAGGAAAGGTAGCCTACATGAGTAAAATGTTCATTTTTTCATAAAAGTATTTTATTTAATATATGGTCAAATTATTGGAATGCATTTATTCTACCTCTGTGCCACAAATTTCTATTTAAACCTTTTGTAATTTATTTTAAATATTAAATGTACTGTGTCTGTATCTCTGATTTGTTACATCTGAAATGATAAAACATAATAAAGCACTGATCATATGATCATACAGGATCATAAGAACACATCTCAGATAATGATGAAAATATTTAATGCAATACGTTAGGCTATTTCATTTATTGCAATGCCTTATTTCTTTACCGTAAAGTGGATATGTACGAGACACATTTCCATATCACCTCCAAAGTACGTTCTTAATGCACTTAAAAGCATTTCACATAAAGCTTCAGGTTCGTGCTCGTTGTCTTTGCTATCGGCCACCAAGCGCATCTGTTTCCCACTCTGAGCACGTAGCGCGCCTCTGTCAGCGCGTGTCTCTCCCCGCACGAGCGAGCGCGCGCCCACACAAGCAGGCAGAAGCCTTTGACGTCATAGAGAGGCACTCCGCCAGTGCTAAATTAATCTTTCACGTGAATGACTGTGCAGCTCCCCCTCTGGCATCCTGAAACATCCTCAGAGAGATTTCAGGGCTGAATTTAGGTGAATGGAGGGTGTGAGAGACTCATTGACAAATAAACTTGCCTAGTGTTTGTCTTTACCGGACATGTGTGAGATTTTGATGACCCAGTATGTGTATGTGCAATCGCCCTGAGAAGTAAACTACCCAGCTAGCAGGGAATGTTATCCAAGTTCTTCCAGTAATGTTAACAGAAAGCTCGTTCAAAGTTATCTTTAAAACATTATCAAAACATTAGCACAAATATGTTGTAAAAAATGTCTTCCAAGCCATCAAAATGTCTAATAATATAGAACAAATTCAAGTGAATGTCCAACATACAGTAACAAAGCCAATTTTTAGTGACTTGTTAAAATGGGGGAAATACATAACATTGCTTCCCGTTCCTTCTTGTCTATTTACTCTGGATGCAAAAGTAGAAAAATAGTATAGAGTGAGGACCTACATTCAAACACATGCGCTCACAGATAGCAGAGAAGCTTTGACGTATCTGGCTTGATGGATTTACACACTTTCTGCAGGATCAATGCTACTGATGCAGGGACTCACAGGATAGCTTCTATAAAGATATAAGCTCCCTCAAGATCAGGAGCATAAGCTTTTAGGAGAATGATGTGCAGCTGTAGGAACCAAAAATGAGCTTTCTTTTGCGTCACTGCAGCTTGGGTTAGATTTGAGATTCATTTGGAGCTGGAGGTTAAAGGGAAAAAAATTCTGTCATCTTTACAATATCTGATGTTGCACAGAAGAAAGTCATAATGGTTTGGAAAGAGATCACTGTGAATAAATAATGCCAGAGTTTTCTTTTTTGGGGTGAATTATCAATATAGGAGGTCAAAGGTTGTCCTTAAAGGCTATAGAAAGAAACATTCTAGACATTAGGATTGAGGACATTCCTCTTTTCATTCAAAATATCTTCTATTCCAACTCTTTATATTCAGCTACAGTTCAGCACCATGGACAGTTCCACAACAATAATGCATCAGGACATATATTGACCAATATAGTTAGGAAAAGACTCAAGGGCTTCATAGCTCTATGGATACTGAGAAAAACACCAATACCATTCTGAAAACACCTAGGTTTTATTGGCTTTAGATCGGACACTCCCACCCAAACCAACTACAATCACTCCTACAAGACGAGCAATCACAGAAATTACTTCAATAGACTATCAAAATTACTGCCAGTTCCAGCTTGCCTAAAGTACGAAATATACTCAACCTAACTAACCTTGAGGTCTAAAAGTTTTACTTCAACTTGCCTCCACCTGCAACCACCTTAATCAGCCTGACATACTCTATTAATGCAGAGCACATTTTAAAGCCATTACATCTGTTTTTCTGTTATTGAGATCTTAAAGAGCCCAGTCAGCCTTGGTATTGGTTTTTTGCTTAACCATGTTAATCCCCGAGACGATCTCCTCAATTGTTGCCTCACTACCCTGCTCCGCACAACAGGGTCGAGCACAGACAAATGATCCCCACTTTAAGACAAATAGCCCTTTTTTTAAGACCAATAGTGTGGAGGAAGGAGAGTCCCATCCATATACTTCATAGCATCGACCCTGCTCAATTGGGGTTGATCCGGGTTGGGCGAGCTGCACCTTGCCTCTTGGCTTTACAGTGATTTGTTCAAATGGCACCATAAGCATGCAGCAAGCAACTTGTTGATGAAAAAAAAATATTTTTCTTGGTAGGAATGTAGATAGACAGCCAATGTTTAACTCTAATAAAGATCATAAAACAAAATCTGAAGATCTGTAGATAATTGTATTGCCAATTTTGGTGGGTCCTTCCGAGGGGTCCTCCACCAGCTGAGCAACTGCCATTGAGAAGTACAAAAATTGAACCTTTAGGGGTACAACATCTCGTTACTGGGGACATACCCTTAAAGGGCCAACTTTGTAAGTTATCTCCCTAAAAGTTGCCTTAGAGCAGTTTACCCTTGTGGCAGTACTATGAACCTTCGTGAAAGCGTGATAATCACTAAAATGCTGTAACTCATCGCAAAATGTCGCAATCTCACAAAGTTCCATTATAATCAATGAAGTTGTCTACACTGCACAATGAATGTCTTATTTACATGTTTGCACTTTGTTATAATGAGAGGATTTGTGAGTGTGCAGTACTCAGCACTGGACAAAAACAATAAATCACATTTAACTAATCTTAACTGTCAAATTATTTTTTTATCCCATGTATTATAAAATGATGTAATTTGAGAATAAGCATTGATCCACCCTATTCACCAAGGTCCACTCACTTTAAAGGAACTAGTGATTTCTTCTTTCCTTTACAATGTAATTAAGATACTTGGAAGGGAATACTATGTTATGGGAATATTGTAAGATACACAATGCTATTAACAAATCAAAAATATGTCTAGGATCCTCAGGTGTGATTAGAAATGGCAAGAGAGATATTCTACCATAGTGTTGATTTCTCGGTAATAAACCACTTTGTTCACACAATCATCAAATTCATGCATTTGTCTTCTACCTTTGTCTTACATGAATCATACACCATGGCAACAAGGGTCTAAATTTAGAATATTGGACATTACTGTTTCCTTGTAATTGTTTCTTGTTAATAAACCCCTGGCCTTTGTTTTGAATCCCCCTAGGGCTTTGTGTATTGGCTGCAATTGTGCTATTACTGCACAAGGTAATGGCCCAGGATCTATTTTTATCCCTCCGTAAGGGATCCGTTCGAACTTGATTATCTAAAGACGCATGATCAGTCATTGATACAATTTATTTACCACCTAAACCAAGCCTCGCCCTTTTGCTCTTTCACATAGGCAACAAGCTCTCTCATGGGGCAACGATAATGTTTAAAGCCTTTAGTGACCTCTACAGACATGGTCATGTTGCCTAGCATGAGTGATGAATGAAGTGTCAGCATGAAGGAAAAGATAGAGTCATTTAAGGGAATGGATGTTCTTCTTGTCAGGAGATGAATGGTGGCTGGGGTAGAATAGGCTGGACGTAACAACTCTTTCAGACCACTTCAGGAAATGAAGGCCTTTACAGAGACCACAATGATGTAGATGCAAAAGAAAAAATAATATAATTTCAAACCTTAAACTAAACTTCAGTACAGTTTAAATACAGTGTACAGAATTCATACTATTCAAACTATTTATAAAACCTACATAAACCCAGAAGCTTGCATACACTAAATGCACTAGAAAAAACAAATAACCAAAGCAGTACAACATTTGCAGAAATATTTTTCCATTTTAAACGTCCTAATTTACATACAGAGCGAGAGAGACAGGCCGTGTGCATTGCACCCATTGCTTTGTTTCTCCCTCCAATTCTCTGTAACACACACCCTCACGTTCACAAGGAAATGCTTGCAGCCACACAAAAAAAAATCTACCCATATAATGGAGGTCTGAAGTCAAGCTCTGTTCTGAGCCTAATCTGTTTACTATTTAACTATTCGTTTGCACAAAAAGGCCATTCGTGCAAATAAATACACTGTTCATAAAGTGACGAGGATAGGGGCAGGCGGAGATGAGACAGGTCTAATATTATTTTAGCTTTGTCTAAAAGACTGATATGACTTAAGAAAAAAATAACAGCCTTGGAGAATTCTGCATGATGTGTTTAGGCACCAGATAAAGCTCACTGGATTAAGGAAGGATATCACTTATGGCTGCCACTTAGATATTGACAGCAAGCAAACAGATGCACAAACATGGACGTGTGTTTGTGAAGACATTTATGCTGCAGAAATTTGCATATCTGCAGACAACACCTTCCGTTTACAGAGTGATGGCGAGATGCATGTGCCCCCTCAGGTATTTGAATCAAGGTGGTCCAGTCGAGTCTTATGTTTTGGATACATCAAGTCAGGATTTCAACCCAGGTCCACTTGCATGTTAAATGATTACAATATTACTACACAAACAGGTCTTCACTTATATATTAAAGAACTACTAAAGGGCTTTTTGTTTTGGTCATATCTCATTGAGGTCAACAAGTAAGTCAAGATGGCCACATGCAAAGATCGGCAAATCCAGCAACTAGTAATTCTTCTTCAGAAGTGCACATTGAGGGTCTTGGGAACTTATAAAAATGACTTTACAATGATCTTCAGGTGGCCAGAACAAAACCTGTGCATCTTAATTCCTGGAAGTTTCCTTGGAGTCTGAAGTTGATACTAGTGAGACAGCTGATAAAGTCATGATACAAAAACACTAGATTACATTGTTCCCAGATGGATCTGCAGACAATATTCATCAGTATCAGGGGATAAGTATATACAGTGCTCTGCGTAAATGAGTACACCCCCTTTGAAAAGTAACATTTTAAACAATATCTCAATGAACACAAAAACAATTTCCAAAATGTTGACAAGACTAAGTTTTATATAACATCTGTTTAACTAATAAAATGAAAGTAAGGTTAATAACTTAACTTAGAGAACAAAATTTTCAGTTTTACTCAAATTAGGGTGATGCAAAAATGAGTAAACCCCACTGAAAGTTTCTGGAGCAAAGCTAAATTTTAGACTACAAATGTTTAATGTAAAAGAATTCAACCACAGGTGAGTCTAATTATTCATTACACAGGTGTCCAGCAGACAGTTGACTATAAAAGGGTGTTAAAACGCCTTCCCATTTCATGCTGTCAGCAATGGCACCACATGGAAGAGAAATGTCACCTGAGAAAGAAAATAATTTCTTTACACCAGAAAGGTGAAGGCTACAAGAAGATCAGCAAAGCTTTACTTATCAGTCAGAATACTGTAGCAAAAGTGGTACAAAAATTTAAAAACGGAACTGCAACCATCTCACAGAGACATCTAGGTCGTCCACGGACACCTCGACAGGAGCGTCTTCTGATGAGAAGGGTTGAAGAAAATCGGCATGCAAGTTCACTGCAGTTATCTAAAGAAGTAGAAAGCCAAACTGGGGTGACTATTTCCCGTGACACAATACGGCGTACACTGCAGAGGAATGGCATGCATGGGTGCCGTCCACGAAAGAAGCCTCTCCTAAAGCCCAGGTACAAAAATAGCCCGCCTAGAGTTTGCCAGGGCCCATGCTGACAAAGATGAAGACTACTGGGACTCTATACTCTGGAGACCAAGATAAACATTTTTGGAACTGATGGCTTCAAAACTGTATGGCGTCTCAAATGTGAGGAATACAAAGAAAAAAGCATGGTGCCTACAGTGAATCATGGTGGTGGCAGTGTCCTTATGTGGGGCTGCATGAGTGCTGCTGGTGTCGGGGAGCTGCATTTCACTGATGGCATCATGAATTCACAGATGTACTGTTCTGTTCTATACTGAAAGAGAAGATGCTGCCATCACTCCATGCCCTTGGTCGTCATGCACTTTTCCAACATGACAATGATCCTAAACACACATCTAAGGCCACTGTTGGATTTCTGAAGAAGAACAGGGTGAAAGTGATTCAGTGGCTCCTGATCTGAGCCCAGTCGAACACCTATAGGGAATTCTGAAGAGACAAGTTGAGCATCACACTCCATCCAGCATCCAGTCTCTAAAAGAGGTCATTCTTGAAGAATGGAAAAAGATAGATGTTGCAAAATGTCGCCAACTTGTTCATTCCACGCCTAGAAGACTTGGTGCTGTCATTAAAAATCATGGAGCCATACAAAGTACTAGATGTGGTAGTTTTTGTTGTGGGGTGTACTCATTTTTGCATCACCCTAATTTGAGTAAAACTGAAAAATGTGTAATCTAAGTTATATTATTAACCTTACTTTCATGTTATAAGTTAAACAGATGTTATATTAAACTTAGTCTTGTCAACATTTTGGAAATTGTTTTTGTGTTCATTGAGATATTGTTTAAAATGTTACTTTTCAAAGGGGGTGTACTAATTTACGCTGAGCACTATACCTGAAAAACAACCAGCATTGTTTGTGTGTTACAACATGTATCTCTCCTTAATGCAAGATTGCAGAGGAGAACCATTGTCCTTTAAGGAAAAAAGTTTTACCTCCAAAATACACCGTTAAAGTCTGTGGACTCACAGTTTTTATTAAAGTTACAGTCCCTCCAGTGTTGTAATTCTCACACACATAGACAATGTCACCACTAGTAATCAAAGACTAGAAGAGTGCTCCATTCGAAGGACTATGGTCTCGTAATTTTCACATTCGCTACACAGTGCCACAGGACAAGCCACTAAACAGGGTCTATATCATCCACTGAGCCATGAGCAGGTAAAGGGGCTTGAGCTCTGAAAAATGCTATTTGCCTCCGTCCTCCCAGACCAAATGGGGATTAATTGAGTCTAATTAAAGCTCATCTCCACTGCAAGCACTAATGTGGTCAATATCTATCCAGCGGGAGACTGTCCTCAATTATCCCGGCCTCACAATTATCATCATCATTACAGAAGTGTCATTTTTACGCCAGTATTTCAGAGTTATCTTTTAAAGACCTGTTTCCTGTGAGAAAACGAGAAAAATAATTTTATTCCACCATTGGATGTCCCTCAGTGCCATATCCCTTTTCTCATTTGTCATTTTTTCCCTCTCTTCTTCGTTCTCTCCAACTTTCAGACAAGGCCTTGTCTGCAGGTGATGGATTGCAATAGTCTCTCGGTTATCTCAGGAGTCACAGGTAATCTGGAATATGCCAGATGAGACCCAGGTTTGCCAAATGAGCCATTCCAAACACACATATGCACGCAGACACAAATACATTTACTTTTGATTCAACTAACCAAATGCCCCATCACTCAACTGCTTAAAGGCCCTATGTGAATACTGCTCTCAACACCGATCCCCCACTGAATCCAAACTTAGGTGATGTAATACTGCACAGACTGTTGGGAAATAGCCCACCGAGAATGCAGCACTAAAGGTGCCTAGCACAAGCACTTCTAAATCATAAAATGACAAATGGGACACCCTACAAACTTGAGGACTTTCGCAAAGAAGGATTCAGCATTGGATCAAGTGCGCCATTTGGGAAAACCTATAGCCTCTAGTCAAAGAACCAACGGCTTCAATTTGTAGCAAGCAGTAATGAATCTCTACACCCAGTCAAGGACACATCATGGAAGTTGAGACCTTGCTTTTTTTTAAGAAGGTGGTTTTGCCTGATGGGGAATAGCCTACAGGACAAGAAGTAGTAGAAATGGCAGCCACAAATTCATGTTGGACCTTCAGTTGGAATCTAGTGAAAGTGGACTTAACAAATGTAGCCTACATTCTTCTTCATTAAACAGATTGTTACAGTTTCTGAATCAACTTGCAGTACACTTCTACTACAGAGACAATTGCCAAACCTGAGGCACCATGCTCAAGGGCATAATGGTGGAATTCCCATGAATCACCACTTTTAGAGTTTAAGCACATGAGTTTTAGGTTACCAGCCTAGCACTCTCTCTTCCTGACACCCTTCTAGAACAATTAAAAAAATGAGTCTTACCATCAACCACACCTCAAGTCCTACCGCTAATCCTCCACATTTGGGCCGGACACAGACTGGCTAAGGAGAAATTGCCACAGGTTTAACTAGCACAACCAATAGAAGAGGTCCAGATCAGCACGCACACTGACTCCTGTCGAATGGACCATGACATTGGCTAAAGAAAATGGCCAGATTGAAACCAGTGGGCGAGAAACCCCCTATAGTTTAAAGCAAAACTAACTTGGTCTCCGCCACACACCTTGGAAAAAGCTTGTGGAGTCAGTTGCAGAAGTTCCCAGCAAAAAAAAAAAAAAAGTGGGAGGTTCTGGAAGTCAAAACAAATAATTCTTTATTGTCAATGCTGTTTTTTACCCTCCAAACTGGCTAAGGTGGTATGGCTCAGTGATTTGAAGTGGGGAGAGAGAATGAAGGAAGGAGTCCTGAGTTTTAATGGCTCATTGTAGATTTTTGTGGCAGATGAAATATGTTTTAATTTGCCAAGCGCTAGAGGGGCTGTCGATAACTCACATGCGAGAGAAAGCACCAAAAGGAGGGAATGCTTTCTCTCTCTCTCTCTCTCTCTCTCTCTCTTTTCGTTCTTCACTCACATTGGTGCTCCTGCATGTTCCCATGGTAACGGAGCACAGCAGCAATGCAAGGCGCGGCTTTTTTTTTTAAAGCATGCCAAAACTGAATGAGATAGACACCAAATACAAATTCTCTCGCTGTCTCTATCTGTCTTTCTATCTATCCAAGCTGTCTATTTATGTCTCACGCAAACACCTTAGTTATAAATTGAGTGTGACAGATAAACAGTTCAAATCACTGAAATTATGCATGCAAAAACTGGAAATGTAAATGTGTTCAGAATTTTGCATTTGCAGCCTATAGTATCATACTGAGTCATATTAGTTGTCGACATGATCCAAATGAGATCATGCACTTTAACCAGTAAAGGTGAAGGCTTGGATCGGAGATGGATGATGCAGGGAGTATTCGGAAGTTCTAAAGTATGTTGGAACATTCACAATCTCTCCGGCTGACCGACGAAATTCTGCAAAAGCCACAGTCAGAAAATGAGATGTCAAGTGTGATTAATCTTCACACCATGAGAGGAAGAGAAATGAGGTGATTCGGGTGAAGAACAAGAAAGATCTAGAATAGCAATGAACAAGCTTGACATTCATCCATATTTTGTGCTGTGAGGTTCCGAGACCTAAAGGATGTATGTGGCATTCAGGTTAATGCGCACATTTTATCTTTCCCAGTTGTGCATTGCTTCTGTTATAGACAATTTAGAGTTTGCTGCTAGTGAGACCATTGTTTGTCTCTGGTTGTGAATCTAATTTCAGTTGGAGATGCAGACCTCATATCAGCAATAAATTAAGTTAAAACAAAAAAAATGCCATTATTTAGTCAGCCTCATGTCATTCCAAACCTGCATGCTGGTTTTTGTGCAATGACAGTTAACAGTGAACATTTTATATTGAATGTTATATTCCAAGTCTTCTGAAGTTATACAATATTTTTTATGTGAAGAAACGACAATGATGTACTAAAAACGGAAAAGTTTTTCCTTTGCATTTTTCCTGGTACAAACGACAACATTTTCAAAATGATCCCCATTCACACGGATCTGCGAAAACAACTAAAAACACTGTATTATGCATATCAGGCCAATAGTTGGCAATGTCACTTTGTAAAGAAAAACTACACACCTATAGACTGAACACGTAATATGCATGCTCACGACATCACCGTTTTCACAAATTCGCATTTTTGTAGTTTATGGAGACGATAACAGTAGTTTTCAAAAACTTGAGCTTTGAAACCGTTTTCAAAAGTTTGCGTTTTCAGGCCCCCAAAACGCTGTTGTCGTGTAAATTAACGCATACAAAATTTTCAGTTTTTAGTTGAAAACTAAAAACTGGTGTCTTGTAAACACCCCCTTAGTGTCCTAATGTGTTAACACTAAATCACTGAACTTGTGAAACCAGTGGTTAAAAGAAACAACTTACTACAGCAAATGCTACAGCAAACTTGCTACAGCAAATGCTGATCAAGTGTTTGAAGGTTGAGCAAGCAAGCTTATTGGCTACTGATACAGCAGGAACCAATCAGCTGTGTCCTATAGAGAATTATGTGATTGCAGCAGATTGATTTAAGGACCTATCAGCCTGCGCCATCTGAGTTTCATGACATAACTTTGTATTTATTTGCCATAGGGTATGGATCAATGTTTTTCCAATGCGTGAACAAAACTTTCCCAATGTTTTCTCCAAGATGAGTGTTAGTACTGCAATTTTAAGCATAAGCATTTTTTAGCTTATCACCAGTTGGTCCTCCCTCTCACAGCTTTACAACAATATTTAACATATCATTTTTAGTTAAATTTCAGTCTCTTCCTCACAAAGCTGTATGACTTTAGAAGACTTGAAACAAGTGCACAAAAAGCAAAGATTACTTTCGTGGTACTTTTATGGTGCTTTTTATCCATTTAAAACTCTCTAGCCATGGTCACGAACTGTCGTGAGTTGGAAAATACCTACGGAAAAACTGAAAAATGTCTGCTTTGTGTTCCACAGAACAGACAAACAGCATACAGGTTTGAGTACATGACAGAATTTCCTTTTCGTTCAGCTATTTCATTCAGCTATTCCATCACACTAATCGCATGTTATCGCATTACCACATTCACACATTGCAAAGTTAAAGACTATATCATGTGAACACAAATAGGGTCAAGTGTTCATAATGCATATATAAACATGCCAAAAGCAGATCCTGGAAATGTCCTGGGGCAGATCCCTGCTTAGTCACTGGCTTGAGAGCAATGTGTAATTATCATTCACACTTTAATGATCTGTTAATTGAGACAGACTCAAGCTGTGACAGGGAGGACCAACAGGGAACTAGTGCTAAGCTAACAAACGGTTGCGCCTAAATTTGCTAAACTAACACAAACCACTAATCTGAGAGAAAACATCGCAACAGTTCTGCTAAGCTCCTGAAGGATGAACCACATGCTATGGTAAATAATTTAGCACATACACTTGATTTTGAAAAATCTGCTTCACAATCTTTGTAATTTTACTGTTAGCTTTATATTAGCTACAAAGCAATCTCTCAAAGTACATCTAAATTTACCCTATTTGCTATCTAAATGTATGCTCCTGGTCTTACTATACAAATTTCATCAGCACACATTATTAAAACAAAATGTCCTTATAATCTTTTAAGTCTGAAATCTAATTACAACAGTAAAACGGGCTGTTTTATGTCACTTTAAGTCATTTAATTCAAGCAAGGCCATCCATCTCAAGCCAGCAGCATGTGTTTTGACAGATATGGTGATGTCACACCTGGGGAACGAGGTGCTGATGGTGATTCAATGTGTTGGGGGTCAGATTTCTTACTGATGTTTTATGTCAGCCGGTCAGCGAGGTTAAAAGCTTTGTCAACTAGAAGAATTACGGCGTGCTAACTGGCCATCCCAAATGTATCTTTGAATCAAGCCATTACCTTTTCCAGAAAAGGGCTGAAAGCAAAGAGCAGATTCCTGACACTTAAGCAAAATGATACTGACAGGTCTGTAAACACATTACTTTTAGTGTCATGGTCCATTAGCAAGAAGCAAGGACCTCAGATCCTCTTCGAGTTACATTCCAGGTGGTTTTCCTGCAACTGAAATCCATCATTTTATTGTTCCATTTTAACAAATGCATAGATATTATTGTAATCATTACACTTTCACTGATGATGTGCTGCACCCTGGTGGTTAGGAGAGGTATCGCAAGCTTCGTACTTTGACGGTGACTCACGCAATGTTTTGTTTTATGACGATGGGATCTCCCCTTCCACCCCTCTCACCATCTGTCTGGGAATTCTCCTTTCCTGAAACTCACCTAAACAGTTCCCTCCCTCCTTTCCCTCTCAGCCTCATATTCTCTTTTAGCTGCATTTCTTGCTAGTTTTTGACACATTAATGGCTACCAAACAGATAAAAAGCATCTGTACAACACTGCTTTATTCTTTGTTCACTAGTCACATTTACAATTCCTATCTGACACAACTTACCCCACAGCAGTGTTGTTATTGTTAACTACAACTTAAACTATTAAAATTTATTGTTGTTAATAGAAATAGGGCTGAAATTAAATAAAATATAAATACTAGATTAAAGCACTAAAGATAATGAAATAATAGCTATATAGAAATGTTTTTAAAAAGTAAAAAATACAGAAAATTACTATCACTAAAATTCAAATGAAAACTTAAAAAATAAAAGCTAACTAAAAAATTAATAAATACTATAATTGTATAAAAATAATATTAAAATAACTACTATTTTGGGGAAGAAAAATTCTCATGTAGAACATTTACTTTGAAAAAAAACAATAAAAAAATAAAAATACACATTTCAAAAATTTACTTTGACACCAAGTCATTTTCTTTGCTTGTCAAAGCAAATTTATACAGACCTACAAATATATACATCATCTATTTACATGTAAACTAGGTAAATTGGTAGTCGTGTGTGTATATTTATTATTATATACAAAAAGTTTTATCATAGAAAAATCTCATCACTTTTCTCATGTGCATCTGATGTATATGAGGGGCCATCCTAAAAAATTGTAGACATTTAAAGCTGCAGTCTGTAACTTTTTTTGGTTAAAAATGATCCAAAATCAATTTTTGAGCAAGTACATATCCAGCCGGTGTTCAAAACTGTCTCCTTAGCCCAATTCACAACGGTAAGCTTGTAAAAACGTTTTATAATAAAATCGGTACTGGTGGGTTTCCGCAGGAAATTTGAGCATGTCACTTTTGCGTCATTATGTCATGTCTGTTTACATAAAGAAGGAGTCCCAGCTAGTAGGCTATATGGCATGTGGAGGATGCTGCTGGTGGCGGATAATTTATAGCCTTTTCTCACAGCTGCAATAATTAAACTTATCATTTTGATGGTGCATTGTAATCCAGAAAGGTCCAAATGACAATCATCAGTGACAACTGGAGATTCACCCGTAGTCAAAGCAAAAGACTTCGGACTGTGGAGTGGCTACAGAAATTGGTATCTACAGGTAACGCTAATACACACTAAACACACATATTCACGCAATGCTGATGTTGTTAACATTAACAATTTGAGAACAAAGTATAACAATAATAATAGTTTGCACGGTTTGACGTGATCCAAACTAAGCTATCGTTAGATTTAATCACCATTGGCAGCGTGTTTTATTGTAATGCTTTTTTCCTCAGTTGGTCAGAACAAAAGTGTCAGACATGTTACTTACTTGATCAGATGATATTTTCCAGTGAAAATTTTTATTTTGGTCATACTTCCAAGACTACAATCTGTGATTCCAAAGTTCAGTATCCACACCGGTCCGGTGACTGACAGCAAACATTAGATTCACCCGCACTGAGGAGCCGTGCCGATACACAACCCACGTAAAGATGATAATTCCACAAAAAACTGCAATTGCAGGTTTCAAACAGAGATGGCGACAAAGAGGCAAAACTTACAGACTGCAGCTTTAACAAAAATTAGGTAATGTATAGATAAATCCAAAATATTTTATCTTGTTCTTGGTCTTAAAACAGCAACGTATCATTCTCTTGTTCCCTCTCTTCTCACAAGGTCTTTTCAATGTGACCCAAGCTTAACATGCAAGTTAAGGTGTGAGGGTCAAGACTCCTTAACACAGTTGGTCCAGAATTAATTGGAACAAGGGTTAGAGGGTCAGTCCTGAAGAAATCACCTCTGCTCCTTCTGTCTGGCTTGAGGAAACAGGAAAAGTCCCATTTCAGGCAACTAAAAGAGTTTCAAAGTGAAGGTGATTGGCAGTCCTGCACTTTCCATCTCTGTGGAGGGCTATCAGATGGAACAGGAGCTATTCTGTTCTCTATAAGAGCACAAAAGGCCTTTGGATGGATTCATAGAGGCAATATGGTCAGGTTTTTTATGTTGTTGAACAAGGTCCCATGCACTGCAAGCTTTCCTTTGAGAAACACACTTCAAAGTCTCAAAGGAAGGTTATATACACAGTTTCACTTTTAGACAGACCAGGTTTTTGGGTCATCCTACTTTTGATTGAACAAACAATCATTAGCAAGTATGTAAACGCCATAAACAGTGCTATTTAATCAAGAAAAATGGGTTAAAGAAAACCTGGTATCTATTTTTTACGCCAATCTTCTGAAACATTTCTGAAACATGGGCAGAACGAATTTCTGAACAAGAAAATTGACTGTAAATAGATGTAATTAGATTTAATGACAATTTCCGCAAAATTAGTCTACATGGAAATTTGTTCAGCACGTTTCATGAATGAGGCTCAATGTATGTGGGTTTTGGCATCAAGACAAAAATTTTAACTTCACGTTAACAATTTTTGGATGTAAGTATTATTTATGAATTAAATATGAATTTAAAAATATTTACAAATTAAATAAAATATATGCAATAAATGATTTTTTATAAATAATATTACAATAATAACAACATTCTATTTCATATTTAATTTATAAATAATATTCATTATAAACAAACTTATTTTGTATTAAAAATCTAAACCTAAAAAAATATTATTTATAAATTAAATACATGCAAAAACCTATATTTGATAAATATGAAATAAAATAAACTTTTTATTAATTAAAAAGCTAAACATAAAAAATGTTTTATAATTAAATGTGAATTAAAATATTTATTAATTAAATAAAAATGTCATAATTTTTTTTATACATTTTATAAAATATAACCCATTTTATTTTAATAAAATTTAATTTATAATATTTATAATAATTACATTTAGGCCTAGTCTACACATACACAGGTATTTTTATAAACAGAGTTTTTCCTCCCCTGTTTAAAAAAAAAAAAAACAGGTGGTGATATAACCCTAACCATAAAGCCATGTTGGCCACTCAGAAGCCTGGAATAAGGCCTGTAACTATAAATACTAATTAAAACAATATTAATGAATTAAATAAAATTATGAAATAAAAAAATACATTATATAAATAATATGAAAAATAAAAACCCATTTTAATTTATGAATTATAACCAGACCTTTCTTTAAAAGTCTTTAGAAGTTCAAGATTTGCTGGTTGTAAACAGGAATACAATGATGGTTATCTTGCACTGTCATACAAAGGTCTGGTTAGAAGTCAGCTCCTGTCTCTCCGTTTCTGAGTGCCGTTGAGAGGAGGGCGGTTCCATGGAGATGAACCCTCAGCATGCTCTCAGAGTAAGGGCCACTCGACCGCTCTTTGCTCCCCCTCCATTATCAACATCAAGTGATGGCCATGCTACATCACAATCGGCCCCTCAGAAAAAGGAGAAAATACTTCCAGTGAGACACCTGCTGTGAAAGTTTGTGTCTTCATTGAGATACTATTGATTTACCTATTGATTGTCTTGTAGGGGGGCTGCTGGGGGTTCAAGGCACGCTGGCTATTGATTTCCAAGAGTTGCAGCACTACACAGTTTGTCCATGTGAACCGTGACATTGCTAAGGTGCTTTTAATGCACCTACCCTCAGAAGGAGATACTAGGCTTTTTAAAGCAAACACACCTATAGACCTTATGTAGCCCCGCCCCTTTTCAGCACTGCGCTCGTTGTGTTCTGTTTTCTGGTTTGTATTTCCACAGCATAAAGGTAAGATCTTACAGATTTATGAATGAATCTTCCCAGTCTACTGGCATTTGTAATGACATCCACTTGAAACATTACAATGCTAATGATAACTTTCGTTAACTCTACAATGAGTAAATCCACTTCACTAGCTAATATCTCTTCGACCATAGAAATAAACAGCGACCACAAAAACAAAGGTTCAAAGACAAAATTCTAAAGATGGCTGCACGCTTGTTTCTCTGGCACATAAGGTCTATAGGAACAACAAACGGCCACTGTGATCTCTCTAATGTCTCAACTGTTTCTCCTAGAAGAAGAAAACAGTTCTCCTAGAGCTGTGCTCAGATTTGCCAAGACACCAAAGTCTGCAAAAATCAAAGATTTGACCGTGACAATATTTCGCCAAAAGACTTTTAAGAGGAATGTCTGAGACAAACTTGAAATTTCAACTAAATACTGAGAACACATCGGCCTTGTCCCAAATGGCACCCTAAACACTGGTATTCCTACAAGTCCGTACTTTCGCAACGTTGCTTAGACTGTTGGGAAAAAGTCTGCTGCGGAGATCGCTTCAGTGAGGTCTCGGCAAAAGTGTGCATTGAGGGTGCGTATCGACCACAAAAGGGGGCGCTCACGAGCACATTTCTGAAACCTAAAAGGACAAACTGGACACCCTGTGGTCTCTTGGACTTCATGATCACATGAACGTGGCAGCCTTTGTAAGTCCACAGGACTGTATGTGCATGTGAAGTGTGCCATTTGGGACAGGGCCATTATGAAACCTCGTGAGTTCTGGAAGAGCAATAAAACTCATATCATCAAGATACTGGTATGTCAACATGTACATCAAATTTCAGTTGTCATGGCAACAGCAGTCTAGTCATGTAGCTACAATAAGCAGAAATAATACAGACATGGATGAATGTCACAAAGAAATGTCAGGTGCATATTTAAACTCAAAATAAATAAATACATTGAAAAAAGGTATATTCTTGCAGACCATTACATTATTTGAATTGTAACTATTCATGCATATTGAAAATGTAAAAATGTACTTTACAATTTAAATTATTAGAACCAGCATTTTCAAGAATATTGAACATGTAGCCTACTTCACAGTTTAAAAATAATAATTAAAATAAAATAATTATAAACAAAAATATTATTTCGTAACATACAATAGAATGATGCATTACAACTGGAAGGAAATGAGTACTTCATAATCATAAAGACTACATTAATTACATTATTGGATGATCCTTATGTTAAAAAAACTATACAAAATAACTTCTTTTTTAAACAAAGCATGGCCAAGACATCTTTTGACAAATTTAGTGAGATTTATCAAATGCACTATTCAGGGATCAAGCTTCCAGTGCTTGTGAAGTACACAAACACACTTAACGACTATTATCAAGATCCAGGGCGTTCGTTTGACCAACACACGCGACATCAAAATGATGCACTCATTGAACCCACCCGCCCACAGGGCCACATATAAGCCTGTCAGCGGTGAGCCATTTATTCCGAGCAGATAAATTGAAAAGAAACGGACAGACACGTTGCGCGAGAACCCGCCGATTATAATTACACAATCACCCTCATCCTTTTTTTCCTCTGTCACCTCTGATTTCTCTCCTGAACCTGTAGGATCCACTCTGAATGAGCAATTCTCTGCTTCTGGATGTCTTTACACGCCCGGCGTTTATTTGGGTTGTAAACAACATATTTTCAAAAGTCTTTCAGAGACTTGTGCGAGTGGCGTTAACGTTTACCTGTTTAGCGTAGACACGCGCGCCCCTGCTGGGAGATATCCTAACTACACCATCTGACTGAAAAAAAAAAAAATTGTCTATTCTTATAGAATAAATATATATATATTTTATTAGGCTATACACTTATAAATAAAGTATGTATCTAATAAATATATTACAATTATATATGTATAATACATAATATAATACACATAATACACATTATAAATTTATATATATTTGGAAGGCATTTAAACACATGAACTTTGTGTGGTGCCATGCCATTATAGACCTCCCTTTGTCTGACTACAAGACAAATTACAGTGTGTTAGAGCTTTTATTATCTTCAGCTGCTTTTATAGCCACACAGATCAGGCGGTGAGCAGACGGCAGAAAATGAGATTGCAGATCCTCTTCTCTGGTTAGTTTGATTTGGTCTCCTGAATGTCCACAGGTCACAGGTAGACATTAAGACTTATGGGGCTGAAAGGAAACTTTGCAAATTTGTGTTGTTAAACAAGTAGGCCATTATTGGCTATACTGCTGTATACAAAGATACGTAGTGTGAGGGAGAAAGTTCATTTGAACTTTCATTCAAGGACAAAAGCATGTGGACTATCCACAGAATGGTGTAGTTATGGCATACTGAACTCTAACATGCTAAACAGTTGAGGTGCAAAACCACCAAACCATTTATATTGATATTTACATTAACTACTGAAACTAATTTGTATTAATATTGAATAACAAAATTAGTAGTAATTTTACTCAAATTATGCTGTTGATCATTTAATTTGCAATTTAATAATGAATAAATAGAAAACAGCTAAAAGGTATTTGCTCTAGTGGATTCAGACTTCAACATAAACAAATACAAGTCAATATTTTAAAAGATTTAGCTTCTCCAGCCGAAACATAAGCACTTCACAATCAGCCACCAGCAGACATAACAAAATGAATCAAACTCATTCAGGGGAGATGCTATTGTTGGTTAGTACTGTATAATCCATACAGGAATTGTGCCAGTTTGTTTGTTCTCACAGAGACTGCCTCCCACTTGATTGATTGATTCATTTGATTGGCAGGCTGTCTGAAAAGGCCAGTACCCCCTTTCTGTCAAAGCCCTGTCTTAAAGGGTTAGTTCACCCCAAAATGAAAATCCTGTCATTATTACTCATCCTCATGTCGCTCCAAAACCGCAAGTCTTTCGTTCTTCTTCAGAAGACAAATTAAGCTATTTCTGATGAAAGAATCCTGTCAGATTTCCTTCCATTGACTGCCTTTGCAGCTACCACTTTAATGCTTCAAAAACATAAAGAGTTCAGATAACTTCATAAAGAGTTCAGATAACTAATCTATATGAATCGAGCGGTTTAGTCCAAATTTTCTGAAGAGAATCGATCACTTGTTATGACGAATAGATTTAATTTAGGCTTTTACTCGCATATAAACACTGATCAGCGAACATAAGCAGAAGCTCAACCTAACCTGAATAACGCACAAGAACAAACCTCTTCTGCAAGCTCAAACGTGCTGTGCAACACACGAGAATGAACCTCATTGGTTACGCAGCCTAAATTAAATCTGTTCGTCATAACAAGCGACCGATTCTCTTCAGAAAATTTGGACTAAACCGCTTGATTCATATGAATTAGTTTTCTGAACTTTTTATGAAGTTTTTGAAATGTCAAAGTGTTAGTGGCAAAGGCAGTCAAGGGAAGGAAATCTGACACCATTCTGTCATCAAAGACATCTTCATTTGTGTTCCAAAGATGAACGGAAGTCTTTTGGAACATGAGGGTGAGTAATTAATGACAGAATTTTCATTTTGGGGTGAACTATTTGTGTAATGAAATAACTCATAATCTTTATAAAAGGAAAATAACTTTTATTTAACAAACACTGTATGAAAATGTATTTCAAACATTTTAGTGGATGTCCATTTATCCTAAGTGCTTCATGTATGTAAATCATACAGTACAAATATATTACAGTAATCAAAACATGTACAGTGCAAATATAAGAATACAACTATATATATATATATATATATATATATATATATATATATATATATATATATATATATATATTGTATATATAGTCAACATTTGAAGTGGATCAAAAGTTCATCAAAGTTGTCCTCTGAACTAAGCTGTCCTAAGCTGTCCTAAGAAGATGGTTTTAGGACAACTTTGATGAAAGGTTTTGATCCACTTCAAATGTTGACTACTATATATATATATATATATATATATAAACACACACACACACAACCCCAGTCGCAGAAAAGTTGGGACAAAATGTTATTGTCAGACAAATCAAAAATCACAGTATTTAGCAGTATTTAGGTCTTTCACCATCTAACATGCATAATATTGTGGAAAGATTCATGGAATCCAGAGAAATCTCACTCCATGTAGGGCCAGGCAAGAAACCTCTGTTGACCTTTTAAAAATGTATAAAGTCAACTTGCGCCACAAGAGTAACCCCTCACGCGATGTATGACGCAGGATATAGGAGTAGCGTAAGCTTAGATGTCTCTCATGGTTCAAACAAAAACGGCTCTGCAACAAACTCAAGCTCCTCTTCTCTTATATTGAAATCCTCCAACATTTCTCTTTAAAATTTCTCATTTTAGACATCTAATTCGTGACCGGTGTTTTGTTTTGCTCTCTCCTCTGCGCCTCCGCGTTCGTCATTGCGTCAGGTCAGAGGTTGCTCTTCCTCCCAAATTGGCTTGCGCAGTATGCGTACAGTCGTTCGCCAGAAGCTAGTTATTTGAATTTATAGTTTTAAATATGGATATTTTTCTTACAAAAACGCATCCCTTCACTTCAAAAGGCCTTTATTTACCCTCTGGAGCCGTATGGATTATTTTGATGATGGATAGATGCATTTTTTTTTTTTTAATAATATGTGCCCCCTCCCCTCCCACACACACACACACACACACACACACACACACACACACTGACTGACACACACAGACATCTGGATTTAGCAGAGATAATCACAGTCTTCAGGAGGAAGTTCAGTATCAGTTTTACTGCATTTTACAAAATGTCCCAACTATTCTGGAAATGGGTTTATATATATAGGTTTCAATTTTAAAAACAAACAAATTCATAACTAAAATGTGCAACATGTAGACAAAAGTTACACTTCCAGTTTACAATTTCAATAACAATAATGGCTCAGTTAAACATTGAGGTTTTTCAGTTTCCTCATTTGAACACCATGCAGCACTTTCGGCTTTTGTTGGCTACTCTACCCTTATAAAACACAAGTGTCTTGTAAGGAAACTTCATGAATTGAAATTCTCACTTTATACATGATTATTGTATCATTGGAGAACACGTTGATTCCACTACAAGACGTTTTTGAGGGCTACAGGGCACCAACTTGTTGTAGGGTACAGAAGACAGTGGACTGTCCTGAACCTGAAAAAAAACTGAACATTAGCTAAAAACATCTTAAATGCATCATTAATAATGTCTATGACACATTTTTGAATGTCATCATAGAATAATAAATGCTAAAAGCAAAGGATTAGTTTGGCTTTAGGCTTTGGCTTCAAGTCATGGTTGAAGTTTGCGAAATCTTTGCAGGAATTAAACTTTACTGAGTCTCAAAAACATGTATCTGTTATCTCTTGAGGAAACTTAAAGCATTTTAGCCTGTGAAGAGTTTGGCAATACATAGACAAATTTATTAAGATTAAGCTGATTAAGATGTAAGAGGAAATGCTTTTAAACTGCCCATAAGAGATGTGGATTTATGGTGATAACAGAAAATGTCTGGATGTTTAATGCAAAAAGATGTGTAGTAAGATACCAAACTCACTGTGGTAAGCATATTTTATAGATAAACATGCAAATATTAGCATGAAATTAGATTTCAAGAGCTTTAGTAGAAGGATAACATGCTTTTACATCAGTTAAAGTGGCTATATCTAACTTTAACATAATTTTTTTGATAATTTGTCTTGAACGAACAAAGGAAAGTGGAGTTAGAGGCGGTATTTGTCATCTTTTAGTCATAAATAGTAAATCTGTATCCGCAGGGCCTGCATGTGCTGTGTGTGAAGGTGTGTGCATGACTAACCTGGACGGATCTTCGTCTCTGGTAAAAACTCCTTTTAGTTCAACACTATTCATTTTATTCTCAAACCATCCATAGCTTAGAGTCACCTTCAGTGTTAGAGGAAAAGAAACAAACAGGAAGGATAGAAAATATGTTAGAATTGCACAAGTTTGATTTTAACTAACCATTTCAAAAATCTGTTATCTGTTTTGGCAGCTAAAATATTAGCATCCAGTTCTTTGAGCTATTAGCATCCAATTCTTTGAGCTAAAATGTTAGCATCCAGTTCTTTGAGGTAAATATTAGCATCCAGTTCTATAAGGTAAAATATCAGCATTTAGTTCAAGGTCAAATACTGTATATACATTCAGTTTTTTGAATTAAGATATGCTATTAGGCTATTAGCTGTTTGAACTAAATAGCATCCAGTTCTTTGAAATGTGCCTGTGATAAAGTTTTTATATGCTAACGTGTTGTGAATGCTTGCCTGAGTTATTGTTAGCACTTTGCTAGGTGGTTGCTAGTAGGTGGTTTCTAGGGCATTGCTTGGTGATTGCTATGGTAATCTAAGTGGTTGCTAGGGTATCCTAGGTGGATGCAAGGTGTTGGCTTACTAGTCTAGCTTATAAAGTCAAAAGATAATACTAAATAAAGATTAAAAAAAAAATCATCTAAATCCTAATTTTGATTGCTTTTGATCATTTCTTGTCAACAGAAATGAACAAACTATCATTAATTTCTGTAGCAATACTTTAGTACTTAAATATATAAGCAATACTAATAGCCACCATTAAATCAGGTGGAAATGACTGTCATCTTACTTGTTTGGGGATATCACTGGGGCAAGAAGAAGTAGGTTTTCCAGATGAGAATGAAACATGTTGCTGTGGACCATTGAGATGTCCAGTCTCCTCTCAACTATGAAGCCCACCGTACAGTCATCAGGTAACATGATTACTGCAGAGGTCTGCTCGAACCTGGGACCACTGCAAATGGAGACAAACATATTCTATATTCTATATATATACATATTATATACACTATACAGTTCAAAAGTGTAGGGTCGGTAAGATTTTGTAATGGTTTTTAAAGAAGTCTCCAAGGCTAAATTTAAAATAGGAATAATTTCTAACATTATAAATGTCTTTACTGTCACTTGTGCATGAAATGGCTTCATAATCAAAGCCAAACACACACATGCTGAATCAGGGCCTCACCTTGCCCAGGGTGCCATCTTCTCTGCCAGCTTCCTGCTCAAACAGAAACCAGCCCCTCCTGTAGCAAACCAGAATCGGACCTCCCTCTGAAACAGATGAAAAGGTCAATCAGTCAGTTTCCACATCAGCCTGAAGAGTGGAATGCATGCAGTGGCTCCAAATATTATATAAAGAAATAATGCTACAGTTCATTACAATTTAAGAATCAAGCCCTAAATCAATGGTGTGTGGAGTGATTTATTGCCGTTCTGAAGCTCAAGTGGTGCAAATGGTCAGTGTGCAATAGTTTACAGCATTACATGTGGAGACTCGCTGAGTTTGTGAGTAAAAGCCTCACCTAAAGCAGGTATTTAAGCAACAAGAGATGGAAGAGACGAACAAGAGCAGTTTTTTTTAAAGCTGCAACTTGCAAATGAACCTCAGTTTCCTATAAAAAAGTTTTGTGCAGAAATGTTTAGCACTTGAACATCAAGTAATATATATATATATATATATATATATATATATATATTATATTATATAGATAGATAGATAGATAGATAGATATAGATAAAGATAGATAGATAGATATTATATAGATAGATAGATATAGATAAAGATAGATAGATAGATAGATAGATAATATATTAGCCTATTGAGTGAAAAATTCATTGATTCACTTATAAAGACAATAACTTGTTTTGTTTCTTCTGTTTTGTTTTGTTTTTGTTTTGTTTTGTTTTGTTGTTTTTTGTTTTTTTTTTAACAAATCTGTTTAATGAATGATTTATTGGGTCACTCACTCATAAACACAATTCCTCATTTTGTTCCTGAATGAATTTGAATGAATCGATTGAGTTAATGATTCAATGACTCACTCATGAAGACAACTGCTTGATTAATACATTAAAGAGTCTGTGCTTTTAAATGAATCGCATGAGTACTGATTAATTGACTCACTCATAAAGACAGTTGTTTGCCGCCACCTACTGGTGTAAATATGTAAAATACAGAAAGTCAAATTCCCACCACTATAAGGCCTACACAAACTGAGCACAAACACAGACAGGTGGATTGATACAAACATCTAAAAGTGCTGTTATATATTGGAATGGCGCTCGGCCAATCCGAAAACAAATGTTGCATAAAATGCATTTATTTTAATTTTCCACTTACTTTAATTCAAATTTTAATTAGAAAATCCAGTTTGCTATACCGCCAAGTAGCAACCTAAAATGTGTATATTAATTAAGAAGGTTCACCAATTTTGTGACCAAACCCCTTATAAAACAACAAATGCAATGTATCAGCTCTTCAAACCATGAGTTCCTCTTTCTCTTTAAGCTCTCAATGCATATCTGCTCTTCATTTCTTGGCTTTCCTGAAAACCTGAGCCGGTTTGTTTTCACATGGGGTTCTGTGGAGCATCATAAGTGACAGGGGGATAAATCTGACTATATCCATTCACTCATCGTCCCATCAGTTTATCCCTCCCTTCCTCCTTGTGGCCGTTACCCTCAAGGTTCTCTACAGTCCATTTCTGTCCTCTCATCCAATCAGCCATATTCCTTCCCTGTAGGGAGTTGTGACCTGTCCAGCCAGATTTATAAAAATGGACATAAACAACACAGAGAACACACAGAAAGGCAGATGGGAAGGTCCAGGTTGTGTTCACCAGAACAAAAGAGCAGTTTAGATTCAATGGGGCATTGACTGTCCAACTGAGTGTTACTAGAAATTAAAAAGAATATATATACATAAAAAATAAAAAATAAAACATAACTATTCTACATTTACAATATTAATGTCACGTTTGGTTTTGGGTTTTGTTTCATGTTCATGTTTCATGTCATTTATTTTGTAGTTTGGTTCCTGTTTCCTGTCATGTGTTTCCCTTGCTCCTCATGTGTTCTCCCCATGTTTATAGGTTTGTTTGAGATGCATCGGCGCTGTGTAGACCAATCGGCCTACGACATTAAAGTACTGTGAGAGCAATTCAAAAGCATAAGGAGTCTTGCGCTCTCCAAACGCTCTTGCGGTACTTTGATGTGCATTGCCGATGCATCTCAAACAACCCTAATGTGTCAAGTTCTGATTGGTTGTTCTGGTCATGTGTCCTGTTTTCTCATTGGTTAATTGTTTGATTGTTCACAGGTGTTTCTCGTAAGTCATTAGATGTGTGTATATATATATATATATATGTAGCCCTCATGTTTCCATTGTCTCTTGTCTAGCTTTGTTTCCTGCACCTCTGTTGAAGAGTTTCTTGTTTTATGGTTATATTCAATATAACCATTGTTTTATGGTTTTATATATATATATGGTTTATTTCAAGTCTTTGTTTATTTTGTGTGTTTGGATTAATAAACTTGTGTTCTCATTTCAACTTGCCTCCAGTGGACTATTAATATAATATAAGTTACAATTAATATAAGTTATTATATTATATATTGTAAGTGATTATATTTTTCATAAAATGTAAACATTTTATATAAACAAACATACTTTATATGTAATATATAATAGATGTATTATATTATATAGGCTATATTTAAATATATACAATATAATATGTATAAGCTACATATAATACTCATAATGTACACACGTGTGTTTGTATTAAAAATAATTAAAATATTAACATTATAATAGTTCTTTTTTTTCATTTTGACAGTAATTCTCATTACCATAAGTACTTATTTACTTAACTTGTTTTCTATATAATTCTTTATTATAATTTAAAGAGAAAAATATATATTTTAATAGACATTTTATTGCATTAAGATATTTATGCAAAATAACATGCATTATGCAATTTCTTGATTTTTCTTATGATTTTGTGGCTAAATAAAATGCAAAGACAGAAAACACATACAGGATGTTGTTTCAAAAGATGTGTGGTCTACACACAAGGAACTAAAAGACTACAGGCTATATGGGTATAACTAATATGCTGTCATGGTGGGTATAACTTTTTTTTTTTTTTTTTATCTTTCATCCCATTGAGCGGAGGTAAAGTCCGGCAGCGGTGGCAGAAATGAAAATGCGGGTGTCATTTTTTATTACCCAGGTGCCTCTGTGGCACAAGAGATCAGTAGAGCAGAGAAAGAGAGAAAGAGGATGATGAAACCTGAACTTGAATGGCTTGTCTGTTCCTGTAGACCTCACACACACACACACACACACACACACGTTGGGCTTTTCATGTTCATTGGGGACATTCCATAGACATAATGATTTTTATACTGTCCAGACTGTATATTCTATCCCCTAAACCTACCCATCACAGAAAATATCACTTAGTATGACTTATAAGCTGTTTCCCTCATGGAGACCAAAAAATATCTTTGTGAGGACATTTTGTCCCCATAACATAGGGTTTACCAGGACCACACGCACTAAAGAATCAGGTCCGAAGACAGCATGAATACAAACACACACACTCAAAATGACTGGTGTTACACATTGTACATGATTGGATCAACTCCCCTGACTGTATTGACAGTAAAAGAGCAGAAAGAATTGTCCAGATCAATAAGCAATAAAGCTCTTATCACTGATTGATCCCTTAAGGGAAAGAATGAACATTTTGGCATTTATCAAGGCTGAAAAATAAAAAATACAATTATTATCGATAATTATTCAGAACAATGAATTCAGTTTAAAAAAAAAACAAAAAAAACAATGGGATACTGACTGTCTTATTCCCTTCCAGCAACTCCTGGGCTCTCATTGGTCGATCCAGGCTTGGCCTGCCCACATAAATATCGCTGTCTGCAGGAAAGGCCGTCAGGAGAGAAAGAAGGGCTCCAGGGTTCAGGTAATTATCATCATCAACATGACAAAACCACCTATGGCAAAAATCAAAAGTGCTTTATAAGTTACATCAAAATCAAACTTTTACTGTGTTAGTATGTTGTTTCATACTCTTTTGTGTGTGTGTATATATTATTTATATATATATATATATATATAGTTCTGTTATGAAACTGATGGCGCAGGCTGATGGGTCTTAACGCAAGCTGATGATAATTACAGCATTAACTACTGGCACAAGATGATTGGTCAATGTCACATCTGCAGCCAATGAGCTTGTTGCTCACACATTTAAATGGCTGGTTACATTTAGTATAGCAGTTTGCAGTGCAAATCAGAGTTCCTCTAAAACCCTCCCCCTTCCCCAGCTCCACCTGTATAGATCTGCTATGACAATTAATCTAATAATTAAATATTTAAGTAATTATACATTATATATTATTACATAAATATTTTAAGTATTATGAATTAAATACATATATTTTGTATTTATTTATTTTTTTATTTTAGATAGATGGACAGACAGACAGATGGAAATGGATATAGACAGACAGACAGACAGATAGATAGCACCATAAGGTCATATTACGTTATCGTTCAACTCACTTTTTGTCAGAGGTCATGAAGTGGTGGTACTCAGCAGCCATTTTACAGGATAAAGCTTGATGACTGTGCTCCGGCGAACATTTAGTGACGACAACATTAAATCCTGTGAGCGCAGAAAAACACAATGAGTGTAGAGTAAAGATTCAGAAGTTCAGACCAATCCTACAGAAGAAAGATGATCTACCTTCAGAGGAAATGTCTTCATCTGGACTGTCTGTGAAGATGTACGTCTGTAAAAATACAAAATAAACACAAATTCGTGAGTCAAACCATATTAATTCTGAAATGGTGCAATGAGAGCATGGTGGTCTTTTGAGGACAAGTAACTGCAAGATAACAGCTGGTGCAACAGGAGGCCTCAGAGCATCTGTGTTCCCGGTTTTGCCATTAGGAAATCTGGTTTGTGTTTTCGCAAAGTGGGACGACACTGTTTTTGTGTGAGAGTGTCTAAAACTACAGCTGAGATAATTGGGTTGGCACAAAAACTATTTAGAAACATTATCCAAAAAATAGTATAAAATAATTCTAAATATTTAAAAAAAATATCTGTAAATAATTCAGAAATATGAGGTACATTTGAGCTGTTGTAATATAGTTTGATGAACATTAAATAAACAGTCAGAATAAACAAGAACAATGCAGTCAACACTTTTTTTACTACAGTTGAATATAAACAGATTATATTAAAATTATGACATTTTAATTGGACTTTTTTTTATTTTTTGGACATCGTTTTTTCCCTCATTTTTTAGATAGTCAGTTGTTCACTAAATGTTACACAACAATGAATAATTCCAATTAGGATTAATCACAAAAATGTATTATTATATTATTCAAAACCTAATAATATAACTATTATTAAAACTATCATTATTAAACATATTCATGACTTTTAAAATGTAGGCATTTACATTTACGCATTTAGCAGATGCTTTATCCAAACCAACTTACAAAAGAGCAACAAAAGCAAATAAAAATATTATAAAATAATTCTAAAATTTGATTGTATGAGGTACGTTTGAAGCCACTGTAATATAGTTCGATAAAAATTAAATAAACATTCAAATTAAACAACGACAATGCAGTTGACATTATTTAAAACAATTAAATATCATTAAACATATTAAAAACTTGACTTTTAATATGTAGATTTATACATTTAGCAGACACTTTATCCAAAGTCACTTACAAAAATGGAACAAAAGCAATCTGTCAAACAGCAAGTCATCAGATATATATATTATAGTGCAGACTATATATTATAGTGCTGTCAGATTGATTAATCACGATTAATTGCATTAAACATAATTGTTTGTAAATGTGTGTCTATCTATCTATCTACAAACTTTTATGTTAGATGCAATTAATCGCAATTAATCAATTTGACAGCACTAATATACAATATAATTACTGAAACTTTCCACTGTCATTTGTAACCACAGAACCAAAGTCTCTCAACCAAGTGAGAGGAGCAGATTTAGGAGCCATTTCCTGCATGCTAGACCAATTCACATCCTATCTGTGGTTAGCCATGACCCTATTCCTCAACTCTTCCGTTCTGACACACACACACACGCACAAACACACACACACACACACACACACACACACAATCTGCATCCCATGATGCAGTGGAGGCGTCACTCTGGAAGTTTAGCTTCATTACGATGTCTAGGCGCTCCAGACGGCTCAGATCATAAGTCTACATGCCTCTCCCTCCGTGGTCCTTGAGTACAGGCAGAATAATCGAATGCACGATCAATGCCACAGCCATCAAAGCCAATGGGCCAGAGCGAGTGGAAACGGCCCACTCGCACCCCGACTCGCGCTCCTTCATAAATCATAAGGGTGGATCTTTAGCTCTCATTTTGGATAAAGTGAGGCGACTGATGACAGCGGCTCATAAAGCACGAGATGCACAAAGACTGAAACGGCAGCACAACTGCCCATAAGTGGCACAATGAAGTGAAACTCGTGGAGGAGGTGCTGCACTGAGCACCACTTGCAAATTTAGGAAAGGTGTGCCTCATAATGTGATGGACGATAAAAACAGATGCACTTATAGGAAGAAGGTGCCATCCAAAAAGTTTTTTGCTTATAATATCAAAGCCTCATATTCACATATATCGTTGAAACAAACACACACACACAAAACATATTAGTCTGTAAAAGTGCTCAATAACAAAATCTAACAATGCCTTTGAAAACAAAAACTTCTTTGCTCAGATGTCCGGCGTTTTGTTTTTTTTGGTTATGTTTCTTCTTCTGGCATTTGTTAAAAATGCCAGAGATGTTGTTTCACACTTCGTTCCTGTTTCCTCAGCTCAAGACTTCCTCTGTCAGATAGACTTCCGTTTTGTCATTGTTTCAAAACGCAGTCTGCGGCTGTCGCTTCCTCTTATTGGCACGGAGGCAATAGGGCACACAAACATGAGCACACACACTCATGAAAACTGACACGCACAAACAACATCCTGTGCTTAAAAACCCGCTGTTGGAACACAAAAACTAAATTTAACAAAGCCCTAACCGTAAGCATCAAACATTGGGACATAACTCAATTGCTCGGAAAAGCCCAGCTAACAGGGAACGTTCTCAGAACAGGCAAGGCTCTCTCAAAGTTATGAACAAATTTTCTTCCAGTAACATTAATAAAACATCCATTCTGGTCTTTAATAATGTTCTCAAAAACATTATTTATACATCGTTCATCGTACATCAATGATGTACTAAAAACGGAGACGTTTTTCATTTGCATTTTTCATGTACAGACAACAACATCAAAATCATCTCCGTTCACACGGATTGGCGAAAAAACAACTAAAAATGCTTTGCAGGCCAGTAGTTGGCGATGTTACTTTGTAAAGAAACACTACGTGCCTATAGACTGAATGTAATATGCAAGACTTCGCCGTTTTTTGCAAATTCGCACTTTTGTTTACATGGAGACAATTACAGTATCATTTTCAAAAACTTGCACTTTGAAACCAAAATTTTTTGTTTTCACCCTGTTGAAAAAACCAGCATATGCTGGTTAGGTATGTTTTGAAGCAGCTGGTTTGAGCTGGTTTATGCTGGTCCTTAGTTGGTCATGAGCTGGTTTAAGCTGATCCTGAGCTGGAGCTAGTTGCTTGGGACCAGCACCTGACCAGCTTAAACCAGCTCATGACCAACTAAGGACAAGCTTAAACCAGCTCAAACCAGCTGTTTCAAAACATACCTAACCAGCATATGCTGGTTTTTTCAACGGGACAGGCCCCCAAAACGCTGTTGTCATGTAAATGAACTGCCTAAACGCATAAAAAGTTTTCCATTTTAGTTGAAAATGATGGCGTGTAAATGGCCCCAGAGGGAAAGGAAAAGCTGAATCTTCAAACTTGAAATGAAGACACACTTCCTTCTCACTATTTGCTCATATTCAAAACAGGACCAATAAAGCAGAAGCAGGGAATTTTTTTAAAAAATTTGTTGCGTTTGAGGGCCAAGAACCCTCAAACCCTTCCAGTTTCAGATTTTCAGACTGAATGTTCGAGAGTCATTTCTTCCACACAAAAACAAAAGTATTAGCATGCCATACAAGAGTAATTTTAGCCCCGAGCATTCTCTTTGATCGTTCAAGTATTTGGATCAGCAGCACCGCTATTTTGTACGTGTCATCTTATATTTAGAGTGACTGCTGCAACTTTGAAAGTGTTACATCCTGAGTTGCACGTTGGGAATTCGTTTTGACAAGCCACTCAGAGATAAAGCTCAGCAAGTCCAATCATTAACATCTTCCCAAAGTACTGCTCATGTTGTTAGCGCCTGCCAAACCACGAGTGTGTATGTGTGTAAGCATGTGTTAGTACGTCAGACCGGCTTTGTTCTGCTACTTAATGTCGTGTTACAGCAGGCCACAGTCAAATCTAATAATTTACAGTTCAAATGGATGTCCATTAAGGAGTCCGTTTGAGTTTTTTTTAAATAAATCTGTGTCGATTTTGCTTTTTGCCAAGTACCAATAATGACCAATAATTATATCTCACTTTCACAGAATTAATACTAGGAACCAGGGCTTAATTCATAAACATTTTGTCTCATACAACATGAATTTAAGTGTCAACCAGGTCCAAGGAACAGCAGAACTGGGTGAGAAATCATATTATATACCAACCGGTATACCAAGCCATGAATCCTAAAGCATAACTAAATATAAGCATGAATTTAATAGTATAACTATAAAAATATGATGAGGTTGTTGACAAATAGTGGGAAAATCTCACAAAACCTGAAAACATATTTGGTCATATTTCAGCAAGTAAGTAACTAAGTAAATAAATACATTTTTGCTTAAATAATTTGAAGCCATTTTTAGGACCATTACATTATTTTTATTGTGACATTATTAATCATATAATATAATAATAATATTAATAATAAGAAGAAATATTATTCTTTAAAAATATTAATAATAAATAAGAAATATATTTTATTTAATATAAAAGTTGTATTATTATTTAATATTATTATTTTTGTATTGTGACATGAATGACACAATAATAATTATTAATATTATTATTTAAAATAAGTTTAAAAAAGTATTTAATTTAATATAAAAGTATTATTAATCACATACTAACAATTATTAATATTATTGTTGTTGTTGTTATGTGATTAATAATGCCACAATACAAATTATTATTATTTTTGTCATTGTTAATATTATTATTATATAAATAGGTTAATGCTATATTTAATACAATATAAAAGTTGTATTATTATTTAATATTATTTTTGGATTGTGACATTATTAATCACACAATTATCAATTATCATCATCATTATTATTATTACTATTGTTGTTGTTGTTGTTGTAAAAATAAGTAAATAATATATTTAAGTTAATATAAACAATTACAATTATGTAAAAATTATATAACATATATATATATATATATATATATATATATATAACAATTATTAATATTATTGTTGTTGTTGTTGTTATGTGATTAATAATGCCAAAATACTTATTATTATTGTAAAATAGGTTAATACTATAATTAATAGATTATAAAGCTGTGTTATTATTTAACATTAGTATTCTAATATCAGTATTAGTATTGTTATTATAAAATATAATTTATATATTACTGGCCTATATACTTTTTAAAAAAACATTGTATTACAGTTATGAGAATGAAAATGAAATTAAAAATTTAATTAAGAATAATTGAAAAAAATAATAACCTGGGTGGTTATTGATTATTAGGGGTGGGGGTTCATTTTTATTACAAGTTATTATTCTTTTTTATTAAAAAGAATAATTGTTATAAAAAAAAAAAATATCACTGCAAAACATTTTCATAAAATGTAAATTATAATTTTGTTCTTTTTTCTTTGGATTTTGTGGTGAAATGCGAGCAGGACATGTCACAGTCTTTTGCATGAGATTTACCCAGCTGCTGTGTTGTAACCGCACACTTGGTCTGGTCTTTTAGATCTGTCAAATCAGAGATGGTTTCAGTATCTACAAGCTTTAACCCAGAATCCATCAGTAAACCCATGAGCTCAGAGTAATTTGAGTCTAAACAGGCTTTAATTCACTGCCACACCAAATCCTTGTATTATAAGAAAATCAGTGGAAGGTACTGAACTTGGCTTCATTAAAATGGACTTTCAGTCAGTTATCTTCATTAATTTATCTTTCAAAGGTCACAGCTGTGAGTTCTGCTTCTTGTGACAAAAAGAGGACCTAAAAGTCCATCTCTACCCTTCGTGACAAGGCTACTGCTGAATTAGAGAACACAGAGAGGAAGTGCTCAGTCTATAAACGAGCGCAGGGTGGACGAAACAGGAAATGGGGCAGAGTGCTGCGTTTTAATATAGATGCAATTTGTGGGCCAATCTTTGTGGCATGGTGCCAACGTTAATAAAATCGTCTCATCCGTGCTTGTGAAAAATGGCTTTAATCACTGTGTTTAGCAAACAAATACAACAAATGTTGGTTGGAAAATTTCTTCCGTGTCACTTTATGAAACCGTCAAAACAAACCTGTCTGGTTTTGGCACCACACAAGTCTGAGGTTTTGCACCTGTGCCTTCACCAGGACGTTTGCACACAACCCTTTAGCTGATGCCACAGGATGTGCATGCTTCTGCCAGACGTCCTAAGACATGAGCAGCAGCAGTTTTTGTTTGAGTTTGTATCTCAAATCATGATTTAGACAAATAAAATGATCATATACGTTGATGGGTACAAGACTGGTTCATCAGAATGGAGTTTCTTACATTAAATCCCCTTTATTTTTTATGAGTATTTAATAGATCCTAGTCAAGAAACACTCACATGGTCTTTAGTCCTGGAGATCCAGGTCTCCAGAAGAAGAGCAAGGCGGGTCTTGTGGAACCGTCCGGTGGTTTTCACTGCAATGAAGATATCAGTGAGTTCTAAAGATGGTTGTTGCTTCACCTCCCTCCATTTCTGATGTTTCTGCTTCTGTTTTTCATTAGCAACATCTCTGTTTTGGTTTACAGCCACGGTCCTTGTTACAGATTGTGTTCTTTCGCGTGCGAGAGGCGCAGTGGGTTTTTGGTCACTCCGGGTGCGCAGCTGCAAATCCAGCAAAACCAGGATGAACAGGGTCAGAGCGAAGACAGGCAGTGCATGAAACAGCCTCCTTAAGATCATCTTCTAAAATCCTCGATCCACGTTTGGCCACATATTAAAGTACTTAAGGTACATTCGGCGGCACTTGGGCGCATTCACAGTGTATGGCGCACAAAAAAGGTCTGATTTTTAAAAATAATAATGAAATGCAACAAACAGAGAGTCCCTGTGTGGGTTGGAATATGTATTTTAAATTCATTGTTATTCCGTAAAAGTTTTCATTTGGTAATTCCGCGCGGATCCTACCTGATGCCACATGCGCTCTGTTAAAGCGGAGGATGGATGAACTGTCACTCATTCAACTTTTGGGCTTAGCAAACTTTTTACTCCCCGCCCACTTTCCGCAGTGACGCTCCGATTGTGACTGATAAGATAAAATCTAAGGCTGTAAATGTGTAAAACCAAATTTCCTGTTAAAAACTTCTTTTTTCAAGCCAAACTTATCCTCTTGTATGGCAGGAGATAAAAAGTAATAATAATATTTCTAGTAGGTGCATTACAGAACATAAGAAAAAAGCACCAATAACCTATTTGGAAACAACAAATCATAATTTATTTTCAAATGCCTTTTATGTCTTGATTTTATTAAATAAAGATATTTAGACATTAATTATAATAAGTTTTAAACTCTGATAATCTAAGCAGTGAACAAATTATTTCAATATTTATTGTGGAAAACAAATGTCATAGCCCATTGATTTTACACAAATTATGACAGTTGTGACAACATTTCTATCACAACCAACAACAACATCAAATTAAAATATTAAAACTAGGGCTGGGAAGCGATTAAAATTATTAATCTAATTAATTACATGATGTTGCGATTAATTAATCACAAATTTATCATACATCAAATTTGGCTGAGAAATTATTCCCAAAAGATCATTTGAAGTCATTATTGTGTAAAGCATCAAATAGACATTACAAAAAAGTAGAATATTTTATATGATTTATATGATGACTGAATTTTAATTTTTGGGTGAACTAGGCTATATCTTGATTTTAATATTTATTTTTTATCAATATGGAAATATGAAATTGAAAGTAAACATATGGTCAACTGATGTTTTATGAAGCATTTTTTTAGAGAACTTACAGTATCTCACAGAAGTGAGTACACCCCTCACATTTTTGTAAATATTTTAATATATCTTTTCATGTGACAACACTGAAGAAATGACACTTTGCTACAATGTAAAGTAGTGAGTGTACAGCTTGTATAACAGTGTAAATTTGCTGTCCCCTCAAAATAACTCAACACACAGCCATTAATGTCTAAACCGCTGGCCTCAAAAGTGAGTACACCCCTAAGTGAAAATGTCCAAATTGGGCCCAATTAGCAATTTTCTCTCCCTGGTGTCATGTGACTCATTAGTGTTACAAGGTCTCAGGTGTGAATGAGGAGCAGGTGTGTTAAATTTGGTGTTATCGCTCTCACTCTCTCATACTGGTCACTGGAAGTTCAACATGGCACCTCATGGCAAAGAACTCTCTGAGGATCTGAAAAAAAAGAATTGTTGCTCTACATAAAGATGGCGTAGGCTATAAGAAGATTGTCAAGACCCTGAAACTGAGCTGCAGCACGGTGCCCAAGACCATACAGCGGTTTAACAGGACAGGTTCCACTCAGAACAGGCCTCGCCATGGTCGACCAAAGAAGTTGAGTGCAAGTGCTCAGCATCATATCCAGATGTTGTGTTTGGGAAATGGACGTATGAGAGCTGCCAGCATTGCTGCAGAGGATGAAGGGGTGGGGGTTCAGCCTGTCAGTGCTTAGACCAAAGGCCTACAGTCAAGCATGGTGGTGGGAGTGTCATGGTCTGGGGCTGCATGAGTGCTGCCAGCACTGGGGAGCTACAGTTCATTGAGGGAACCATGAATGCCAACATGTACTGTGACATACTGAAGCAGAGCATGATCCCCTCCCCTCGGAGACTGGGCCGCAGGGCAGTATTCCAACATGATAACAACCCCAAACACACGTCCAAGATGACCACTGCCTTGCTAAAGACGCTGAGGGTACCTAAACCATATTGAGCATCTGTGGGCCATCCTCAAACGGAAGGTGGAGGAGCGCAAGGTCTCTAACATCCACCTGCTCCGTGATGTCGTCATGGAGGAGTGGAAGAGGACTCCAGTGGCAACCTGTGAAGTTCTGGTGAACTCCATGATATATGGATATATGATATATTGGAGCTCTCCATGAACTCCAAAAATAATGGTGGCCACACAAAATACCCAATTTGGACATTTTCACCTAGGGGTGTACTCACTTTTGTGGCCAGCGGTTTAGACATTAATGGCTGTGTGTTGAGTTATTTTGAGGGGACAGCAAATTTACACTGTTATACAAGCTGTACACTCACTACTTTACATTGTAGTAAAGTCTCATTTCTTCAGTGTTGTCACATGAAAAGATATAATAAAATATTTACAATAATGTGAGGGGTGTACTCACTTCTGTGAGATACTGTAATTTAATGAAGGCTACCAAGCAAGCAAGGTTACTATGTTTATTAAATTAATTCACAATATGTGCACATTATTATTAATGTTGTTAGCATTACGCAAGCACAATAGCACTCTATGACAGATGCATCACTTTTATTTCCTTTTTCCTTTTTTATTCAAAATATTCACAAACTTGTTAACTATAGCCTATCATGACATGAACTATAGGCAGGGCGCTGAGCAACCACGGAAAAATATGAGATATTCTCCATTCATTTTAACCAATAAAAAACAACTGCAGCTTGCGACGTTCTTTTCGTTTTTAATAGTTCACTTGAAGCAGTTCTTCAAGCAGCTATATAATTAACCTTAGCAAGAAAAAAAAAAGGATGTCAAAGTTTGTAGTGCAATTAATAGTCAAAAATGATGACAACACATGAGGATGTATTTCTTAAGGCAATGTTTTCAGAGAACTCACTCTGGGGGAAGTTGCCAGCTGTTTTTATTTCTGATGGTTCATTGTATGACACTGTAGGCATTCTGGCATCTGTCCTGAACTACTTTATCGTTTTACTTTTAACTTGTGCCAGAGAACTGCGTTATCCTAACTGTTATCCTAAGCACCACTTGTCAAGTAGTTAAGTGTACATGCAGTTGGAATGTTTATTGTGTTTAAACACTCTTTTTTGTAATGTTCTGCCTTATACTTTTCCTCAGGTCAAGGGGATTGAGGATGACATGATCAACACAAACCTCTACAGTAACCTTCATCAGCACCTTTGTTTGTAATTTCTCAGCCTTCTCCTCTTTCATCCATTCATCCTTTGCAACCAGTAACCAGCTGCCTCCTGTTCTACATCCCCCCTCCCTCGGTGGCCCCATGCACGGCCGTCTGGTCCCTTAGGTAAATCAGAGATGCCCAGGCACACCCTGGCCAGGAAAGGCCCAGGATCGGTTTACGGCCTACCTGAAAAGATCCTTTTAAAACATCAAGTACATTGCTCCCTACTTTGAACAATGGCAGACCTTTTCAGACTCTTTATGCATTGAAAAGCCCTTTACGTGCCTCTTGACTTGCTGTTCTGAATGTGAGATTCATTGTAGATACTGTGTTTTGTGCAGACAACAGAGTGTTAGACAGACCAGACAGCATAAACACCTCAGATCCTTCAAACTGAAGTTAACAAACAAACACCATTGTCTGCATACGGCAGGTATGTGGGTTACCAAAAACAATCTAAAGAACAAAAACTTATATTTCTGAGTGTAGAAGAGGCTTAACTACCCTGTTTATGTGACGTGTCTTTGATATTCTGGCTGTTTATGAGACAGAACAACAGTTAAAAAAAAACTAAAACATGCTCCTGAAAACAGATTTATAAACTAAAAAAAAAAAAAAAAAAACCTTTTCAAGTTTAAAGTATTAGTTCACTTTAAAATGAGTAAATGATTTACTCACCCTCAAGCCAAATCATGGGGTAATTTTCCTTTTAAAGTGAACTAATCCTTTAATTTCGTGAACTTTGGATTTTATGCGAGAAAATGAGTATCTGACAAATAACAGACTTTTTTTATTTATATATAGGGGATGTAACGGTACGCATAGGCACATTCCTTGAAAGTGATCATCCCTATGTGAGCAGGTGCCGTATGTAGCCGTTTGGAATGCACTTGGCGAAGGGAGCGTAATTTCCTCATTATCTTCAGCTGGGATGTTCCCGTGACAACGCAGCACAGTGTTCGTCAGCAGAGATCGCTGTTTTAACGGCATAGGCCTAATTCTTTTATCTTTTTAGCCTAAAACTGTTGCAAATAAAAACATACATTTTATATTTTAAAAAGTTTTTAAAATATGCTATATAATACTGTATATAAAAAGTAATATATATGAAACTTTTAAAAATATAAATTGTATATTATTTATGCCGGCGCTGCGTTGTCACGGGAACATCCCAGCTGAAGATAATGAGGAAATTACGCTGCTCCCTTTGCCAAGTGCATCATTCCAAACGGCTACATACGGCACCTGCTCACACGATCACTTCCATTTGGAACTTTCCCCGTGAACCGTTCGGTACGTTACACCCCTTATATATATATAATTTAGTTTTTTATAATTTAGTTTTGTTCACTTCAATAATCAAAATGCATTTTTTTTTTATCTTAAAAACATGAAAACTAAACATCTGTTTTCTTTCTGTGATGTATTCATTCACCTTATTTATAAAAAAAAACTTTCTTTCATCAGAATGATCTGAAAATACCTTCCATCTGGTATGTAACACCCACTTTCACAATCCATTAAATTTGTAGTTTAATCAATGACAATGTTAAGTTTATTTCTAGAGCATAGTTTAGAACAACTTAAAGTTGACCAAAGTACTTTACATTGATACAATTATAACAACATAGAAAACAAAACAATAAAATGGATAATACATTAAAAGCCAAGGAAATAAAATTCGCTTTTAGCTTAGATTTAAAACCAGAAAGTGTCAAAATGGGTTTCATGAAGTGTGAATTTTTTTTTTTTTTTTTTTTTTTTTGCATTGCTAAATGCATTGCTAAATGCTTTTTATGCATGGTCTGTCTCATTTTACTGAAAGAATCAGTATTTTAATATTCATGAGCATGCAAGTAATAAATTAAGTTAATTAATATAGCAATTAACTAAAGTAAAATAGCCTACTTCCAGAAGTGTAGGATTTGTTATGTCAGACTGTAGATCACAATCTAATCTCAGATCTTCAGGAAGTCTCAGTGAAGCTTGCTATAATCCCCGTGCTGAAACAGTCCTTTTGCATGTTCGGCTCTCCAGAGGAGGGATTAGGTGACCAGTGTGTGGGAAAAGAGGAGTGGAGAGAGAGTAGAACCATGCTCGACTCTGGCTTAAAGGATTAGTTCACCCAAAAATGAAAATTCTGTCATTAATTACTCACCCTCATGTCGTTTCAAACCCTTAAGACATTTGTTCATCTTCAGAACACAAATGAAGATCTTTTTGTTGAAATCTGAGAGATTTCTGTCCCTCCATTGACAGTCTATGCTAGCCTAGGCCTACTACCAATCTGTTTGTCATATAAAGCGATCGAGTCTCCTCAGACAATTTGGACTGGACTTGTTTGGAATGACATGAGGGTGAGTAATTATTGACATTTTTTTTGGTGAACTAACCCTTTAACAAACCCTGTTTCAAACCCAGGATCCATGTAAGGCTGAATCTAGATCGTATTACACTCAACCACACACGTTAAACACTGAAAATGTGGGCTACTGTTACTAAACAATCAGCTGTACTTTGATCGAATATGTGTTTGTCTGAAAATACCAGGCCCAGTCCTCCGGGGGTAGCAGGCTAAGCACCCTCAAACGCAAGCAAGAGCACCCTCCTGATAGTGATTGATAGTGATGACATGTTAAAATAGTAACGCATTATGTAAAGACAGGCTAAGAGAAAAATATTCGTAGCAAAATATTTTTTAAATTCTTGGTAAAAGTGATGACTTGTAAATAATCTTAAATGTCTCACTGCACACTGCTATGGTGGAGCCGTTGCTTAGCCTATATCTGCACTTTACTAGAGCACCCCAATGATTTCAGAAGCAGAACCGGGCCTGGCTACAACACGATTCATTCAGAGTGAACTGTTCGAATTATTCAAACTGAATCACCAAAAGATTCAGAGCGTTTAGCTAACCGTGAGTGTTGAAAAGAAACGACTCAAAAGAGTGATTCATTCGCGAATCGGGCATCGCTCTGATTCTAAACAGCTGACAGAAAAATACAAGCGACTTGACTACTGAAATACTGTCCTGAAAAATGTAAATTCACTACACGATTTTAGGCCCAATTATTTGTGTACAATCAGGCTATTTGACAAAAGCTTGAAATCGCAGGAAAATCTGTGCTCGTTCACCTGAGTGACATTGTGAGATTTTCGATGCGTGAGAGATGTTTAGCAGTTCAAGTCCTACAGTGTGAAATGTGTATGACATGGTACAGTTGTGTATTGGGTAACTTTGTTACCATTTTTAAATAGTTTTTCCCATTTTAATCTATTAAATGGCTTTTTTTTTTTTTTTCAAGTCACTTAAAATAGTCTTGCAACTCCAAGAATCCCTTAGTAATAATCATAAGGGCTTTAACTTAAAATTAATTTATAATAACTGTATGGCCTTTCTACTAAGGGTTTCTCAATTTAAGGGATTTGTTATGGTTGCAGACCCGTCTGATGTTTCTGAGGTGCTTCTGTTCCCTAGAATGACCAGAAGATGTCAGCAAACACCATCAAGTCATAAGTAGGCTATATAACAATAACGATTTTAGTGTCAAATCATTTTAAACCCTAAAACTTTACCCAAGTCATTGAGTTGTTCGTGACTTGTTTTTCATTAAGGTAGTGTAGTTTGTGCATTGATCTTTGTATGACGATTGCTTAATCTTATCTACGTTACGAACTGCAAACAAGAGTTTTTATGATGGGGTTAACCTGACATAGCCCTAGTTATAGGTAAACTCTCTTGAACTGCCCTCATATCTTACACAACAACTATTCCGTGACTTTTAATTGAGTTGTTTTCAGTGGCTTAACTTAGGCTGAAATTATCCCACTTAAAGAGACATAAAGATAAATCACATGCAACACTTCCTTCTGAGCCTGTTTATGACCATTTTATTGATGTTTATTCTGTCACTATTGAACAGTCGGTGGTGTGCACATACAGTGTGCAAAATAAGATTATCATATTAAAAAAATCGAACTAATCTAAATTGAAATGCTAAAAAAAAAAAAAAAAAAAAAATCAAGATGTAAACTTAAATCTTATTTATTTTTTCCCCCTTTGTTGTTTTTGTTGCAAAAAACACGGTTCTCAAAAACTTTTGGAATCACAAAATGAATCATGTTAATTAAATTAATACATCAATACTTCCAATTACTGTTAATAACATTTGAAAACAAGAAGCTTTTTCAAAATTACAGCAGAAATGCTGAAAATATCTTGCCTTACAGTCAAAAATGTTATGAATATTATTGACTGCATAATATATGGATGCAACTGTAATTTGTGCATGCATATCTGTGATATTATGCCACCTTCTGAAACTTACATTTCCTATTTGAAATGTACAAAGACTGATAATAAAGATTTAGGTTAAAGCACCAGTCCAAAGGTTGGTGATGAACTATGCAAAAATAAATAACACTTTAACTGACTATTATGTAAGAGCAAAGATGACCTTTTTTCCTCAAAGACTTCTGGTCCTGGGTACAACAAGATTTCCCCTGTTGTTTACGGTCTTTTGGCAATAAATACACTCACAAGTGTTGATTTGGCTTAGTAAGAACTCCGACATGGCTCAGCAGGATTACAAAATGCTCAGTGACAAATTGTTCACATACAAAGGAACTGTCTTAACTTTGGACTCCGATCATGATCTTACTCCAGAGTATATTGACAGTTTAGCAGATTTCGAAACAAGGGATGATGATCTCTTTGTTGTTACCTTCCCGAAATCAGGTAAGTAAATATATCTCTTATTAAAAAAAACAGGTTATATAAAACAGAACTCAATCAAGCCTAATTTTATGCTTGGTTTTTACGCCACTCTCAGGTACAGTATGGAGCCAACGGATCATTACTTTAATATACGAGGAAGATTTCCCAGACAAAGCCAAACAAAGCACGTACGAGCAGATGCCCTGGCTAGAATATCGTTTAAAGGAGGATGATTACAACACGCGTCCGTCTCCAAGACTGTTCTGTTCCCATTTACTCCAGCCACTGATGCCCAAAGCACTACAAAGAAAGGGAAAAGTGTGTATGCTTTCATCAATTAATAAACAGACTTGATGTCATGCACAGTTTTAATACATCTCTTTGCTGTCAGATCATCTACGTCATGAGAAACCCTAAAGATGTCATGGTGTCATATTTCTATTTTTCCAACAACATGAAAAACCTGGATTCCTCTGAGAGCATGCATGAGATGCTGGAAAAATTCTTCACAGGATGCAGTAAGAGCAAAAACTAATATATTATTTATTACATGACAGATTCTTGCTAAAACAATTTATCAAAAACATATATACTTATATATATATATATATATATATATATATATATATATATATATATTTCCCCTCAGTGTAGGTTAACTTAGTATGGGGGGAAAAAAACAGGGCTCAAACCTGCTACAAAGTTTTACACTAATGTTGTGTTTGGTTTGTAGTGGTTGGTGGCTGTTGGTTTGACCATGTTAAAGGATGGATCACAAATAAAGACAAATACAACATCCTGATCCTTACTTATGAAGAAATGATCAAGGTGAGACTGGTCCAGTTAGATGGGCTGGTCCAGAATTATTGTACTTCTCTAATGCTGTCTGTTATGTAGTGGTTGATGGATATTGGTATATATGTCTGTAGACTGACCAATGAAATTTACAAACCTTTTATCAGGACCTCAGATCCGTCATTGTGAAAATCTGTGAGTTTTTGGGAAAGAATCTTTCAGATGCAGCGATCGATAAAGTGGTGGAGACAGCCACATTCAAGCACATGAAGAAAGATCCCTTGGCCAACTATGAGCTTCTTCTTCAAAATCTCGCAAACAATCCAAAAGGACTCTTTTTGCGCAAAGGTCAGATAAAAGTGAAAAATCAAGAGTTGGAGATATAGCCTAAAGATATAAAATTTGGAGATCTTTATTTTTTCAATTGTTACCTTCGTGATCCCAGCTAACAGGGATGTTCTCAAAACTTTGGCTAATGTTCTGGCAAATTTCTCAAGGAACACACATTCTTCCAGTAACAATAATGCTTGTTCAAAGTTACCTGGTTTTAATAATGTTCTCAAAATGTTAGCACAAAACGTTAGGCTATTTATGCATCGTTCATGGAAGGTGTTTTTCCTGAAATGTTTAAGTTGGACATTCATCTAATGTTTTTTAAATGTTAATCCTTGTTTCAGAATGTTTAGAGAACATTCAAAAGGAATTCTCATAGCTAATGTTTGCAAAATTATAAAATGGAATCTTTCCATATATGGATATTTTACATATAACATTCGCATAACCAAGAAAAATGTTTTAAAACATTTTAAAAAACTGAATGTTCAGAAATAACATCTTCTGAACATGAACATTAGCAAAACAAATAGAACATTTTTTTGTTGTTAGCTGGGATAATATAATTAAATTAATTTATCTTCATTTCAGGTTTGTGGATGATGTAGTCATTATTAATGTGACACATGTTCAAGGAGTGACAAAAGACTTTTGAAATAGTTCATTATTTAAAAGTGAATTATTAAATGTGATACATTATATCAGCAGCGGTGGATGTTATAGCTATTCATGTTTTCAAACTGTCCTGTTACAGGAACAGTTGGGGATTGGAGGAACACTTTAACCGTGGCTCAGAGTGAATGTTTTGACCGCGTCTACCAAGAAAAAATGAAGGACGTACCTCTTAACATGGTCTGGGACATCTCAGATTTGCATGGCTGAAGACTCAAGTTGTGTCATCCATTTTAAAAACTCATAAAGATATAACACAATCACAATAATAAAAGAAAGGTATAACATGTGACTAGATGTCACAACCAAATCAAAACAAATAACAGATAACAAGCCTTAATGGAGGTTGAAGGGACATTATTATGAACATTATGTAAAATCTGGAAACAATATGAATTTACAGTATGTAATTTTCACCAAATTGATATTTAATAGGCTAAATATTACGTTTTTCACGTTTTTATGTTGTAAATGTACAAATCTGGCTGTTAGCCTGTATTAAATGTTGGTCAATGTAAATGTAAAAATTAAATGACTATAAAACCTTGAAAGTCATTATTTCATATGTGTGTGAGTGTAATCCTTGTCTAGAATATTATGAATGAATTTACAAAGCTATCGTATTAAATGTATAAAATATATAATATTAATGTTCACATGTCTACGAATGCATTTAATTTGACAGAATAATTATAAGTAGCTTGGGGACTTTTATTTTTATAGGCGTTTTGTGACGCGCATGCTCAGTTCTCAAACTTCCACGTGCGTGCGGAAGGATCTTTTTTCGCAAATATTCGTCTTCACTGGGTTTTATACAATAAGTTTTGATATGTTTTCTTCTGTCAGTTAACTGGCAACACACTATCTGTAATTAACCTACCACATTAAGGTTTTTGCTCCTTTTATCGGCATATTTGGTGGCTGTACTCCAAGGCACAGATGCGTGGATGAAAACAACAACACGGTAAGCACGAGCATTTCGGAAAAAATAGCAATAAACAAAACTTTTCATATAGCTCTAACTGTAAGTGAATGACGATTGGACATATTCATATTGTCATGCAAAAGACATGTACACAACTGTCTTTTAATAAGGTTAATGCCTTTGCGCAGTATTGTATAGCATTCATTATATTGTCAAGTGATACAGTAATTCTTAACAATTTAATGTTTAGATATTTGATTTACTATGTTCCCAAATTTCTTTCCATTAATATCTTTATGGCCAATGCATCATTTCCACAGCTTATAAACAAGATAAATAAAATCAGGTTCAAAAGGAAAGGAACTTAAGTAAAATGCCTAAATCAGAAAAGAGACTGACCAAAATGGAAAATCTCAGTTCTGATGATGAAGAGGACGCTTTAGAGATGGAGAGAAACTTTGCTTTACTCAGTAAAAGGGGTGTGATACAAACTTCAGCAGAGGATGAAGAGGAAATGAGGGATGAAGAGGAAATGAGAGATGAAGATGGATCTGCAGAGGAGGACAAAGTACCTGAAGAGGATGAAGACAATGACATGGACGATGAAGGTGACTCAGGGAGCGATGAAGATGAGTCAGTTAGTGACCATGGAGATGAAGGAGGCAGCAAGGCACAATCACACAGGGGGGGCAACATTAAAAGTGGTAAGAGGAAATCAGATTTTTATGTAACCCTGGTAAAAAAAAAAAAAAAAAAACATTTAAATTATTATTTGCTGCTCCTGTTTAAAAGAGACATATTGTACATTTACATATATTTCATATCATTGTGTTTGCACAGAATTATCAACCATGTCATTTGAGGAAATCATAAAGCTGCAGAATAAAGTTGGAACAAAAGTGTACAATAAAATTGCTTATGGTGCCACGAAGCAGCAGCAAAAAAATGAACCCATGAAACGACTAAATAAACACAGGTATCTGCAGTGTTGTTAAATATTATAGTATTTATTAATATTTTTAATTAGCTTTTATTTTTATATTTTCATTATAATTATAATTTTAGTTTTAGCTTCAGTAATTTTGTTGTGCTTTTGTCATTTTTTTTATTTCCATTTAATCCATTTAGCTTATTTTGTAATTTTACTACTTCAACTTTTGATTTCAGTTAGTTGCCAAGGCAGCATTTCTAATTTTCTAAGTTTCCTTATCTAATATTGATATTTTAAGTTATTTCAGCTTTATTTCAATTAATGAAAATCATATTTATTTGTTATAGTTAACAATAACAATAGTGACCTGCTCAACAAGGCTTTTTTTTTTATCAAAGTTTAACCACATTTGATCATTGTTTGTAGTGATGCATCTAACTAAAAATAATTAAAGAATTGTTTATGTGAGTTAAGATTATTTTGTCTATCAGTTTGTGTATGTTTTGTTTAATCATTGTGTGTTTTGTCTTAGACCTCAAGAGATTTCTGCAAAGAAACCTGTGCCTTTTCTCCGAAAAGTGGTTCCTGTCAAGAAAAGGGTACGTTTCAGGAGTTTATTTAATTATTGATTGCTCATACTTATGATTAGGGGTTTGAAAAAACTACGGAGACATGAGTTTTTCACTTTGTAAGCCCTTTTTTTTTTTTTTTAGATTTTAAGAGACCCTCGCTTTGATGACCTCTCAGGAGAATACAAGCCTGAAATTTTTAATAAGACATACAAATTCATTAATGATCTCCGAGAAAAGGAAGCACAGGTTTGTGAAAATGTAAAATGCCTTATTGATTCCTGTTTGTTTTCATTATGTTTCATTTATGTCCACTTCTGTTTGTTTCAGATAGTGAGGAAGAACCTCAAGAAAGCCAAATCACAAACTAAAAAGGAAGAGCTGAAAGCCTTGCTTAAGAGAATGGTATGTTTGAAATATACTGGGCCTAATGACTCCTTAAACTTAAATACCTTTGGGAAAGCAACATAAAACACCTTTACAGCTTTGGTAAGAATAATATTGCTGCTTATGATGTGCTTTATATCTAATCTCTGTGTGTGTACAACAGGAAAACCAACAGAGGGAACGTCAGAGGCAAGAGCAGGAGAGAGAAAAGGAACTTAAGTACAAGCGGAAACAGAGAGAGCTGGTTGGCCAAGGACATAAACCCTTCTACCTGAAGAAATGTAAATCTATTTTCATCCCGTTCCTTGAGTTGTTACTTTGTTCCGATGTATTTATAGTTTATGTAAAGTTACTCATTCTTTTGGAGAAGATTTGTTGGTGAATGCCACACTATTCCTACTTTGGTTTCTTTTTAGCATCAATGTGTCATTTAACAATGAAACATCACATATCCTGTATAATATGCTACTTTTTCATTTGTAACTTCTTGAAAACCTCTCTACAGCCGACATGAAGAAGCTGGAATTGGCAGAGAAGTACAGCGAGCTGAAAAAGAGTGGAAAACTGGAGAACTTTTTGAGTAAGAAGAGGAAGCGCAACGCCACTAAGGATCGCAAAAAATTGCCCAAGATGCGATAAATATGAATCAATCATGACATGCCTGTAGCAAGTTGTGTTGATTACTTGTCTTAGTGTGACATGATGCAGAAGGATGTCAGCTGAGCAGTTATTTTTGCTGGACTGTGATGTTTAAAGAAAAGTCAAGGTTTAAATTTCACCTACAGTTGCACAAAACTGGATAAATATGTATGTTGTTAATAGGTTTGACACAAATGCTTTTCTTAAATATCCATTGTCTTCTGTTCTTTAATTATAATGTAATGTTTCATGTTTTGAACATGTTTTTCAATAAAATCTCTACATTTATTCTCGGACACCTCTCTTATTTTACCACTAGGTGGAGCTACCGACTCTTTAAATAATCTCTGCATAATCCTTTTTTTTTTTTTTTTTTTTTTTTGTCTTAGCAAACCTTGGTTCCAAACCAGATGTTAATCTGCATAAAAATCAACTATCTGAACTGTCATTGAATGATGTTAATCCAATTTTTTGACCTCAAGGGCACTAGACATAAAACTGTTTCATACAGACATCCGTCAACAGGATGAGTCAGCTCGCATTTGTATCTGCCCTCTCAAAATCCAAAAATATTTCCTTTTCGTCTAGATCATGACCCATTTAAGCACGGTCTGTCTAGGCCGAGGTTGTTTGTGGTGAATCCACAGGGTTTCGCACATAGGCGTATCTTGAAATTGCTGTGATTAATGCAGAAGCACCGAGTACGCTGCTTGAGAGATCATAATATTCAACAGCATCTGTTTAAACCTTTAGTTTTCAGCTTCTTCAAATTTCTTCACTTTGTTCGTAGCAAGGGTTTCCTAAACCTTGCGATCCTGGCACAAACAACCCCTGGTAATTCAAGCCACAAGGGTAAAGGCCTCAATTAATCATTTAATTTACATTCTTGAGTAAAGGATGGGACTATTGTGGCTATATATCTTCTTAACCTGCTGGTCCATGTGCAAGAGTCCATCACATCCCTTAAGGGGGTGGAATTAATGCTGCCTGCAAATTTAAAGAAGGGCTTGATTTTAAAGCAGGACACTCCAGCTAAGACTTTCGTGTTTGAAACCACCTTTGCTTGAATACAGAACGGTGGATTAGTTGCCTTCTTTAACCTTCGGTTTTATGTCAGAGTCATTCCCTTGCAGTTAATTCCTTTCTTTGGGTCACCGGAGGCTTTTAGAAAACTTGTTTCCGGAATCTAAAGCGCACAAACTCTTCCCTTTCATCCTAAATCTGTCTTGTTAAAGATGCAGTTGTATTTTCTGTATTAATGAGAGAATCTGGCGCTTTGGCTAAACAGAACATTTGACACAGCATTTGTCAAACGCTCTATGGCCATTGGGCCACCCAAAGGAGTGATTGCTGAAACGCAAGCAGAGATCGTGGAATGCTTAACGGCGAACCATCATTCTTAATCTGCAAGTTAGGATATTGCTACGCCATCATACACAGGAAAGTAACCCAAGGCAACCTGAGACTCCTTTCAGAAATTCGCAATAGGCAAAGAGGACAGATTTGCATTTTATTACCAACTTGTCACTTTGCTGATGTCTTCATATTTATGGATATAACAATGGAATGCATTAGGAAAGGAACTGGAAAATGAAAAAGGTCAGAATTCAACCTCACCACACAGCAGCAAAAGAAAAGCGCATTGACATGCACTATGGTCACCGTGATTTTTCCAAATAAGACCTAACCCTATCCCAATCCTCAACCATGAAATTTTGGTTGAAAATACTGGTGTCCTGAACCTAACTCTAACTTAATCCTAATCTTTTTTTCTAACCCTAAAATCTAATTGATTCATAGGAATATTGTTCCAGAACCAACAAGGATGTACCCTACTGTACTTGGCAAAGTCATAGCCAGTGCTTTAGTCAGTGTTTTGTTCTTTGAAAGTTTCTACTTGTGAGTTACAAGTGATTTTGGTCGGATTTTGGTCGGAGGACTGTTCTTGTCACCTAACTGTGACAGTTGCCGTTGACGAGCAGCAGTAATGTTTATACTGGACTTTTTTAAAAGTTACATTCAACTGCCTAAAAACAAAACATAGTTCACAACCTATCTAAATATGTTCACTTTGGTCCATTTATGTACATAATAAAGGGTATAAACTATATAAAGTCACATCTTGGTAAGATTTGAACCGCTTTATATATATGTGTATATATATATATATATATATATATATATATATATACACTGAACAAAATTATAAACGCAACACTTGTTTTTGCCAAAATGCTCACATTCAATGGCGTCTGGCACTTTGGAGATGTGTTCTCTTCACAGATGAATCCCGGTTTTCACAGTACAGGGCAGATGGCAGACAGCTTGTATGGCGTCGTGTGGGTGAGCGGTTTGCTGATGTCAACGTTGTGGATCGAGTGGCCCATGGTGGCGGTGGGGTTATGGTATGGGCAGGCGTATGTTATGGACAACGAACACAGGTGCGTTTTATTGATGGCATTTTGAATGCAGAGATACCGTGACGAGATCCTGAGGCCCATTGTTGTGCCACTCATCCACGACCATCACCTCATGTTGCAGCATGATAATGCACGGCCCCTTGTTGCAAGGATCTGTACACAATTCCTGGAAGCTGAAAACATCCCAGTTCTTGCATGGCCAGCATACTCACCGGACATGTCACCCATTGAGCATGTTTGGGATGCTCTGGATCGGCGGATACGACAGCGTGTTCCAGTTCCTGCCAATATTCAGCAACTTCGCACAGCCATTGAAGAGGAGTGGACCAACATTCCACAGGTCACAATCAACAACCTGATCAACTCTATGCGAAGGAGATGTGTTGCACTGCGTGAGGCAAATGGTGGTCACACCAGATACTGACTGGTTTTCGGACCCCCCCAATACAGTAAAACTGCACATTTTAGAGTGGCCTTTTATTGTGGCCAGCCTAAGGCACACCTGTGCAATAATCATGCTGTCTAATCAGCATCTTAATATGCCACACCTGTGAGGTGGATAGATTATCTCGGTAAAGGAGAAGTGCTCACTAACACAGATTTAGACAGATTTGTGAACAATATTTGAGAGAAATAGGCCTTTTGTGTACATAGAAAAAGTCTTAGATCTTTGAGTTCAGCTCATGAAAAATGGGGGCAAAAACAAAAGTACTGCGTTTATAATTTTGTTCAGTGTATATATACATATATATATATATATATATATATATACACAACACTTCTTTCTGGTTCTCGAATCTGATCGGCTGAGAGCCGTGTGATATTCTCCCAGTATCAGCACTGGTACGTTTCACCGTTTGTATCACTCCTCTTGCGGCGACCGTCATGGCGGTCGAGCAAATCCACCATATTTTTTATGTTGTTATGTCACAAAATGTAGTTCAAAGAGTTTTTTAGGCAAGAATGTAATTATTTAGACCTCAAATATGTGACGCATATATAAACATAGCTCCTATTTTACTATTTGTTTTGACGCTTTCACAGATATGAGCTCCAGGCCATCAGAGGCCATGCAGCGCTCATGTACCCACAGAGAACTGCTTCATCTCGGCCAGTCCTTCGGGTATTTGCTGCTGGCTCTTATGTAGATAGTGGTTAAAAATATAATTAATTTGGGGTATATCAAATGGGTAATCTTTGGTCTTATTAATCTATTACTTGTTCCAGAGGCAAAATGATTTGGGTTAATTTAAATTTAAAATTAAATTTCACAACTTTATATTTATGCTATATTTAACTTAATTCCTGTATCAGAGCACTACTTTTGTACATTTGACTCTATATAAATAATATGCCGTATTTGGTATTGAGAAAGGGTCCGTTAATAATATCAGTGAAAGTTACATTATTACACCATTAGATGGTAGCAAAGACTCTCTTTATGAGTGAGTCAGAACAAGGAAGTTGTTTTAGCTCTGTGATCCTCTTAACTTTTAAAAGGACAAAAATATCGCTTTCCTCAGCGGACATTAAAAATGATTTTTATAATGTATATATTATTATGGACATTGACCTGAAGAATGAATGCGTATAATAATAAGCTTAAAATGAAGCGACTCAACCTTACTTTGTTAGTTACTAGTTCTAAAGTGATGTTTTAAAATTAGTAACAGAGGCTTGGGCTCAGCTGTTAAACTGTCAACTTGAGATTTGAATCCATGGCGGAAGGAAGTAGTTCTGCACAAAAGAGGGTTTTTAAAGACAATCCGTTGTTGTTCTTACTTATTTATACACTTGTGCCATCGACCTGTTATATAAACGCAATATCACATGAGTAGCCGTGCAATATGGCTGTATATCAGCACGCTGTGATTATCTATGGCCCCTTGCCTATGGCCGAATCATAGCCGTGCTGATATACAGCCATATCGCATGGCTACTCGTGTGATATTGCTCATATACATTATATATATATATATATATATATATAAATTATCGTAAACAAAGCTCTATGCTTTCAAATCGCTCTCACGGTACTTTGATGTCATACACCAATCGTTCTGCACAGTGCCGTTTCAAGTTGAACACATCTTGCAGTGGTCAGGTGGTACAGCGGCCACGTGTACGGTGTACGGTGTATATATGCAGGGGTGGAAATGGGGGGTAACGCGGGGGGACGGCGTCCTGGGAGTGAATTTCAAGGGGGGACGGTGTTCCAGTTCAAATTTGTTCGATGAAGGGATTTCTGTATTCACTCAATAGCCTACGAAAACTAAACCGACTCAGCGCAATAAAATCGCATGATTAATCATAAAAAGATCGCGATCTGGATTCAAACACCCACGTGATCTTACTCAGTGCTCGAAGTAGGCCGGTACGCACCGGCACTTCTCACATGTTGCCGGTACTCTAACCACTACACCGAAACATAGAATCAGGCTGTTAATTAATTGTATAAATCGCGCGTTCGGAGCTTTTATAAGCATGAGTGGCGCACCGCGCTCGAATCACTGCAGGCACGTTCACCAGCGCGCTCCAAAAGTGTGATAAGATTTGCGCGAGCCGTTCCTATGATAAAATGTGAAACCCATTTGAATTCTATTGAGAATGTAGTAAAACGCTATGGAGAAAGCCAAACATGATCTAAAGACAGCCACTAAAAAGACTGATGAAAAGAGGGGAAAACATGATGATCTTGCAAGCTTTTTAAACTTCTCATGACCACTAGAATTTATCACGTTCTATTGTATTTATTGTGGTACATTTGAACTAACTTGTTGAAGAATTAATAATAGCCTATAATCTATTAAGGGAATAGATTTAAAAAAGAGAGAAAAAAGTTAACATTGCCCTAAGCATGCAATGAGGAGCCATCAATGGTCTAGCTGTAATTATATCCATATTATAACAGATAGCACACGTACGTCTGCAAGATGTAAGATCACTTCATCTGGAAAGCATCTGCTGTTTACAAACATCTGATAGATCTTTAAGATGTCAGTTTTACATGCATTCTAAATCATAAACATCTTAAAGACATCTTCTAAACGTCTATTTGACATCAGACAGGAAACGTCCTATAGACGTATTGCAGATGAGCAAACACCCTAAAAAAAACACAGACATCAAATAGACATCTCCGAAATGTAGGTGTGCTATCAGGGAAATGCTATGGCTAAACAATTACAAGAACTACTTTTTCATAAGGCCAAGTACAAGCTAGAATCATGGATCTTCTTGAATTATTGACTAAATATTAGTTTTCCTCATGTGTAAAATGTGTTCTGCTAATATAACAGCTATTCCCATAGGAAAAACCTGGCTGTATTCCAAGAATTAACATGTTCAGTATAAGAGGATTTTAAGTAAAGATAGTTTGACTTCCCATGGCACTTTGTAAACAAGTAATTGTAAACTATTGGCTGTTACATTATTGCAGTTGTGTTATCAACCAACTTTGCATGTGTGGACCATTTTGCAAAAATAAAGCAACAAACAAATAAATAAACCTCACGAGGGAGCAAACCCAAACTCCTCGCAACAGAGGGAGACAACCAGTGCCCCATCCCAAACGGAAGTGAACAAAATAGAGTAAACCACCTTTTGAAAGTAACTTGATACTTCAAATAAAGATTGCGCCAATTACACCGTTACACCAGTAGGTGGCGACAAATGATTGTTAGAAATGTATTTGTCATTAAATCGTTCATTACAAAGAATTGTTCAAAAACGTTGATTCATTTATGAAACAAGTGACATCTTTATAATTGAGTCATTGAATCAATTATTCAAACCGATTTTAAAAAAATAATAATAATTCATTCAAAATAATTAATGGTTTTTGTAAATAGACTGCAGCAACTAACATTATGTCAGAACCTTCTAGTAAATTACGTTATTTTTTTTATTTTTTTTTATTTTTTTTTTTTTTTTGTTGTTGTTGTTGTCTATTCAGAATCATGGGAGAATTGTGAACACTATTTAAAAAAAAATTGATTCTCAATTTCCCGAATCTTGCAGCTTATTGAGTAAAGACAGCATCACCAGGGGGAAGAATCAGCAGTTAAAAGTATTTAAGCGAATATTAAAATAGAAATGTTCAGGTAGCAATGTTTTAAAAAACTCCATGTCTATGGTAACATCCTCAAAACAAGAAGTTTTTATAAAATGATTAACATTGTTTAACCATTTAACCATTGTTTAAGAAAAGGGATGAGTGAATATTATTATATTTTCTAGATACATTATTATCCAAATTATTTTGCTTTTTAGAATGCACATCAGCTTCCTTTTGCATTAAAACTAGATTCCCCTTTAAATGTGTTTAATAATTGTTGATTTTCAAAGTATACTAAACGAGGTAGCCATCCAAAACATTCCGTTGATTGACCTTTCATGTGCTTGCTTGATAATTAAGAAAATATTGTTTGGAGGAAACATGAAATAGGTCTGTTTAATGTTAGCATATTATATAATGATATAATATTTTATATTTAAATACATCTGAAAAGTCACTGAAAGTAAAAAAAAAAAAAAAAAAAAAAACTTCCCATATAGAGTCTCCCCAGTGAATCTCAACCATTTCCAGCCCTGTATATATATATATATATATATATATATATATATACATATATAAGAAGGTGAAGGTGTAAGCTGTAGGCTACATGATGATATTTTATTCTTACAGCTTTAATTAAATATTACACTGGTTAGGTTATACAGAAAAGAAAATGGCGATTTTCACATTGGTCTGCACTGCAGAAAAATAGCAATTATCTGAATTAAAATGTAATCGACAGTAGGTGGCGCTGGAACAGTAGAAATAAAGCCGTTTCCCTGGTAACCTCTGTACACAAAGCAGCTGCCGTTATAACAACGCAGTCTAATAGTTCTAAAGATTTTTTACTTCCCTTATGAAAATTAATAATAGATTTACTACAAATAAAACAAAAAACATGGTTATTGTAGGTAACCATGGTAACCACAAATAATTAATGGTATTTGTAGTAAAACTATTGTTATACAAATAGTATCAATCTGATAAAAAATCATAGTTTCCACACTTTTAATATAATAAAATCATGGTTAATTTTCATAAGTGTTCACGATAGTTTGCAATGCAAGCAATGTGTTATTTAGCTAACTTTTTATACGCACAAAAAAAAACTAGCAAATAATACAAATTTACAAAATAATTCAGTATGTTTTATACAACTTAGTGTAACATTTAACAGAAAACTGCGTGCATGTGACGTCATTTTGAGGCGGGGCAATTCGCTTCTTTAAGTCCTTTTCGTCGGATGCCTTTTATTCTGAGGCTGTTTTGTCCGAGGTCGTTTCTTCTGATGCCTTTTTATCTGAGTCCGTTTAATCTGATGCCTTTTAGTCTGAGGCTGTTTTGTCCGATGCCTAATTGTACGAGACCTGACGTCGTTTTTCCTGAGACCTCTCAGTCTGAGGCGCGATGCCCTTTTATCCGATGACTGAAGCATGACGCCTTTTCGTTGTATGACTGAGGTGTGAGAATGTCCTAAAATTGACACCGTACACGTGGTACAAGTCGTAGCTTAGAAAATTACACATGGTAATTACAAGTTCTAAAAGCACTTGAAGGATTTTTACAGTTCAGAATTACAACATGGTGTGAATGTAAATTATTCTTATGCTGCCATAGGGATATAAGAACTGTAGTTTGGTCATAGTTGTGTTTTTTTTCAGAGAAGCTTTAGCTTTTTTTTCACCAACATAAAACATGTAAACTAAATTGTACAGTCAAAATGTGTGTTACAAATTCTTATTAATGCCAATTTATTGTTGTGTTTAATTGATAGACTGTGACTTCCCAAAGTTTCCCACTGGTAATTATGACATAAAGGTGGCGTTCCTGCATGCTCAGCTTGAATGTTGAGGATTGTGACTTCATCAAGTAGACAATCATTTTAACACCTTAACAATCAAAAGAGTGTGTTTTCTCATTTTTAAGCTCTCCCCTGAAAGATTTCGTAAGATAGAGTGGTTTGCCTCGCCAAGAAGCAACAATCCATTTCAAGGGTGGCCTGCTGGGAAATCTAGCGCTAAATGAGGAGGGAGCTGTGTGCCCTACAGACGCTGACTCCATGACAGCACCGCCTCGTCCCCTGACACATAACGACAGTCCTGTCCGTAATGACATTAGCCGGCTGAGTGTTGAGAGGCAAACTGCTGCTTGGATTGAATTACTTCACCCTGCCGTTTCTCTCACCCGTCAGATTATCCATCTGATGACCGTCAGCGGGAAAGTGGATTTTCAAGATGCTGCCCCGAGTCTCACGTGTCTGCTTTCCAAGGCTAAAGATTTGCTTATGACCATGGATATTTGGATTTTACAAATGAGGTGGTGAAACGGAATCAAGGACACGTTTAGGGATGCAACATGGTGCGGATACAGGTTTATGTTAGTTAAATGCATTGGTAATCTGGGATTTGAGTTAGGATGTATGACAGGAGGCCATCACAGAAGCAGGCGAACGTTCACTATCGTCCCAAGCACAGCAATATTGCTTGAATATAAAACGGTTATTTCAGGCTGAAACACTTGAAGGTTAAATTGCATTTGGTTTAATCAGCCCAATGCCATTTGCAGTGGACTCACAAAGGTCTGAATTTGCATTGCTTCTAACAAATGAAATATTTATGCTTTGCATTCAATATGGGCACAGAAAGCACATAAATATAAATGCATTAGATATAATCTGAAATCTTTCCTTATACAAGCCTATTGTAGATTCATGAAACTGGCTTTTTCTGACATTCTTCCTTTGAGTTTAGAAAAGAGGCAGAGAACAACTAAACTAATTTATTTAAAGGGATAGTTCACTCAAAAATAAAATTTCTGACTCACTCTCATGTCATTCCAAACCCGCAAATCCTTCATTTTTCCTCTTCCGTGTCAGTCTCGTACATAGTTGATGCAGTGAACGCAGTTCAGCGCTTCCGTGTTTACGTCCGAATGCGGAATCAGTATTGAAGATGAACAAAGGTCTTGCGGGTTTAGAACGACATGAGGGTAATTAATGACAGAAATTTCATTTTTGGGTGAACTAACCTTAAAGGTAAAGGTGTGTGTAATTTCGGCATCAGTAGCAGCATAAGGGGCCGTTCACATATCGCGTCTTTTGCACGCTCAAATTCGCTATTTCAAATGTACGCGCTTGGCAGGCGCACTCATAATGGAAGCGACGCTCATATGGTGCGTTTTCCAGGCACATCGGAATGAAAAATTCTCAACTTTTCAGAATGTCGCAAGAGCACCGCAAGTCATGTGACAAGAACCAACCAATCAGCTTCTGCCTTTCCGTAACAAAACATCGAAAGCTCAGCCGAACAGCTGATCATTGCTGTACAGTGTGGTTTTTATATCTCATCTCCATAAATATATCTAGTAGTAAAGCTACTTTGCCACGGCAGCGCAAGCGCTTTAGAAAGCGCTTTCCATGCGTTTTTAGACGTGATATGTGAACGGCCCCTAAAACAGACTTGCCAAAACTAGATTTGGAGAATGAGCGGTGCTTGTCCATTAAAGATTTGTAACACAAAAAGTGCAGGACAAGTTATATGCCAAAGTTACATACATAAAACAACAACAGTTTTTGCCACAGTGTTTTTTTTTTTTTTTTTTTTCCCTACAAATTTATAGTTGTCTCCACATTAAACTTGGAAAGAATTGCATTAAAAAGTACATTAAATTTGGCATTTTTTTTTTTTTTTTAACAAATTCTCATGTCATTGTCAGGATATTACAAAACTTGTTTGATCAACAAACAAAGTCTCAGCAATGTCAGCATATTGAGATACTTAATTAAGTTTGACATAGATCCATGATTCATTTTATGTCTGTCTGCACTCACCGTTCAGAGTGTCTGAATTGATTCTACTTTTATTTAGAATAAAAGACAGCTCCTCGTCTACTTCAAACAGACATATTCACCACAGAGCAGATTCAGTCACCTCACCCGTCCTTGGCCATCAGGATAAATCCATAAAAACATCTGATTCTCTTTCAAGCAATCAGTAGGAAACTGGTGCACATGCAGTTGATTTTGCTTCAGTGCTTCTTGGATTTGGTTTTAAACATCTTTCTCTCACTAATGCTCTGGTGCCATTTGTTCAAAAAAATTGTACGTTTTGGTTTTTTAGAATTTTTACTTCGTTGGAATGGTACAAAACTTGTTAAAGGTTTTGGCACTTCCTATGTGAACACACACACACACGCAAAAACATTGGACATGATTCGAAAAGGTAAAATGATCCTAAAAAAAATAGTCACACTTGTATTGTTCACATTGGAAATGAATGGCAGACGAATTTCATCTAGTGGGAACATTTGGTACTGCGGCAAAACAAAATCTTACTTAAAGGTATTTTTTTGAGATATTAATCTCAAATTTGGTGCACAACTTGATTAGATTCATGGCTTTGATTTTCTAAAACATGTTTATTAAAATATATATTTCATATAAAATTTTAAAATAGTATTTTTGTGCATTTTTCATATTTTTCTCACTGTTTACTTCAGCAATAATCTGCCAGGTTTCTTCTATAAAAGAGAAGCAAAGAGAAGAGAAACTTAAGTCTGTGCTCTTAAGCATTCAAGATTTATGAGTTTAAGTTTAAAATTTCATTTTCTATGCTAAAAAAGTGTTTAACAGGTAATAAATGGATCATAACTATTCCAGAAATATAATTTAGTACCATAAAATCCCCTAAAAATACAAAATATTAAATAAAAAACATCATCAAACTAAAATATAGTACATTCATTTCATTAAAATAAAAAATAGGTCATTTTTTGCTGCCAGAGGGTTAAGAATATAAACAGTGACTTGTCAGGGTTTAATATGACAGATACGTGTACAAAACATCTTATGCGCAAAGACAAAGAAGCAGTTTGAAAGACTCCTCAAGAGAAGTACTTCTGGCAGTGTAAACAAGTCTGCAACAGATTTTTTTCACAGTGGCTCAGGCTTTCTCACATCTTCTCTTAGGCACAAAAGGAACGACTGATTCATGTTTTACTCTCTGGTTGCTGAACAAATCAGTTTGAACTGAGACTATCACTGTTATTGAATTTATTTAGCCTTTTATACCTAGTGAAAAGTAATTATTTCTTTGTCTTTTAAATATAAATTATCAAAAGTGTGAAATTAATTTTTTTAGTGTTTAACATTCAAAGGCAGACTGCTTTGTGTCTTGACACTGATATATTCATTTCATATCCCGCATAAAACATGCCCCATATGGAGTTGTTAACAATGGGATGAATGTGTGTTGAATACTAAGATGCTTAATTATATTCCAAATGAATTTTAAAAGTGCACGAACAAAGCCAAAGACTGATTAACTGAACATATGCCTTCAAGTGTCTTCATTACAGTTTAATCAAATAATAACAGATAATGGTGCAATAAATTGCCTTTCTACTCAGAAACAATGCAATCCCTGGAAACAGTGATATTACTGGAAGAATGTATGGAAAACTATGACAGATGGTATTATGACACACTTAAATTAACCTGAAATCCATCTTAATTGAAGTCACCCATATGTGCCACCCAGAAATACAAGGTAAAATGGGTTTCAAATGCTGTTTAATGTTCATTTTAAACCTGCATTACCATTCACATTATCTGCCATGTTTATAGATGTACCACAGCAGCTTTGAATATGACAATGCCCTCATAAAAGTATGATTCAATGTTGACTCTCCTTACAGTCTTCTTCGAATTTCTTTTTTGAGCATCAGAACAGCAATGGTATCACCTGAGGCTCATGTTGCCATAGGAACCCCCTCAGGTGTGAGGCACCAATGACAACTGCATCTCAGTGTTGCGATGGTAATTCTCTTAAATTAAACTTAAAACGAGACGTAGTTTCTTTGCTTATTCTGTCTGCAGTTTAAGATACCAATCATTCTATGTCATTTACTTTTAATTAGATGATGGTTTCTGATCTCTTTCCTGATATTTATGTAATTTGAAATGTCTTTCACTATATGTTATTTCAGAGGTGGGTCTTAGAAACAAATATCCTGGATCAAAAATGAAATGCAAACGATGCATATTCTTTATAAAACTACTTAACAGTTTAATCTGTTTTTTTTTTTTTTTCTCCCTTTAATTGTTCTGAGGAGCTTCATACATATTATGCTGCCTTCACATGGAATCGTAAATACAAGTTTCTAGTTAACAATTGAACACAAACGTCCTCTCAGGTCATATTTACCACTAGGAAGCTCTGAGATAATTTTAATACCCAAGTTCCTGAATTGGACGTGCCATAACAATTGCTGCTGTGACTATGGCAAGCCGTTTTGACTTTTATTCATTCTCAGGATATGAATTCTTGATATCAACAATTCAGTTCTTGATATCAGGAATTACATTTCCACTAGTAACAATGTTAATTCTTGATATCAATAATTCAGTTTTCACTAGTTAAAATGCTAATTTTTGATATCAAGAATTACATTTCCACTAGCAAAAACTAGATTTTCTGATATCTGTAATTGTTTTTTCACTAGGGAAATGTCACCATAGGCTGCCGTTAAAATTCAATTGTTGATATCAAGAATTGATTTCTTACTAGTTGAAATTCCAATTTCACATATAAGAAATAATTGACACATATAATAAATAATTTTTGATATCATTAATTACTTTCTTACTAGTGCAAATATCTGTTCTTGATATCAACATTTGAATTGCTACTAGTAACAATGTTAATTTTTGATATTTTTTGACATCAATGATTGTAACTAGTGACAATGTTAGTTTCTGATATCATGAATGTGATTGTTATAAAAGAAAGCCATTTTAGATATCTGAAATTATATTGATATCAGAAATACATTTTCAGATATCGAAAATGAATATTTTTACTAGTAGCAATTCAATTGTTGACATCAAGAACTGACGTTTCAACTATAATGGCAATTGAATTCTTGATATCAAAAATTTGCATTTTTACTAGTAAGAATTGTATTTCTGATATGTGAAATTGGAATTTCAACAATTGATATCAACAATTGAATGGCAGCCTAGTGACATTTCACTAGTGAAAATACAATTACAGGTATCAAGAATTCTTTTTGCTAGTGGAAATTTAATTCTTGATATCAAAAATTAGCATTTTAACTAGTGAAAATTGAATTGTTGATATCAAGAATTAACATTGTTACTGGTGGAAATGTAATTCCTGATATCAAGAATTGAATTGTTGATATCAAGAATTAATATTCTGAGAATGAATAAAAGTTAAAACAGCTTGCCATACTGTAAATGATTCTATATTAGTTTTTTTCCGCAACCGCTACATCGCCTTAGTGTATATTTATGCTACATATGAAAAATCATTTCAAGTATATTGTATATTTAGGCAATAGCTACACAGTGAAAATAGCCTGTATTTTCCAGAATTGTCAGAACTCAGCAGTATCATTGTAAATAACAGAAAATATGATTTTGAGCTTATTTGACTGAACATGAAAATGAAGTGTTCAATCATAGAACACTTCATAACATTTTAAGGCATTTCTCTCTTCGTGCTCTCTCACACTCGCAACGCACTGCAGCTGAAGAGCATAAACAACAACACACTTGTATTTTAATGACTTCTGAGGTAGTTCTCCAGACAGTAATTGTTTTATAGTTGTTATTGTGTAACATGAAGGATTGAATTATATAATATTTGATTATTTTACAAACTCCTTGTCCAGTACTTCTACCCACAAGTTGTGCGTGTGGGCAGAGCACCTGTGGTGATGCAACAAGCTAGCAATAAAATATAACCACTTGTTGTGGCTGGTTAGGGCAAAGACTTTAATTATCATTGAAATATATACATTAATTAAATCGTTTTTATCGCGTCATGTCTGGTTAATATTATACTATACATTAACCATGCCCAATTCATCAACGCTTCGTTCCTTGGAGTCGAATCTTGTCAATGTACCAGTTCACAAAACTGTTAGAGGTATGGTATGAGGCAAAATGCCATGATGAGGTAAAATGCATTGAAGTCAAAGCATGCCTATGACATGTTGTGAAGCTTTAAATATCCCATGACTGAATCGATTATTTGAACCGATTCACGAAAATGATTCGGACTTCCTTAAAGGGTTAGTTCACCTAAAAATGAAAATTCTGTCATTTATTACTCACCCTCATGTCGCTCCAAACCCGTAAGACCTTCGTTCATCTTCAGAACACAAATTAAGATATTTTTGATAAAATCAACAATTTCTTCTCTTCCCTTTCATTCTCCTGCGATGATCACGTAGTAAACACTGTCCAGCACTTCCAGGTTCTACATCAGAACACCGACTCATTTTTGGCCGGCTCCTGCGTCAGCATCACACGCATGCATTGTGCTGTTCACATGAATTGCGGTGGCCAATGCTGAGCCGGCGTTCTGACGTAGAACCCAGAAGCACTGCACTGTGTTTACTACGTGATCAGTTTATCAGAGGCCAGAAAGCTCACAGATTTCATCAAAAATATTTTAATTTGTGTTGCGAAGATGAACGAAGGTCTTACGGGTGTGGAACGACATGAGGGTGAGTAATAAATGATAGAATTTTCATTTTTGGGTAAACTAACCCTTTAAATTTAACATTGTCAACAACACCACAGTGCAACAATAGAGCAACAGATGCAAAGAAATGTAAATATATGCATTCTTTGGTTAATTATGCAATTACTATAGAATTGGTCAAAATTTAACCTGATATGTTGAAAATGTTTGTTTCTATTTCAGTTCTATGTAACTGTGCAGTTATTTAACCACATTTTACCTGAAAAGTCAACAATGTCAGCCGAAAAGGGCTAATAAGAAACTTTAATGGAGAGGAGAGTGTTAGTTATTTAATTACCAAATCGTCATGGTAAATTAAGCAGAGTAACAGATTGACAGCATCCTAGAGTAAACAAGCAAAGTGTCTGGACGACACATTGTGTTTTGGTCTTGTGTGGCAGTCTGGGTGCTGGGTGGCACAGCAGCCAACTGAATGCATTGTTAGGTTAATTGAAGTGGAAACAAGAGGACTGAGACCCTCTGCAGGTTCTGTGGCAGGAACAAAAATACACAATCATAAAATTCAAGAAGCCAAATGCAGTGGCGACAGATAATGATGTGTCCAATTAAATGTTGCTGAAGCTGTTCCAGTATATGACTGCAGCCGCAATGTGTTGAAATGCCATGTTCTTCCAAACGCAGCTTAATTGCCACCCACTGGTTCTCTCAACAGGTGCCATCGGCTCTGAATCATACTGGGGAAGTGTGTTAAAGCTTTTTTATGTTTCCATCTCTGATTATGAGTGAATTCTTAATCAGCCATGTACACAGAAAGATTTCAAAAATATATATAATATCATTTGGTAATTGATCGAATCATAAAACATGCCACTATGTGACAAGCGGTTGGATGGGAGGGGCTAAAACATAAGAGGGTTTGGGGATGTCATTGAAAAGTCATTTCAGAGCATTTCTTTCTATCTATCTATCTATCTATCTATCTATCTATCTATCTATCTATCTATCTGTCTGTCTGTCTGTCTACTAACAAATATCTTTCCTCAAATCCTAAACTCCACTGCCTACAGACTTCTCACATCCACACAGAATCACACTAATATGTGCATATCCAGAGTACCCGAAGAGAATATTTTTTATGCTGTCCTCTATTTCTGATTTGACTTTCATGGCTCCCTCCGGATGCATTTATCAGCTGCGGGTTAGTAGTTAGCTGCGCTAGAGCACTGCTTGCAGCTGCCCCATGTCTTTACAGTACATTTTTTCATTTTTACCCACATTAGGACTGACTGACACATAATCCCTTGGTGCAGCAGTGGCCTCCATTTTCTTGGCAAATAGCAGCGAGTTTAATTCCACACTCTGTCCAAAATAACAACTCATACGATTTTGTTTCTGTAATTGGGCTATTATCATCATGGCGTGAGGGCTGAATTGTCAAGCATGATTCTTAGGTGGTCCCAACCGAGTCATTACTTAAGAGGTTATTCGATGGTCAGCTATCAATTAGTTGTAGAACAATTTGACAAGAGCTAGTCTGCTATTCATATGCAATGCTAACATTTAGATTTAGACCTAAATGCTGTTTTTAGAAGTAGACTAAGTGCTTTAACATGGATAAAAATGATAAGCTTTAACTAAGCTCAAACTTTAAGTGTAGTTAAATATTGACCTTTTCTGAACAACATTTATGACAAATTTTCTTGACCCAGCACTGTAACCGATTTCTGTAATTTGAACAGTATTTTACTGTAATATGTACAGTAAGATACTGTAAAATGTGTATACAGTATGTTACCGTAAACAGCAAAAGATTATGGGAAAAATTATGGTCACTACTGTAAATCCATTTATGTTTGTGTGTTCCGCTACCTCTTTAATGTAAGTTAGCTCATCGGGCAGAGTCGTCGGTTAAAGGTGGGGTAAGGCATTTTTCAAAAGCACTGTTGGACATTGTTGATATTTGAAATCAACCCAAACAAACACACCCCTCTCTTCATTGCCCCGCCTCCAAAACTCACCCTCCAATCCTAACTACCCTGCTCCGAGTCGGTCTCAAACCCCGGCCTGATCACTATTGGCAGGCAAGGCGAGTGCACTACCAATGATGCTAAACACCGCATTCTCTAGCGCCCGTCAGTGTGCAGTGGTTTACCTGCACAACTCTCACTATCTGGCCACTGTTACACACGCAATGCGAGAGTGGATGTCTGTTTATCACAGCTTACGCACAACAAAATGCTTAACGAAAAATAAAGCGCAGATGATGAACGAACGACAAGGAAGCACAAAAAATGAACGTACAGTACACAAGAGTAAATACAAACAACAGCACAGCAGCTCCAGACATTCAATGACACTTAAACCCAGTGTTACTCACATGTGGAGCGGAATCAAATCAGCCTCCGCTTCTATTTTCAGGCCTTCCCGTTTAGCTCTCTCCAGCGCTGGAAAGCTTTTCTAATATTAAGGTGGGTCCTAAAGCACTTTCCCATTCATAAACCTTCATTCCAGTGATATTCTTTTGAGCTCTTTTGTATTGTGTTTCATCTCTCTTTCTGCAGTTTTTCTTCAAATCTCCCTCATGCTCGTTCTCTCTCCTCGACCGTTATACGTTCCCTAATGCTGATTGGCTACACATTTGTTGTTGGTGTCGGCCTGACTAACTTCCAAACAGTGTTTTTGAAATATGACTTACCCACCTTTAACGTTAACAGCAGCTAACTAATGTGAAATACTGAGGAAAAGTGAGATAGACAACACCATTGTTTAAGTGGGTTTTTTAAACAATATTTTCAAGTACATGTTTTGATTTATTTTCAGGTTTGTGATCTGGATAATGTCATCTGCAACATCGGACGCTGAAGTGTGTGTTGAAGCCTTTTCATTGCCGTCATGGTGATAACATCAACTTGTAGGTTAACCTCACCTAAATTAGCCGAAGTAAACTTAGAAGAAGCATAATAACTTTAACAGTGAGCTAACGTGAAAAACTGAGGAAAACTGAGTACATTTTTTGGTTTATTTTCAAGTTTGTGGTCTGGAGGTATTCAGGTTTCTTACATCAAAGGTGTATTTTGGAGTTCTCAAAGTGTCTTTTGCGGTGAAGGAAGTTGCTTAGTTGGCAAATCTCTAAAATGTACCACACTGAAGATACACATAAAAACCAATCAAGCAAGCAAGCCCAGCTCAGGTGAGAAAAGTAATGCAAAAGTAACTCTGCCACACATTTTTAGTAAACAAGTAATTTTAGTTTACAATGTGCAAAATTCCAAAAATGAAAACATACCACTTTGTGTGAGGAAATACAAAAGATTTCTTAACACAAAGCTATCATATGGCTTTTTTTAGTGAACTATGCCTTTAAGCAGCTATATCGAATGTGAATATTCATCAAGTGTGATGAATTTCTGTAATTTGATACAGTGCACCTTACAGATTAACTGGCAAGAAGAAATACACACCCATAAATTACTGACTGAAAGGACTGCTTTAACAAACTAGTAACCATTTACTTTACTGTTGACAGGTAAAAAATTGCGATTATATGTTTGTGTTTCCATCTGGCACAGAAGCATCTACGGTGTCATTGAAGCAATGAGGATCTGTCAGGTGTGTTTACTGAGATAATTTTTTTTTTCTTTTCTTTTTTTTTTTTTTTTTTGAGACATGTCTTTGTGCTATATTTGTCGACTCTGCTAATCTAACAGTAGCTATAGCAACATGCTAAAATTATAGCTCTGGGTATACGTTGTCATAAAACATTTCTTTTAATTCACAAGGCACACAATGTTTTACTTATTACTGAAATCCCCAGTAAGGCTAAGCTTTGATTTTTGGATTTAAATAGAAAGCCATCGGAGATTTGGAGTGGGTTAACAGTGGCTAATCATTTAAGAATGGGAGACAAAACTTTGCTAAATTTGCATTTGATTATGACAACTTTATTAAAATGAGTTGCCTCCAATTCTAGATTTGTAGAATAAAAGAACAAGCTGCCTTTTATCATCATGTTGAACTGACAAGATAAGAGTTCAGTGTAGACTTCAGAGTCTTAAAAAAAAAACTGAATAATCATACTGAATAACATGATTGTGATTTGCTTCCCTCTTTGGGGAAGTCTTTGCTTTTTGCAGACTGTTATAACTTTACTCAAAGAGAACATGGATGACAATGGAGTGAAAAAGACTAGATTTTCTTAAGAAAATGTTTTGGCACAGCACTAGAGTGGTTGCCAGAGTGTTGCTATACTGTTGCTAAGTTGTTCTAAGTTTCTAAACAGTTTCTATGGTGGTCGCTACAGTGTTACAGTTGCAAGATGTTCTACGTTTCTAAACCATTGCTAGTGGGTTTTGTGTGGTCACTACATACATTGCAAGGTGGTGGCTTAGCATCAGTAAGAAAGAGGAAAAAAAATATCAGACATCAACAAAAACATTGTTTTAATAACAAAATATCATTCATTTGATTCTCTTAAAACATCAAAACAAGAGTAATTCCATTAAATATAAAACATTCACTTTGTAATGAGTTAAGAGAAATGAATTGTTGTACGAGTTCTTCCAAAACACAACTTTTCACCATAGTTATTAAATTACTACAAAAATAAAATGAAATAAATACAGAACATGATGATTTAACACATTTTTAACATCCTACCAGAAAAAAAAATGAAAATAGATTTTGTATTCGCAGCTGTCTTTAATTTTACAATCATAGGGTCACTGAGAGTTCCTTCAAGTGTGATTTGTGTGACTTGTTAATAAATGACTTTCAGTATAAACTACTACATTCCAGATTTAAAGACCTTTCTGGAAATGAATGGACCCCAGATCCACAGCTGCCATGCTTCTTCATTTCACAAACATTTGTCACTTCAACAAACAACTTAAATCTCATTATCTCACTAAAATTGGGTGTACACTTTATGATATTTGCCACTTATTTGTTGTCAGGGACGCGCACAGTCTTTTTTATTTTCAAGGCGAAGTTTGTAGTTGGCTCTGAATGTGAAAATGTAAACTGAAATATAAAGAATATGTGGACTGCACTGATTTTTTTTTTTAATCAGTATTGTTTTCTTATTTTTCAGTGAAACAACACATAAATAATTTTTTTAATGATGTTTCAAACAAGAAAAAGTTATTTACCAATGTGGTAAGATATATATTCTAAATATAAGTATTCTTATTAGCCTACACACTTTTGATTAAGTGTAAATTTATCTTCTTTTAAGAATGTTTAGATATTTCTACTGGAAAACAAGATGAAAATAATGATTAAGAATTTTTTTTTTACAGTGTGGCGACTCAAGATGCCTAATCCAGTCAATTTCGACCAAAGTCTAGCTAAATGTCTGTGGTATGGGCTGCACAGTCTCATTAATATCATGTCATACAACGTGATAAGAAACAATGGTAAAGTACAGTAAAAATCATACAGTGTACACCCGGATTAACATTAGAACAAAAATCTCAAAGCAGTTCATGTTGTGCGTTGTCCAAATATCCTCAGTGCAAACTCTTGTAACTCTGCCTTTTGTCATGTTTCCTCAAGTTCGGGCTCTTCTGGAAGTGTGGTGAGATCTTGTATGACTACCTGCGGAGTTGGCATGGTGACGGACATTGGCATTGCAACTGGCACTGCCCTTCGAGAACTTTGTGGCACTGCGTCTCTCTGTAGTTCCGGAGCAAGAGCAGGTGTCGGTGCCTCCTGCAGGTGTCTCCGGTACTGCACGAAGCTGCAAGTCTTCAGGACAATGGCGAGGATGTTCTTACCCATGAGTATTCCAGACACACGGACGTCCCTATAAAACACCATATTCCCTCCCCGTATAAAAATCGTAATAATGTTGATGGCGACCAAACTGAGAATGGGATACAACAACATCTTGTGTGGCACAATGTTTACACCTTGCATGCTTATTTCACTTAGCGACACACACGGCAGTATCAGAAGTAGTATGTAGCAGTAAAAAAAAGTAAGGCCCTCCACCCACAGGGGGAGCCCTTTTCTCTGAGGCTCCCATAGGCTGGCCTGAATGTCCAAGATGTCAAGAAGATCTACCACAACCCAGAACAGTCGACTCCTCAGCTCCTCCCTCTTCTTGAGTGGCCGAACGTATTCCATGTGGTCGATGGCCGCCAGCGTAACGTAAAGTCCTGGCACGAACACGGAAAGCAGCACCGTGAAAGCCTTGCAGGTAAGAGCTTCCGCTTTCTCGCCTTCCGCCTTGTAGTTCTGGTAGACGAAGTAGACCTTGATCTCGAGCACAAAGACGTAGAAGAACCAGAGGATCATGGCGTAGCCACGTTTAGCAGTTCGTACCTCGGCACCAACCCATACTGCAATGTACCGCAGCACGATGAGGAAGCACACGTCGCCAACCATCACCATGATGCAGACGCCCACCTTCCGTGGACCTTGATTCTGCTCCACAAGGTAGGCGTCCAGCAGCGCCATGCTACTCATGATAAGAACACACGAAAGGCAAACGTGTGACTTGTTGGAAGGGGGTGGTGGGGCCATGTTGATTATGAGGGGCAAATTAATAACGATGGGTGGTGGAATGCTCAATCAAACCAATTTTTCTCGACCCATATGAGTTGCTTAATTGTTCATCCCAAAGGAACAGCAGTCCTGGAAACGGTAGTTAATCTAAATCTGCTTAATAGCACAGCAACCTGTTCCTCAAAATGAGGCGTGATGGGAGGACGAGCTAATGAGGAGGCAAAAAAAAAGGATCAAGATTGAGCCAAACTTGCTGTTTCTAAATTCAGCCCAAGGCTGAAAACAACCTAATGCACAGGATGCACTCCAGGGTACCATACAGCAAACCTTGTACCGCTGTCAGTCATTAGTCCTCTCGCCTTAACTCACTCCCACAGTCCTCAGAGTGAATGTAGGCAACCTGTGCATACTGTTCGCAGACGCTTCGGTTTTCGTTAATCGTTAATTGCATCTTTAACAGCCAGAGTCTTAAATATTTCAGATCTCTCAGTCTGTAAGCACAACCACCGGGACTTATTTTCCAAAGAGGAGTCTCACGGCTACAAAAGCGAGAGGGAAAGGTGAAATGAGCCACATGCTCTCTAAAAGAGTGGGTCAGAAATGATCGGCTGTGATAAATTTATCATTTTATGCCAGAAGAGAATTTCTTCCCGTCATTATTCCTCAGAGCGCCACATACGAGACTACAGCTGACATACTTCTCCTATGAGGTTCATCATTCCAGATTGCGTTGAACAGTAAGTGTGCGTCTGGTTTATGTATGCATGTTTTTCTCAGAAAAATTTCAGCAGAAGATGTCTTTGAAGCCCCAAAGTCTCAAATCCGATCCAGTCCTCAGATCTCTTCCTCCCACATAAATCGACGTGGGTTGTAAAAGGTAAAGTATTTAAAAGTAAGTTTATGCAGAAGAAAATGACCTCTTTTCTGAAGGATTAGAAGCGCGGCATTCCACAGTAGCAGACCTGTGGTGCCTGTAGATTAAAATCACTCTATCTTCTTCCCAGTATCGTCACCAAAGACATCAATAAGTTTCCACTTGCCCTCACCTCTGAAATCTCTGCAGCAATAATCTCGATCTTCCTCCTTTCATCCTCTTAAGCTCCAGAGCAATATGCTGTGCGCAGCCTGTGGCTCCTCAACATAGTCTGGCTAGATTTTACCCTCCTCCTGCTGTTTTTCTCTTCTCTCCTCCCTCTCTCTGCTCCCCTCCACTTATGCGCAGTCAGGCGTTGGGTGTCAAAGAGGGATGCTCTGCAACAGCAACAGATAAAGACCGCTTGAAGCTTTCATTTGATCAGAGCTGTGCTGTCACAACCAGACCGAGGGTCTACATGCAGTACCTCTCTTAGGGATTCCCTTTATGAGACCTTCAGTTCCTCAGAAGTTCTGTTTCAAATCGTGAGCTGTGCAGTGGTCCAGGAGTCTTTGATCTGACATATCAAATCTCAGAGAAACTGTGACTGAAACAATAAAGAGAGTGAGAAAATGTTTCCACAATGCAGAAGCAACCACTGAGAACAGCAGGGAAAAGATGATCGATCTAGATGGTAACCACAACATTAGAGTTTATTTGCAAGAATTTACTATGTACACCAATGAGGGTCCGTGAAAATACTGCAGGGGTTATTAATTATAATGTAATGTATGTATGTATGTATGTATGTGTGTGTGTGTGTGTATTATTCATATTAAAATACTTTTAATATTAAAAATATTAATGTATTAATATTAATACAATATTAACTTCAGCCAAAGCTAAAGTTCAACAAAATGTTTCATTGCCTGTCCCACAAATGCATTATGTACAATAATTTTAATGGCTTTGCATTGTAGCATTCTAACATCCTACTTTCAATAGATATTTAAGTGAATTATTTAGAATATTATGAACATTATGCATCTTTTAAAGTCAACATGAAACTTCCTAACGTGTATTTAAACTAGCAAAATGTTGCCAAAATGTGAACAGAAATTATGCTTAAAATAGAACTTTTTTTAGATAATTCTAATACATATGGCATCCCCCTTGTTGAAAAAAATGATAAAAAGCATCCCCTCTATAAAGCCACCATCCCCCTTATCCCCTTTAGATTAACAGTGTTATGTATTATGTAAAACTTTTCATGGAAACGAAATTTTAAAATTCTCTGTATGATAATTAACAAACTATAAATAACAGCGATTGACCAATCAGAACTCAGTATTGTAACGCGCTGCGCACAGTCACGCCAGAGCTCTGATATAAGCAAGGAGAGCAGGAGAACGGTTCAAACTCATCTTTTGACGTTGTTTAAAAAGAAGAAAAGGTATGATATTACTTTGATTAGTGTTTTAAGAACATTCCCCTGACACATTAAAACGAATAACGAACATAGCTAAAGTGCATTGATGCCGTAGGGGATCGTTGTCAAGGTGAATTATTGACAGTGAATGTCATCACCGAGGTGATAATGCACACATGCATATAGGCTATGTTAGCTACATGTAGTAGGCTACGTGTGTTTATTTATTTTATTTAATAAAAAATTATGGGCTCTGTTCATACTCCGCTGTTTAAAAATGCATGAACCATCCATTCAAGATACAGCTAACAAAGACTGGAACTAATCTAAACATTTTATAGCTTTTTGTCTGTTAGCGTGAGCTCATCTATGTTAATGTACTCCTAAATGTTGACAAAATCAACTATATGCATTCAAAATTCTTAAATTCTTACTCACATGCTTGGTTTGACTGTGATTCTATCAGCAAATAGATATAAACCTTCAGATCAAATCTCCATGAAAACCCACAATAAATTTAAAATGCACAGAGCATTTGTTGTTGATTATAAACATATTACTTATAAATGTCCTCCTTTCTCAGATTACCAGAGCGTTAGACAGTCATGAATGTTTGATAAGAATCCAAACCATTAGTTCGAATAACGAGAGGCTGATCTCTCGCCTTTGTTAATTGGATGTGTTTGATCACTTTCCCTGCCCCCTTCTGAGAAGCACCAGGCATCAATCTAAATGTGCCACTGAGAGCTGTTACATTAGGACGAATCATCTGATAGATGGTAGTTTATATCATTGATGTGTCAGAATGTGCATCAATCTGCACAAGCACCGTGAGACAGTGACTCAGATGAGTACATGGCCATAAATGACCATTAATAAATGATTCAACAGACTGAGAAGAACTAAAGAAGAATCTGTTACTAATGAACTGCTTACTGCAGACTGTGTGCAGTATGTACTGTACACTGCTGTTTTTTGTATGCTGCTTTGCCAACCTGATCTCACAGGAAAACGTAATTATGGTACAAGGTGGCGATTTCATGTAAATTCATATGAATTATTCCCTGTCACAGGGGAATAAGCAGATCATGTGAAAACGTACAAATGAGATTGTACAAATTCATATGAATTAGCCACCAATTCGCCAAAATGTAAAATAGTTACAAAATTCAATTAGGTTGTTTTGGCATTGCTCAAGTTAGTACGTATTGCATGCTAAATTGACCAAGTGGCATCCGGTTATAATTTTGAAAATTTATAGTTATTTTGCTTTGTGTGTATAAATGTTTTAATTATAAAGAAACGTTAAAAAATTGTGGTTGTTGCTATTTATGGTTAATTTGTCACAGTGCATTGTGGGACACAGTACCCAATGCAGTGTGCATAGTGTAGTGGTTTACGAGAGGCTGTGCTGTATCGTGAATAAGTCACGGGTAAAGGGCGTTGTTAGGCACGACGCGAAGCGCTCTGGTAATGTATCAATGCAACTTTCATGAAGTAAACTTTCTAAAACCCTTCCTTCCACTGAAAAAAATAGTCCCTGACCATGAACAGCAACAGAAGTTACATTATTACGCCATTAGATGGCGGCAAAGACTTTATGAGTGTGTCAGTCAGTAGTGAAGACTTTTACATTGAAAAGACTGAATTGTTGTGAACACGGAACAAGACGCATCTGACAAATGCTTTGACTAGCGCTGTCAGTCATGGGAAAACCCCTTAAATGTTAAAAGGACAAGATGATACAGCGGACATTTAAAACAATTTTTTATTATGAACATAGGAATGACCTGAAGGAAAATGCTAAATCTGAATGCAGGTAATAAACTCGCTCACTCGATCTTCTTCTCACAATACTCTTCTGGATAATACAGTAAGCTTCAATGAACAATATAATTTATTGTGAATAAAACACAGCTATTGACCATTTAGAATCAAGGACAGGAACTAACCATTTTATAAGAAAATAATATGCAACTGGCTGTCTGAAAAAAGATGTGACTGTTTCTTTCTGCTACTTTGTCAAATTAGAAATGGTAAAAAATATAGTGTGAAAAGCAGTGTGCCATTCCGAACATATCAAATGTAGCAACTAGGGAATGAAATGGGCTGTGTCCAAACTTTTTATTCCGAAAGCTCATTTGTCTTGTTTAATGAGGCACTTTAACACAAACTTGGCAAGGAGTGCAAAATTACCCTCTGCTTAACCTGAGCAATTACAAGTCCTAAACTTGCTGCAGAATATACTGCACCCCATATCCTCAGCGTAGCGAAACGAAACATACCCTTTATGTCTCTTAATTAAATTTGCTAGCTGGAACTGTAAGTGACACTGAGCATGTCCTATGTAGTGTAGAAGGAGGCATAATTCCATTACTGCTTCGTACTGGGAGATGAAGATGCAAACTGGGAGCATCTGTAATCGTATTCAATCAGAGAAGCAATAAAGTTTGAAAGCAATATAACAAGTCTTCTGACCTAAGCAACATGCATTATACATGGCACTGGATGCTGTAAGATGAAATACAGAAGTTTCCTGCCTTCTGCTGATGTGTTAATGTAAACTTGTAAATCTTTCAAGGAGTTTGCTTACAGCGAGTCGGCATTAAATAAATCTTGCACTCGAAGTCTTTAAACTCAATAAAAGGTGGTACCACAGTAATACGCACTTGGATCATTCCTGCTATGTAGTGCATTTTCATGTTTCCATAATGAATAAAATATTAAGCTTTTTTTTTGTTTAAAGACTGAAACCATAGTGATGATTAAATAAACATGGAAAGAATTTTATATAATTTCAGTAGTTTGGTTTGAACTTTAACGTGATTTAGATTATAGTAATTTAGTAATACTATTAAATATAATATTATAGATTTATATTCATTTTTTATAATCATTATGTTTCAAACAAAACTTTTTGTTTTGTAAATCGATTTATATTTCCTCAGTTTCCTGACGCGATACGTGATATAAGGTATTTCCCATGAGTTTTTCTCCTAACCAGCCAAGAGCGATACGGGACGATTTTATTTTTAGAAACGGTTTCTATTTCAACAACAACATACAATGTATGGCAATGATAATCTCAGGTACTGATTATGTGCTTTATTTAATGTTTTAAGAATTTAATGTGAGTTTAATACTATCATTTTGCTTGACCCTTATAGAATAACTGAAAACGACAATGGATAGGGCCTAATTCACCTCAGATCTTGAAAATAGGAAAGGAAACAAGAACATTCAAACTTTGAACTCAACAAACAAGTGTTTTCTATGACAAATATATATCAGTCACTCAGTATATATTTTTAATAATGTTAAAGTAATGTAATGTTTATGAATTTGATTTGAACTTTTGCGAAGAAAGCCTGCCCACACGCTCTTCTGATTGGCTGTGATTTGTGATTGATTTTGTCGCTGGAATCTTATCGCATCGCGTCTAGTTATTTTGTAGAATAAGTGACAAAATCCAGTTCCTTCAGGAATTGACGTAATTTTGGTGAGGAAACAACTTGCACAAAGTATTAGAAACTATTAGTAATGCATTTAATCAATTCTGTGATATTTTGTGGTAGTTGGTCCGCCTCACATAAAACTTTCAATCTTTTTTTGGGACAAAATTACAGAAATCAGTATGAAAATTAGAAAAAAGATCAATTTAAAAAAAAAAAAATCAAAAGATGGTAAAAAACATAAAATTACTTCAAATTGTTCACACCCTTATAAGCTAACGCTCAATAATAATAGCTAACTTTTGCTCTTTATTTCCATCCTGTTAGATTCAGTCCTGCCATTGTGTAAATAATGTTTTAATTAATAATGTTTAAATGAAAGAATGTTTTGGTGTATGCTTTTATTGAAATACTTCCCTAAATTACATAACCATATTAATTTTTAATAGTTTTCACTAAACAGTTGTGGCACTTTTGCACACAGTATTTCAGAGCAGATTGCTTTTAGCACTAATTTTGAGGATAAATTTGGGCCTTACATGATATTCAGAATTCCTTTAGTGAATCGGCCACCAAAACAAAGCAGAAAGCCTGTCCAAATAAACAACGCATCTAATTCTTATTGAATTTCCCCTACAGAGTTCAAGAGGTACAGGAATTACCCGCCTATCGCTGAAAGGAAGAATACTTTTAAAATGTTTGTGTCTGCTGAAAATTTTCCCCTTTGTGTGCACAGAGGAAGCACTTATTTTCTTGAATGTGTTTTCCTCTATCTGTGAGTAAGAGAGATTGGGCTCCAAGTGTTCATTTTTAGCAGTGGCCTACTTCTCTGTCACCATGAAGAATTGTCCTCGGGCATAAGACCTGTTCCTCGTACCTCTCTCCTTCCGTCTTCCCCACTCTCTCTCTCTCCCTCTACCCTTTTTCTCATTCCATGTGCCTCAGTTTTCACCCAAATCCACAGGGCTATTCAGCAGAGGCTTGTTAAAGAAATAGTTCATCCAAAAATCAGAAATCTGTCATTATTTACTCATATGTTGATATTTTTTCTGAAGAGCAAAAGTATTCTTGACTCCATGACAGTTGTCCAAAGAAAAAAAAAGACAAAATACTATAAAATTAGTCAGACCTGTGTGTAATATTCAGAAGTCTTCAAAAGTTGTGTGAGGAACAGATGAAAATGTAATTGTGTAGTTGTTTAATAAATGTAATGTAGCCTATACAGAAGCCCAACTGAAAAAACAAAGAAAATGATCTCTTTTTTTAGCTCTGGTAATATAATTTGACATGTAATTTAAAATATATTAATAAATCCACAGTTAGTAAAGTAATTTTCTGTCATTCCTAATCAGGCACCGAATAGAGTACCCATAAGAAAGTTAAACACAGTGCAAAGTTGCAAAGTGCAAAAAAATGCATTATGTACAGATATGACGGAAGATCATAACCCTTATATGTACGCATTTCTGCATTGTTTAACATAACTTGATTGTGTGTATGTGTGTGAGCTGTGTAGGTGTTTGAGGTCTCTGGTTTCTGCATGGGTAACTGCAGATGGAGATTGCAGACCATGTCTCCCTCAGGCAAATCGACTTTTATTTCAAACGGTTCACCCACAGTGGCAGCTTACTGTACAGTACCTCTCTCTCCGATAATAACTCGTCAACACATTCTGTTGAATTTATGGCTAGTGACTGCAAGTTAAAACATATTGGTTCATCTCATAACTTTCCAGCATTTTTATGGAGGCATTGTTGGTCCATTTGCTGATGAGCATCAAAAAGAATGTCTGAACATTAAACATTATATTAGAATAGCATAAGGCATGGGCCGTTCACATAGGGAGCATTATTGTTTAATTGTGCATGCAAAGTCATTTATTTCATGTCTTGCTGTTTCAGGGTCTAATTTCACTATTGCTGCATTTTTAAAACATCATGTAAAGTTAGACCTGTTTTTCACCACATTTACGTTTACAGTCAAATGTAAAACTAAACTGCTATAAATAGGATTTGAGGAGTCTACAACCCGAATTCCAGGAAAATTTGAATAAAATGAAAACTAAAAGACTTTCAAATCACATGAGCCACTATTTTATTCACAATAGAACATAGATAACATAAATGTTTAACTTGAGAAATTTTACAATTTTATGCACAAAATGAGCTAATTTCAAATTTGATGCTTGCTACAGGTCTCAAAATAGTTTGGGACGGGGGCATGTTTACCATGGTGTAGCATCTCCTCTTCCTTCAAAACAGTTTGAAGACGTCTGGGCATCAAGGTTATGAGTTTCTGGAGTTTTGGTGTTGGAATTTGGTCCTATTCTTGCCTGATATAGGTTTCCAGCTTCTGAAGAGTTTGTGGTCGTCTTTGACGTATTTTTGTCTATAGGTGAAAGATCTGGACTGCAGGCAGGCCAATTCAGCACCCGGACTCTTCTACAATGAAGCAGTGCTATTGTATTAGCTGCAGTATGTGGTTTTGCATTGTCCTGCTGAAATACACAAGGCCTTCCCTGAAATAGATGTTATCTGGAGGGGAGCATATGTTGCTCTAAAACCTATATTGCTCTAAAACCTACCTTTCAGCATTCATAGTGCCTTCCAAAACATGCAAGCTGTCCATATCGTATGCACTTATGCACCCCCATACCATCAGAGATGCTGGCTTTTGAACTGAATGCTGGTAACACGCCGGAAGGTCTCCCTCCTCTTTAGCCCGGAGGACACGGCGTCTGTGATTTCCAACAAGAATGACAAATTTGGACTCGTCTGACCATAGAACACTTCTCCACTTTGAAACAGTCCATTTTAAATGAGCCTTGACCCACAGGACATGGCGGTGCTTCTGGACCATGTTCACATATGACTTCCTTTTTGCATGATAGAGCTTTAGTTGGCATCTGCAGATGGCACTGCGGATTGTGTTTACCGACAGTGGTTTCTGGAAGTATTCCTGGGCCCATTTAGTAATGTCATTGACACAATCATGCCGATGAGTGATGCAGTGTCGTCTGAGGGCCCGAAGACCACGGGCATCCAATAAAGGTCTTCGGCCTTGTTCCTTACGCACAGAGATTTCTCCAGTTTCTCTGAATCTTTTGATGATGTTATGCACTGTTGATGATGAGATTTGCAAAGCCTTTGCAATTTGTTGTTGAGGAACATTGTTTTTAAAGTATTCCACAATCTTTTTGCGCACTCTTTCACAGCTCTGCCCATCTTTACTTCTGAGAGACTCTGCCTCTCTAAGACATCCCTTTTATAGTTAATCATGTTACAAACCTGATATCAATTAACTTAATTAGTTGCTAGGTGTTCTCCTAGCTGAATCTTTACAAAATGTCTTGCTTTTTAAGCCATTTGTTGCCCCCGTGCCAACTTTTTTTAGACCTGTAGCAGGCATCAAATTTGAAATGAGCTCATTTAGTGGATAAAAGTGTAAAATTTCTCTGTTTAAACATTTGTTATGTTATCTATGTTCTATTGTGAATATAATATTGGCTCATGTGATTTGAAAGTCTTTTAGTTTTCATTTTATTCAAATGTAAAAAATGTCCCAACATTTCCGGAATTCGGGTTGTAGTACAGAAGCCTTCCTTTTTTTAAGAACAACCAGAAGCAAATGACACGGGGTTATGTTTCTCGCATGTGCATTCACCCTCCAATGTGGAGGGAATATTGCGCTAAAAGACTCTGACACTGTTACTAAAACAGTGCAAGCAGTGTAGACTGACTTCATGACTCCTTATGAATCAAACACATGCAGCACAAGCAGTGTAGTCTGATTCTCTGAACAAATGACTCTAATAAGCCAGTTCTTTTTAGTGAATCAAACACATGCAGTGCAAGCAGTGTAGTCTGATTCTCCGAACAAATGACTCTAATAAGCCAGTTCTTTTTAGTGAATCAAACACATGCAGTGCAAGCAGTGTAGTCTGATTCTCCGAACAAATGACTCTAATAAGCCAGTTCTTTTTAGTGAATCAAACGCATGCAGCACAAGCAGTGTAGTCTGATTCCTGAAGGAATGACTCTAATAAGCCAGTCAGCAACAGACTGATTCCTGAGCAAATAACTAATGTAGCCTACAGCCTCCATTATATATATATATATATAGAGAGAGAGAGAGAGAGAATAAAACAAACATTAAAAGTTATTAAACCTTGAAAACCCACCTCAAGATTCCTGTTCTTTGTTCCATTCCGATGCATTCCGTTTAGCTGCTTTGAACACAAGTAATGCGTCCTGTGTAAATGCCCCTCAAATTTGCATCATAAGCATACACAACCACAGCACATTGTCAGCATAAATAGCATCCGAGTCTATGATTATTGCTCTGCAATTAAATATGAAGCAATCACGTGGATGGTGAGAACCATCACATCACAGGCGGTTTATTTTTAACGAGCCTACTTGATTAATCGCAGTAGATTCTAGAAGTCTTCAGGAAGGCTGCCTCTGACCCACAAAAATAATTCCAACCCCCATCTTTTCCCAAGTTTTATGGTGCTCATATTAAAAAGTCATGAGAAGATGTGCTAAAAATGCATTCGGCCGCATCAAATTAGCCCAATTAATGCTGGAAGTTCAGGAGCATGCATGTGCCTCAGCATGCACCTCTGCATTCTGTATTGCCTGTGTTCTCTCTTCCTCTAGACCCTGATTGTAGTCCACCATCCACACTAGGATTCAGAAGGAGCCTTCGTGGAAAAGACATGCAGTAGCATCTAAAAGTATTGGGACATGTAAGCTACAATTAAAAATGCATGTCTTTGTATTACATAATTCAATATCAAAACAAGTGGCATTCATTTTAAAGCTAGCATTTAATAGGTTTTAAAGGATAAAACAATGGATACCCTTGTGAAAAAGAAGTACACTTTAGTACAGGCTACTTTTAAAAAATAGTACTTATTACAGAAATTAAAAGAATATACTTAAGTGTGAACTGAATGTAATGTTTTCAGACACTTAATTGCATGTTAATTGCCATTAAATGAAAATGTATTAGTTTAAATTTACATTAAATGCAATTAGCTGAACTTTAGAGTGCTTTTTTGACCAACTTAAGTAGCACTTAATTTGATAATTACTTCTATTGTCTTTGAAATATGGTTAAAGTGTACTCCTGAATGTACTGACAAGCATTTCACTATTGAAACTTGTAAAAAAAAAAGAGCTACAATGCACTGTGAATACCAGAAAGCATCGATGCTCACTGTTCCCTTAACAGAAGTTAGTCATGTGAGCCAACTCGGTATACATTATGACACACAATGGATGTTGTGAAAAACAAACCATTATTTAATTATATTTAATTTCTCCTTCTGCCAATGAGATTGCTTGCACTATATTTAAATAGTCTGGTTCAGTGTTTGCTGTAAGCTAGTCCTGCAGCACGCTATCAGAGTTCCTCTGTAACCCTCCACTAGAGGTAGAGTGATATGGGTTTTTCTCTGGCCGATGCCGATGCCGATATTTAGAAATCAGGGCAGCCGATGGCCGATATATGATGCCGTTTTTTTGGCCGATATGTTTGGCCAATTTCCTTTTCCCCTTCATCTCATAAAATCTAAGAGTTAAGTAATAAGAAGTGATACAGAAAATTGCTTAAACATTTATTGAACAACACAAGCCTCTCCAATCAGTGCACTAAAAATAATGTACATGTTAAATATTATATACACAAAACAGGTAATCAAAAATCTAGAAACTTAGTAGTAGCCTAATTCATAGTAATAATACATGGCTCAATTTTTTAAGCATTTTCTCAAAACTATTCTGAAGCATGCTTTTCCTTTATGTTTGTTGACAGACACTTCTATACTGTAAGTCAAATGGCCAATAATATAAGTGATAACAAAAATAAAAGAGTTCACCGATATTACACAGCCTGCTGCTCATCACTGCATTAGAGTGCACTGACTGGCCATGAGCGATGACGTTGTGGAGGACATGTCGAACCCACAGACACATTTAATGAGGAAAGTTAACGTCCATGTTTAGCCAGAAGTTTCGTCTGAATTGCATGTGTTTCTACTTTCACATGCAAATGACTTGTTGCACTTATGATAAGCATGACCAGCATCAATTCTAGTAGACTACAACGTAATTACAAAACAAAATCTGTTTTCCCCTGCCATCGTTAGCCGAAGCTGTGTGTGAATGAGGCGCGGATGCAGTCACACATGCAGCCTCAGAGGGAGAGATATTCTCCAGTAACGCTGGGCTCCTTACCAGGTTCTGGTACCCGTGCCTACCTGTAGCCTAAACTACAGCTGGTTGAAGGCTCGCACACCCCGTCCGCGTGCAGGACGATCCGCGTGTACAACAGGGCATGTGTGACTGACTTGAGCGCTTGAAAACAGCAGTCCACTAAATGCGTGTATACTTTGAAAGGCTTGCGCGCTCACTGTGACTGTGCGCGAGATGCAGCAGAATGCAGAAAATGAAGGATAACCGGGGCTTTATGCCAGTGGAATGGCAATCGCGCCTGCCTATTAATTGGCCTAATTTGCAGCACAATCGGCCAATGCCGATTAATAAAAAAAAATGCCAAAAATCGGCCTATCAATCAGTCGACCTCTACACTCCACATCCCCCAGCTCCACCTGCCTAGATCTGTTACAGGATTTATGTCAAGAGATCCAAGATGGTGGACAAGAAACTTTTCAAAATTTAAAAGAGTTTTAAAATGGATTGTTTTATCCAATTTTTATTTGTACTATGTATTTTTTATGCCTATTAGAGTATTGTTCCGTTAGCTTAGCAACATGCTAATGGCGAACTCTATGAAATCAAATGCGAGTCTTCATTCATTCAGTTGCTGTCTGTGTAGAGCATTTTGTAGGTTTTAGAACAGTGCTAAAACATATTTGCATATATTGTGATTTTTAAATGTTTGTGGAGCCTGAGGAAAAACACAAAGAAAAATAATTTTGAGATCAGAAAGTCACTGTAAATATGGTCCAGGGTACTTAAACCTGAGACTTAAAGGGTTAGTTCACCCAAAAATGAAAATTCTGTCATTAATTACTCAATGTCGTTCTATAAGACCTTCAGTTCATCTTCGTAACACAAATTAAGATATTTTTGATGAAATCCGATGGCTCAGTGAGGCCTCTATTGCCAGCAAGACAATTAACATTTTCAGTGCCCAGAAAAAACATTTAAAAACATATTTAAAACAGTTCATGTGACTACAGTGGTTCAACCTTAATGTTATGAAGTAACGAGAATACTTTTTGTGCACCAAAAAAACAGCAAGACAATTAACATTTTTTAACATTCGAAGATTTAAAATCGTAAAACTTCGAAGCAGTGTTTTGAAATCGGCCAACACTAGATGTTGTTGAAAAGTCGTTATTTTGTTTTTTTGGCGCACAAAAAGTATTCTCGTCACTTATAATATTAAGGTTGAACCACTGTGGTCACATGAAGTGTTTTAAATATGTTTTTAGTACCTTTCTGGGCATCTGAAAGTGTTAATTATCTTGCTGGCAATGCAGGCCTCACTGAGCCATCGGATTTCATCAAAAATATCTTAATTTGTGTTCCAAAGACGAATGAAGGTCTTACAGGTGTGGAACGACATGAGGGTCAGTAATTTATGACAGAATTTTCATTTTTGGGTGAACTAACCCTTTAAGTGACCAAATACTTTCTGGGGCCACTGTATTTTTGAGTGGCGCCGAAAAACTGCCACAAGAAAGTCTTTGAAAGAACTTTGAAAGTCTTTGATCAGCATTTGTGTCTTGCACTGACATTTTGATAGACATGCTAAGCTACAAGCGTTTTACTCAGTAACTTGTATTATTTCAGATATAAAACAAAAAAAGAGTTCTGTTGCAGACAGAATAAATATATACACACACAGACACACACAGATATTTTATTTATTTATTTATTTATTTATTTGAGCTCTAACCTGTTTAACAACTGTTCATTAAATGCAATAATATACAGGAAAACAAAAATGTGTGGAACTACTTAAACCATTAATCACGGATGTAATCATTGATTACATTTGCTCTAGTTGAATCTGGCTCATTAACTCTCCAGGGACGGTGAGCGCAGAGGCCCAAACAGATGTTTACCAAAGCGTGCTTTCCAAACTCTTCAACCTTTCCTTTCCTCTGTACTTCGACTTCAAAGCTCAGAGGGGGCAACCACCCACACATTTGCATATATTTGCATACCTGAAGGAGCATGTTAATTTGAGGCAGATGTTGGCGTAAGTGAGTAAAATTAAGGAGAGGAGGGAGTACTTCAGGACCTGTTGCAGTAGACTAATGAATGCCTGTTTTCCTGTTGAGAGACTAGAGACAAGTTTGGATGGAAATTAGTGAAACATTTTAGCACTAGTGTGTGTGTGTGTGTGTGTATATATATATATATGCAACTCTATATATTTTTAAATAAATATTATATATATATATATATTTAATATATATGTATATATATATAGTGTGTATATATTTATTTTAAATATAATGCATTTGCTGTGTAATATGGGTTTGTTTTCAACTTTGTTTTTTAGGATTCTGGCCTTTTTTTTGTGTAAAGTGCCAACAAACAACAGTTTTGTTTCTCGCAGAGGTCGTTATTAAACAGATGAAGAAAATATTGCTCCATAAACCCATCCAGAAGAACATTCACAGCTTGTTCTTCATTTAATTGTGCCTCATAAACTAAAAAGCCTTGCACAGTGGATCTCATAAAAAAGGCACTAATTATGCTTATGAAAATGGCAGTTTTCCTCCAAGACCTTCCTCATTGTCCAGTGCCCATCTTCAAAAAATACAATCGATTTTGCGCACTGCTATATTTAAAGGGTATTTAAACATAAAGAGATTAGCGGCTGACGTTTTCACATCTGTGCATCCTCCAATACATTCTTGCCACATTTTCCTATCTCATTTTTCTTGTGACTAATACCACTTGCCTACGAGTGCTTATGGATAATCACAGTTGGCAGTCTCGGCTGTGTTGTGGATAATCTTTTTAGCTCTTTTCTTGTTCTTGTTCAATTTGTAGGAGTGCTGTGGATCCCAACCAGCCAACAAGCCGGCCAACATTTGCAGAGATGTTTTGTGAGGGCTGGTGGTTTTATCATTTATCAATAAATGTAAATTATTAAAGTGTTTATGGCCTACTGACACTCAGTATGCACAGAGTCTGTAACATTGGTACAATGTTGCCAAGTACAGAATATTTTTAGTTTAGGCCTTTATGAAAGTATTTATTTATTCTGCTGATGCAACTTGGGATGATGTGCAGAGCAGATATTGCATCATGCAAAGAAAAATAATTTTTTCTGTAATTACCCATTTGCTTTGAAAAACTGGCCAATATGTGCGTGTGTGTGTGTATAGTCAAACCAAAAATTATTCAGGCATTTTTTATATTTTTGATAGCAAAATAAAGGAAACTGTGACATATTATACCCAAAAATTCTTCATACAGTGGACTACCAATCAAATTGTTAAAAATGTGGAACAAAAAATTATTCAGACACTTTGACCTGACCATGTTTTGCTTAAGTGTTATCTGACATAATTAAGATAATTTTTTTCTGACACTGTTTAAATCGCCTTGTCTCAGCCTCAGACGTCACGCTCATGGGCCGTTGGCTGAACATCTGATGCATATGGCACACAAATTTGGAAAGACTTCAGGAGTTTTGAAGTCGTCATTTGATTGGTTGAATGTCCGGGAGACACGCGTGGCGTTCTTTAATGGTCCGCCTGGAAACGCCAAACCCCCATTACAACTGTGACAGTGAGCACTTATCAGCATCAACTAAACGCTGAATTTTCAAAAGTATGTGAAGTTCGTGGCATAGACTTTTTAAAATATGTCCAAGAGTTTTACATGCCAGTCTGTTATTGTTGGGACATCAACGTTACATTTTCATGCCCCTAAACATGACATGGAACAAAACGAACTGGTTCATGGTTGTATTACATGTCAGTCAGACTGCCTCTGGGTGGTCCTTGGCCAATGAAAGCCGCTATATCTGCCGTCAATCTGAAGGTCTGGCTTTGTGAGACTAATTATCTCATAACAAGGCCTGGGTAAATGTCTGGGTAGATTAGATGGTAAGCAAACAATCAGTTCTCGTAATCTGGATGCAGGAGAAATGGGCATAAAGATCTGAGCAACTTTGACAAGGGCCAAATTGTTATGGCAAGGTGAGTAGGTCAAATTTTGTGGCACAAAATATGGTTTCACTTTATTTTAAGGTGACATATACTTACTCAAATAAGTACTGAGTAATATTATTTAACTGTAAGTACTTACTATAGAGTTATGGTGTGGGTTTGGTTTAGGGATAGTTACTTGTAATCATGCATAATTTACTGTTATTACTATAGTAAGTACATTTAGTAACGTGTAACTACGTCACCTTAAAATAAAGTGTTACCTAAAATTGTATTTATGGTTATGGGAGGAATGTGTCACAACACACAGTACATCGCACACTGCTGAGTGCCTATGACCCGTCCCCCATCGATAGCACCTTCACAGGGCACGCAAGTCTCAGAACTGGATCTTAACACATGCCACCTACCTAAACATAGTTGCAGACCAGGTACACCGCTTCATGACAGTGGTGTTCCCTGGTGGAATTGGCCTCTTTCAGCAGGATAATGCACACTGCACACATTGTTCATAAATGGTTTGAGGAACATGATGAAGAGTTCAAGGTGTTGCTCTGGCCTCCATATTCCCCAGATCTCAATCCAATTGAGCATCTGTGGGATGTGCTGGACCAACAAGTTCAATCCACAGCTCCACCTTGCAACCTACAGGACTTGAAGGATCTGCTGCTAACATATTGGTGCCAGATACCGCAGCACGCCTTCAGGGGTCTAGTGGAGTCCATGCCTCACTGGGTCAGAGCTTTTTTTGGCAGCACACGGTGGACCAACAGCATATTAGGCAGGTGGTCATGATGTTTTGGCTCATCTGTGTATGTATATGTATGTACACATTATTGTATCAGCCCTCTTCCAAATGGATTTATGTACAGTATAATTACAATTCCAAAATGTTTCCTTCAGGTAAATGCAATATTTGTGGACTGATATTTTATGATCTAATATTCCCGTTTTTGTCCAATTCCCAATGCTGCCAAAAACAATATCAAGAAAAGGAGCTATTGGGCATGCATAATATTTCTGACAACACAGAAATGGTTTTGTTTTCCCTCAGATGTAACAGAGCAGATTTAAAATCAGTCAGATAAATGCTATAGCACAGAGGAACCGCAAGCACGAGTCAGGTAATTTCATGCAGTGCATTTTCACAGCATATCAAAAATTCATGCGCCAACAGTATATATTGGCAATATGCACCCTGCAGGGGATACCAGTGACATTACTGGCATTTGCAGGGAATATAGTATCTCAAGAGTCACATATGTGCTTACATATCCAAGTAAGCTGCAGTATAAATGTTGTTTATTAATATTAGCGTAACAGTCATTCTAAATTTCCATCGATAAAGTGTCAACAAATCTGGTCTCGCTGGGTGAGCCGCATTCAAAGACGTTTATAAAATCACCAATATATGCAAGCATGGCTGCACCTTGATTGGATTTTTTATTCATATTCCAAAGCTGCTACAAACCATTAGTATCATGAAAATATATGCAGGTCACATTTCTACCTAAAATCCAAATCGGAAAACTTTTTTTTTTAAATCAGTATGATGGAGATGTGAGAATGTAGGCTACTGCATAGTAAAAATGACCCACTTCATCTAGATCTCTTTTCAACCTTTTTTTTTTTCACCTCTGATGCTCCTTGATACAGCGAGCCTTTGGACTTCTTCATTTAGCACAATTCCTCAACCACACAATTTTAATTTCTAATGCACTCCCACTGACATTATGCGATGCAAATTGAATTAAATCCTGTCTTCCTATGCATCTCTTTCTGGCCTTCAGGGCAATTGATTCAGTTCTCTAATTCGAGAAAGTGGGAGGGGTTCTTTGGCTTAGATGAAGCCTCTTGGTGGTACTTTCCGTGTTTGCCGTATTGACATCCCATAGATGCATATCCTCGGGATCGCACTGTTGTAATGCGTTTAGACAAGATCCATATCCCATCCAATTAACAACATCAGCACCAGCTGAATTGCACTCATACATGTGTAAATGTCTTTATATCACTTATAAATTATCACCGGGGTGAAGGATATCATAAATATGCAACAGCATTGAGCATCCAAGATTGGAAGCGCAATACACGGAGAGGTCGTGCACACAAATGTGAATAATTCATGTACGTGCGCTGCGCAAAGAGAAGCTTTTTGTTTTTATCAGAAACTATCAAAACCTTTATGCCCAGCATGGGATATATGCACGACCCTGAGATCAAGAGACTCACACAGATCAAATGACTGGAAAAAACACCACAGTTGAGTGAAAAAAAGCAATCGAAACATTGTACTAATAAGTTTGCGGAGCATGTCTAAATGAAATATCCGAATGATTTGGATAAAGAGATAATTTAGCAACAGTAGATCAATGATTTTTTATGTAGTCAACTGAATTCCCACCAGGTTTCCATACGCTCAGGGTGATAAAAGCAAACGCTTCTTTAGAAGGAAGTCGTGCAGAGTTCAATGATATTTAAGCATGCAAGAAAAGCACAGAATAAGTCATTAGCAATGTAAATTAGCCTCTTACAGTACGAAAACTTTATTGCAATTCAAAACATCCAATGCAGAAGGAAAACAATATTGCACATTGTCAGGAAAATGAAAACTGCATTTTTAAATCAAAAGCCTGCAAAACTTAGATGAATAAAAAATTGAAATAAAAGAAAAATGTTCACTTTGTCTCTTACGGTCTCATAAAGTGTGTGTCACGAAGGTTTAGTCAAATTTGTTTGAGCTGTAGATGAAGTCTTCACTGTTGTGGATGCTGAATCGCTTGAAATGTCAGATTTCTTCCTTTGGGTTGTGGACTTAGATGAAGGACCAGCATCTGTAGACATAAGAATAAAGATACTGTATACGGTGTGTTTTTGTGATATTAGAAGTAAGGGTGCTCTGATCAGGGTTTTTGGGGCCGATCACTAGAGTTATTTAGCTATTCTTAAAGGGTTTGTTCACCCAAAAATGAAAATTCTGTCAATTACTCACCCTCATTTCATTCCAAACCCCTAAGACCTTCAGAACTCAAATTAAGATATTTCTGGTGAAATAAGTTAGCTTTCTGACCTCCGATACAGCGTAGGAGACAGACATGGAAGTGAAGAAATTGTTTAATAAAGTCGTTATTTTTGTTTGTTTTTTGTGTACTGTACAAAAAGTATTCTCATCGCTTCATAACATTAAGGTTGAACCACTGTAGTCACATGGACTATTTTAATGATGTCTTTACTACCTTTCTGGGCCTTGAAAGTGGGAATAACATTGCAGCCTATTGGGAGGCCAGAAAGCTCATGGTTTTCATCAAATATATCTTAATTTGTGTTCTGAAGATGAACGAAGGTCTTACAGGTTTGGAGTGACATTAGGGTGAGTAATTAATGACAGATTTTTTCATTTTTGAGTGAACTAACCCTTTAACAACAATGTATTTTAAGTACTAAAAAATTAAGAGATGAGAAAGAATCATGAATTGACAACTTTTTATTTATTGGCAAGCAACATGCGCAACATGTTCCATTATAAATACTCATTAAACCAGGCAATTTGACATATTTCTGTGTGTATTTAACTGTTTAGGCGTGAACCCAAAGCCCAAAGTTCACTTTGCTTTTCCGTGTTCCACTCCGTCTCGGAGCGCGCATACAGAAAGCTGCTTGGAGAACAGTTATTGTCCTTTTCAGACATCTGGTAGAACTGCCAGACCGGTTAATGTAGTGAAGCAATTTTAGCTGTGCACAGAAAAAAAACATCTTGCGAGTTTTGCATCATCTGAAGTGCTCTTCAGAGACCACCGATCAAACTATATAAAAGCTATTATTGGTCGATAACGATTGCCGCTCGATCAATCAGAGCACCCTTAAAGGGATAGTTTATCCAAAAAGGAAAATTATTCCATGATTCCATGAAGAGTATCCTTTGACCTGACAACATAATGACGAACGCGGAGGCAGATTATAAGTCTAAAACGATCATTTTTAAAGAGAAATTTCGGAGGATTTCGATATAAGAGAAGAGGAGCTTAAATTTGTTGCGCAGCCCTATTTGTTTGAACCACGAGAGACTAAGCTTACAATACTCCCACATCCTGCGTCATAAATCGCGTGAGAGGATTACTCATTCGGCCCAAGTCAACTTGTGCATTCTGTGTATGGTCATCCGTTGGAAGTTTTAAACAAGGATATTTTTCTTACAAAAACGCATCGCTTTGCTTCAGAAGGCCTTTATTAACCCCTTGTAGTCATATGGATTACTTTTTTTATGGATGGATGCATTATTTTTGGCTTCAAAACACGGCCCCCCACTCACAACCATTATAAACCCTTGAGGACTAAGGATATTTTTTAAATACATCTCCGACTGTGTCCGTCTGAAAGAAGATAGTCATATACACCAAGGATGGCTTGAGGTTGAGTAAATCATGGGATAATTTTCATTTTTGGATGAACTATCCCTTTAACTTGATAGATTTGCCATGCTAGCTTAGCTTTCACTGCTACAAACAGGAACTTGTTTTGTTTGTATCATTTGTTGTTCCTTTTTTCAGTTAGCTCACTGGTTAGCCAATTAGCTTTCCATACTGCTGATTAGCCTGCTATTCTAACATACCAGTAACAGATTAGCATGTCATTAGCTGATTAGAATGTTAGCTCAGCTTTCCCTGCTATGAAAGGATACTTGAAAATGTTATTTTTCCACAACAATTTGTTCTTTTTTTGCTAAGCAACAAATAAATTAAGGATGTTTAAAGGTGTAAAATAGATATTTTTTTCCTCAACTTCTAATGTAGTCACATTTCACAAACAGCTCAGGTGCTCAAAAAAAGTGAAGATGGCAGCATACATGGTACACACTTCCATCACTCTTGAGTGAGCCAGCCAAGCATCCGCAATTGAGATCATCAGAAATGCTAATGGATACCTTTCTCCAGGTATGTTGGACCTTTTGGAAATCACAAACTTTTAGATGAAACCGAAGACAAAAGCAGTTCAAAGACAGTCGATGAGCATCTTTACCTTGTGATGTCTGGTTTTCTAGTTGAGCCTCTGGTTGATCCACCCACAATTTATATTTTGGGTTGTTTGGAAACCGTTTGGTCAGTCCACAACTTAAACATCGTACAACAGTCTTACGTTGTCGCCTTGGTCCTCCTTCAATATGAAGATGTAATGTACATTGTTATCTTAGATAGATAGATAGATAGATAGATGGATGGATGGATAGATAGACAGACTTACGTTTTTGGCGTACAGTGGATGTGACACCTGGTACTAGTAAAGTGCAGCATTTCTTGCAAATGGTTCTCTTCACTGATGGATCTCTGTAAGGAAAAAACATAATGCTTTATTGAAGCTCCATCACTGATGTTTATTTAAAATCCAAATTATTAACGAGGAGAAACTACTCACTGTCTGAGCACCAGTCGTTTGGAGATGGTCTTCTGAGTGAAGCAGTAAAATCTTGCTAGTTCAATATTCTCTGGATTTTGAGCCAAAACGCAATGAGCAGCCTGGGATTCATCATAAGAAAACATAATGAGAAAATTTGGAGATTAAATAAATAGATCTGATACACGATCTCACTAACCTGATAGAGGAAATTCAGGCGTTGATATGCTTCTTTATCTTTTATATTCCCAGCCATGTTTCTTTATAGACGTTTGGCTGTCACTCCAAAGTGTGAACTTGTACTGCATAACACGACAGCATGCTTGTTTTACTCCTTCTGCAACTCAGTTGCGGGTAAAATCACTATATTTACTTCATATTGCCATCTAGTGGAGAAGCAATGTCATGACGTCTGCTTCATGTAATATATTGTGTAAAATGACCATATTGCGCCTCATAGCGACATATTAACGATATAACACTTATTCCAGACAAGGGAGTTGGAGTTTGTAGCTGTATGCATAGTTAGAGCCGCATATTAGAAATTATAGCAATTTGCAAGTATGATAGGCTATATCTTGTGAGACATTTGGATCTAAATTACAGTTGGACTTTAACACAGTGCAAAGTTTTCGAATGTCCAGTTTCTGAAAATGAGACTTAATATAATCATTAGTTTGTCAACTGTAGCTTGAACATGGCTTTTAAATAGGTTAAATTATATTGTTAGTGTTAAATCTATCTATCTATCTATCTGTCTGTCTGTCTGTCTGTGCCAAAGGGAGGGGGTGTTGGGCGCACAAAACTGGCAGTCAGAAGTCTCTTTCTCCACACACACACACACACACACACACTGGGCCCTTCCTCACATGTCTCCAGACCAGTCTGTCAAATCACGCAGCATGTGAAGCCCCTGCGAACCACCAGCTTGGAAAACGTTCTTTCTGGATACTTCATTAAGCGGCTTTAAATGTTAATCTCTTCCGGATAATATTTTGACTTGTTGTGGGCTTTTTTCCCCTTTTCTCACACATTGGCTCAGAGGGCTTTCTGTGGACTGAGATGGTGCAATGCTCCGCAGGACAGCACCGCGTGTATGTTGGTTGTGGATCCTGCTCTCCAGTGTGTTAGTGTGGAGAGTTCACTGCGCCAGTGCACAGAGCTGTCATGAGGTTAAAACCGCTTTCCAGCTGCGCCAAGTCGGTTCATTAAGATGGGTTCCGGAGACCGCAGCAACAGGTTCGTTTAGATAGTATTCTGTAGTGTAACTATCTAATAGCCTATAACATAACACATAAACATAAAACATTGATATTCTCCACATTATTTCCAGCGGTATTAGCATATTTGTTATTTTGTTCACTTACCAAGAAAAAAAAAAAAAACAGCCAGCTGAACTCGACAGTAGCTGGGCATTTTGTCGTAATGTTACATGCCATTAAACGACTAATTTCAGCATTTTAACTGTAAAGCAATTACGAAACGCAAAAACAATACCTGGAAAGGAAACTCATAACAATAACAAAACACTGTTTCCTTAAAAAAAAAACTTTCTTAAAAAGTAAGAAAGTAAATCTGTGCTAATTAATAAAATATTAAATACCCTATACATTTCTAACATTTAAAACACATGTAAGCTTGCCCAAAACTGACCTTTTTTGAATAAAATGCACGTGACTTTTAAACTTTCTGTGAAAAAAGCTTATATTTTCTTTATAATTTTCTTTTAGATTCTGTGAATGATCGTTTTTCCCTTTTTTTGACAATTTATTTGCCTTTTCCACTTCATTTATATAGTCCTGTCAAGTTTTTAAAAGTGCATTCATATTTTTATTGAGGTCATCATAATAATTAGGCTATTAGAAAAATATTGTTTAAATGAGTTATAGCCTGTCAGACAAGTGTAAAGTAGTCTAATTAATTAAACAAAAAAGAAAATATTTACAGATTAGTACGTTTAACTACAGGCTACATTGTATCATGTCAGCTGTAATGTAAAGTGTGACCTAAAAAGTCATCTAACAAATAAGTCATTTTGATGATGGAGCATAAATCAGAAATGTCAGCAGTGCTGACAAAATTAACACGAGTGTAGGATAGGCTGTCAAATGTTTTTCATGTTCCACATTTCGTGTTAAATCAAAACGCATTCCTGTATAGAAGTCTTCTCAAAAATGTTTGGGTGTTCCTATGAAATTGTAAGCTGGGCATATTCAGTTTGTCTCAAGTTCTTGTTTATGGAAAGGATACATTAGAAAAGTATGACCATTACAAAACAAAGTTTTATTCTTAGTACATAAGTTTGGAGGCATTGCTCCATGTTTATTGAGAGCAGAGGAGGTGAGAGAGGTCAGCAGAATGCCCGTGATCACAGTCAGCTGTTCTAATGCGTGGCTTATGGGGTCCCATTGGTGTAAAATTGGTTACATAGGATAGGGCAGGGTGACTGACAGAGCAGATATCGTCTGTCTTGATCACATGTGCTCTCTTTTACATGCTACTTCTTGCTGTAAAACCATACTGTATATATGTTATTTCTGTCCCTTAGGATTATTTTAATGAAAAAAATCTTAGAAACATTTTTGTAGTTTTGAAGAATTAATTAGTGTAGCTGTAGTTTTGTGTGTGTGTGTCTTTTTGATGATATTTACTTAATTTTTAAGTGCTAAAAGTTCACCTTTTCCAGAACTTATCAATGGGTTCATCCAGATTTTTACTTTCTGTAGTAAAGTTATAAAAACTCATCAAATGAGGGAAATTGTTGTCTGTTCTTTTTCTAATAACTTAAATCATATTGTTTTTGGTATTTACAGTATGTGTACAATTTATATAAAATATATCACTCACAATATGTAAAAATCCACACCAAATCCACTTGATGGTTAATGATCAAAAGTTGTCGTAATGGTACCTCTTATTAAATAGCAAAATTTCAGATACATTTGAACCGTAGATCAATTTACAAAATGCAAAATATTACCTGAAAGTCAAGAATAGAAAAGGTAAAAAAAAAAAAAAAAAAAAACTTTATGTATTGTGAAAGAAATTTTAATTTTAATTAAACATAACTAACACTTCTTTCCTTACAGGGATAACATTTATGTATAATAACATTTTTATATGGTTTGATACTGTATGTCTCTAACACTTGGTGTTTGAGACAAAAGAAGTAAAACTAGGAAGGTGTCCAGTTTCATTATGAATGACCAAGCTCACGATCGAGGTATCCAGATTTGCTCCTACCTAGTAACAAAGAATTATACTTATGTAGAACAAGTTGGAGGAAAATTATGTAATGAATCATCATCTTTACCATGTTTCTTATAAAAACTGTTGTACCCTCTTGATCGGGGGAATTTCTCTGAAATTGGTCTGAGATCCTAAAGCATATTAAAGGCATTGTCTGGGGCCTTGTCTGATTACTGCTGCGCAGCAGGTTAGTGGAACACTAAAGATCTTAAAGGGATAGTTCACCCAAAAATGAAAATTATTTCATGATTTACTCTCCCTCAAGCCATCCTAGGTGTATATGACTATCTTCTTTCAGACGAACACAGTCGGAGATATATTTAAAAATATCCTTAGTTCTCCAAGGTTTATAATGGTTGTGAATGGCAGCCCAAATTTTGAAGACAAAAAAAATACACCCATCCATAAAAAAATTAATCCATATGACTCCAGGGGCTTAATAAAGGCCTTCTGATGCGAATCGATGCATTTGTTTGAGACAAATATCCTTATTTAAAACTTTATAAAGTAAAATAACGAGCTTCCAGTGCGACAGCCATACGCATTCGATGTACGTCCAAAAAGCATTAACTTGCAATGATGTTGTACACTATGTCATTGTCCAAAAAGTAAATCATAGGATAATTTTCATTTTTGGGTGAACTATCCCTTTAATTCCAAGTGATAGTGTTCATAGGGGGCGAGACGTCATCCGACTCGAAGCAAGTTGACGCCATAGACACACTAGAGGATAAATTCGAACTCAGGCAAGCTGTCGACAGTAGATGCGCTAGAGTTCGTAAGTGTCTATTAGGAGATGCTACACTTAGTTTAACTTAAGTCAGGTGTGTAGGGGAATTTCTACCACAGCATAAATTCTATCATCTGAACTTTATTTAGTGATTTAGTTTGGAGAGCAAGTTTTCAAGCAGTGAAAATGGCCCTAACTGAATCACATTCTTTGACTAATCCTCCACAGATGCAGATCTTCTCATCTGCAAACACCAGGGTCCCACATGTTGCACCCGCAAGATGGAGGAGAGCTACTACGCTGCGGCCCAGAGAGACACACTCCACAACATTCTCTCCTATAGCTTCGAACTCAAATATCTCATCCTGGGCCATGCTGCTACCTTCCAGGGTATGTATGGATATAGACCAGTGCTCGAAGTAGGCCGCACTGGTACACAGTAACAGCTCTTCTATATTTTAATCTGTAGTGTACCCTCACTTTTTTGTACCGGCACATCTCACATGTTGAGGTTACACTGTCCACACCTCCCCCGGAATGCGATTTCACCGAGGAGGAAGAAACGCAAATTCAACTGAGGGGGACACTCCAACTCTCGGAACGGCACTCCCCCCTCCCCCCACTTCGAGCACTGATATAGTGTGACACTTTTTTGTCAAATAAATACTATGGCCATGTGCTTTTTGCATTTGCAGCAGGAGCAAGAGGTCATGGGATCAAGTCCCTTCCACAGCAGGTGGTTCACACGTTCACTACATGCTGTTGCTTTGTACGTATGGGAGACACTGCAAGATGGTGTTCAACATCTCACGAGTCGTATACTGTGAATTTCCAAGCTTACTTTGAGATTTGCTTTTTGTCCGCTGTTTTTCATGCTCACAGAATGATCCTTTATCTGCCTGAGGTCTCCTGTGAAGCAGTACATGTGTTTCTTAGAGGTTGACTGGTACTTTAGGACAAGGCCTTTCAGAATCAGTGTTTGAATAACGACAGCTGTACAAAAAGAACCAATCAGAAAGATGTTTCTCTCTCACACACACACACACACTTAGCTCCATGCATATCATTATCTACTCCAGTGAGTTTTCATGTATAACATCCCTTACGGAACAAAAATATATGGGAATATACTGCTAAATATAATGCGATATATTACATAATACATTTCCATATATGGGAAACTAGTGCTTATATTTTTTCAATATACTGCAATATATGCATTGACCATGTATGGCTATATATTGATACATATAAAATATTTATAAATGAAGACAAAATAGCATTACATTCATAAAGTTTTATCCTTTATTGTGTACATATATTGCACATACATGTTCCCATATAAATGTGAATGTATTTTACGCACATATATACACACATTCATAAAATGAGTTACAATCAGTGATTACAACAGACTTCTAGTTCCCAGCATGCTTTGCTTCTGACTGTTAAAGGAGAGTAAATGTTAAAATTAAGTGCTATTTCATGTGTTTTGCTCAATATTGATATAGGGGGAGATCTGTTAGTGTTTAAAGTTGTATTATTTTGGAATTAAAAGGTTTTCTAGTATGTGTGAGTTTTTGGGGTTACCATTGTGCTAAAGAGTAGAGCCTGTGATTCTGTTTATGATTGGCTGAACACCATTAAGACTATAATAACTTTATTTAAAAGGTATCGGCTGTGCACGCTATAGCATAGTGATAGTCTCTTTGGTAGAAACTTTAGTACATGCAGGTGTGCTTTTTGTTAACCAACTTGAAAATATGAAACATTTAAAATGTAAATAATTATAAAATATAAGAAATGTGTTACATAATATATTTTACCATATATGTGTTTATACTGCATGAGTAAATATATCTGCAATATATTATGCATGCAGTACCATATCTGATCACATATAAATCTATATATTATGAAGTATATTACATATATTATGATATATTTAGTAAATATATTATCACATATTTTTCAATATATGAAAAGTGCCAATTCCTTATGTATTATTCAATATATTGTAATATATTTACACAATATATTTTTCTGTATATTTGCAAATATTCTGTTAAATCATGTAATATATTGATCATTCATATATAGGGAAATATATTTTCTTTCCATAAGGGATATGATGTTATAAACCATGTTAGCTTCAAATTTACAACTCTAAAAACTTGCCCAACCAAATATTTAAGTTTATCCAATTTGTCCACCCAAACTTGCACAAAAACCCTTTCAGGTTCATAGGAAAAGGGCACAGTCGCTGTCCTATCTGTCTTTGCTGCCAGCCGAGTGAATATTTAACGTGTTTAAAGCAAACGAAAAGAGAAATGTTGAAATTCTTGGCGTATCCGTGGAGATCCGTCTCACTGCACTTCAATGTATTGCTCTATAATGAGAGCTTTTGAAAAGATCAGTTGTCCTTTTCTGCTTTTTTTTCGCATGGTTGTAGCTGGTGTCCTGTTTAAAAGAAAGAAGGTCTGTAAAGTGTTTTTCATTCCCACGTGAAAGAGGATTTTTAATGTAGATCGCTTTTTGTCTATATGCCTGCTTGTTTAAAGGGAAAGTAATAATTCAAGTACAAACCTTATGGACTCTTTTGGGAATGTGTCTGTTCAAGAGTTAGTTCACCCAAAACTTCTGTTCTTACCAGTATGATTTTTTTTTTCTTTTATGGAAGACGAAAAAACTTGCAGAATGTCTCTGTCTCTTTCAAGATCCAAAAATGATGTCAATGTTGAGACATGCGAGATTTTGAGAGTGTGTACATTTGTGGGTGAACTATTTCTTTGAAAAGTCATCTCTGCCCTTTGTACCGGAGTAATTCCATTGTAAAGCAAATCCAACATATGCTGCTCACATACTAGCTATCCAACAAAGCTCAACAATCCTCTCCAAACCTAAAAGGCACTAAAAATACTTTGTGCTACCTTCTCTTGATCTAAATTCAAACTTGGACTGGGTACAGCAAGTAGAGTTATTCTGACACTGATCTTTTTTAAAGAAGGACCCATATCAAATCCAACAGGCGCTGAGTTAATAGAGCTATCAGGGGTACCTTCTATCCATCTTCTCAGAACATTCTGCTGTCCCAGAGGTTAGAGGGCAGTTGTGGTGATTCCTGGGCACCCTCGGTGACCCCTGCAATCTGCATGACCTCCCCCCACATGCCTCTATTGCCTAGAACCATATGAGAAGAACCCTATTACACTATCCAGGCATAATCCTCTGCCATGTCACCTGATACTGAGGTGTTTGGATGCAGTTGTCAAAATACCCCCTAGTCTGAATATAGTGCTACAAGTGTTTTTGAACTGTTTTGTTATATGGATTAAGTTTGAAGTGTCCGTGCTTGATTATGCTGACAGTAATACCCATCTGTTATACTTCTTAAGCATTCATACAATCCCCCTATCCCGGCTGTGTGGTTTGGGGCTTGGTTGAAGGGACCAAGAAACTGTTGCTGACCTAAGAAGGTCACTCACATATTGTTGTTAGAATAACAGGATGCCAGGAGCAGTGATGCAACATTTCAGGATCCCTGCCGGTTTTCTTGCAAAACCTCAAAGGCTTGTTATAGATTCTTGTGGGTGTCTTTTAGTATTTTTGGCCAACAGGTGTTCTTTTGTTCCTCCATCAATAAAGAGCAATCATAATGTTCGTCTTGTTGTTAGCATGCTTGTCATTCTCACAGAAATAAGGCGGAGCTGGAATGCTTTGGTTGTTATGAATGAGATGACACTAAAGCAAACTGCACTTTAAAGGGTCCTACCAGCTGTCTACTTAAAGTACCCGTCTGTCACATGTCATACAGAAGTTAGTACGCCATTGTAAATAATGTGTACGGTAAAACTGACTATGATCCACGACTTCCATTTGCAACCCGTAGGCAAAGTGAGGTATAAGGTGTCGCCCTGACTGCTAAAACTGGTAATAAGCTAGTCGCATGTGTCACATATCTCCAAACTAACCTTCAGCCCAATAGCGCCACTCCAAAAGATCCGTGGATTAAGTGTTGTCAGCTCCCATTAGTCCAATGGAAAGAGAGATTAGATGCATAAGAAAGAATTGTAAGCAATGTGAGACAAGGCAGAGGTGTACCGTGACAGTCTAGTATGTTTGACCCTCTCGTAAATGTCAAACAAAATGACCGCAATTGTTAGTCCCCTCATGTTATGAATGTTTATGTGTCTATGAAATAACTGTTCTTGGATGTAATTTGTAGCGCTTATTCAATCCAGAATTTCTGTTTTATTTCCTCTTCCCACAGATACCTTCCATTACACACTGTCCTTCATTCAAAATCATACCTACTCGCTCTTTGACAGCACCTACGAGACAATCTCTCAAGATGCAAGACCTTTGGTGTCTACCCTCTTCTCTGACCTTGATCTCTACCTCCGTGGCGATGCCAATATCTCTGTGGAGCACTCTGTCCACAGTTTCTATGACAAACTCTTCCCGTTGGTATACCAACACCTGGTCAATCCTGGCTTGGGCTTACCTGTTTCTTCCTGGTCCTCCGAAGGAAGCGAGTGCCTTCGTGCCACACGGCATGACGTCAACCCCTTTGGCCCTCACCCACATGCACTTGCTCAGGGACTGTCTAAGGCACTAGTGGCTGGTCGTGCCCTCAGTCGGGCGCTGGCAGTGGGTGCCGAGGTTCTGAATGTGACCGAGTCGGTGGGGATGACAAAGCAGTGTGGACGTGCACTGGTGGGGATGTTGTTCTGTCCGCACTGCCGTGGACTGACCCTGATCCGGCCGTGCGGAGGCCTGTGTCTCAATGTGATGCGAGGTTGCCTGGCAGGCCTGTCTGAGCTGGATGGGCCTTGGCGGCGCTATGTAGCATTGCTGGAGGGGCTGAGCGGGGCACTAGCAGGAGGATACGAACTGGAAATGGCACTTCTACGCATCCGGGAAAGAATTAATGATGCCATCCTCACCGCGCAACTGCATGGGCCACATCTCAGCGCCGTGGTGAGTCATGCTACTGTCTGATTCATAGAACACATTTATTTTTATTCCACACACGAGCTACACCATATGCTGGACTAATCAGCCCTAGCCTGCACGAACTTGCGACAGCATGTTCGCTGATTGGTGCATATCAAATGTCTCGACCAATCAGAGGCTGTGCAGTTGCAAGTTTTGCACATACTAAACTGCTATATTTGCATGTGCTTAAATCTTAAATGTATGTGTCTTATAAATTAGCTTTTAGTCTAACAAATGTGGTCTTTTAAAAATGGAGTTATGAAGCCCTCTGATTATCATATCTGCAAGGGATTTATTATTAGCTCCATGATTAGGAGCATGATTTTGTGGTAATATGACACGTTCTGTAAAAAAAATGTGTCCGTCATGACAGTGTGACTATGGCTGTATGTAAGTGAATACCCAGCCGCCCACTCTGAGGCTATTCATACCATCAACGTCAGAGTCTGTGTGCACGCCATAGGACGGCCGTCTGCCAGTCTCTCTCACTTGACTATTTCACTGGAATTGTAGCTGAGGGGCCACAGGGGTCAAGGGTTTTGTGACAGCTCGGCTTTGCACTTATCATGTCCTGGTGCTGACAGCTCTCTATGGGTAGGTCAAGTTTGAGACCGCATTCCCACAAATCTGTCTCAAAGAGCATAGACTTACCAGTCAGAATGGAAGATATTATTACTTAAGTCCCCAACCGCAGCCCCCATAAACTCCAACACCAAGCTTACCGCTTTACAATGGAGGCTGCTTGTGGGAGTTCGACAAACTCCATCATTGGATCAAGTGTTGCTCACTCACGGATGCCACAAGGCTGGAATGACTTGAGGTTCATGTTGCCTGGTTTGGACTTAGTCTTAAGGGTTGGACAACAGAGCACTAGAAAAGTTGTTAGATGCAACCCTAAGACGGGTCGGTGAAGTTATGATTTGGCCGAAAACAGACTCTACGCCAGTGGTTCTGCTTTGGGATCCAGAGTTTACATTAGACATAAAATGACGGCCCGACATTCAATAAAAACTTAATTTTGATTTCTTTCTTATGCTTTTAGCAGCCAATAATTCACTGCACAAACCATGTTTATCATCTCTTGTAAGTGAAGCCTTATTTGAAGTGGTACTGAAGGAATGTCAACATACTTGTCCATGTTAGTCTCTCAAATTTGGCTAGCTTCTGCTAAGTTATGGATGAACTGGCAAAAAAATGCTATTGAGTTTTATATTACACATGGCTTTTAATGTCAACATCAACTTGATACACCTATTTTTATCCTAACTCTGATTGTATGGTTAGTTGTATTTTATTATTCACAATAGAAGAAGATAGTTTACGCTAACATTACTGTATACTCTGCTGAAAAAACAGCATATGTTTTGAATGACTTGAAGCATGAAGCATGGCAGCTGTTATGAGTTGGTTTATGCTGGTCCTTAGTTGGTCCTGAGCTGGTTTAAGTTGGTCCTGAGCTGTAGCTAGTTGCTTAGGACCAGCTTAGGACCAACGCTTGACCAGGTTAAACCAGCTCATGACCAGCTGATTCAAAACATATCTAACCAGCATATGCTGGATTTTTCAACAGGGTAGCACCCCTTTTACCGTGGGCAGAAGGCAATTTATACCTGTGTTGTATTACAAATTGCGTTCAGTCACATTTCAGAACACAACAATGTGTCGATCTTGCGTAAGTAGAAACATTTGCGATACATACAGTATTAGCGTATTTTTGGTGGGGCCGGGTCTTACATGTGCGCTTTATTGTTGATGTGCTACAAATGTAAAGCAGTTTGTTATAATGTTTTTGCTAATTGTAAAAGAAAGAGATTCTAAAGGATAATTTGTGATAACTTAATTGTTTATAAGATGTCTATATGTGCCCCCCTGCGTTGACATGGAGGACTATGGGGCCTCTCCAGTCCCTCACGCTGCATGTGGTTTGGCGCTATCTTGGTGCTGCTTGAGTTGTTTGGGTGTTGTCTGGTCCCAATCAGCCTGATGTCCTGCATGCAAATTCACCTCTGGACAAAGACGGCTCCCGTGAACCGGCCGGCCCCTTCCCAAAATGCAATGCAGCTAGCGAGGGGCCAAAGCAGGGGAATGAGAAAGTTCGGCTAATCCTTAGATAAATAAAGCGCTGTAGAAGATATACAAATACAAACACGTTTACACACGCTCACATAGACCACTTTTTCAACCCTGATTCTAATTTATAATTTCTGGAATATACCGGAAACATGTCAACTATAGCAAAAAAATTTTGTTTTAATTGTCCATCTTATTTTTTTTAACATATATAATTAGCAATGATGAGATACTGAATAAAATAATATACACATTTTATGCATACAGAAAAGTTAATGCATTATAATTCAGTATCAAGTACAGTTAAATACAGTGAAACCTTGAGCTTATTGTGCAATATTGTTCCAATTAAAAAACAATAATATTGTAGAGTGTTATTGTGCCATTTATTAGTGGCCACTAGATGGAGTAATCTCTTAGAATTGGTGTGAGTCAGTTCAAACAGGCTCAAATTGATTTTTTTCTCTTACATACATATTCAAACCCATAATAATGCAGTGGATCTTTATTCCTTATCTCTCTCTTTCAGGTAGGTAAAGTTTGTGGTTCCTTGACTGAATCAGTTTCCTCCACTCCAGTCAGTCCCACCTCAGTAAGTCTGACTCCTTCAGTAAACCCCACCATTGAACTTCAAACCTCAGTCACGTCCTCCAGCCTGACAACACTACCTGATACAGGCAACCAACATGAGCAAATAACGCTAAAAAGAAGGTGAGAAAATGTATCAATTGTTGAACATATTTTGACCCTTTAAGAAATTCAAATCCTTACAAATCAGATGCTTCAGTTAATATATAGTATATAGTAACTTCCCTGCTGTTTGTCTTCTTTCCTCTAACATCTGCACTTGTCGATGACCCCAGGTCTCTGCCTCTGAAACCGTCCAAAAACGACAAACCCAGAAGCCTGAGAAAGATTTCAAAGTAAGCGTGTATTAAAGGGGAAACTAACATTTTAAAGAAATAGCCATTCAGTTTCCAGGTTATTGTGTTTCACTAATCGTACCCTTAAAGGATTAGTTCACTTTAAAATGAAAATTACCCACGATTTACTCACCCTAAAGCCATCCTAGGTGTATAATGTCTTTCTTCTTTCAGACGACTACAATTGAAGTTATATTAATAATCACCCTGATGCTCAAAAGCTTTATAATGGCAGTGCACAGAAACCACCTGTTTGAAACTCAAAAAGTGCATCCATCTTTCTTAAACGTACTCCACAAGGCTCTGAGGGGTTAATAAAGGCCTTCTGAAGTGAAGCAATGCATTTGTGTAAGAAAAATATCCATATTTAACACATTATAAAGTAAAATAACTAGCTTCTGCCAGACCGCCTTCCATATTCAACTTACGTAGAATGTGTAACGCCTCTCGCAGTACAAGACCCTTACGCTACGTCAATTATGCTTTTTTTGTGAGTTGAATACGGAAGGCGGTCTGGCGGAAGCTAGATATTTTACTTTATAACGTGTTAAATATGGATATTTTTCAAACGCTTCGCTTTAGAAGGCCTTTATTAACCCCTCAGAGCCTTGTGGAGTACATTTATGATGGATGGATGCACTTTTTTTCGAGCTTCAAACAGGTGGTTTCTGTGCAAGTCAAGTCAAGTCACCTTTATTTATATAGCGCTTTTTACAATGCAGATTGTGTCAAAGCAGCTTTACATTGATAACTGGTATATAATTTTGGCTGCACAGCAGCTCTTAAAGAATAGAGTCAATGTCGGCAGATCAAAGCACTGTTGAATATCAAATGTCAAGTGTCCCCAACTAAGCAAGCCAAAGGCGACAGCGGCAAGGAACCCAAACTCCAACAGGTGACATCAGATGGCAAACAGGTGGCAAATAGACTGCTGTGTTAAAAATGGAGAAAAAAACCTTGGGAGAAACCAGGCTTAGTCGGGGGGCCAGTTCTCCTCTGGCGAACAGTGCTTTGGTACGATTAATTTTTCTTATGTCCGTTAGGATCGCAACATTCAAAGTATTTATTCCAGTTCAGTCCAGTTGAGGATCGTATTCATCACACCGGTATAGAAGGTTTTGCACTGCCATTATAAAGCTTGGAAGCATCAGGGTATTAATATAACTCTGATTGTATTCGTCTGAAAAAAGAGAGTCATGTACACCTAGGATGAGGGTGAGTAAATTTCATTTTAGATTAATGGGGTAATTTTCATTTTAGATTTCATTTAAGATTTTGCCATAAAAATTACTTTGGCTGTCAACCTAACAATGTAATAATGATTTAATCTCACATCAAACAAACGTGTGTGAGCAAGGAAGAACGCTGCCAGCATTAATAACAGTCACAAACAAGTATGGGAGACCAATATGCCGCTTGTGTCTATCAGTGTTTGGGCATGTTTGATTAGAGAAGCGTGATGACTGGGGCAGAACTGGTTGTACTGTATAATTAGGCTTGGTTTGATGCTTTTTGATAACTTCCTGAAAGCCTGAACTTCTTGCAGGGAGTTTATGGGATACATCCAGCGGTACAAATCGTTCTTCTCCACCCTGCCGGAGATGCTGTGCGAGGGGGAGGTGGTGATGGATGAAAACACCTGCTGGAGTGGTGAAGATGTGGTGGAGAGGTAAGCTTCTCTTGTCAGAAGAGGACTTGAACTCAAATTTGCATGGTATTGTGTAGATGAAAATGGGTCAATGACAGGTCACTCTTTTTTTGGTCTGGATTTAATTTATTTCTTTTTAAACTGGATTTTTAAAAGATTTTCTTTTTTGTCAGTGACCCATATTCCTGTTTTATAGTCAAGAATATCATATTGGCAAGTTTTGCACATTGCCATATCATCTACATCATCATGTCAATTTCTTTGAGTGGTTCTATATTAAATGAAAACGGGGCATATTGAACAAAAAGAAGATTTTCGGTCTAGCTGAAGACTTATTCTTTACAAACATGAGAAAGTTTTTGTTTTTGTCCACCCAAAGTCCCAATTGTAGGCAATCAAATCTCTATCCACTCTGTGAGGTCGTGAAGTTCATAAGATGGCCAAGAGGAGTGATGGTTGCCATGGATTATCGTGGCTTTTCTCCAATCCTCTTCCGGACAGAAGCTTCATTCAGAAAGTTCTGGAGCTCTATTGTGACACAAATGAGATTCCCTAAAAAAACACACACTCAAAATAAACATTTGCATATAGGCGGTTTTGCTATCAACATATGTTCATTTAAGCATACACTCTTTTAGCTTCCGAAACACAAAATGACCATGACCACTTTGCTTGGATGGAAGTTTTATAATTCCAGATATATCCCCAATCGGGCCTCATTTGCTCCTCGGCATTGGCTCAGAGGTTAGAGATCCCACTCCCCACCCACCCCCTGGACAAATTGCCCCATCACCATCCACATTATGGCAGTAACACAGGGCTGGCACCATCCATACTGGGGGGGGCCCAGTGGCACAAACACAGGGCAGTCCTGGAGACAGGCCATTGTTACCAAGGAGAAAAATGACTAGCTTGCTAGGGGGGGTTGTGGAATCTCTGTATTAAGACGAGACAACTTTTTATTATGTCAAACTAAATCGTTTTGTCTGAAAGATAAAGATTTAATGGTTCCCTAAATGCCATTGATTGGCTGCAAATAGGTCCAATACTAAACTCTAAATTTAGCTAATGCCACATGATGGCATTTTCCAAAAACTGTTAGCATAGAAAGAATGGTCTAGCTTGCTCATCTGTCACAGAAATGAATAGTAATTCTCTCCATTTGTTGGTACAAAAACGATAGGCAATGTTTGGAATAGAATACTAGCACACTGCTTACTATACACTGAATTACAAATGTACAAATGTGAACAGAATATGCTAACGGTAGTAGTATGTGGTAGTACTATGTGTACTAGCTTTCTGAATACTACTAGTATGTGTAGCTGAACTACTGATATAACAATAAATGTTTTTAAACAGTAGTATACTATGCCTGTAGAGTGCCCACCTCTCTTGAATCACTGTTTGTTAGTTTTTTTTATACATTTTGTGTAAAATGTCTTAACATTTGACTAATAAAATAGTTAAATAATGATTAAACAATGAGTCAAGAAAAAGACAATTCCCAGCTGATATTACTTAGTTCAATCATCACATTGGAAATGGAAAGTCAAGTTGAGTGCAATGCATTGTGGGATAAGTTTTGTTGTTGTAGGTCACCTGGGTATTCCAAGCTTGCAGATAATTTGCATTCTGTGCACAATATACATGCTATACACTGCAAAAAAATAGTGAAATTAGCATGGCATGCTAAACATATTCCTGTGATTACAACCTCTTCAAAAGAGTCAACACTGCCCCCTTCTGGCCAGAATAGTTTTCCCCATTTAAACGTTTGAACATTTTGTTCAATCATAATGTTTTCTGAGGAATAAAAAAACAATGATTGCATGTTTTTTGCATGAACATAATGTATTAGCCATCTAAAAATATTCTGCCACTTGGTCATAATAAACAGTGGGTCAAAGAAACACATTGAGGAAAACATGTGTTCACAATATGGCCGAGCTTTCACACTGACTCCAGTCCAAAACATGCATTTTTAGCTTGGACTTTTCAGGTCCATTTGTATAGCTACGTACAATTTCAAATTGAGCAAACAAGGTCATTTTAGAAAATGCTTAGCTGGAGTTGTGGTTCACCTCCCACTGCACAGTGTAATGGCTGTTTCATAGGATGGTGAAGTTAACCAAGGAAATGTTAGCATGACTTATAACTTGGTGTCAGCCAGATTCCAAGTGACTGGATGTGTGAGGTTACTGTGGAAACAGTGTGTTTTTGTTTTCATTTTAGGCGACTACCATCCCTAGTCAAAGTCCTTTTGGGTCGTTCATAGTTTCTCTCTCGTTCATTCTCACGTTTTGTCCATTACTGATGTCATTGCCAAACTTTAACCCACATAAAAGGTGAACGGATTGGAAAAACATGGCCACTGCTGACTGTCAATCATTGTGAAACGCTACAGCCTCATGTTGTGTCCATGACTGATTTGACCTGCTTAATTTTGTGTGTGTGTGTGTTTCTTTCCTCTGTGATCTTAGACTGGTCATATCCTCCATTACAGCTCTATTAGATTATGTGTTTTCTTTGAGGACTCGCCCTTGTGCTCACCATACCACTTCTTTTTGGTTTTTAAGAGCTTAAGACTGAACATGCTACTTCCCTGATGAAAGGTGGTTTAATGGGGTTTAGATAGTGTTTAGCTGTACAATTGACCTATGTTTTTAGCATGGATTTACTAATAACCATCTTAGATTGGATTTAAACAAGTTACCAAGTATGTCATTAACTGGTCCAAGCATCTCAGTAGCTAGTCCACGATAATCATATTAGCTGGTCAACCAGCCGTTATGTTTCTAAAACCACCCTGACAGCCTTAAGTTGGTAGGAGCAACAGCTAACTGGTTTGTTGCCAGTCTAAATGGTTTACTATGTTCCAAAACAAAACTACCATCTTAAAATGGATTTTCCATTTTAGTGTAGTGCCTGAAAACTGTCTAAAATGTTAATTTAGACCAGTGGAAACCAACTTATCCTGGTTATAGCTGCTTTTTTCAACAGGGTTTGTGTTGAAAACATTGTCTTGTGCCACATATTTTAGCTAAGAGCTAAAAGGCTACATTTGACAAATTAGGAATTAACTTTCATTGTTTTGTTTTTTTTTTCTATTTTTAACTTACATGTTCTTCATATAAAATTAACATTCTGTGTAGCATGTTCAGTTTAGCCTCACTATCGGTATACTTAACACATCTGCATGATTTTAATGCTAATGCTGACAGACACAGTGTTTGGTATAATAAGCCTAAAGGAGGTGTGTTTGCCTTGATAAGAATCATAATTACTTCATTTTAATAGCACAGTGCAATTTTAGCCTATTTAGCACCTGCTTAAACAGGACTGTGGGTTGTGGGAGTGTTGTGAAACTATTTGGTGAATTCTAATCTAAGGCCATCTGAAAACATACGAACTATCTACCTAGCATTTCTGAACATTGTGGGCCTTAGTGCTGTCTAAGTAGCCAGCTCACTCGGTTTCATAGCCTACAAATGCTACATCATACACAGTATGTATAGTGGCTGACTGACCTGAAAACCTGTAACGGATACTGTAACTGCATATAGGATATCCAGTGCTTGTATTACAACTTATTATTGAATTACTCAATTCCAAACAGCTGCTTTAATACAGAACAGCACTGATAGCTTTGTGCAGTTCAGAGCTGACTAGATATATTACAGCTGTCCTACATTAGCATGAGCCCTTCCCAACTTCATAGACCACAGACAATAAATAGGATGGAAAACTAGCAACCAGAAGGTCTTACACCCGGTTATTACACACATGAGAAGGCGCACAGCTGAATTCATGCTGACGTAAGACAGGATAGCATAGCTTATTCAGATGCTAAACACCAAAGTTGTGTATTCTAATGAAAAGGATTTGTTGAAATATTAGCGTACGGCATCCGTTTTGGCTGTGTGTCGATGCCAAAGGCAATAACTTGTTGAAAAGCTGTTCTAAAGAACGGAGAAAACTTTAATGCACAGCTTATGAAGAACGGATATTGCTAGCTCATTAGGTGCTGAGTTTCATAACCTTCTAAGCAAACAAATGAGCTAATCCAGTATAGCAGATGAATTTAATTGGAGCTTTGCTCCTCACAGTGGTATATGTGTGTGGTTTCTTTGAGAAAATAAGAAGCGTTTAGTCAGAGGGGAACTCCAAACTCTTTGGTCTTGAGCTGGGTAAATATTTTCTCTTTTTTTTTTTTTTTTTTTTTTTTTTCTGGGTTGGATTCATTTAGCAGCTAATTATTGTGAGAAATGTGGGTGACTGCAGTGACAAGCCCACAGCACTGAACTGTAAGATCCATGTTCTCGCTAGCACATCTGTTTAGAAAGTCTGATCTTCTTTGTTGCTTATTTGAAACAGTTTGTCTGTGTTATATTCAAAGTACTTTATGGGGTTTGTTGTGGTCTTTGTTTTGTGGAAAGAAAACTTTTAGGGTGAGAGGAGGACTTGATTTTATAGGTATTTGATTGGATCGTGTGGGGGTGAAACGTGGTAGGCTTTGCTAATATTAGTGGCTTTCACTGAGGCAATTTGCGTTTAACATTGCCAAAGCGTGTGAACAGGCCTTTAGTGTATGTGTACAGCCAAACATGTAGACTAAAAGATTTGTCCTTCTCCAGTGTCTGCTCTATTTCTCTCCAGAAGGTGTGAGTAATATAAATGTATTTGCACTTGTTTAAACTAGAGTTGCGCTTATCAACATAGGTATGTAAATCACGTACTGAGTAGGTACTACATTTGAATTTAAATTTACTTTGAAACTGTTAAAAAAAAGTACGCTCTATAGCCTATAGTATAAATGAATGAAATTTGGACGTACTGCATCTGCCATATTGTTACTGTCATGTGACCTACCAGCGTCAGTTGCATCGCTTCACTTCCATTCGTAAATCCCCTCCTGTGGCCTCATGGGATAATAAAGTGTCCATCGAATGCGCACTTCAGAATCTTGGCGGAAGTAGTAGATCATCCGGGGACTTTTCGCCTATGAATACTTCGAATAATAGGGAAGTATTCTATTTCAGATGCAGAGCAGTAGTTTGTTGTTGTTGTTCTGGCTTAATCTGTTTAGTTTTTGACTGTAAAACAACGGTCTCAGGCAATGTTGCCACCTTGTGGACAAACTAATTAGTGCAAAAAAATTTTGTGTGTAGAATGCTGAGGAAAAAAACTATTCTTTGGGGCTTAAGGAGTTACTTTAAGGAGTCTGGACATTTTTCCTGGTGAACTAACAAATCATACATACATTGATAGTCCGTAATATTATAGAGACTTTAAAGTGTGTGGGTTTTTTTTTGGACTTGGTTCAGTACACATCCTAGCAAAACTAAATGTAATTTAGTTAATTCAATACTTTAGTTAATTCAGTACTGCACAAAGACTGAGGACATTTGTGAAGACAGTAATTAGGGCTGATTTTAATGTAATCAGCTATTCAAAACAGAGCCATTGATAGATTTGATACTGGTTCATCAAAAATGCAACACGCTCAAAGTGAAGTATGTTGTGGAAATGTTATATTCATCCTTCGTGTGAGTGTCTGCAGAGAAATATAGAAGGCGAGTGGGCATTTCAACAGTCATGATATGTGATTATCAGAATCTTAAGGTAGCCAACCTTTTTTAAATTGTTTATTAAAACACATCAAGCAGATTGTTTCCTCTTTAATTATGCGCATATGGATAGCACATTTGGTGCACCGAAGAGAGAATGAGCCTTAAAAATGACAGTATCCACAGACAGCTCATTTTTCTTTTAAATAAGCCATATAATCCTCTCCTGTCACATAGTGAATACTCACATATCTCATCTCCACCGTACCTGCCACCAAAATGCATTTATGCGTGACAGCTAAAAAGCACAAACCAACAAACAAGTCCGTCTCACATCAGTTCTTGACAAAGTGCTCCCACCTTGCAAAGTGAGCCGTGTGTTTGGATGCTGTTCGGATGCAGCATGAGGTGTCTGGGGTCATTATTTATTCACTTAGATTAGCTGTGGTGAAAACAGCAGGGCGATTCTCCCACAAGCATTCATTTATTGATGTGCAGGCACACGGCTGCATTATTCTGTCCCCCTGCTGTGCTTTATATGCACCCCACTGTTAACCCTTTGATCCGTCTGTCTGCCCGTCTGTCTCAAGGACGTTACTGCTGGAAATAGCTTCTGTGTGATAATCTAGCAATTGCATAGACAAACAATTTTGCATACATTGATGTTTACTCTTCATGAGTACACATGAGTATTCATCAATATATGACAAAATATTTACTGAATGTAAGGGAACTTTTCATCAAGAGACAAAAACTAAAGCAATGTTCCTTTATTATCTGAAGGAGTTGATCTGAAGGAGTTGCCAGTGTTAATTTACACGTGTAAAGTTTGGCTATTTTTACTTAGACCAGAAAGTAACCACCTAGAAACCACATAGCAAACATTCTGGATATACATTTACTTCTATTCAACATGATTAAAGGGATGTTTACACGACACCATTTTCAACTAAAAACGTAAATCGAATGCGTTTTGGTATGTGTTCATTTACATGACAACAGCCTGAAACGCAAACTTTTAAAAATGGGTTTCAAAGTGCAAGTTTTTGAAAATGATACCATTATTATCTCTGTGTAAATGACAAAAATGCAAATTTTGAAAACGGTGACGTCATGCGCATGCATATTGCGTGTTCAGTCTATAGGTATGTAGTGTTTACTTTACAAAGTTACATCGCCAACTACTGGCCTGGCATGAATAATACAGCATTTTTAATAATTCTCGCAGATCCGTGGATGACAACGTAGTCATCTCTGTACGTGAAAAACTTTTCTGTTTTTAGTACATTGTTGTCATGTAATCGTACCCTTAAGAACAATTTTTGGCTTATTTAGTCAATAAAATCACTACAGCTTTACATGCCTGTAATCTATCCACCCTACCAACCAATCATGTCTGTATTTAAAGTTCATGCTCTGTGCTTAATCAAAGTTTTAACCTATCTGCCCTGCCTGGTCTTGACCCATTGATCTTTTAGGCTGCTGAGCATGGCACTCTGACAGTCACCATGGCAACTAATGTTGAGATGTCCCCCAGAACAGTAAGGATTGAAGACCTATCGAGACCTTTTCCTCAAGTTGTTTCTTCATCAACATCCCTTCTTTAAGAATAGAATTCTCAGGAATCCATGAAATAGTTTTATTGTCAGTCTATCCAGATGTGTTTAGCAGGTATTCATGTTGTGTGGCTTGTCTTGGTTGCATCGACTTGGCCTTTGTTGAAGGCTGCCCTCCAAATGCCTCCTTCAACGTCTCTAATATAAGGGCGCAGGGTCAATACCTACATTTGCAGCACAGTTGTGTCTTCAGGCTTCGCTGCGGGTTTCATAATGAATCATTTATGTGGGTGAAAAGGCTGTCTGAATGTCCGATCAATCCTTGGGCCTGTTTCTAATAAACAAGCCTTGAGCATTCCCTGCATTTTTAGCACTCCAGAACTCAGAATTAGGAGATTATTATCAGTCCAAAGTGAGCTTGATTTCTGTAAAGATAACTTATCTCTTGCTCTGTTTCCGCCATAGTTATACAGGCCATGTGGTGGGGAATGGACTGCAAGCCCAGAGACACAACCCAGAGATAAAGGTCAGAAGTGTGGATCCAATCTTGGTCAACATAAAGGAAAAGCTAGAGCACTTCAACCAGGTAGGTCCAAAAACATCTGAGGTCAGAACATCCATCCAGCCACATGTGACCCAAACGATATGCTCTTAACCCTAACCCTGAACCTCAAATCGTAAGCTCAGCAAAATCTTTGTAGTATTAAAGTCGGTGCACTTGTTACAATTTTCACCACGACTTTGCCAAAATATCCAGAACACCTTTGAGGAATTGTAAGAGATTTGTTTTGTCGTAGGGCAAAATCGGCTTTGTTCGTTTAGGGTGGACGTGCACAGAGCAAGTTCTGACAATTAGGAGGTTGAACCCTTACACAAGTTACAAATCAGTTGAATCGACATGAAGAGTTCAAACCAAAGTTGTCTACAATGCAAGCCATGACCGTTAGAGCAATAACAATTTCCAACCTATTTCCTTTGACGTGGAAAAAGAATCTATTGGGAGCTTGATTGACAAGCTAAAATCACAGTTGTACACCGAAATTTAGAGTGACAAGCTTTCCGAAGGGAAGATTTGTCTGAATCAATTCTGCAGTATGACTTCTACAAAGTTCCTACAATGACCATCTTCCGAGGAACCAATGAGAGCACAGCAAGGGCTTGTTTGGGTTGTCAATGCGGATGTCAGAACACAAATGATAAGTCAGTGCTGTCCATCCATTGCTAATGTGCATATTGTATAATAAATAGATCAAGATCTTACCATAGTCAAATCATACCATCTAACATGCAACAATCGGATAAAAGAAGTACAGCTATGGCTTGTGTGCATTTCTTTTTATAAAACATTCACTGAATATTTGCTTTGCAAGCCAAAAAAAGACATTAAGAACTGCCAGAAGCACTAGTTTCAAGCTTGCCCTCCAAATAAAAATAGTCTAGGCCAATTCAACGCCAGTGCACATGTCAAGAGTGGTGAGACGGTGTCATTAGGCCAGGGTTTGCTCTGTGATCAGACTGCAGCAAGATCAGACCAAGCATCCCCAGCGGGAGTGTTGAAGACCTCCTTGGCATGACGACAAAGTCTGTCACTCCTGCAGCTGCGTTTGGGAGGGGACGGAGGGCAGCTCAGTTGGCCCCCATTTTGTAACATCTTTCATTGCTTCATTAAAAACAGACGTTCTGGTTCCACATTATGTCTAAACCTGACCCAGCCCAGGCCACATTGCTTTGCTGTGAGGACTTGCGTCACTGAAAGGCAAGAAAGCTAGGAAAGTACAGTAGATTTGTGTCAGGGGTTGAGGAGAAGGTCACTTTGAACTGCTGGTGGAATTATTCCCATTATTCCCATAGGTCATCAAGCCCCTGGTGAGGTCTTGCAGAGTCTCGTATGTTTTTTGCTCTCACAGTGACCTGTGGTAGTTTTTAGTGGCTGACTGGTATTTAATTAACTTATCCGGTAAAAACTGACAGGTAAATTACGTCATTGATGTACAACTAATGGTAATACATAACCTTGATATTATTGCAAATAAAATCAGATATTTATTAGATCGTGAAAAGTGGGCATGAGATACCAGAATGGAGACCTTGACGTGGTTTGAGGGATGGGTTGAAAAATATACTAAAAACATGCATACTACTCTTGCTTTATGGCAGTAATAGAAAAAGTTTTATGCTAGCATGCATTTCTGAATTCAACCATACTCTACGCAGATATGTAAATGCAGATTCTTCAGTACGCGAGCTTAATTTTGTCCCTTATTCATTCATAAGGCAATGCTTGTACATTCTGATGGTGTGTCCGACAGAAGTAGTAGGTCATCTTCATGCTATAAAGTATTCGATTTCTTGCTAAGCCAGTTACCTAAAAGCATAGGCTGTGTCCAAAAGCTGAAAAATGCTGCCTCCTTAAGTAGTATAGGGAGTTAGGAAGGCAACAAAGTATGTCCAAATCCATTGATCGTGTCACATCCTGCCTACTGATATACATTAATTGATTTTTAAGGCCGTATAGATGTATCCTTCACTGCCTATAATATCCCACAATCCTCTGCATTCAATTCCATGACAGTTGAGCAAAAAAATAAAAATGGTGTCTGAAAGTTATGGTTGGTGGTCAGATCGTGTGTAAATGTAAACTTTTTCGACTTTGATGTCATTTCTAGTGAGAATTTAGCATTGTAGTAATTAAATATTCACCAAAGCTCTCTCTATTTTGTTGTAGATCATTTAACCTCGCGCAGGAGCAGATCCGTTTCCTCGCTAGAGAAACGTTCAGTTTTTCCCCTTGCAAATTCCGCCAAGTAAATAGTGAATCCACAATGGTGCGAACGCAAATGGCTTTTAAAGGTAATGGGAGATGAGACTCTGATTGGACATTACGCCCAAAACACACCCATTACTCATTAAGAGACTAGGGACAACCCATTTAGACCATGCGCCTGGCGCGCCGACCATTTTTCCCTTTGTTACACTAGCAAAAGTGGTTTCGGAAATGCCCTAAGTGCACTTGCGCCGTGCGCTTTAGACCACGCGCTTAGATCATTAAAATAGGGCCCAATGACTCAGACGTTTGAAGGTAACTCTATCGCCTCCTTGAGTACACAACAAAAATTACTTCTTCGTTTTTAACATTTTTAAATTTTTCGTTTTAAAATTACTTTGAGTTTTTAATCAGCATTTTGTCGTTTGCAAGTAAAAATATCTAAAAAAAAAAACAAATATTTATTTTAGAAATAACACTGAAGATAATAAGACTGTATTTTGTCTTTCTTAATAGTTAAAATCTTTCAGTGCACTAAGACAAAACACACTTGTATTAAAGATTTATTTTATGAAGACAAATCTTAATATTTTAAGCAGTATTGCCTCTTAAGTAAATTATTCTTGTTTTAAGGTGGAAGACTACACACACAAAAAAAAAAATTACGAATAGGTTTTTTGCAGTGTACTGCGGGTTGTTACCAATTACAGATCCTTTTCAGAAGTCTTTGTTTCATTTGTAATATGGGCCCCATACAAAGTGTCCTAAAAAGGATGTGTTAGACACTGAATAGTACAAAGTGTCACAGGATATCATGACAAACTGGCATCTTAAGTGTCACTTTATGCCTTTATGTGTGTGAGATATTTAAGTAAAAACAAGAGCCTTAGTCCCAGTCCATCTCTGATCAACACTTATTTAGAAATTAATATTGCAACGCCATGTCCCCAGAGTGAGTCATCTTGCGCTACAGGGAAGATTTATGTGTCACATGGTTGAGTTTACATCAAAGGTCGTCGTTATTTTTTTCTCTGAGCCTTCTATGCATCCTTTAGCTTTGAGCGGACAGTATGATGTAACACTCTTTTACATAAAGCTAAGTAATTTATGAGCCCTCCCCGCAAAAATAGCGAATGAAGAAAACCCCAGGCATGACTTGTGTCACGGAGGGATGCTAATGAGTATGAATGCTTTCATAACCCGCTATCTAATGTAAACATACATCAACACGCAAACACTTGCACGCATGCAAGTGGGTGTGCGCATCATATTTCAATGCGACTCAAAGACTTTCAAGTCCATGTTGTTTGGTAATGGTTATGGATAGTTGTTACAAACCCATATAATGTCAATGGAATTTTTTATTTGAAGGATCTTTTCTTCCATATAGCAACAAATGTCAAGTGCCAGTATAGACCAAAAGCCAGCATGAAAGCACCATAAGGCCGTGTGTCCATCAAAGCGATTCTTCCAGAAGCTAGCATATTTTTGTAATTGTTTTCAGTGGGGGTGTTCTATTTCACACTGAGTGCTCTGCATTTTTTTCTGGTCACCGAGAGTAGAAAAATGATCAGCTTTGGGTAAAATGCAGCACTCATCACTGTCACTTTTTACCCTGCTGTCCAATCACTGTGGAGGAGGTTCAGGACAAATACAACACTGACCAACCATCACATTCTGCTACAACGATAACAAATGACAACAAGCACATCTCTTCATCCAAAACAAGTGCCAGAGAAAGTAAGTTACATTGTGTCTACATTTATATATTTAGAAACATACTATTTGCGAAATCAGATACTAGTAACAGTTCCGTGGATATTCAGTATCGGCACATATAGCATCTCAACTGAATAAAACGCTGTGTCGCCGAAGCGCTCTCAAGCGCCCGCAGCAAGATGTTCTCAGAAGAGCTGGCTAAAAACACTTTGGTGGACACATGGCCTAAAAGTAGTCAGCATTACTTGTGCACTAAACCTTCTGAAGTTGTACAATAAATTTTGCAAGGAAATTCACTTACGTTTCCCTCCACTGCAGCTGTTAAAAGGGAAATATAATGCCCCTTTTACAAGATGTAATATAAGTCCCTGGTGTCCCCAGAATGTGAATTTTCAGCTCAAAATATCCCACAGATCATTTATTATAGCTCGTCAAATTTGCCCCTTATTTGTGTGTGAGCAAAAACATGCCGTTTTTTGTGTGTCCATTTAAATGCAAATGAGCTGCTGCTCCCGGCCCGCTTTCCAGAAGAGGGCTGATCTTTAACAGCTCGCGCTTCGGTTGCTCAACAACAACAAAGCTGGAGAATCTCAAGCAGCCAAAATGATGATTGTCAGTAACAGTGTTCAGCCTTACGTTGTTCAAACTGAAATCGGACACTAATGAAGAGACTCAGGAAGAAGTTACAACATTTAGAATGCATCTAGATGTTTCGAAATGGTTAGTGGATAAATGTATGTAGCTCCTGTGGAGTTGATTCAACTCATCGACTAGCATGTGCCGTCATGTTAATCTTTTTTGCAAATCCAGCATTGAATTGACCCTCGTTTGTGTCCGGCGTATAACAACTCTCTACTACAACAAATCTTCCTCTTCTTTAAAGCAGCCAAACATGGCTTTACCCCCTTTGTTGTGTGTTCTCGAGGACAGGGTTTATGCAAATTTTAGGAAAAAATTTACAGGAAGAAGCTGTAGTCCCTACCAACCATTTTACATAACAAACTTAATAAAACTAAAATTAAAATGAAAACTATTATAAAAATAAATGCTAATTAAATAATTTAAATAGTAGATGATTTAAATAGTACTAAAAATAACAAAACAATAGCAGAATTGTATTTTATTATTTTAACTTTAAGAGGCTGCATTTGCAATTTCTTCGCAGTAGTGTTTGGATGTGTAATATATGTTGATGAGTTATCGGTCTGTTTATCTGACCCCTGCCAAACAAGCCTCGGTATCGCTTTCCTTTGACCATTAGAGGTGTATCTCTGTCCAACTGATGAGGCCTGTTGTCAAGGAGACGCAGTTTGGCAAAAAGACCCCCAAAGCATCCTATTGATCCGTTTACATGACTGGGGTCTTGAAACTGCCATGGATATAAGGGAATTTGTTTCCTGGATGACTCTGAATTAATTATGTGGAAAATCTTTCTGCAGTAATACAATCTTTTTGGAGACGTAATGAAGACTGACCATGGGGAGCTCTGAATATTAAAGGGATAATTCACCCAAAAATTAAAATTATGTCATTATTTACTCACCCTCAAGTTGACCTGAATGAAGTTCTTTCTTCTGCTGAACACTAAAAGAAGATATTTTGAAGAATGTTAGTTACCAGACAGTTTCTGTTCCCCATTGACTTCCGTAGTATTTTTTTTTTTTATAATATGGAAGTCAATGGGGAACAGCAACTTCAGGGTGAGTAAATGATGACAGAATTTTCATCAGAAACACTGTGTGTGTCAATCATTTTAGTTTGCTGACAGGTCTTTGGAGGGTGGGCTTTAGGAGAGAAGGTGGTGAAAACACATGAAATGCCCACTTTTCACAATCCAATCAATTTCAGTGGAATACAATCAAGTCCCGACTTTTTTTTTATTTTCTCATTTTATTCAGAAGTATGTCACAAAACAGAGGCAAATGCAGTTACATGTTCATTTTAACCTTGATTTCTTCATCTAGCTAGGAGAAAATTAATTGAAGTCAGAAACTTTAATCACTGAAGTATTTTAATGCAACCATGTCAATTTAATACGGACATGCTCATGACTCGGCATGGAGGATTTCTTCTCTTATCACAAACAAAACAATTACATTTTAATGTGCAGCTAAATTGAATAATGAACCAGGCAAGGCAAAAAAGAAAGCACTAATAAGTATGTCGCTACTTTATCTCAATAGAAGGGGGTGGACGCGCTGGAAGAGGACAGTCTGTTCGCTCTGTTGTTGCCATGGTGTTCGCCTGACGTGTGGTATAATTCATTATACGGCAGTTAATTAACAGTCCCCTGGGGGACGTTTTCCACAAAGTCACTGTGGAATTTAATTGTGTTGCGTTCCTCCATCAGGGAGAAACAGAATGCAAGGAAATTCGATTCAAAGTGTTCTTGAATGTAGTACAATGTATAATCAATGAAATCTGGATATGCATTGTTCAGCTTTATACCAATGAGTTAAATTTTCTAAATAAAACAAAGGATTTTTTTTATCCTAACCAATCAAAGCAAGCAATCAAGTAAGCTTTGTGCCTAGTTTTTTAAATTGTTAAAGATTAAATAAAAATCGTTATTATTTAATAAAATATTAAATAATATTTAAATAATAATACATTTGAAATTGTAGGAAATTGTTCACTACTTCTAATGTGTGTACACTAACTTGGATGGGTTAATGCAGAGGACAAATATATATATATATATATATATATATATATGGGTCATTAACGAATAAGGTTTTTAAAAGTGTAAAAAAACATAATGGAGACATAATTAATTTTGAAGTTTTATTAAGTGTTAACAATGAGATTATGTGGTTTTGTAATCAATTAATACTGCTTTTGTCATGTTTTACAAGATGGACAAAATTTGTCACCAAAAAAGTCATTCGGTTTAACCAAAAATTCCGGTTTTACCGAATGTGACTTTTGGTTATACCGAATGACGATATTTTCAAACAGTGCTAACAGGCTGATATCTAGCTATTCAGCAAAAGGACAATCAAACATTTTATATTTAGTACAAGTTTTTAAAATATTACAACATTTTCCATGTTTTATAGTGGTTGTACCGAATGACCTGATGTTTCGGGACATGTGTATGAGCAAGTGAAAACATGAATTTTTCAAATAGTTAAAAGAGAGTTAGTTTGCTTCATGACCATGTGGTCCTTTGCAGGTGACTGAATGATGTCACATCCTGTCACACGATACTGACCGCATGACATGATCCAAAATAGTCCCTTTATATTGGTTACTCCGAATGACATCAATGAAATTTAATTTTTCCGGACAGTCTTTCCCATAACAAAGCAACGACTCTACACATAATTTTAATACCATTTTGCACTATGTTGATACATGATGTTATAAAATCATGCGAGAATAAAAATATATAAACTTTTTACATTATAAGATATTTTAATCACAAATGAAGTGGCTGTATTGGTCTTTGGATGGTTAAACCGAATGACCTTTTGACATTTCAAAATCTTTAAAATACCTTTATTTGTAGCAAAATATAATTAAAACCTTTTGGATTCAATAAAAGAGATCTAGTTGTACTCCGTTACATACTTTGGATGTCATATCTTTGTTTTTTTATTATTATTAAGGCCTTTGGACAAAAAAATAACCCGTCACGTCAATATAATACTTTAACCTATTATAAACAATAATAATGTTAATAATAATGTGAAATAATAATGTTGCAGGGCCTAAACTTGTAGCACTTAAATGATTAATTTTAATTGTTTGTGTTTTATTTTTTAATTTACTAGACAAAATAGTAGAGAATTATTTGCCATTTATCAGTTTTCAGCCATAACATGAAAATCATTATCGGTATCAGCAAGAAGAACTTTTTTGGTCATTTAGTTTCTGCTTTTGTCACGTCACACTTGGTAGCCACACCTACGGTGAAATCTCATTGGTCCAAAATCTTGCTCTACTGAATATAAAAAAATAGTTATGTTCTGATTGGCTATGATTGTGTCCTGGGCTCTGTGAAGATGTTTTGCACTTCTCTGTGTTAAAAACAGATTAGAAAGTGGGAGAGAATATGAAAGCAGAAACAATGGGGAGCCAGAAAATAACTCAGTTAAGATGTTATGAATTATGCACTTCTGCGATTCCCAGAGCTGTTTTTCTAAACAGTTCTGAAATGCCTCGCAACTGCACCTGTTTAATATTCTCTCGCTGTGAAAATGGAATTTGCACTTGAGTGAATCCATGTTTAGTGTGCTGGAATGCTGCTGTTATGAGCCTTGACTTCTTGCCTAGAAGCCTTTGTTGGAACACATGGGGCTATTTGGACGTGATGGGTGATCTCAACTCACTTACCCGCTTCAGAGGGAGTCATTTCAGGAAAATTCCACTATTACAGCTTGTGAATTTGAGAACAGAGCTGCTGTAGTTGTTATGGTGCACCAACTGGAGCTTGAATCAGGTTGGACATTCCCTAGAAAGAATGAAAAGGATGCAGTAACATAAACACCATTGAGGCTAATAATTTCCAATTTGTAATTTTACATAACATTATATATATATATATATATATACACACACACATATATATATATATATATATATATATATATATATATAACATATTAATATTAAATTGCACATTATACATATGTACATATATATATATATATATATCAGTAGGAGTTTAGTACAGATATTAGTTTTTCAAAGAAAGTGTTTGCTTGTCTTATTTCTTATATCTTTTTAGATAACTGCTATCAATCTCAGACAGGTTTGTTAAATAGTTCTAAATCACTCACAAATCTTTTGGTGTTGTTGCCATGTGTTCATTTTTCGTCGGACTGCTTGACAAACGAGGGTCAATTCAACACTGGATTTGCACAAAAGATTAACATCACGGCACATGCTAGTCGATGAGTTGAATCAACTCCACAGCAACTACATAAATGTATCCACTAACCATCCAGAAACATCCAGACGCATTCTAAAAGTTGTAACTTCTTCCCGAGTCTCTCCATCAGTGTCCGACTCTGGTTTGAACAATGTAAGGTTGAACACCATTACTGACAATCATCATTTTGGCTGCGTGAGATTCTCCAGCTTTGTTGTTGTTGTTGAGCAATCGAAGCGCGAGCTGTTAAAGCTTCACCCTCTTCTGGAAAGGGGGCCGGGAGCAGCAGCTTATTGGTATTTAAAGGGACATACAAATAAAACAAGTAAAAAATAGTTGTAATATTTTTGGACACTTAGACATAAATAATCTTTAATTATTTCAGACAATTAAACTTGTTGTGATGGAATCCCATAAGAATGTGTGTCTGATGTCAGAGTGGTCCGCTGTCCTGTGATTTATGTTACAGGAGATGTGGGGTGAGACGGGTTTAGGAACAGATGGTCATGAAGATGTTGAGACCAGCAGCGGCGACATGGCAGAAGGCAGCGGCGAGTGCGATGATGAAGACGGCTGTCAAGGATCGGGGCGCGGTGACGAGACAGGTGAGTTTGCTCGTCCTCTGCATCTGCGGCTCAAAGCCAACTGTCTCTCTGCATTTACTTGATCTACAGGTCCCAGGAGAGGACGTTGTCCCCATGTTGCTAAGAAAACCAGAGCCATTTACGGTCTTGTGTTTGTTTTAGGAGGTCAGTCTCTTCTCGTTATTTACAGTGCCGATCACAAAAAGGCTATTATAAGCATAAATCTAAACAAACTTGAATGAGTTTTTTTTTTTTTTAAATTTCAATGTGATAAGAAAATTACACCTTTTTGTTCTTTTTTTTTTTTTTTTTGTCATAAATCAAAGCAAAAGTGAATGAGGTTTACATATGTTAAAAAAAAAAAATCCCAATGTGGTAAGTAAAGTAAACTTGATTTTCACACTGCTGTGTTGTAAATGCACATGAAGATGAAGATAAACAGGCAGTCTTTAATAAATCCACAGGTATATCCGCAAACTGAAAACCGCAATCCAACACAACTTAACCATAGAAGAGACCCCAAGTAATGAACAGAAACAAAGGAAATTAAGTACACCGGCAAACAAGGATAATTAATGACACACACCTGAACTGAATGATGAATTAAATTAACAACAATGACAACAAACTCAATAAGGAAAAAGTGCAAACTGAGTGAGATTGTGACAGAGATGGAATATTCTTTGAAAACAAGAAACAAGTCTTGTCTTACGAAAGTTTGCTTCTCGAGTAAATTTAAAACCACTGAGGTCATTTTGAGTTTATCATACTATTTGTATCATTTTTTTTTTTTTCTTCATATTTTATCATTGAAAACAAATGCTTCACAGCAAAATATTAAGCTTAAGATGTATCTAGTTTAATGGAAGAGTACTGTTTTTTAGATTTGTGCTCTGCTCCACTAGTACGCTGGATTCACTCAGGGGTTGGACTAAATAATGGATTTCACCTTATAATAGATGAATAGAATTGGGTGTAGCGAGTTATTGCACCATTTTTCAAGGAACACCCGCTGTTCTTTTACTCCAGCCTCGAGTCCAGCCTCGGCGCTGCTTCTATGAGGTCATGCATCTTTGTCCATTGCTCTCAAATACATTTCCAAATAGCATCCCTGCTTTAAAATATCCAGCTTTGTATTTGTTGAGTCTGTAACAAAGCGCTGGCTGAGGCTGTGCTTTTGGGACATTATACCACAAAATCATCCTCAGATTTTAATTAAATGTATTTCTTCAACATGGGCACTTTTGACTTTTGAAAGTTTAGAAAATATGCTCATGTTCCCCTGTTATGTATGAATGTTATGTATATTTATCTTATTTATTTATTTATACATTACTTATTTATAAATAAAATGATTAATTGATTTATAAATAAATAATTTTATTTATTTATTTATAAATAAAAATTATTATTTATAAAATGTATTTATTCATTAATTTATTTATAAATGAATTTAAAAAAAATATTTATTAATATTTTACCCAATATATGGGCAATGTCGGCTTTTGAAATTTTTGAAAATATGCTCATATTCCCCTATGTATGAATGTTATATATGTTATTTTGTATTTATAAAATATTTATTCATAAATAAAATATATGTATTTATTTATAAATAAAATGTATGTATTTAATTATAAATAATTGTATTTATTTATTAAAAATTATGAATACAGATAAATACAATTACTTATTTATAAATAAAAAATATTTATTCATTGATTGATTTCTAAATTTATTTATCAATAAAATATTTATTTATAAAATTGTTTATTTCTTTATTTATAAAAACTATTTATTTATAATTTTACCCATTATTTCCGCCACATCTCAAATTATGTACAGTCGTGCTTAAAAGTTTACATCCCTCTTATTTTGTTAAAATTTGTTTAAATGGCTAATTTCAAAGCATTTTATGTATCCTAAATATACACAAATAAATAATCTTTTCACATTTTTATTGGCATAATTTGACAAAATTACAGCTTGATTGGAAATTACACATTTTTTACACATTTTGATAGTTTTTCTTTTGAAATGTAAAATTTATTTGAATATGATATTTTTAGTATGTGTTGTTGTTTTTTTTGTTTTGTTTTGTTTTGTTTACTCATGACAGGAGTTTGGAAACCCTTGTTTGGATTTTCAAAATGTAATTTATATTTTTATGATGGATTTTCATAGTTTAAGTTTTTAAATCTGGGTCTGGAAAAGAGAAAATCCATAAAGTCTATAAGTAGTAAAACATTTTTTTTGTACCTGGATATAAAAATTGCTTTTGTTGAAGAAAGAACAACTACCATATTCGTTCCAGTCTGGCACCAAACCCCTTGATCATCTTTCGATTTCATGCCAAAATGAAGAAGTGATCCAACAAATGTCTTTCTCCTGTCACCTATGCTGACAGTTTTTCAACAAGATCTGTCAAGAACAAATTACAGTCGGTGACAAATTGACAAAAGTTACCGTTACACTTTTATGAAGGTAGCTTCACTTTTAGTGATTTTTAAAGTATTTTTCTTTTCCCAAAACCCAATGGAATGAATTTCTTGCTTGACCATTTTAAATCCCTCAAATCCCTTGTGTTGATGAAAAAACGGATTGCTGAATGACAGCCCGTCTCATCCGGGGTCACGGAGGTATAGTTTCCCTTACAGCGACCACAGAGCTGGTCATAATCAATCAATTATTCATTTCGCAGGAAACGGTTCATTAACGGAGACCAAAGCGTTATGATACCCACCGCTCTGTCTCTCTCGTCTTTCTCTTCATGCTTGGCGTCTCTATCCAATGATGCTGAGATAAGCATACAGACAAGACGTGCCATTTGCATTGTTTGTTTTCGTCAAGCATGCCTCGTCGTAATTGACCGTGACTACGACACACACAAATAAGCATTGCTGCAGTTATGCTCGGCCTCGGATGGATGGAGACCAAAGTCGAGGTCTGTTTTCTGGTGTGCTTCCGAAAATGGGACAGGAATGATAATTTTTTTGCATGCACTTCCTCTGAGGTCCATAAAATTCCTCATTGATCGTTTCCTGCTGAACCCCAGAGATTCAGATCTGAGACGTTTGCAGTCACTGTCTGCGTCAATAATGCTAATACAGTTTGGTGATGATAGAAACTGAAGCTTTCTTACCGTTTCTTGTGTTTAAACTCAAGGCCTGTTTTCTTGAGCCGTTTGTCTGGTTACACACAAAATCATTATTTTTGAAGTCAAGGTGGGCTTTGTCTTTGAATCTGTGGCACTTTAGATGGTCATTTTCCTATAAAAGTTTAAGCAAACATCAAAATTATCTAATACGGTCTAACATAGTTTTAAACATTATATTTTAATATAATTTATTTTTTAAATTTTATTAGATTTAATTTTTTTTATTTAATATTGTTTAAAAAAATGTTTTAAATGGTTTTAGATGGAGTATAGCATGTAACACTATAGGACGTACCACAGGGCCATGGCTTCAAATGCCCCTTTGCTACAAGTTTATCTGTTTTCTTGTTTATTTATTCCACTTTTGTCCCAGTTTTGTCCTTTTTTGTCCGTCAGTAGACCTCTGACTCTGCAGTGCGTGAGGGGAATGTGGTATTTAAAATGTAACTTTATCCAGTTGTTTATGGAACCAGAGTTTGATAAGCACTTGCTGAGGCTGTAACCTCCAGCCAAATGAAACGAAATCTTGCAACACCAGTGTGTGTGTGTGTGTGTGTGTTTACTGTTTGTGTCCCCACATCTGCAGTGTGTGAGTTTACAGTTTGTTTTACCTGATAGCCAGAATGTAGAAAACATGGCCACTAAAACTCGAGCTACAAAGTATTTATTTGATTTTTTGTTTTTTTCGTTTTTGCATCTCAAAGAGTGGTACTCAGAGTGCCCACATATATTATGTGACATGACATACTAAATTTATGGTCCCACTTTATATTAGGTGGCCTTCAGTACTATGTACTTATATTTAAATTAATCATTTGATACAATGCACGGTTACACTTCATTTTAAGGTGTCATTGTTACAGTGCAATTATATATTAAAGTTCAGAGTAATATTAACAGCATGTACTTAATATAGGGTTAGGGTAAGATAAGGGTTTGGTTGAGGGTTAGTTGCATGTAATTATGCATAATTTACTGTTATTACTATGGTAAGTACATGTAACATATGTAACAAGGACACTAAAATAAAGTGTTACCCAATGGACTTACTGTGTACAGTACATTCAGGTTTTTATATTGTACTTATATCATAAAAAATACCTGCATGTAATTATATCTGTAATTAATTTCTGTAATTACATTTAGAATTTCACTTCCCTTACACCTTATCCCACCCTTAAACCTACCCATACCAGCAATCCTGTCCCTAACTTTACCCGTATCCCACCTCAATAGCAGCAAAAGTGTTTTGCAATACAATATGAACTAGGGCTGCCCCCGAATAGTTGACGAGAAGAGGCTTAGTCAACCAAAAGTTTATTAGTCGCATAGTCGCAGGGGGAAAAAATCTACTGGAAGTGGCGGAGTCACGCAGTTTGTGACGGACAGATCATTAACAGCTGGTCTAAGTGGTAAATACAGTACATTGGGCAGGACATCCAAATGCTCGACTATCATTCATCGACCTGAAATATGGCTTATCATCTGAAACATGTAAGTACTGGCAACTTTACATGGCCGCTCGCTTTAACGTTAACCTAGAAAAATGTGGGTTATTCAGGCGTTTGTGTGGAGTGTGAAAACTGAATAGTAGCGTACTTACTGCATGACAGCTAACATGGGGGCGCCGGCGCGATCACTTTCACTTGTCTCACAGACATAAAAAAAATATATCTAGAAACCAAAATGTCTACTTTTAAATGAACCAATTCAAATGGAAAACAAATTTTCTCAGATTATGTAATCCGTATGAAACTTGCATTTATAGGTGCGTCCACTACTGCGGAGATGACGAGTTAAGCATCGTCAACTTCATCACTGCAGCCGAAAATACAGAAAACACTAGTTTATCAATTAATTATTAAAAAGCTAAAGCAGTCGCCTTGCTGTTTTTCCCGACACTTTCAAAATCATTACTTCTGCCGGTGTGCTGTGGCAAGCTTTGTGCGCTTGAGCACTGATTAGGCTATGTAGGTATTAAAGGCTCTTTATTATGATTTATATGGTTTATTAATAGCCTATAAATGCGCGATTAGTCGACTAATCACTTAAAATGAATGACTACTAGTCGACCAGAAAAATCTTCAGTCAAGGGCAGCCCTAATATGAACACAATAAGTACATTGTACTTTTTTATTTTTTTATTTAAGTACATAGTATTTAAGGCCACCTAATATAAAGTCGGACCAAATTTACATGTATACAGTCAAACCAAAATTTATTCAGACACCTTTCATTCACCAACATTTCATTCATTAATACAGTTTATTCATTATAGATTAAAAACATGGTAATAAAATATGACAAGATCTCAGAGTTAAACTGTGTCAGAAAAAAATCATCTTAATTATGTCAGATAACACTTAAGCAAAACATGGTCAAGTCAAAGTGTCCGAATAGTTTTTGGTCCCAAATTTTTTATCAATTTTACTGGTAGTCCACTGTATGAAGCATTTTTGGGTATAATATGTCACAGTTTATTTTGCTATCTTCACTTACATAAATGAACTATAGTGTCCTGTACCTACTAGTAAAAATATATCAAAAATATCAAAAATGTCTGAATAATTTTTGGTTTGACTGTATATGCTTAACAAATTTATTATACCACCTGTCATAATAAAGTTAAAAAAACAAATATTTTAGGAATTTGTCAAAAACTTGTTTAAAACTAAAACTTTTATTGTCATTTATTAGGCAAATAACAAACCGAAATACTAAAAAATAGTCGTTATTCACACGTAATAACCAATATATATGTACTGTATATAAATTATTTTTATTTTGTATGGCCTCCTTTGGTCTTGATAACAGTTTGCATTCTTGCTAGCATTGTTTTTATGTACTTTTCCACAGTCTCTTTTGTTATTGACTTCCAAAAGGTTTTTAGTTGTTCCCAAAGACCAAAAACACTACTGTGACTAAAGAGTTTACAGATACTGGTGTGGATTAACCATTACAGAATCAAAAATAAATGATTTTAGACGACATTACTACTTTAGCAATGCAGAATCACTGGTGTAGGGTTGAAATTTTAGGACAATAACTGAAAGGTTGTAGGCTTGCGTCTTGCCAGGGGGGATCCATGAAATTTCCCCAGTGCGCCCTTGATCAAAACACACAACCCCAGGTTTCTCCATTGGGACTGTCCTTGTAATAAGTCTACTGTATGTTGCTTAACAGGCCGAGTTGTGTGGCAATAAAAGAGTCAAAGCCAAAATTAATGTCTCGGATCGTTCTGGCCACTAGACCGTCCTCCATTCTCTCCAGATTTCCTTTGATTAATTAAGTGACATCTACACCCTCGCTATTAAATCGCTGTTGTTAAGAGTGAGCGAAGGCTCATTACTCAATCTGCCAACTCAAGAGCTCAGTGAAGAAGATCACTCCAGCTTAATATATCAATTAATGCCATTAATGTGCAAGGATGAATTACAAAAGAGAGTGCGTGTTTGCTTTCTGCAGCGGTTTGGGTTAGGGTTACATTTAAGCGGGTGTGTGTTGGGTCTGCTGCCGCAATCATCTCTTGGGAATCGTGGCTTGGGTAATGAAGGACTCATTACTGATTCAAGAAGGAACCCGAGAGATACCTTTACACCCCCAACCTCAAGCCTCAAGTGAAGGTCAAACAATACCAGAGGGTGTGTGTGTATGTGTGTGTGTGACCCGAATTTGTCTTTTATGCAAATGATCTTCACTTTTAGCACGACAACGTGCAATTCAACTCATTTTAATTCCATAATATGAGTGAAAAAGGATGTTTGAGTGAAAAAAAAAAGTGGGCCGGATTTAATTTGATATATTAGGAATTGATTGGGTCACTAAAAGTCAACATTAAATGCCAGAATTGACGTTGGAAGAAAAATATTCATGATATAAGGTAAAAAAGAAAAGTCATTTTAGAGGCGAGTTTTCATTCATTCATTAATTTATTCATTTATTAATTTTGTCAGACAGTGCCCTCGGGTAGTATTTATAACTAAATATTATTTATTGTATATTTTATAATTTCTGTCATATGTGTGTAAATGTATGTATGTATATATGTATATATATATATATATAATGCAGAGTTGCTGATTCAAGTAAATTATTTATAGGACATCACCCAAATTTTACGATTTTATTACTTATTATTTATTTTTATTATTCAATATTTGATTAATGATTTCATAATTTGTAATATTTGTGTGTGCGTGTGTATATATATATATATATATATATATATATATATATATTTATAGGTCATGTCACATTCTATATACTATCAGTATGTGTCATGACCTATAAATATATATATATATTGTTTTTTTTGTTTGTTTGTTTTTTTTTTTTTAAATAATGTGTGCCGATAAATCGTTCACAAGAAACTGGAAATATAAATAGTCAGTTTTGATTTCATGTTGACTAAAAGATCACATTGTTTGTGTGCATTGCAATAATTTATCATTTTGTCATAAAAATGGCATAAATGAAAACACCTACATCCAATCCATACAGGTCCTGGATGAATTGCTAAGAAAGAAAAAAAACATGTTTAAAAAACCAAGACTGTTGTTTGTTTGGCACATACCGGCGGTTGCACTCATGTTACTGTATTGGCACTCATGCGTGTCTGAGTTCGTAATTATCAGATTATTTTCCCAGCATCAGACATTAGAGCGGACATGCTCTGACAGCTTGGTAAACTCTGATTAAGGTGACCTCATCTCCTGCGAATGTGCCGTTGTCTGTTTCTCAACACCTGCTTCTTTGTTGTTTTTTCAGTAAATCCGTTTTTTTATGTTACAATCACAAACAGGATTTTTTTCACAAACATCCATTTTTTTGGATGTCAGTGTGGATAATGCTAACATAATTTCCTATCCACTGGCTTTCCTCCCCCTTCCCCCAGCAACACAGATGGTGAAGAGGGGAGGAAGATTAGATTGACTCCCAAAGGTAAAACCACTTTCAACCTCCAGCTGCAGGAGATATTGCAGACGTTGTGTCTTATAGAGTAAGTTTGCTTACCTTTAACCCTGCTCTTAATAAAAATGTTTTTCCTTTGACATGGTGTTACAAATATCAATGATCAAAGTGTATTAAATCAGGCTTGTGTTTTTATCAGTTATAGTTAGTGGTGCTAGGCTTAGTTTCCCGCAACAGTTTAATGCAGGAAACTACATTAGCGCATTAGCTGCATGGATCAGCCTGAAAAAAGCTTAATTTGAGCTAAATTTATGATACCATTGTCAGTAGATTTTATTCTGGATTTGAAATATATTATTTGAACATAATCTTGACCAACAGTTTTGGAGATTTTTCTATTTTCCCTTTCAGGTACTTGCATGATTGTAAATAGCAACTCTGAGGCAATTTCAAGATGGACGCCGAGCTGACTTGCCTTAAAACAGCTTGAATGTAAAGTGTATTTATGTATTAACCATTTTAGCATTTTTTACTGAAGCTCTGAACACTCTTTGGTATGTGAACATCATTTTATATACTCTGAAAGCAGAATTTCTAGTGTGTTTCTAGTGCATTTGGCATTGCTGGTAAGGGATCGAATTTCCACACCTGCTTTTCCCACCTCTGGTTTTAAACTAAATGAATGAGATGTTTTGTCTTCGTTCTCATAAACATCAATAGTATTAGAGTACCGCACATAATTATACCCACTTTGTGGGTGGACAAGTTAACAATAGTGCCCTGTCTACTTTTAGACGTTATGTCTATCATGGAAAATTCATTATTAAACAACTGAATTTAATGCAGTAAAAAAAATGCAAAAAAACAAATTTAATGAAAGTCTAAATTAAATTTTTATTCAGTATTTAATGTAAAAAATGACTTTCAAAACACTAGTTTTTGGTTATTAGGTATAGTTTACTTCAGTATCTTCACAATGACTGAAGAAGAGGTAGAATTAAGATTTAAGAAACATAAAATACGGATATTATATTATGGATAGATAGATAAATACATACACTTCAAAAGTTTTGGATCAGTAAGTTTTTAAGCAGAAATATTAAACAACTGATAATAATTATAAATGTTCTTAAATCAGCATATTAGAATGATTTCTGAAGGATCATGTGACACTGAAGACTGGAGGAATGATGCTGAAAATTCAGCTTTGCCAGCACAGGAATAAATTATAGTTTAATATAGAGTAAAATAGTAAACTGTTATTTTACATTGTAATAATATTTTACAATATTACAGTTTTTAGGAATTTTTCCACAATAAATATAGTGTGCTATGTTGTTGTCACATGGCTAGTTTTGAGTTAAAAAAATTAACATTTTGCACTTAGATCGAATATAATGACAAAAAAATTATTAAAAATTCTGATGTTGCTTCTTAATCATTCATCACTAAAAATGGTCAAACTTTCCCAGCTAAAAAGGAACATTCTCAGAACGTTCTGGCAAGGTTCTCTAAAAGTTATGAACAAATGCTGTTCCAGTAAATACAGAGTTCTGTCATGAAATTCTAGAGGGCACAGGCTGATAGGTCCTTAACTCAGTCTGCTGCAATCACATCATTCTCTATAGGACACAGCTGATTGGTTCCTGCTGTATCATTAGCCAATGAGCTCACAGGCTCAACCTTCAAATACTTGGTCAGCATTTGCTGTAGCAGCGCACTTTCAGAAACCCTTCACCTTCCCTAGCTCCACCTGTATAGTTCTGCTACAGGTAATTCATGTGTGCTATATTGTACAGCAGCAGCATGTCTTACTTGCTCACAGCAGTGTGTCGTGTATGTGTTGGCAGCAGCAGGTCCCGTACTTGCTCTTCAGCAGCAGAAATTATCAGTTGTTAATTGTTGAGATAAGCTTGGACTCTATGTAAAAGTTGCAGAATCTTTGCAGAGTCTTTTGAAATGCAAAATAAGTTAGGTCAAGTAAAAGTCTTTTAAGTCTTGTAAACTTTTCTTTTTTTTTCTCGTTCGTCATTGTTTCCCAGCTGGAAGTTGCCAAAACTAGGCCAAAACTAGGCCCGTTGCACACTTCACTGTCATGATAATGTATTCAGTCTGTTGGCTGTGTTCTGTGAGGCGTTCAGTACGGTGATCTCCACCACTCTCCGCCGTCTAGTTTCAGATCTCTGCCGTTTCGGGAGTTGCCATGTGACCTGCGGAGGCTTGTTTCTGCAACAGCTAGAGGTTCATGGGAAAGATTTAAAATACAATCATTCTTCCTGTCATGTGTGGTCATGCTTCACCTGCCTATTTGATAGACAGGAGGTAACCCTGGTTTTATGGAGGCGTAATTATGCTGTTTGCCTTTGTCTTACGAATGAGTGGCCACATGTCACAGCAATTACAAGTCTAGATATGTTGTGGTGTCAGTGCATGTTGCCATTCAACAACTCTGTATAGATATTTAATATCCATCTAATCAAAATTTTAAAGGCGAGATATAGCTATAAAGATGTCTGTAAGATTTTTGACTTTCGACATAACATCTGGTCCTCACTGCAACTTATTCAGGCCAAGAACTGCCAACAAAGGAAGAGACCATCTGATTATCATGTAATGACCAATCACATAGACTTGCAAAATACAGTAAATACCGTAAAATTGTGAAATATTATTAAAATTTAAAAGAACTTTTTTCTATTTTAATATATTTTAAAATGTAATTTATTCCTGTTCTGGCAAAGCTGAATTTTCAGCATCATTACTCCAGTCTTCAGTGTCACATGATCCTTCAGAAATTATTCTTCAGTCAATTTTTCAGGACACCATTATACCTTTTTTTTTTTTTTTTTTTTTCCAGGATTCTTTGATTAGAAAGTTCAAATGAAGCACTATGAAACAGATTTTTTTTTTTTTTTTTTTTTGTATTTCTCTTTAAATTATTTCTTAATTGTTATTTAATTATTTAGTAGTAAATATTTTTAATATTTAAATATTTAATCATTAAATATTTTAATTATTATTTTGCTTTTTTTCTCCCCTTATGTATTTAAGTAACTTCTCAAAATTACATCAAAGGAAACTTATGTTCAGAGATAACTTATGTTTTTGGTTTCTGAACTACTTAAATAAATCAACTTATGTACACAGTTGTAGCTAATACTGTCTAAATTTATCTCACTATCCTAAGGGCACGTTTACACAATAACGATATGGTTAAAACGCAAAAGTTTTTCCTTTGTTTTTTCCGCGTACATACGACACCATTGTCAAATCGATCTCCATTCATACGAATCTGTGAAAATGACTAAAAACCATAAACTGTAAAAAAATATGGTGTGTAGTGTCTGTGACATCACCCGTAGATTTCTGAAGAGCATTTTTGAAGCGAAAATGAGGCTGCTGCCATCTTAGCAGCGCGTCACTCCCGGATAACTGAAAATGGGCAAAGAGGCGGGACGTGGTTGGAACTGACCAACTGACTTGCCTGGTTGCTGAAACCACGCCCGCCTAGCTCAACGTGATCATGTTAGCAGGCAAAGGAGCTATCTATCTTATCTTAGATACTATCTAAAATATTAAAAAAGATAACAAGTTATATCATTAGAAAGTTCTAAAGGTTTACTGTCAACATACTGTGTCTTTTTTACGATATAGATGCTCCAGCATCAGTAATTAATTTGTGTCGGATGTGCAAATAACAACATGAAAAATCAAACTGGACTTCATACCTTTATATAGCAATCGCGTGATGAATCATAGTGGCACTTGGGTAAAATGTCCATGAGTGTCCATTGAAAAAAAAAAAACTACTTTTTGTCCACAAAAGCGTTAAATCCATGAAATATTGATATATTATCCATTGTTTGCATCACATTTCTTCTGAATGATCTGCTCTCTATCATCGTTCTTCAAGAAATGATGCAAAATATAATTTTTCAAAATAGTGCAGCAGTTTTAGTTATAATATCCAAGCAGTGCTGTCAGAGTTTAATCTTCTCCCGCCATTGTCATTGTAGTAAATCTCACAAACAAAAATTTAAGCCAATGCCACGATCCAACAACGTGTGTTCTGTTTATCTTCCGCATACGTGCAGATCTACACAGACGCACATCTGTCTCGAGTCTCGAACATTAACGCAACAAGCCATATTATTTCAAAATTGTATAAAATAATCCCGAAAAATAGCACAAACATGGCAGAGATGCCAAATTCAGTGGCTGGAATTAGCTGAGGTGACGGCTCACAGACAGCAGCGGCAATCTACCTGTCACTCAAGTGACCACGTATATTGTATTTTAAAATTGATATTAATTACTGTATGAATTATAAATATGTATTTAAAAAAATTTATATTTGTGTTATATTGTTTATATATTGTGTATATTGTTATATTGTTGTATTTTTTTATTCATAAATTAAACATTTTATATATTGTGCATATTTATTTAATTTATATTTTATGTATATATTTTCATTTATATTTTCATTTATAAATAAAATATTTTATGTATTTAGAAATATTTATTACATTTATACTTTTATGTTATATTATTATTTTCATTTATATTTTTATTTATTTATATTTTTAATATATTTATTATAGCATTCCCTTGAGCTTATAGCTGATTGGTCAAACATTCTGTTAGAGAATGTTCTCAGGTACTGCTTCAGCATAAAACAAAAAGTGTAAATTATCAATTTGGACAACAACAACAACAAAAATAAAATCCAGCGCAGTTCTCATTTTTAATAATAATAATTTTATTAAATATAATCATTTACATTTTACATAGTATTACATTTATATACATATTATTGCATCCTGTTAATGTACAAAAATATTGAGGTGCAAATAGTATCTGCCAATATAAAATATAAATAGCATCTTACTATATTACTCTTATTGCAAAGAACTGATACTTTTACATGGTGTAAAAAGAATCTATCGCTATTTTCATTTAGTGTAAATAGCATATCGCTAAGACAATGCTGCTATTTTCACTTAGTGTAAATAGCCGCTGCATTTTTCTATATTCAAACATACAGTAGATATTAAGTATTGAATCATGCAAATACATTCATGTTCTCTAAAAACCATTAAGCATCATAACAGCTTGACAATGCTGTGTGCAGCGGAAACAGAAATACAGTATGCTAAATAAGTCAATTCTCCAACATTCTCACATTCAGCGTCAGCAGGAATCCTCAGTTTCACACGACTACTGCATACTTAGCATGATATTATACAGCATATGTGATCATTCCTACACATTTCACCTGTCAATGCCAAGCAGCCCGCGGGCATTCACACTCTGGTCTGATACGAATTGGATCCATTTACCGTTTTAATTGCCATCAAGAGATCTCCTCACAGTGATTGTGAATAAATGAACCCTTTGTGTATTGTGCAAACAACACAATGGCTATTGTGGTAGAATCTCAGGTTGGATTTCATTGGGAAAAGGTGTGACTGTTGTTTTTGTCTCGCCCTGCCTTGTTGCGTCTGGGTTGAATTTGTTGCTAAATTAGGTAAATGGATGCCTCTGAAAAATCAGACCGTGAATGTGTGTTTGTTTGTGCCGAGACATCCACACGTGAAGTCATTCGTTTGTGTCCGTATGGACACTATGCATCATTTCATTGTGACACATTAATGTGTTGCCGGCTGTTGGTTTGTTTGCGAGTGTGGCGGCTCTCGGCTCGTAGTCTGGTGCTGATATATGGCCCTGCTCATATGCTGCGCAATGCACATATGTTCAACCAGAACATCATTGTGTGTGCGTAGTGCATTTGTCACTGTAACCAAATCGGATTTGCTCTCAAAGTGGTGTTTCTTTTGTTGAATGATTGATTTCTCATTGTACACTCTTAAAAATAAAGATTTCAAAAGGGGGATTTCGCAGTGATGCCATAGAAGAACCATATTTTGGTTCCTCAAAGTGAAAATTTCTTAAAGGGTTAGTTCACCCAAAAATGAAAATAATGTCATTTATTACTCACCCTCATGCCGTTCCACACCCGTAAGACCTTCGTTAATCTTCGGAACACAAATTAAGATATTTTTGTTGAAATCCGATGGCTCAGTGAGGCCTGCATAGCCAGCAATGACATTTCCTCTCTCAAGATCCATTAATGTACTAAAAACATTTAAATCACTTCATGTGAGCACAGTGGTTCAGTATTAATATTATAAAGCGACGAGAATATTTTGATGCGCCAAAAAAAAACAAAATAACGACTTGTATAGTGATGGCCGACTTCAAAACACTGCTTCATGAAGCTTTGAAACATTATGAATCAGCGTGTCGGCATGAACGGCATGAGGGTGAGTAATAAATGACATTATTTTCCTTTTTGGGTGAACTAACCCTTTAAAATAACTTTTTTTTTTCTTAGTGTGAAGAACATTTTAATAAAGAACCTTTTTTCCCAGCTAACAAAATATTCTAAGTATATAGCAATATAGACTAAACAGGTAATACACATGTGCATGACGTCACAGCTTTCACAAATTCGTGTTTTTGTAGTTTACACAGAGACACACCATTGACCAACTGAAACCTGGTCTAAAGTCAATGGCACAGTATTTGTTTTGTTATTTAAAGAGTGCGTTAGTAATATGCGCCTATAGGCGGGTGCGCAACGCACGTACACTCTGCTTGTTACACACACAGGGATGCGCAGCAGCACACAAACATGCCAAATATTAAAAATAAAAGGATTCCTCTTTGGAGAAGCGCACTGTCTTTCCGCTTGCAAATTCCGCCATGTAAATAGCGAATCCGCCATGGCGCGAGTGCAACTGGCTTGGGAATGGGAGATGAGAATCTGATTGGTTTATTGCACATTACACCCAAAACACACCCTTTACTCATTAAGAGACTAAGTACAACCCTTTTAGACCATGCGCCGACCATTTTTTCCATCGTTAAACTAGCAAAAGAGGATTCGGACACGCCCTAAGTGTACCTGCGCCATGCGCTTCAGACCATGCGCTTAGATTGTTAAAATAGGGCCCTATAAGTTTTCCGTTTTTAGTTGAAAAGGGTTTCATGTAAAGATCCCCTTAAAGTGTTGAGCACTATCTTGTTTGAATGTGATATTTGCACCTAATTCTTGCACATTTTTCTTCCAACAGTGCTCACTAAAAAGGAAACCCATGTACGAATTCCACCACGAGGCGGCATGATCCCAATCCAACCCCCCAACTACAACCCCAAAACGGACGTGTTCGCCAAAGGAGTCGCCCACATCCCGACCATATCATCCGTCCTATTTCTTCCTCTTTTACCCATAATACAGGTCCTTCTGTGGCCCGATGGTGTCTGACGCACAATAGAAAAGACTGAACGATTCACGTATGCATTTGCACTAGGCCCTTAGAAATCTGCACATTCATCTTCTGATCTCCTCAGATGTTCAGTAAGTTCTCATGTTCTCATGGCCCCCCTCAGGATGCGGCCGTTCAAACACTGGTTATTTGTTTGCTCTGGCCTGTTTTAAAGGGTTTTATGTAGCTACTAAGTAGTGTAAGGAGACGCAAGTCATCTTTTATAGCGCCACTATTTTGAATGTTCTTTGAATACGAATTTACGATTACACTCGTCTGGTTTGGTACATTTTAGAGTAACATCACATCCTGAATTCATTCACACCTTCCTGCAGGAGTACTGGGAAGGCCGCCCATATATATATATATATATATATATATAAAAAAAAAAATTTTTGTGAGTAATGTATTATTGAATGTGTGGATTATATTACAGAAAGAGCTATTTTAATTCTCCCTTTATCAGTATTTCACGGGTGAAACTCATAAAGTGTATATTTTACACCAAATTCAGGAATTTTTTTTCATTAAGAAAATGAAGCCACATTTTTTTTTTTAAATTGTTACATTTTTAAACATATTTGTGACCCTGGATCACAAAACCAGTCATAAGTCGCACGGGTATATTTGTAGCAATAACCAATACATTGTATGGATCAAAATTATCTTTTTCTTTTATGTCAAAAATCATTAGGATATTAAGTAAATATCATGTTCCATGAAGATATTTTGTAAATTTCCTACCATAAATATATCAAAAAAAATATTTTTGTGAGTGGATATGCATTGCTAAGGACTTCATTTGGACAACTTTAAAGGCGATTTTCTCAATATTTAGATTTTTTTGCACCCTCAGATTCCTGATTTTTAAACAGTTGTATCTCGGCCAAATATTGTACTATCCTAACAAATACATACACCAATGGAAAGCTTATTTATTCAGCTTTCAGATGATGTATAAATCTCAATTTAAAAAAACTGACCATTATGACTGGTTTTGTGGTCCTGGTTCACATTTACACTGTAATTCATATATTTCTATAATCTGAAAAAAAAAAAAAAAAAATAATAATAATAATAAATTGCATAAATTTTATTTTAAGAGGAGAATGACAGTTTTTGTAAGATTGACCCACCTTCTTGAGAAATTGTAGGGCTTTTTTGTAAAAAGTCAAATTGTACATTTAACATATTTATACTGAAATCTATGTATACAACGTGTGTATATGATAGTCAGGCTGTGCATATAACCATTTAAAACAATGAAAATAGCTTTTGAGTAACTCATAGGATAATGAAACACTTTATGTTTAGAAGAAACTTTCATAACATCGGCGTTTAAACCTTCTCCTAGATGCAAAATGTTCCTACATAGGCCTATTGTTCGCCATGACGTCACAGTCTTAAACTTTCATTTGAGTTCAATAATGTCATTTTCCATGTAGCTCCGACTGCGCCGTGTGTCATTTGTTACTGTAAGTGCTCGCACATAAATCGATCAATAAAATACCATATTTTCAAAGTATACACGTGTCTTTTTTTTATCTCTCTTCCTTTCGCGTTCTCACTCTTGCTCTTTGAAATGGAAATCGTTTCTATTTTCGCACCGTCAACATCAAGCTCTGAGCTTCAACTCGTGTGCGGGTTATATTTTATTTTCCTGTTGCCAAGCCGTTCCCGCCGATCTGAACTTGTTTTGTATCAATTACAAAGCCAATTTTCTGACAACATATTCTGTAATCTGTAGCTGAGGGATGATTGCAATAAAGCAGTCACGCCCAGAATGCACACTTGAGTCTTCATGTCTTTCAGCAGACATGCTGTAATTTATGCTGCTTTTTTAATTAGCCGTATCTTATTATTTAGATGCCAATTAAGCTGTCACGAACATTTCCTGGTCTGCAGCCTCAGTGAAACCCTTCATTTTGCCGTTGCTACGTTTTTGTGCCAACAAAGTGCATGGCAACTGTCATAAATGCTGAGAAATTGGCTTTGAAACGGTTTGAGCTTAAAGGTGAGTGCTTTATTATTCTCTTATGGTCAATGGCTCACTTTAATTTTTCACCGGCGCCGCTATAAGATCAGACAGGGGCGTCGCGTTACAATATGCACTTGTAGTTGTGAAAATAATTCTTCTTCTTTATGCAGCTGTGTAACCACATGTAATCGAAATAAACTCTCTCAACACAAACACCAAGAATCTGAGTGCTCTTAATTAGACGTGTCTTGGCTGAAAAATAACAGGCTTTCGCAGCTAACTGTGTTCTCGGTTTCAGCCTATAACCTATTCACTCTGTTAAATGATCACGTCCATTTAATATCCCATCTAAAAATAAATTGCCATGAAGGATACATTCTGTTACAGTAGTCACGCAGGGAAGGCGGCAGGGGGCGTCGACTACCACCTGCAGGTGTCTTACCCATCCCTCCTCTTTTATATAGGCCTACCACAGGGCTGGACTTGTTCGGTAATGTTGAGAAATCCGTTCAAAATTCGAACGAACGGATCATTTCAATGAATCGACTCAAATGATTCATCACTTCATAATATACCTCGAAAGTTCTGTTTTTTTTTTTTTTTTTGTATGAAACAAATATTTTTACTTAAATTATTATGTTTATTACTTATGATTTCTGTTTTATTATTATTATTATTATTATTTAATTTAGCTTATTAAATTTGATGCCCGGAAATTAGGTGTGCAGCTCACTAGGTTTTTAAAGACACAACATGTGTGTCCAAGGTTTTTTGTTTTTCCTAAACCAATTTCCTTTTATTTTAGCTCAACTTTTTGGCTGACGATTTTCATTGAAGAAGGAACAATTTGACACACTCACAGAAGATCTGCAATTGAGTAAATGTGCACTGTTTTTACTGTTTTTGCGTAAGTTTGCTTAAACTGTTTTTGTTGTTGTTGTTTGGCATATTAAATTTGATGGCAGAAAATGCTGTCTAGATATCCAGCTCACTAGATTTTAAGACATAACTGTCAAAAGTTTATGTCTCTTATATTTCATGCACCTTATGGTTTTACTCCCAAACAAATTTCCCCTTATTTTTGCTTCAATGGACCATATTCACAGAACGTTCTTAAAGGGATAGTTCACCCAAAAATGAAAATTCTGTCATCATTTACACACCCTCAAGTTGTTCCAAACCTGTATACATTCCTTTGTTCTGCTGAACATAAAGATAGACATTTTGTATCCGGTTTGTAACCAGGCCACTTTGGGGTACCATTGACTTCCGTAGTAGGAAAAAAAATACTGTGGAAGTCAATGGTGCCCCAGAACTGTTCAGTTTCCCACATTCTTCAAAATATCTTCCTTTTGTGTTCAGCAGAACAAAGGAATGTATACAGGTTTGGAACAAAATGAGGGTGAGTAACTGATGACAGAATTTTCATTTTTGGGTGAACTATCCCTTTAAGAACTTCCACAATAATATAAGCCAGCTGGAAAACTTGCGGTGAAATGTCACTTGGTGTGTCAGTATCTTCATGTCCTGAGGTAGCTTTAACAGCATCAGTAGTGTAACACTTAGTTTATAATCAGAATATAGTCACTTAAAAATTCAAGCCTAGCATTAATTTAGTTATTCAAACACAAGACGACATAAAAAAAAGACAAAGACTGTCTCAGTCCTCTGCAAAATTCAGTTCGACCATCAGTTTTCACACTTTCGTGTGAAAAAAAAGCGTCAACACACTGTAAATTAAAGATTTATTGTGCACTATAGTTAGATTCATTGAATAAAATGTGAGTTTTCACAAGTGTGCCAAAATCATTGAGTTTGCGCTGCACTGAGAGTTTCTGTGATTATAAAGGGAGAGCCTACTGGGATGATGCTTTTCTGTGTAATTCATTCACAATAAAAGTTATTGTTTTTCATGAGATACTTCACCTTGACAAAATGTATTTTTAAACCTAGGGATTTTATAATGTTTAATATTTTTTAAAAAGCGAAACTGAGTGAAAAACTATTACAGGAAATGGATAATACGAGCCAATAAATGCTCCTCTGCCGCCATCTGCTGGTTATAATGGTAATTACTGTCTCATTTTTAAATAAAAGTGTTTTCTATCAAATGTTCGATTTCCTACGTCTTGAAATGTTCGGTTTTACAAATGAGAACAATCTCAGAAGGATGAACAAATAATGTTTTTGGTCATCACATTAAAAATAACATTTAAAGTGCTGGAAAAATGTTGCATGCGCGTGTCTAATTACAGACACCGTGTTCAAACGTTTCCATTAGCTTTGTCTTTATTGCAATTGATAAAACTGGTTTATTGGCAAATTAGGCAAGTATGATAACTGCATTGATATATGAATACAACATTAAAAAGTAAACCATTGTTGGTTTGTGTCGATGTACAGCGAGTACAGAATGACAGCTAACAGATCAACGGAAATGCCCAAGCTAGCTTATCGAAAACCAAGAAGTAACCGTGCATATTGTCAATTTTGGCTGCCGATTTTCATCGTTGGATAAAGAAAAAGGCTCTATTTGTCTGTCTGTCTGCCTCTACCTACCTACCTACCTACCTCTGTCTGTATCTATCTATCTATCTATCTATCTGTCTGTCTGTCTGTCTGTATGTCCAGCCTAAGTTCACTGGTCTTAGTTATCCCAGTCTGTGTACGCCATATTGCAAGACCAGCAAACCATCTCGTTTAGGCTGTTTTTCAACAAGAACTGCATTGTTTCTATGAGTAAGCGAATCGATTCGCCCGAATCATTCAAAGGAGCCGATTCAAAAGAACGACTTGTTCGCGAATCGGACATCACTATTGTTCGGCGAGAACGGGACAGTAGAGAGACAGACAGCACAGGAGCGCACAGCAGCAGCACTGAGCGCTTTAACCCGCTATTCCTAGAACAGTATTTACTGTTTATACTATAGTATCTACTTATAGTGATATTATAAGTTATGCATTATTAATAGGCTAGTGCGTAAAGACATGAGCACCAGAAACAGATCCCCACCGGACTGATCAATAACACGCATCCTCTTTCATCAGGACCACCGGCTTTAAACCTGGACGTGCATTAAACAAGTGGATTTTATTATATATGCTATATCCTGCTATTGTAGAAAGAATCGGATGCTTTGATTCGCTGTGTGAAGTGTAGAGCATCAGCGTCAGTGGACTTCATCCTCTTCCTCAGTCTCTGGATCCGGACACAATGGATCTGACAGCGGTCGCGCTGCTCGTGTCGCTCATCTCCGTGTCTCTGTCTGCGGATAACGCGGGGGGTAAAGCGCGGAGCTGCGCGGACGTGCGACACTTCTACAGCGGCAAAGGCTTCACGTTAAACGGCGTCCCACAGTCTGAGATATCAGGTATGAATTACCGGTGACAGAGGTCATTGTTACAGTTACTACTGTATCATTTATATTCAACTCTGTGTTTACTATATATGTTTATGTAGGCTACTTGTTTAGTTTCCCTAATGAGACTAATGAAGTATCTATCTATGTATTCCATTGTCTTCTGTCTGTCTTTGCACCTGACACACTCCTCGATGCTTCGCGAGGTGCATGTTCTTATTGTCAAGTTCAGGATGCACATGAACAGATGGAGGGTCCCAGACAAAAGCTCTACCCACCGAACAGAACAATAGACAAACCTGTAACTGCTAAAATGGGGATACACCTGGCATAATGTTGATCATGAGCGACTCCCCCATTAAAAATTACCTTTCGGTTCATTCATCAGTTTTTTACAGACACCCACCTGATGTCTGGATCCCCATGTGGTTTGAAAGAGCATGTGCTGGAGCTCATCTCCAACAGTATATGGTCCCTGTAGGTCATGTTATGATGAACACGGTGACGGCCAAATTCGTAGGTTTTCCCCAGGGTTGCAATCTAGGAGTAAAAACCTCATATGATTGCAATATCTGTGTTTTTCTTCAATTTGTGGTATTAATCAGGACTGGTGGTGTTACTAGATACACACAGGGCATTTGATGAGCAACTCTCATGATTTTCTTTGTCATTTCCATGTAACAGGCAGCGGCTGAAATCCATGCAGTCAGCAAGTGACTCGTAGCTGCAGCCAGTCATTTTTAATGTTCCCATTAGAGGCCAAAAAATGTTGGCAGGTCGTGAATCTGTCCCATGCATGCTGGGTAGTATGAAATCTGCCATTAATCTTTATGACACAGCCATCTTTTTGATAATAGGTCGTACATTATAACTGGTAATATGTCACAAATCAGTCCACATAAACAAGCAATTATATCAGTGCATGATGTGCTCCCAGTTTTTTTCCCAGAATTCCTCTGGGATGCATATGTCTAATTGTGCTGTGTGCCCAAGAAGCTAAAGGAGATAAATGATCGCACATGTGCCACACTCACACAAATAAACACTTGTAAATAAAGCATAAGCCAGGAAGGAAACACAATTTGAACAACATTGCCAATATTCATATGTACTTTTTCTATAAGACAATGAAAGTATATCCGTACAATATATATTCTGCCTCCCAGTTGTATTCCACACAAACACACACAAAAAAATCACCTACTATACACACAAACATCAATAGCAACATCACCTCGGCAGCCGCCTTCAGTAATAAGTGTATTTGAGGCATTATACATTGGCATCCTCAGCAAATTTGAGAGGCTGAGAGAAACAAAGAGTTCCTATTGGCCGAGAGGAAATTCTCAAGGTCATCGCCTGCGGTCTCAATGACAGAAGGGGGAGCCGAGGAAAATGTAGCATGTGCCGGCCACCCACCAGCGTCTCGTTTGAGACCGCCTTGACACCATTTATTCATTGTTCAAACCGTCAGAATAAGTTGTTCGTTTAAAAGGATGGTGTCCAGATTGTGTTTGTCTGCTTGAAGTGTTCATGTTTATTTAAATGAGGTGCATTATAAGTTAGTGGCTAAATATACATGGTTTGAGATATAACTTAAGTTGTGTTATTTTTTAATTTAGACTTTTTTCCATCACGAAACACAAAAGGAGATATTTATAGCACAAATGTTCAAGCTGCTGTTTTCCATACAATGAAAGTGAATGGATGAATGAAGCAGGATTTTCTGTGAATAACGTCTTCAATTTCAGTCTGTTCCTCACGTACAGCTTCAGAAGGCTTGGAATATAGCATTTGGATAACTTTTATGATGTTCTTTTGTGCTTTTTGGAGCTTGACAGCCCCAGTCTCCATCCACTTTCATTGTACAGAAAAGTGCAGCGTGAACATTTTTCAAAACGTCTTCTTTTGTGTTCCACGGAAAAAGAATGTCATACTGGTTTTGAATGGCATTAGGATGAGTAAATGATGACTAAAATATGTCACATTACGGTCACAAACAACATTTCATGTTGAGTTTTAATAGTCAGATTTTGTTAATTTGCATAAAAGTCATTTAAGTGTTATTGAGACTACTTTAAGTTGTCTAAACAAAATTTGATTTTCAATATAACTTGCATGATTATATTATTTTTTCAATATTTTGACAACAGACAATGGTTTTCACAGCATATTAGATGTAACTGTAACAAAATGTTATTTGAATGTTGAACTGGCATTCTGGTTAGTTATACGCTGTGTCCGAAATCGCATACTCTATCACTACTAGGCACTACATTTGGTTTGAAACTTACTTCTCGACCATTAAAAAGTATGTATGTGGGTAATATGAATGAAATTTGGATGTACTACATCCAGCATGTTGTCACTTTCATGTGACCTACAGCGTCAGTTGCGTCGCTTCACCACCATTCACAAATCCCAACCCGTTGCCTCATGGGATTGGAAAGTCTCCACTGAATGCGCACTTCAGAATCTCGCCAGAAGTAGTAGGTCATCTGGAGACTTTTCACTTACTGTTTTTTTTGAAAACTACGTATTCAGACATACTTCTCTGTTGCCGTACTGTTTTTCGCATACTATATAGTAGGAAGTATTGGACGCAGTGATAGAGTCGCCATCTCTTTAAACGATTACAATAAGACATTATTTTGATGCCACTATAACTGGTGTGACAGTGATACCCATACTGTGCAGTCTGAGTTGGAGGGTTTGAGGTTTCCGCCGCGTTTTGTTTTAGCATGTTTTAGAAAGAGCTGATCATAAAGCATTACCTAAAGGTCAGAGAGGAACCAGAGCTGAATGCTGCCGTCTAGAATTACCGACGCAACTAGTGTGTCTGCCATTTTTACAAACACAGAGGGAGCGTATTGTTCAACGAAGGGGACTATGTGACACTTTGAGCCCTGCGGTCACTCTAAACAATGACAATCTCACATTTCCCTCAAGTAGGCCATGAAGATGAGAGTCGGGAGGGTATACGTGCTATCTCGCGTTTGTTTGTGATCGTAACTTTGTTATTTTAAGAGATTTATTTCCAGGTTTTGAAAGCGAGATCCAAGTATCTGCGATGTTGTGATGTTTGGACCCTTGTAACCTGTAGCCTGGTTTCAGACCTCAGCTTTGGCTCATGTTTGCTGCTCTTCTATAGAGCGAGGCACACACCCATGAGCCCTGTGTGAAATGAAAGAGGCACACACCCATGTTCTCAGCCACACTGCCACACGCACATCCAACCCCCATGTGTAGATCAGGCAGGGGCCTGATTTGGTTAAGCTTTTCGCATATATTAAACCCGTTCGCACATGCAAATTCAATAAAACAGCCGTTTGGTGGAGACTGACAATCAAATTCGCTCATTTGAAGTTGTTAATTAGTTTTACGCATCTAATTTCTGTTTGCACGACTGTCACGAATTTGAATCCAGTGGTAATTCCACAAATTATGAAAGTATTAGGCATGAATTACCAGAGCAATTAACATTTTTATATATTATTATCAAAATTAAATAAAATTTTACATATAAATACATAATACATTATTTGAATATCACTCATACTGTAAATAAATAAATACAATACAAAATACAATAAACATAAATATTAATATAAATATATAATACACAAGTCTATGTAAACTAAAAATTCAAAATACGCTGCGTATGACCTAAATTAATAAGTTTTATTCCGCTCAAAAATAATATTTACTGTAATATCAACTTGGCTATATTAGTTTAGATTAAATTAAGTACAATGAACTGATTACATTATTATTAAATTTAATAGTATATCATATATATTATTATATATTATATAGCATATTATTATGATATTATTTATTTTAAAATGGAATATTATTAATAAAAATAATTAATATAATTAATATTTTTGTATATTAAGGTTTAATATATTTACATAATGTTCTGTCATGTAAACTATAAATGAAAAATATGCTTCATGATTCTGAATGAACAAGTTTTCTTCAATTCAAAAATAATATTCACTGACTGTATTTAAAGTATGAAGTATGAACTGATTGAATTATTAATTTATTATACATTATACATTGTGTTATCAATCATATTTGTTCTAAAATTGTTATATTAACAATTATTATTATTAATATATTTAATATTTTTATATATTCACATTGAATATATATATATATATATATATATATATACACACACACAGTCAATTTAGTCAAAAAAAAAAAGTTTTATTCAATTGAAAAATAACATTTAATGTAATATGACAGCTTCTACCTGGTTACATTAGTTTACATCAACAAAAGTCTTTTTAAAGGTAAGATCATGTAGGAATAGTTCCATTTCATGTTGTCCGTATACTGCACATTTCACTTTTTACAGTCTAGTTTTAATAGTTTCAGCTTGTGCTAATACACACAGTACCAAGACATTTGTGCTGAATGCTCATGTTTTCGCTGATGAATTGTCGACTCGTGATTATCCGAGCATAATTACACCTTCTCCCACACAGCTTCTCTCCCTCTGGCCCGCTGATTGTTCTTTTGATGCGTGGGGGTGTTTCTCCTGCGCTGCTCAGCGGGGATCTGCAGTGCACCGTGATGCTTGTTAGAGCCGAGATCATGCAGATCTGATCAGGGCTGAAACATGCCACCGCGGTCTCAATCTTCCACCCTCTTGCCCTGCCACTGATCGCGAATAAAAGCACACCTGTACTCGGAGGTACAAGCAGCACCTGGAACCACTGACAAGCCCTCTTTTGTTCAGGTGTGTTTGGAACGGCTCCAAACGGTGTTTGGAGTGGACACGTCAAGGACTTTGAAAAGCATATTTTTGTCTCCTAAAAAAGTGTGGAGGATAAACAGACATTTCTTCACATTAAAAATAATACGGAATAAATTCATTGGTAACATTTTTCAAAAAGGTCATTCAAGGTATATTTTATCAGTTACATTCCCTGAGATTCAAACACTTAATCTTAGCATTGTTAGCGCTATGCGTTATTATATGCCTCAAAGTGACACTTGAATTTGCAAAATGCTACTTAATTGTCAACAAAATCTACCCCCTTTAAACAATTGATTAGTCTACATATTATATGTAGCAATCATATACTAAACATGTCATGTAGTTAGCATTGCATTAGAGTTATAAACACAGCCATGTTGATGGTGTATGCCGATAACACTCTTGACTTGCATAAATCCTTAAGCATTTCTTACTCTTCATAACTACAAAAGAAAACCCTGACACATTTGTTAGTTGAAAACAAATTCAGCTAGATTTCATTGTTTAATCTATGCTGTTAGCACCTCTACCTAATTAAATACATGAAATGACTCCATTTGTGATAGTCTTCTGCAGCCGTCAACAAGTGTTCGTCACCTCGTGCTGAACGCTTGCTAGCAGCATTGTTGTGAATAATTCACAGTAGTGCCCGGCGTTCCTTCAGCCACTTTGCTCTGCCAGTAATAATTGTAAATTTTTTGAATTAGCCAATTTGATTTTCTGTCATGTTATCTTGCTGCCAACATGTTGGTGAAAGGAAAGAGGAGTGATGAAGATGGAAATGTGATTATTATCGCTGTCAGCTTCTTTGTTTGAGGAACATTATACTGCTTGAGTGGCAGAGACAGAGTGTGGTGAAATGTGTGTTGTCTCTGGGATGGAACAAGATTTATATGAGTGAGATATAAATATATGTACTGTGACTTTAAAGAAATTTGGGTCTCATTCACTAATAATGGCTGTAATAATTTGTATTTATATGCACACTAGAACATTTCCCAAATTTTTTACCTAATTCGCAACACGTTATGTTTTAAATGAGTGACTGCATGCCCAAGGTAATTTTCATAAACACACCCATCTCTATACATGGGCTGTACAGAAACCTCACAGCTTGAGCTTTAACACGGCTTTATATATCTGTATATGATGAACTATATTTAAGATGAAATAATCATGTATAAAATTTAATATTAATGCATTTAAGTCCACCCAGAGTTTTGCATACGTGTAGTTTCAGTTGTTTCTACTTTTTTATTTATTTATGCTTAAATTTAGAATAAATTTGAGTAGGAAAGTTATTGATGAATCATGAATTGTTCGTAAAAACATTCGTACACAGATTTCACATGCAAATTTGTGCATATGCACGGTTAGTGAATGAGACCCTCTGTCCTTTATCCAGTGCAGGGTTGCCAGGTTTTCACAACAAAACCCGCCCAATTGCTACTCAAAACTAGCCCAAAACTAGCCCAATCACGTTTCACGGGGGTCCCACAGTAAAAATCGCGTTCCAGGGGGTAAAATCCGCGTTTTTGGTGGGGTTCCCCAGGTGAAAGTCGCATTCCAGGGGCTAAATATATTTGGGGTCGCTTCAACCCACGGACATGAAAAACAACCTGCGGCAACAGTGTAAAAGTAGCCCAATTCCGCGGGAAAACCACGGACTTGGCAACACTGATCCAGTGTCATAACAACAGGGTCATGTCACATTAGGGTTCAGGCCAGGGAAGGTTTGGACATTAGACATCATCCTCCGTTGACTGTATTAGTCCGGTAAACTCTTTAGGGTCTTGACATTGAGTGAATTATCAGTTCTTTACCATTTACTCATTAAGTGTCTCTTTGGATTTGGATCCAATGGAGAAGAATGGATGTCAGAATCTATTAAAGGTGAAAGTGTGATGTTTGGCACATGCTAGTATGCCAAGAGATGGGCTGAAGTTTAGTTTGAAAGGGTAGATCACCATAAACAGACAGCTACTACCAAAAGCCTCCCATTAGCTACCATGAAATGTTAGCAAAACATGTTCTCCCTTTACTATTACCATCCTTCCTTGTTTCGCAACTCTAAAATGAAGGTATGTTTTGGTACAAAATAATGCTAACAATGCTAAATGCTAATAATAAAATGCAACCAAATGGTCATGGGTTGTTAGAGTAGCAAAATAAGTATGCTAATCATAAGCTAATCACCAAGGAGGAGAAAACATGTCCTAAACCTTTTGTTGTTGACGTCAAAGAGTGTGTCCAACTCTGACGTTTTAGCGCTAATTCATCTGTCACTTGGGAGAAGGTAGTCAAATTAAGCAGATGCTTACGCCAACAGGTTGCATAGCATGTTTCCTCTAAAATCATGAAAAAACTACACGGGGTAAAAGAAAAAATGACCCAAACAGGTCAAAGATCACTCAGAAGTGGTTTCTGATATCTGAAATTACAGTAAAGATGACCAAATTTGAGGTTGTAAAATGTTGCACCTTTTACAGAGTGGAACCGCTAATGCTAAATGCTAAAAGGCCAAATAAATGTGTAGCAATTTAAAAAACAAAACATATATGCACTCTGTTTAAGACACACTTCTGACTCCATGCGTGACAGCTCGGGGATTAGGATTTCTTTAAGACTCAAATACTCTGTTCGTAATCCAGGGGCTCGTAATCCAGATTTTAGCAGCGGCAAGCATGGCACTTTGAGCATGTCTCAATGACCTTGTTAGAAAGCAAGGATTTTAAGTTAAAGAAATGCACTCAAATGACCCCTTTACCTAGCATTAGCTTACGTTTTCAGTGATTGGATAAGGTTCGGAGAGCACTTGAGCTGCGCTTTGACTGGGTAGGATGTAAATGTTCCATAATTACATTTCCATTTTTTCCCTCTGTTTTTATTTGTTGCTAAAGTGTGGATTTTGGGGATTTTTTTTTTTCTGTTTTGCTCTCGCAATTTCAGTATGTTTAATGAATATATAATATACATTAAAAATAAATGTAATACTAATTTGTACAATTATATAAATGCACTTTTTATAAAATAAAAATGAATAACTGAATATATGGCAGCCAAACACATTCTAATCCATTATATCTGTTCTTGGTGTGTTTTGTTCATTTGTCTCGACCCTGTCAGCCAACGCGACAGACCATTAGGCTGATGAGATTTATTTATTGTGACATTTTTTATTGTTTGAGTGGAAGCAATTATGAAGAACTTATTATTTTGCATAATGACTTGCCGTTTCAATCACGGCACGTTTTCCTTGCTCACTGGAAGAACCTCATGCACCGAATGACAGCTACTGCAGTCGATAAAACTCAGTGAGGGATTATAAAATTAATGCATCATACTGAGAATGATGGGACATTATCATTTGCTGTTTTTATAGTCTACTAAGTAAGCACATTCTCACTTTCTCTTTCTCTCTTTCCCAGCCTGGTGATTTGCGGAAAGCCTTGTGATTTATCTGTTTTTTCCTACAAGGTTTCTCTCACAGCAACATACCAGTGTGTACACAGTGGTGATTTCTTTAAAACTAGAGTGCAACAGTTCGTTCCAGAAGTAAAAACTCCATTTATTTTCTCCAAAGGACAATTATGTTTTAACAATAACTTATAAACCTTTATAGACAACCTGTGAGCTACGAGGTTGTTAATCGATTGCTTCTGTTGAAGACGTCAGCCCGCATTATTTCAACTTCGTTTTAAAATAATCATGTTTAACAATGGAATTTGTGGTGATAAACAAAATTCCCCATAATGCTGTACAGAAAATTCCACCAATCAGAGTCAAAACGTGCCAAATGATCTCCTTAGCTCCACCCACTCCCAGGAAGTACTGCAAATGTCATAGAGTCAGCCTCCCAACACTCTCAAAATACTTAAATATTTAAATATATATGCATATTTAACAATGAACTTAAAATGTATTGTTTATATACATATAATCAATATTTTTAAATTAGTAGTTTTATATTTCTCCATCGTTTTTAATTTGATTATATGCTTTATGGTATTTTAGATCTTTCTATCACTAAAGACATTAAGTACACAGTCATGTACCTTTATATTTTTGTCAGATTTTCAAATACTTTTTTGCTTCAGATCAAAGTTTGTAATGTTATCATATATCTTCTAGCTGGTTTGCTTGGTTCATGGCTTAAAACACTTTGAAATGAATGGAAAAATACTTAGACGGGCCCTTTTCAGTGCTGCACTCGTTGTGTTCTGTTTTCCGGTTTGTTTTTCCACACCCGCCGCTCGTTTTAAAATCTTCTCAGTCTACTGACATTTGTAATGTCATCCGCATTACATTACAATGCTCATGATTAGGGCTGCACGATTTATCGCACGATACGAAAAATAACATTGAACTTAAACGCGATTATCGCTTGACCGCGATTGTTAGTGCGATTATGAAATTGCAAAGGCTGCTATTATTTTTTTATGCACAGCTTGTCAATGAAGTATGGCTCCAAATGTTAATCCATCTGAAAGCACTGCGAGTTTGAGTCACTTAAAAAGTACATTTGAAAAAGCAACATGCGTCAAACATCTTTCCAGACGGGAAGATATTTATTAACATCTTGTCCAACAAAAGACAACATTTAATAACATGTTTTACTCCAAACTCACTTCATAACGACAGTTGAGCATCCTTCTGTGAGATGATGTGGCTTCTTACACAGAATAAAGCAGTTGTGTGTTTATTAGTCATGTTTAATCAATCAAAGCGTTTCAATCTTCTGTTTATTCAGCTACAGCAATATGAAGCATGTTATCTTCTTCTGCGGCAGGGCATATTGGAGTTTCTGTGCAAGAGCGCTCTCTGGCTTTCAGATGGAGAAGCATTTACTACTGATCACAGAGCCATACAGCTCTGACAAGCTGCGCATAAAATAATCGCAGCCTTTGCCAAATCATGTGCAGTTTAATCGCGATAAATCGTGCAGCCCTACTTTCATTAAACTTTCATTAACTCTACAATAAGTAAATCCACTTCACTAGCTAATTACTCTTGGACAGCGCTGCCATAGAAATAAACAGAGCTTCCGCAAAAAACTTCAGAGACAAAATTTAAAAGATGGCTGCACACTTGTTTCTAAGGTCGATAATGTTAGTGAATAAAAGAGTAAAATGTTACATAGTACTTTTCAAACAAATAGTTACATTTTAGCTTTATTTCTAAATTAATATGGCCATAGAAGACAGTGGGTGTACATAGTATACTGACACCTAGTGGTGGGGGTGAAGAATTGAGCAAAAAAAACAAAGATAATCAATAGGCTTGTTCAAGATGAACTATACTAGCCTGCCACCGGCTGTCGAGATCTAACGGTTGCAGACAAGGGAGGAGTAAAGAGACGGCTGTCAGGTCAGACACTTCATGCTTTCCATAGTGTGCTGAACCAACGTCATTCATGGCAGACCACATGATTTTTGCGTTGATTGTAGCCAAAGAAGTGGATACGATTGAAATTCCTATGTTTTGAATATCAGATATTCAATATCAAGATTGGTTAAATACAGGAACTTGTCTAAGAAAAAAACACGCAAGATGTCGTCCTTGTCATCACAGAATCTGACCTGATCTGATACTGGAGTCAATTTTTTTATGCACAAAACTTTTTAATTGAGGAAAAATTCGTAAATGCACATATATTCTGTATATTATACAAAAATTGCCATTGATAACTGACATCTGTGCTTACCCAGTGTTAAAAAAACTCCAGCCACCATGATATGTACCAGACCTGAATATTTCAGCACCAAAATCCAGGCTAAAAATACTTCTTAAGAAGGACTGAAGTAACCAGACAGGAGTTTTTGTGGTCTTTCTCTTAAGTTTCACCCTCTCTCTTCGTCTTAACCCCTTAGCCTGTTTTCCTCATCCACACTCTCACACGTGTCCTTGACTCATACTCGATTAGAGATCAGGATGTCTGTTTTAACAAGGTTTGGCAAATATTGTATTGCGCACGATTACGAGTGCTGTTTGCACACACACACACACGTGCTCACTCGCACACGTGTGTGTCTAGGCAGCAGAGCAGAGTCTGAGCTGCGGTGTATTTTTAGATTTATGGAAACCTAGAAATGTCCAATTCAAAGAGCTGGGTTGTACGCTTAGCCATCTTTCACCATTAGTGAAGCAAGGCACACGTTTTAGAGCATATGTATAATGCATGCTACGTGTCGTGATCTCAACAAATGCTCAAGAAGATGAAGTTGCTCGTAAAAGAAACGTATCTTTCCTGCCTCAATGTACTGCCTGCAGCAAAAAAGATGTTGCTAAGACTGCTAATCTAATATGATATGCAGTCCAAATGTATGAATTAAGGAAGTATACATTTTTCATTGTAGATATATTGCATTTCTGAGTAGAACATAATTGAACAAAAAAAAAAAAAAGTATGACAGGATGGGATTTTATTCATAAGTTTTTTGAGGCGGCATATTTTTCGCCCTAGGTGACATTAGCCAGAAGTTGTTTTAGAGCAAGTTATGTTTAGAACCAAGATTAAGAAGACAAAGTTCTTCTTTTCTTTGGAATAACACACACTGATAAATCGCTCACAATAATATTTCACAATCTTTCAAGAACGTGTAGTAGAAAAGTAAATTAGCGGATAAAGTAAATTAGCAGATTATGTAAATTAGCGTATTTGCAGCAACAAACACAAAACCATTCAAATCATTGCAAAAACCATTCAAACAGATTTCCAGATCACTCTCCTGTCTATCATTGGTCCGACAATACAGATAGCCCCACCCCAAACTCAGGCCATTGGTTGGGTCACTGTTGCTATGTTGAGCTGGTCGGATTTGTTAAAATAAAAAGAGTATGTTTTGATAGCACCACAGTGTTTACAGTTTTTGTGGAAAACAACCATTGAATGGCTTACTTATAGTTGTCTTTTTTTTTTGCGATTTAAAAAAAAGTTCAATAAACGTTTACTTTTTGTGCGTTTTACCCCACATTCCTTTAATAGTGTTTTAAATGTTGGTGTTGCTCTTATCGTTAAATTCGAATATCTGAGCTATGCTATCTATGTAACACTAAGCTGTACTTTTTGTTTTATTAGTTTCCCAAAAGGCACCTGTATATCTTGTTCTAAGTATAAAGTCAACACGGTTGTATTTTCTATTTGAACCCTCTCATATATTGTGTGTTATAGGATCATAGCAGCTCATTAGACCAACCTGTTATGGCCTTTATATTTCACACTCCCTTCAGCTTCCTTGGTTCCCCTGGGTCATAAAACTGTAAACATGCATATGAGAGCAGACCATGTGCAAACTAAATCACAGTCAGGCCTGGGCTATTTTCACAGCCGATTATGGCCAGACCCCAGACGTACCTCAGCTTGACGATCCTACCCATTTACCAAAGAAAGGAAGGGCTGGCATCTTAGAACTACCTAGGAAATCAATTAAAAGGTGCTTTCCAGTGTTTTATAAGGCATACCGGGGCTTGCTCTGAAGTCGTCTCTTTTAGCACATAAAGCGAGCGGCCGTCAATCGCCTTTATTGCGGCTTCGTGCAAGGCCTGGTTCAGGGGTCACAAGCTCTTAACGTAAGACGGCACGGCGCCCGGGACTCTTTGAGCAGCCCCGCAACTCAGCAGGGTAGCGGATAAGAGAGACCAGAGGCAGATGGTTAAGAGAGTGCGAGAAACCCAGCAGGAGGGGGGTAATGAGTGCTAATAGGCACAGGAAGAGGTTGAAAGAAAGGTCACCTGGAAATGTGGCGGAAGACCAGAGGAGAAACGGACAGGAGCGGAGATTAAATGAGTCGACCAGAGGTGACAAAGCCCCAGATTATTTTTATACTGCCTGTAGTATAAGGACTTAATCCTTCATCCATTTTTTATTCACCAACAGGGTACCTCCATGTTTACAGGAACAGATTATGACGTCGGATGTCCTGGGCACGGATGCCATACACAGGAAGGGAGCAGCACATTGAGATGCTACGAAACTAGATCTCTCCTGACCCTTTACTAACAGCCTTCAAGTGGAGACTTAAGTATAGATCTAGTTTCCTAGCATGCTTTGCAGGAGACTTGATGGGCAGAGTAAATGTTGAACTTTAATGTTTTTGAGTGTTTTTTACCTACGTGACAAAAGGGGAAAACATAATGTTTAATATCCAGTTGAGAGTTGAGAGTTTCTGAAATTTTGGTTGCCATTTTTGCGAAGAATGATGCTTTTGCTTAGATTAAGGGATGGGTACGTGAAGAGTATGTAGCATGCTGATGTGTGTTAATGCTAGTCTGTTCCTCAGACAAACATGAGCTGCATCCGAAATCGAATACTTCCCTACTATATAATATGCGAAAAACAGTATGCCAAAAGAGTAGTATGTCTGAGTATTCAAAAAACAGTAGGCAAAAAGTCCCCGGGTGACCTACTACTTCCGCTGAGATTCTGAAGTGCACATTCGATGGACACTTTACTCTCCCATGAGGCAACGGGAGGGGATTTATGAATGATGGTGAAGCATCGAAACTGACGCTGGAAAGTCAAGTGACAATAACAACATGGTGGATGTTGTACGTCCGAATTTCATTCATACTACCAATATTCGTTCTATTTAAAGCATACTTTTTTAACGGTCGTGAAGTAAATTCTAATTCAAATGTAGTACCTACTCAGTATGCAATTTCAGACACAGTGCTAGTGTTTGGCTTTAGAAGACTTATAGTGCACAAGTTGGATAGACTGCTTTTATGGTGGTTTTCAGGGCTTGACATTAACTTTTTTGCTCACCAGCCACTGTGGCTAGTGGTTTTAAAAGTTACTAGCCACTCAGCATTTTCACTGGCCACAATTTTGACATCGATACCATGGGGAAAACTGCCATATACATATTTTTAATATTATGTCATAATTTGGCAGCAGATATATTAGGCTGCTGTCACTTTAAGACCTGACGCACAGATCCAATATACTGTTACATATGCGTTTCCTCAATTTCTCAATTGTTTATGTTCACTTAAAACATAACTTACTGTATTTATGTGAATACTCACCAAGCCATTATTTTGTGTGCATTTGACTGTTTAAGCGCAGTAAAAAAATTGTATTGAGAGGCGTGCACTTTGGGTGTGAGTACAAAATCTGCGGGAATGAGTTAAATTATGTACAATATGCGCAATTCCATGCCGAAATTCAAGCCCTTTAACACCAACAATATTCATCTGGAGCAAATAAAACAAGTGAGTGAGGGGAGGCGGGTTTGTGTGTCAACTCGATGTCGGAAAGATGAGAGAGCGAGAAAGTGCAGCTGGTATCATGTATATTCTGTTGAATATGAGTATTGGAAGCGTTTCACATATTTCAGTATCGATATGTATCGAAAAATCAATATTTCTGACAACACTACATTTTTTTTTTATTATTTCAGATGACTTTTTAAAAGACTACAATTGAAAATTGTATATATTATATATAAAATTCAATGCACCAAAGTGGTTAGCAGGAGTGACTGCGTTACACGCCACTGCTGAAATACATCCGTATTTGGCGGGTTGGCCGGTGTTAATGTCAAGCCATGGTGGTTTTCCATCCTTTTTGCAAAGCATGTTTCTTTTGAATAACCAAGTTGATTTAAGCTTCACTGCCTTATTTTACCTATATTTACCAGAACTGTATAAAACTACCCCGTTCTAGAAAATATGCACCATTTCTGCAGCTTATCAGGGCCCCCTGCTGGTCTGGAGCCCTGGGAAAACAGTTGGCAGGGCTGTGCGTTAATCCATCCATGCTTAAATTCAAATCCATGATGCTGACACAAATGCGGAGGTGTTTGGCACACTTCTTTGACAGATAAATTTGCTCTAGGTTACACACTTCCTCCCCCTTCTCTCTCTTTGTCTTCTTAACCTCATTTTTCCTGTGCTTATTTTCCCAGTGTCCTCTGAGGACATTGCTCTGTTGGGGATTATAGAGATATTGCATTGTGTTCATTAAAGGCAGCTTATCCTCTTAATTGAGACCAATGTTTGGGCAAAGCGCCATGTCACCCGTGAACCCATATTTAAAAAGAAGGTCAGATCCAAAGATTAGTTGCGAATGGCGGCCAGCTTAGAGTTTTCTGAGCCACAGTTGTCATCATGTTCTGATATGTGAGTAAACCAGACAACATGGCCGCATATACACTGTCAACCAATTCACATTATAGCTCATGTATATACCTAAACAACAAAAAAACGAATACAAGCTTAGTTTTTTTTCACTTTTGATTTGGTCTACTTAGATTTAATGTATACATAGGCATCATGCTACATCGATTTTTGCATTTTCTGAAAAAATATTTAGCTCAAAACAATGCTAGGGTGTTCAAGGTGGTTACCAGGGTGTTGCTATGTAGGTGTTCTGAGTGGTTGTTACTGGCTTAACTCAAAAGAGCACATTCTTGTTTATGTGATATTCTGGTCTCTAGATATGACTTGGTCCCTCCTTCAAAGTAGTTCTGTGGTATTTTTTTTCACTCATTCGTATCATATCATAATAGCACACTTCTTCTTAGCAAATAGATGTCATTTGTATATATGTAAATATATCAGCACTTGAGCTCCACTTTTATAGTACTTTAAATAAACCTCTCAGTGTGTTTCCATAAATTCTTTTACTACTTGCTGAGCTTGTTCCTGAGCGTTGTGCTATGTGGCACTTGTGTGGTAACACGGGTGTGGTGTTTATAAGTCTTCCAGAAGGGCTTGGTTGAGAAGCAAGCTTACCAAACACTTTCTCATTCCATAGAGACACCCTGTTAATCAGGCACGGAGGACATGAGCATGTTTTTTGGCCAGCATAGGGATTTCAAACCTCAACAGGCCTCACCTGTAGATCCTCACGCACCTGCTTCTGGTAAACCGGTGCCTGAGGCAGCCTTTGCTCTCATCTCAAAGGAGTCTACTCAAATCCTCTCCCAGGAAAAGAAGGAAAGTACAGAGATGAAAAATAAAAGAACTATTCACCTTGGTATGTCAGGGGCTTTGAAGATGAACTTGAAGAACATCTCTCAAAAGAACTTCCTCTTACTGTTTGGTTGTTCACTTTTAAATGAGGCCTTGCCTTTTTTTCTGAAGTCAGTCCAAATCAAATTTCAGAAGCCAATCCAGAAGGCAAGAAGGTGTTTCAACATCAGTGCTTCTTTATGAATTAGCACAGTTTTTGTTGGAATGTGGTCTAAAGAACAGACTCGTAAAAATCATTCAACATATCAGAGTTAATTCACATAGCTTCAGTCTTTGAGACAGTCTTTGTTTTCTTGTACCATGTGACCTACATACATAACAATAAAGATTTTTAGCTAGCATAAATGTTTGACAACTTTCTTGTCCTCCAGGTGAAATTTGTATTTCCAGAAACATACTTTATGTAAGTACCTGAACGCAGATGCTACTACCTGCGTTTCTCAGTATTCTGTTTTAGCGTGATTGTTTTTTTTTTTTTTACTTTTTAAATTTTTTTCAGGTCATCTACTGTTATCACAGAGCAATGGTTTGAAGAAAATTTTGCTAAGCAAGTCAGCTAAAACAAAATGTTCATAGCAAATTACTTGAATAAAAACATATACAGTGCTCAGCGTAAATGAGTACACCCCCTTTGAAAAGTAACATTTTAAACAATATCTCAATGAACACAAAAACAAAATGTTGACAAGACTAAGTTTTATATAACATCTGTTTAACTTATAACTTAGAGAACAAAATTTTCAGTTTTACTCGAATTAGGGTGATGCAAAAATGAATACACCCCACAACAAAAACTACTACATCTAGTACTTTGTAAGGCCTCCATGATTTTTAATGACAGCACCAAGTCTTCTAGGCATGGAATTAACAAGTTGGCGACATTTTGCAACATCTACCTTTTTCCATTCTTCAAGAATGACCTCTTTTAGAGACTGGATGCTGGATGGAGAGTGATGCTCAACTTGTCTCTTCAGAATTCCCCATAGGTGTTCGATTGGGTTCAGATCAGGAGCCACTGAATCACTTTCACCCTGTTCTTCTTCAGAAATCAACAGTGGCCTTAGATGTGTGTTTAGGATCATTGTCATGTTGGAAAAGTGCACGACGACCAAGGGCACAGAGTGATGGTAGCATCTTCTCTTTCAGTATAGAGCAGTACATCTGTGAATTCATGATGCCATCAATGAAATGCAGCTCCCCGACACCAGCAGCACTCATGCAGCCCCACATAAGGACACTGCCACCACCATGATTCACTGTAGGCACCATGCATTTTTCTTTGTATTCCTCACCTTTGCGACGCCATACAGTTTTGAAGCCATCAGTTCCAAAAACATTTATCTTGGTCTCATCACTCCAGAGTATAGAGTCCCAGTAGTCTTCATCTTTGTCAGCATGGACCCTGGCAAACTCTAGATGGGCTTTTTTGTGCCTGAGCTTTAGGAGAGGCTTCTTTCGTGGACGGCACCCGTGCATGCCATTCCTCTGCAGTGTTCGCCGTATTGTGTCATGGGAAATAGTCACCCCAGTTTGGCTTTCTACTTTTTTAGATAACTGCAGTGAACTTGCATGCTGATTTTCTTCAACCCTTCTCAGCATGAAATGGGAAGGGGTTTTAACACCCTTTTATAGTCAACTGTCTGCTGGACACCTGTGTAATGAATAATTAGACTCACCTGTGGTTGAATTCTTGTTAAATTAGACATTTGTAGTCTAAAATTTAGCTTTGCTTCAGAAACTTTCAGTGGGGTGTACTCATTTTTGCATCACCCCAATTTGGGTAAAACTGAAAATTTTGTTCTCTAAGTTATATTATTAATCTTACTTTCATGTTATAAGTTAAACAGATGTTATATAAAACTTAATCTTGTCAAATGTTACTTTTCAAAGTGGGTGTACTCATTTATGCTGAGCACTGTATGGTTTAATAGCACAGACAGAAGTGCTTGTAAGAAGCCACTGTACGTTTTCCTAGTGCTTTGTTCAAAAGCCATTCATTATTTGTAATGATCTGTTCAAGCATTGATAGTATGCCGTGATGTATTTTGCAGCATGTAAGTGAATATCAAAGAGGAATGCAAGGGAAAAGAATGGAAAAAAAGCACTCAGCACTAAACCGCATGGAGCATTCGTTTGATTAAATAGTCACCGGCCCTGAAGGGATTGCGGCAGTTGGGTTGAAAGCTACCTCCTAACAGTTTAACTTGAAGGGATTTGCTTCATCTGACACCACACAAGGTTTCTCCTCTGTCTTGGCCTGTTTGTCATCCTGCTCGACTATTTGTCTAGCTGTCCATCTCTAACAATTAGGCTGTCTGAAGAAACCCTTGATTTTTCAGGGCAGATGGCGGCGGCTGACAGGTGATTCTCTGTCAGGCTTTGATTCAGGGTCTTGTTCCGTTGGCAGCCTGTCGATTTTCATCCAACAAACGTACACGGCACAAGGAGGCTCGAACAATGTTTATTCGGTACAGAAAAGAGATAATTCCTCTGGATTTATTTTTAGCTTATTCAAAATATTGCCTTGGCAAGCGTCCTGCATTCATAAATATATGCATCATCTCTTGATCTGCCTGGAATTATGGGAGATTCAGTTTGCACATGCACACACAAGATCCGCCTCTGTTAGTCTCTTTTCCTGGCTACGTTCAGAATGCAATACTAGCGTACTGCTTACTAAGCAGTATACACTGTATACTTTAATGAAAATAGTGTGTGAAACCATAACCATTATGCTACAATAAACCTTTCAAACAGCAGTATAATACATTTAGTCATGTTACTCATTGCATTGCATGTTTAATTTAGTAAGGCATCCAGTTATTATAAATTTAGTAATTCAGTTTTGTATAAAAATACTGTAAGGTCCTAAGCAAACTGTACTTAAGAAGAGTTTGTGATGCTACCTACAATGTGATTCCACATTTTGTTGCATTTAAAAATGTGTCATTCTCAGCATTGCCACTAGCAGTGCTATAACTTGCATTAGCTTTAACTTTCTTTTGCTAAGCAAGTTAGTTACAGTTGGGCTGCGTCCATTTTTTACAACCTTCCCCCGCTAACTTTCCTCTGTCTCGTTCACTCGGATGTACGTCATCGTTTACGTTGCATGAGTGCCCACTACTGGCGGAACCCTTGCAGTGTGTTTAAATGGAACCCCTAATTATGAGTTCACACTGCACGATTTTTAAAGTCATCAGATCACTGTTCTTTTTACACTGCATGATTATCTGGGAAAGCATTCAGTCACTGCTGTGTGCACATTGCATGATGGATCGGCGACAGGGGGTTTCACATTGCATGACTTTACAATAGGAAGAAACGCCGACAACTCTGGTCCACAAACCATGTTTCACAACCAAACAAATGCGAGAAGTGATAAGGAAATAACGCAAGGTCACATGAGACCAGAGTTCTTTGCGCGAGACTGGAATTGTTATTAAAAGTTTTAGCCCGCTAGAAGCTTGTGATCCAAATTGTCTGTGTGCTAATTTGCAGCGAAAAGGAGAAAAGAAAAAAAGATTATGGAGGAGGAATTTGTTGGGGAGACACAGGTCTATAACTCCTACCCGAACTTCCCACTGCCCTGTATCTTGTTCTCTCATTGGCTGTAGGTCATCACTGATGTTATTTTCAGTCAGAATACATTTCACACAGCAGGATTTTTAATCACGGACAGGTCCAGATATTTAGCATGCCAAATATCTCACGGGCGTTGGCGACGCATTGTCGATTCTCTCAGATCGCGTCTTTGATAATTCACACTGTGTGATTGTCACTCGCATGAACAGGCACCGATTTGCCTCCGATTTCGGGCATTTGTGGCCGATTTCGCAAAATCTGTTGGCGAGTGAAAATCGGGCCTAAACTCAGCAGTGTGAACTCGGCATAAGCCCTTGATCACGAGTTCTAGAGCTGATTTATTATTTAGTTTTTTTCCTTATGAATTTGTTTTACGCACCATTTTATAGGCCTGTATGAATGCTTGGGCTGTTGGAGAAAATTACACAAACGAAAAATTACACAAATGAAAATGATAACAATACAATAAACTATGACAATCAGCTTAAGGTAGCTACAAATACTATGCAGTTAAATGTCAAAATAATTCCAAGGGGTCAAGGGTCTGTTCAAATAAACTTCCCTCGCCCAACTGACGAAGTTTAACGCACTTCAAAATGGCGGCAGGGATTCCCCTGAGGGGAAGTGTGCAAGTATATGCCTAAAGCCCCGGGTATACTTCACTTCCCGCGCCCGGACATCTTTCAAAGTATACTAAACCACGGAAGCGCAGCGGATGACCGAGTTCGACACATGCGCAGTACAAATTTTTATATACTTTTACCAGACATCATGTCATCAACCGGACATTCGCTGAGCAGGATCGGAGAAGAAAAATAGTGCACACACCATTGCAACATAGTTCAGAAGATACACCAAGAGAACAGGAATCAAAAACGAGTTTACTCGTCTTGTTTTTGAGTCGCTCTTTACACACTCTTCTTTGACGACTGCACATTGTGTTCAGTACTGTGTGTATAGCCACCTAGTGGACTCTTCTGTCCTGCTTGCGCATGTGCTGTTGCACGCGCACCGTCCGCAGTCTCGAAATTTGGGCTGCACGCGGACGGCGTGTGCGGATGATATGTTTATAGCTCTAACTAATATCATCGCCCCCTTAAGTACTGGAGCTTGCTAATGCCATAAAAAATGCAAGAACATAAATGTACAGGACTTCACTGTTACATTTGCATATGAGTAGCTGTGTAGAATTTGTTCTCAATAATCAGAGATGTGAAAAATTTTAGTAGATATTGTGCTAAAAATATGCAGTTGCGTTGTGAGATACAGTAATCTATCCAGTGTGCTTATGATGTTTTTTTTTTCTTTTTCACTACTTGTTTCTTTTCATATGTGTTTAGTTAATGTGTAAAGTGAGATCCCAGCTGTAATGTAAGTGTGCATATATGTATGGTTTTGCGGTCACATTGTCGGCACAGATTCTTCCTTTGTGTGCCAGAGCGGGAAGAAAAGCTTCATCTGTCTTGTGTCTCGCGGTCCCTCGTCAGTACACATTGATATGCAGGCCACACTCCCGTGCTGCTCACGGACTGCAATGAAGGGCCCGGGATGCGATGCGTAATGACACTGAAGGCTCTTTAACACCACAAAATGCAGAGCGACACACGGAATATGATCTTGGGATCTCGCCGCTTGTTGATGTACGAACGTACGCATTTCAAAACGGCCCCATCACATGCGTGCATGTGATTTAATGCAGCTGAGCACATTTAAAACCTGGCCTCTGAGAGCCAGAATTTATTTCTACTTTCATATTATTATTAATATTTTGTCATTTGTGTTATTTCAGTAGCATTTCTATGTTATTATTTTTTAAATTATTTTATTGTTATTTCAATTAACGGAAACCATTTTTTATTTTGGCTTTAGTTAACAATAACAATATTGACACATTATAAAACTATTAATTTATTGTCAGTGGTTAAAAGTAACAATGCTTACTTTGGCAAAGGCTGGTTTAAAATGATCTGAGTGGTCTTGTACATCTTCATGCCATTTTTTTTATTTTTATAAATAAAATATTGCTTAAAAGACTTGCACTCTAGGCTAAACCACATAAGAAACATTTCTAGGTACAGTACTAAACCGCAGATACACCGGAGATCTGACTGGATGACTGTCAGGTTAACCATATGGCCAGAGGAAATATTTTAGCCCCTATGCTACAGTCTTACGCCGGTGAATGCATAAAATTGTGCTTCTCTGTGATTTTTCACTCTCGCTGCAGTCAGGCGGCATAAAAATGCATGGTAGTGATAGCATCTCTCGCTCTAGTTCCCTAAGCCGTAACCCAAACTTAACCAGGAAAGTCGTTTGCTAAATGTCAGCCGGGTTCAAGAAGCTCTTGCTCTCTAGAAGACCTCACTGACCCAGTGCTCTGTGTTAAGTGATGTTCAGGGGAAGCTATTTTGAAAACTTAGTCTGCTAAGCTACAAGCTAAAGCTACTCATAGTTCAACTACACTCAAGCTACCCTTTAACTATAAGCCACTGATACAAAACAGCTAATATATAACATTGAATCTTTATTTGTTTTGTGGAAGTTGACATCATGTTTAACCTTTTCATTCATAAGTCAAAGTTTAAAATCCTATGGAGCTTGATATATGTTGTTATTGGAGTAACTGGCATCTCTGGTGCCATACCTATATTAAAACCTTTGCTTAAATCGTATTTTCTTTCCATTCTATCTGCAGGCGAGCATCTCCGCATCTGCCCGCAAGGATACACCTGCTGCACCAGTGCCATGGAGGAGACACTGTCGAACCTGAGCCGCCGAGAGTTTGAAGGCCTGGTGAGGGAAGCGGGACGTTCCATTCAAGCCTCGCTGAATGCCCAATACAGGACTTTTGACAGTGAGTCCACTACTCAAATGCACGCAGTCTTGCAGTTGGTCGTGTTTTGATGTATTGTGTCTTGCAGCTGCTAACATGTCTGCTCAGTTTTTCCACTGTATAGGCAGCAATGTTAACAAAAATGATTTTCAAATAATCCAAATGTTTAAGTTGTCATTTCTCCACCCAGAGTGTAAAACTGAGGAAGAACAGAGTAGCATTTGCAGCAACTCACAAAGGAAATGAGATTTAGAGGTTTTACAGTGTACTTGTACTGTCACGGACAGCTTTCTTATCCAGAGCAGTAGTTTATGTAACTTCATCTGCTTTTAGTTAACATTTTTCATTTACCCGTCTGCAGGGGTTAACGAATGTGAAGGGTTAAAGAGTTGCAGTACTTTGAAGTCCAAATTTTCTCCTGGTTTGTGTCATTGTAAACTTAGATAAAAGGAAAACTCTGAAGTTCATTTGCTTTCACACCAAGTGGTCCTCGCAGGGCCATTACAGTGGGTTTTTATAGCCTTTTGCTGCAGTGCACCATTTAAGCATGATAAACTGTAGTGATCCCAATAATAATAAGATAATCTGATGCAGCTGTTCAATTTCATGACCCTAATCAGATGCTTCCTACAACCCACAGAATGAGAATACAGTATTCATATGCACATAATATATATATGAGAAAAGTGAAAAAACAAAAACAATTATATTAATTTTTAATGCAAATATGTTACGTTACCTGAATGTCGAACTGTACTGTATGAAAGGAATGATATTTGTGTTACATCATACAAATTCCCCTAAGAGGCAAAACATAGTGAGCTTTCATCTTGTTCAAAAATTTTTAGTTTTTAGAAATCTCTAATTTTTCCTCCCAGGAGCTTTTTTTTTTTTTTTTTTTTTTTAAGAAACCTAAATATTTTTATAAAAAAAAAAAAATAAAAAAAATAAAAAATAATTAAATATGAATTTATTTTTATATTTACATTTTAAACTATACATGGTGAAAATATGAAATACATAATATAATATTATTAAATCTGCAATGTAAAACAATATTCCACAGATCTGCTCACCCTCAAACCATCCTAGGTGTATATGACTTTCTTCTTTCTGATGAACACAATCGGAGAAATATTAATAAATATCCTGACGCACCTGAGCTTTGTAATGGCAGTGAGTGGGATTAACGAGTATGAGCTGAAGAAAGTGCTTCCATCCACATCCATCCATCATAAACATACTCCACACGGCTCCGGGGGGTTAATAAAGGCCTTCTGAAGCGAATAGATGCATTTGTGTAAAAAAAAATCCATATTTAACAAGTTATGAAGTAAAATATCAAGCTTCCACCAGACCGCCTTCCGTACTTACGAAGAAAGTGTAAAACTCTCGCAGTTCAAAATGCTTACGGTATGTCCTACGCCTTCCCTATTCAACTTAAGGAAAAAGCTTAACTGACGCAACGGCAGTTACGTTTTTTCCGTAATTTGAATACGGAAGGCGGTCTGGCAGAAGCTAGATAGCTAGTTAAATATGGATATTTCTTTTACACAAGCTTCACTTCAGAAGGCCTTTATTAATCCCCCCGGAGCCGTGTGGAGTATGTTTATGATGGATTGATATGGATGAAGACACTTTCTTCAGCTCATACTCATTGGTCCCGCTCACTGCCATTCTAAAGCTCTAATGTATCAGGATATTTATTAATATATCTCCAAATGTGTTCATCAGAAAGAAGAAAGTCACATACACCTAGGATGGCTTGAGGGTGAGTAAAGCTTGGGGTAATTTTCATTTGAAAGTGAACTAATCCTTTAAAAGCCATGTAAAATATTCAGTAGTCACGGTGCTGTAATGTTGTACTAAAATCTTCAACTACTGTATATTGGTGAACATTAGCCAGTGGACTCATTTGTATGTGATTTCTTTATTAGTTTCACTCTATGACAAGTGACTTTTTATCATTGCAGCATACTTTCTGGAACTTCTAAATGGCTCTGAACGGTGGTTGGAGGAGGCATTTGTGGCTGCTCTGGGGGATTTGTACCGACCTAATGCAGGAGTGTTTCGTGACCTCTATGCTGACCTGCGTCGATATTACAGTGGTGCCAGCCTGAACCTTGAGGAGGTCTTGGATGAGTTCTGGATGAAGCTCCTGGAGCGCCTTTTGAAAGCGTCTGACCCTGAGACCGCCTCGCTGCTCTCTGACGACTTCCTGGAGTGTGCCTCCAAGCAGACAGAGACCCTTCGTCCTTTTGGAGATGCTCCACGTGAACTGAAGGCCAAGCTGGTGCGGGCATTCATCGCTGCTCGGGCATTTGTCCAGGGCCTTAATGTGGCTGGAGAGATTGTACGGAAGGTGTCACAGGTACAGTTGATTATATTTCTTTTGTAGGATGCTGTGTTGTATCGTTTAAGGCTCAGGGCTGGTAACCGGAAGGTTGCTGGTTTGATCCCCTCAAGAAGCATGCCATGTGCCAAGACCGTACTGCCCTTGAGTAAGGCAATTAATCCCAGGGTGCTCTAGGGTGACTGGCGGCATTCATGCATGAAAGTTAAAAACAAGCATTCCACCTTTGGCAGTATTTCCAGTCCCTACCAGAGTTTAACATCTTTGAAGCTGGAAGATTTGCTTCTTTTCAAAATTGCTCAAGTTCCATCAAACAGGATTGGGACCATTTAGGAGAAAAAATAAATGTTAAGTTTAATGGTGCTCAACTGAATTAAGGTCTAATTTTCTTGATTTTAAAACTCATTAAATTTCTTTTACATCGCTGTTCTGTAGACAGATGAGTCATCTACCAATCATCCTCAGTGCTCTTGCAAATCATATCATATTTTGTTCCAGAAACCGTACTGCCATTGATATTTCCAAATGAGAATTCCAGTGTGAATTCTTGGGTTACATTTGCAAAAAATATAGCACTTCACATCAAAGTCTTAAAGTTCAGTTAAGGTCTCATCAGACCAGGGATTCAAATCAATGAGTCTTTGACAAGCCTTTTGGGCAAATACCAGCAAAGAAGTGATAACAAAGACTTCCTTCTTTCACCTTTCACCTTTCACCTTCCACCTTCCTTTCGAGCCAGATTTATGAAGTGTTTCTGTTCTTGAAGTGCTATTGTTGATAGTTTCTCCCATTTTGTGTAGAAATTTAACTCTTTGGCATTGCCAAACTCTTGTCCAGACACCCAGTTCTGGAAGAAGTTCAATTCTTTGCAGATGCACAGTTGTTTCATCTTTTCTCACATTCATAATGACAAACCTCACAGTGCTTCAAGGTATATTTAATATGTCATGACTAGTATTTTTCAAGAACTTTGCCTCAGATCTGATTATTATGATCCTTGGGTTCTGCGGTAGGGTGTTGCCTTGGAAATGAAGTGTGTATTCTCCTAGAGACAGGTGTATTTGACATTAGAGTTCTACGGCAATAGGAAAAAATCTTCAATGAATCATTGCTCCATGGTGTAACACTGTGCAATTGAGAAAGTCCAAGGACACTGAAGACTTTTATATGTGGATTAAACTCATATATGTTGTTTTTTTTTACTTAATGTGCCTAACTGTAAAAAACATGCATACCATTGAATGCCATACCCTTAGCAGGTGGCCTGTTTTCCTTAAAAGAGGGCAGTACCTTCAAGTGCCCTAGTTGCCTAGAATGTCAATCAACGGATACTCCCAAATTCATCAATATTGGATCCATGACATCAGGACAAATGGCTACACTGCAGCTTTCCCAAAGATGTTTGCCTCAAACCCACAAAAGGAAAATTAGTCCAAGTCCTTAGCGGCTACCCTACCCTTCCCTAGAACTCCCTGCTGCTTTGACAAATGAATGTAGGGCGCAATGGTACTTCTCTGTTCTTTAAGGGATTTCTTACAGAACTGGATTTAGTCTCCCGGTGCCAAACTCTCAGGAGATTCCTGCAAAGCAGACCTAAATTCTTGCTGATGTTGGGAATATATCAATTCGGAATATTGCCTGTCTTCTGAAATGGCTTTTAGTAGTGTTATGCTGTCATATGTAAAAGCTGAATCCACTGGGATTAGCATTAAACATTAATATGTTTAGTCGTAGCTGTTTTCACATTTGCATTAGTAGCATGCAAGGCAGGTTCACACACGGTTGAAGTAAAACAATTAAGCTAAAGTCGCCTTCGGCTAATATAGAGCATGATTACCTTGCTTTCCACACTTGTGTTTCCCAAATGGCTTCAAAGTTTTTCTTGCAAAATACAGTAGTTGACTTGAATCCACATGTAGGTAATAAGCAGGTACTGTAACATTCAGGAAATCAAGCTAGCACTAATATTTACCAGTGTTCATATGACATTTACTAATAAAAAACTAGTTTAGCTGATGATAAAAGGACTTAGAGAGCGATTTATTATTGGAACAGTTCCCGAAGATGTTTCCCCCGAAGCAATACTGGGTTAACTGACTTACAGTGTTGTTAGTTAGGGCTTCAACCGAATATTGTTCATGTAAAAACAAGTGTGTGGCAACTTTTCCCACAGGTTCCTCTGAGCCCAGAGTGCAATCGTGCCATTATGAAGCTGGTGTACTGTCCTCATTGCAGAGGTCTGGGATCAGTCAAACCTTGCGTCAACTACTGCAAGAACGTCATGAAGGGCTGCCTGGCTAATCAGGCTGACCTAGACACTGAGTGGCAGAGCCTTATAGGTAAAGCAGAGATTATACCACAAGAACTCTTACTCTTTTGTTGATTGCTTGATTTCTATTTTTGTTGCATCACACTGGGTAGCTCCATCCCTTATTTGTCTCTTTGTTAAATATTTCACTTTTAGTCTTGATATAAATCTTACTTGGCACTGTTAATTTGATCACACACTCTGTTGTTCTCAATCAATCAGAAACCATGCTACAGGTGGCCAACAGTTTTGGTGCCGAGCCCAGTATGGACACGGTGATCTACTCAATTCCTGTGAGAATCTCAGAGGCAGTTCTTGCCATGCAGGAGAACATGGACATCTATACCAGCAAGGTTAGAACATCGGAATTAAGCATCTATTTTAAATTTGTGTTACTGGGTTAGATTGAATGCACTTGAAGTACGAGTTTAAAGATTTATTGATCGCGTAAGGACCATTTGTACAAATATACACGTAAGTTTGTGTTGCGTTTCAGGTTTTCAAGACCTGTGGGGACCGTGGTGAGGAAGGCACACCAAGCTCAATATCCGAGGAGCCAAAAAAGAAAGGAAGTACAGTTACTGCCCTGGAATACAAACCCAGCCCCAAATCTGCAGCCAGACTGGAGGTGCAGGTGTGTGTGTGTGTGGCAGCATCAATTTCTGGCCTACTTTTATGAGTTTTATACACTGTTGTGTTTTTATACACAGTTTCATACAAGTGTGTTTGTAATTCCTAGGTCACAGACGTGTCCAGTAAACTCAAGGAAATGCAGTTTTACTGGATCCAACTCCCTTCGGCTCTGTGCAGTGGTAAAACAGCATCCACAACCGGTGGTGATAAATGCTGGAATGGCATCACCAAAGCCAGGTATTACATCTTTTGGGGCAAATCTAAAAATCTTCTCATTCTACAATGAGATGTGTCCATTCAGCTGGTCAGTACGTGTAATTTGCAGTTAATTTTTATACTGTATATTCAATCAATTTACATGCTTCTCAAGCCTAAATAGATGTGCAGGATTTTGATGGATGACTTTTGGGATGAACGCACATTATGAATTTATAGATCGTTACTCATGGTCAGTGCTGGCGGACTTCTGAAAACTGCACCCCTCCTTCTTTTTGCGGCCAAAGTCATTAAATTGATTGTTTAGCTATCATTGCCACACAACCGAACTCCAATTGCCCAAAGTCATCAGAAGTGATTAATCACTGGATGCGGTTTTGATGTGCATTCATTTGAGAAGATTTAAGATGTAAGTAAGTACAGGCAAACAAGCTTTATTTTTAGTCATCACTAATACCTATTAGCTTCATATAACAAAATTTGCAATCTCATGAGGGTAATTAATGCGTACTAGTATGTGATTAGTGGTGTTTGCTAATGTAAGCATCTCTATTACTATAACTCATAATTATGGTTCATATACAGACAACAAAAAGTGAAAGAAAAAATCCCTTCAGACTTGTGAGGGACTTATCTAAAGGCTAGAATATCATAGAGACTATGATATTTAGCGATATAGAGCTAAAACACAGAAGCAACCACAGCAAATCACTCAGAATACCATAGCAACCTACTAAAAACAGCTCAAAACATCACATAGCAACGATCCAGAACACCCTAGGAACATAGCAATGCATTAAAAATCACTCTCTTTAGTGACATGCTAAAAATCAGAACACATTTGTAATGTGCCAAAAAAAACACTTAGTATTATAGCAGCAAGTTTTGCTCACTCAAAAGGCACACTGGCATGACACATTGTAATCAAGTTTGTATTACTGATGTGCAAGTCTATTTTTTATTTCAGTTTAAAGGGACAGTTTACCCCAAAATGAAAATTCTGTCATCATTTACTCACCCTCAAGTTGTTCCAAACCTGTATGAATTTCTTTCTTCTGCTGAACACAAAAGAAGATATTTTGAAGAATTCAGAAAAAAAAAGTCAATGGGGCCCTTCAACTGTTTGAAATATCTTCTTTTGTGTACAGCAAAAGAAATAAATTCATACAGGTTTGGAAAAACTTGAGGGTGACTTGAGGGTGAACTATCCCTTTAAGACCATAAATAATCAAAATTGTACTACAAGTGCCATTAACAAAATGTTATGGTAAATGGTTCTGGAAAATTGATTTTTCTGCAGTTACCTCCCAGAGGTCATGGGCGATGGGCTGGCCAATCAGATTAATAACCCAGAGGTGGAGATCGACATCACCAAACCCGACAGGACAATACGTCAACAGATCATGCTGCTGAAGATCATGTCTAACCGCCTGAAAAATGCCCTCAACGGCAACGACGTGGATTTCCAAGACACAAGTATGTAGCTAAAAATGCTAAAATATTAATGTAACGGAGGCAAGCTAGTTAGAGCTGTGCAAGTAAACCTCACTCCCCTGGCCTCACGAGGTGCACTAGCTACTTACGCTAGAGACTGCGGTCTTTAGGTTCCTTGTTAGCGTGCCCGCCTCTCATGCCGGAAATGGCGGTGCAAATCCTGCTTGGAGTGGGGCGAGTACAACTGGAGGGGTTGTATTTGGTGCCGTGACCCGGATGAGAGTGAGGTTTAGGAGGGTGAGTGTAACCGAGGCCAGCTAGTAGGAGCCGTTCGAGTAAACCTCACTCCCCTGGACTCACGAGGCGCATTAGCAACTTATACTAGAGACTGCCTTCTTCAGAGTCCTTGTCAGCACGCCCACCTCCCACGCCGGAAACGCCGGTTCGAATCCCACTCGGAGCGGGTCGAGTAGGACCAGTTACACTAACTACACAACATGGTGAATGATAATCATACAGTGGACTTGAAACATGAGCATTAGAACAAATTTGTGTAAATCATTCAGAATCAATTTAATTTATTCAATTCACAAGTTCAGTTTGTTCTATTAATGTTACACAAATGAGGCCCAAAGATGCTAAATTTAGCACAATTTTGGCATGATTTTGTCTGCTTAAGTATTCAACAATTTCATATTAATTAGATATTTCCTATCAACCATTACTTCTTTGACCTATTTTACACCAGAGTAATATTCATCATGTTTTTCCTATAATGTGTTTCTAGGTGATGATTTCAGTGGCTCAGGAAGCGGCATGTGTGCGGACCACCTGTGCATTCGTGGTAGACCTCCGGTTTTTGGGCCGAAAACGGACAGGCCCAAACTCTATGCCTATAGTCCTGAAAACAAAAGAGTCAAAGGATCCGGAAACCAAATTCAGCCTTCTGCCATCTTACTGGTTCTATTACTCACGAGTCTACTGCTTAGACGATAATGGAGGCGCTTCATCTAACGCTGGGATCGAACTTTGGGATCTGGTTCAGGAAATTTGGGATAGGACAAGGAATGTTTAAAAAAAAGAATAGCAAAAATGAGAAAAGGTAAGCTTAATAAAATTGCCAAAAGAAAACTTTTGAGTGTATGGACATTTTAATTCCTCTGGAATATGACAGAGACCATGAGAATTGGTGGAAAAGGAATTTTGTTTTTGTGTTTTTATGTTTTGTAATATATGTCAGATTTAAGTGCTGACTTGTTACATCAATCGACATCTTGTTTTTTTACCTTTGAATGTAAAAAGAAGAACTGGACAAGGAGAATGCCGGTTTAGATTTACAATATGAATTTCTCAGCCACCTAAGCGACTTACCCACAGTTCTTTGCTCTTAAAGTCACACAGTCACCAAATCACCTAGTGTTTCATTTCACCATGCAAGTTCGTCTTTGCACAACTGTCCATTTTGTCTTAAATATTTTACAGATGGACATAATTACAAAACACTACATTAGTCAAATCCCATTTAGATTTCAAAATGTATGAACTTTGGCATGGACATGAATCGAAATACGGAATTGCTGAGTATCTAAGAAACTATGTAATAGTGTTTTTTTTTAAACTGTGAGTCATTTGGTTTAGTCCAGAATAATTTTGTATGATAACAAGTTGCAATAATGGGTCAATTTCATAAAAACTAACAAAAATGAAAAAAAAAAAAGAAACCAACATCAAAAGAAATTTTGTTGCATAAAAGAAAATATAGCCTATTTTTTAGGACCATTAAGATTTATTGCATAATTACTTTCATAATTTTATTTTCATCATTTTTATTTAAACTTTTCTCAACATTTTTTCTCATCTGTACTTTTGCCTTTTTTTCCATTTAAAAAAAAAAAACATCTAACCGTTCTTAAAAAAGCTGAAATCTAATTTGTTAGATTTACAATTGAAATAAAATTTACTCATAAATTATGAATAAAACATAAAATATATCCTCTGAAAATGAAATGTATGCAATTTGATCTTGTTTATTTATTAATTTTGTTTTATGGATTAATTATCGGTATATTGGTATATTATTTTGATTTTAAGGAAAAAACATTAATGATTTTTAATAAAATGAGAATTATTTACTTTACATTAATGAACATTTAGTGAGAACTTGTACTTGTACTTAATTTACATGAAATTAATGTCACAATGCAAAAAATCTTACCCCAAAAAATAGGCTTTATATTTAATGCAAAATATTTGTTTTTACTTTGATTTTGGTGTGAAATATGACCCGGATATGAGACGCTCTTGTCTGAAATTGTACATGTAAAACAACAAACTTCCAAAAGACATGAATGCACAAAGTATTTGCTTCAATCACCCCGATTCAAACCCGTAACTTGCATTTAGAAACTTATGGCTGCATTATTGCTCACTGGAGCACAAATTTATATTCGTAATAAGTACTTTCAGCACCGATGGCAAGTAAAATAGAAGCATGTGTCAGTCTTGAATGGATTGATTTGCCTTGAATGGAATTGCATTATAGCCAAAGCCAATGGGAAGCAGTCATTTACAGAATGTAGCGTTTTAAAATACCAACTGTCACTTTTAATAAAAGCTCGTAATAAATTTGACGACTCAGAGCAATATGATTAATTTAGACTTGTGGCAGTGATGTTTTAAAACATCTCCAAGGAGCTGATTCAGAAGTGAGATATTTGCGAGGGTAACATTATTGTTTTTCTGAACTTTTGATCAGACAAACATGTAAAACAAAAAAAAAACAAAAAAAACATTCCTACAAAATGTCTTGGACAATATCAGCATCAAGTTCCTAAATGTTGCATTTAAATGTGTCAAACTATCTTCATGTTTCTGATATTTGTTTCTAATGACTCTTCCTTTTTTTGATGCACAACTAGAGCTGAATCCACAAGGACCTGGTTTAAAAAGTTGTGGAATGTAAACAAAGTTGAGAATGTACATGATGTAGTGTACAATCTCTGTCACAGGAAGGTTCGTTTTTGTACTCGGTTGTCCGGTAAATAAAAAGCACATTGTATACTCTTAGTCGATCGCATGACTCAATGAATGGACATTGAGAAGGGCTCAAACACAAGCGTAATGTGTTTCATGTGACAGTGACGGATTGAGCTAACACTCATTCGAGAGAGACAGAGATGTGTGTAATGGAACATTTGATATATTTCAGGACTAGCATTTTATTTGAGGTTTGAATTTGTAAATTTGGTCTGTTTTACGTAATAAACATGCACAGTTGTTCAAACAAAATGGATGTTGTCTATCTTTTCAAAGAATTTCTATTAATAGACCTTGACTTATGATTTTTTTTTTTTTTTTTAAAGTCATATTCTTGCTCAAGTTTTAAATCCTTGCTCTTTTCAGAAAATTTAAATGTGAAGCTGAAAACTTACATCACTAATGTTTAATTGGCCTTTTAAATGCATTCTAAATAAAACTGTAATTTTCATTCAGGTCATACTCTTGTATTTCTGGGGTCACGCTCAGATGGAAGGTCTTGCCTTTTGCTTCTTTGGTCGACACAGGTGAACGTGGTCCGATGGATGCGCATTTATCTCTGCTGCTTTTTCCACTGAGAACTGTAAAAACACAAAGTGTTATGCATTAGTTTATCATAGTAATAAAACAATATATTGGTCAATTAATCTGCCTATATGTAGCTATTTTGCAATTATACTTCTCATTGTGTCAGATGCATTTTTTTTTAAAGAAATTAATAATTTCCTTTTTATTTAGCAAGGACGCATTAAACTGATCAAACGTGACGGTAAAAACATTTATAAAATTTATAAAGATTTCTATTTCAAATAAATGTTGTTCTTTTGAACTTTATATTTATCAAAGAATTCTTGAAAATATGTATCATGGTTTCCACAACCACCACACGTTTTAAACAAGTGCTGTCAAATCAATTAATCGCACACATATATATTTACAAACCTTTATGTTAGATGCGATTAATCACGATAAATCGATTTGACAGCACTAATAATAATAATAAATGTTTCTTGAGGAGCAAATCAACATATTAGAATGATTTCTGAAGGATCATGTGACACTGAGGACTGGGGTAATGATGCTGAAAATTTAGCTTTGCATCACAGGAATAAATTACATTTTAAATATATTCAAATTCAAACTTTTTTTTCAAAAGTGTAAAAATATTTCACAATATTTTGTTTTTTAAAATCTTACAGAGCCCAAACTTTTTAACGGTAGTGTATTATATTTTATTACTATAGCAATTTTGTGTATGTCTAATTTGCACCTATCAGTGTTATTTTAGTATAATAGAGATACTATTATATATTTTTTTATCAATAGATTGAATTAGTTTTCCATTTTCATTTACATTTTTTGTTACATTTTTAGTATGACTGTGTTTTGTAATTTTTATTAGTTTGGTTTTTTTTCCTGGAAACTAGCTAAAATAATATATATTTTTAAATATTTTATTTTATTTCACTTGTAGTTTATTTTATTGGTTTTTATGGTTTTAGTTTTAGTTAACTTTAATGGCCCGGGAGACTCAATTATAAAATGTTGCGTACAAACCATTCTACATTTGATCTTACGATCATTTCTCAAATGTGCTTACATGTGATTCAGAGAATGAACGTACGCACAAAAACGTGTGTACACTTCTCTTCCAGATGTGAAATCTATAAATCGCAAATGATCTTGAAAGCAGCTGAATGGTTTTTCTAGACCATTGTAAACGCCCCCTAATTAATATCATTAGTATATAAAAGAGCACCAGTCAATGTCCAAATTCTTTACTTGAGAACAGCGAGCGGCAAGAATTGCTTAGATTTCCAAATACCTGCAGTACTATGACTCTGGAAAAGTGCTTAGTGCCACGTCAGGTTCTAAGCAGCACTTTTCCTTGTGGCAGAGAGTCAAAGATATTTTTTATAAATATAAACGTTGGTGTGGATTTTTTATAAATGAGGCCCCTGGCAACCTATATATATAAAAAATGTTTTGGCCGTACAGCATTATTTGGATCTACATCTTATGTAGAAACACTAGACAGACAAATCCTCCAGAGAAAAGCACACTGTGAACACCCTAAATATACAGCAATCAGGTTGTGCCAGGTTCCTCGATGTCCTGGTGAACCATCTGCGTGATTCTCTGGCACTCAGATGCGCCCTCATTTGTTCTAGAAGTGTGGCCTTTATCTCACAAATGCTTTTTAAATAACACTGTTGTTACTGGAGACTGCATCTTGATTCAGTGTACTCTCACAGGAACAGACCGCTACAGGAGAGGGTCATTTCTCATTTCACACTTTAAATCCCATAAGACCTTTGTTCTGTTTTAAAAACAAATCCTCTGCTTACACACTACATGTCTGGTTTAACTTCATATAGAGTATACCAACATTCCCATTGACTTCCATAGAATGGGAAAAAAAATACTATGTAATTCAATTGTGCCCATCAACTGTTTGGTTACCGACATTCTTCAAAATATCTTCTTTTGTGTTCAGCAGAAGAAAGAAATTCATACAGGTTTGGAACTACTTGAGGGTGAGTAGATGATGTTTAGATGAGTAGTAGATGTTTAGATGATGAAAAATACTGATATAATACTGATCGACTTTTACAAATCAGTCAAGACTAGGGTTGGGAATCGTAAGAAATTTTCCAGTTCCGATATTGCAGTCCTTGAACAGCTGTATTTTTATTACAGTGCTCAGCGTAAATGAGTACACCCCCTTTGAAAAGTAACATTTTAAACAATATCTCAATGAACACAAAAACAATTTCCAAAATGTTGACAAGACTAAGTTTTATATAACATCTGTTTAACTTATAACACGAAAATAAGGTTAATAATATAACTTAGAGAACAAAATTTTCAGTTTTACCCAAATTGGGGTGATGCAAAAATAAGTACACCCCACTGAAAGTTTCTGAAGCAAAGCTAAATTTTAGACTACAAATGTCCAATTTAACAAGAATTCAACCACAGGTGAGTCTAATTATTCATTACACAGGTGTCCAGCAGACAGTTGACTATAAAAGGGTGTTAAAACCCCTTCCCATTTCATGCTGTCAGCAATGGCACCACATGGAAGAGAAATGTCACAAGACCTGAGAAAGAAAATAATTTCTTTACCCCAGAAAGGTGAAGGCTACAAGAAGATCAGCAAAGCTTTACTTATCAGTCAGAATACTGTAGCAAAAGTGGTATAAAAATTTTAAAAAGATGGAAATTCAACCATCTCACAGAGACGTCCAGGTCGTCCACGGAAGTTAACACCTTGACAGGAGCGTCTTCTGATGAGAAGGGTTGAAGAAAATCGGCATGTAAGTTCACTGCAGTTATCTAAAGAAGTAGAAAGCCAAACTGGGGTGACTATTTCCCGTGACACAATACAGCGTACACTGCAGAGGAATGGCATGCATGGGTGCCGTCCACGAAAGAAGCCTCTCCTAAAGCCCAGGTACAAAAAAGCCCGCCTAGAGATTGCCAGGGCCCATGCTGACAAAGATGAAGACTACTGGGACTCTATACTCTGGAGTGATGAGACCAAGATAAATGTTTTTGGAACTGATGGCTTCAAAACTGTATGGCGTCTCAAATGTGAGAAATACAAAGAAAAATGCATGATGTCTACAGTGAATCATGGTGGTGTCAGTGTCCTTATGTGGGGCTGCATGAGTGCTGCTGGTGTCTGGGAGCTGCATTTCATTGATGGCATCATGAATTCACAGATGTACTGCTCTATACTGAAAGAGAAGATGCTACCATCACTCCGTGCCCTTGGTCGTCGTGTGCACTTTTCCAACATCACAATGATCCTTAACACACATCTAAGGCCACTGTTGATTTCTGAAGAAGAACAGGGTGAAAGTGATTCAGTGGCTCCTGATCTGAACCCAATCCAACACCTATGGGGAATTCTGAAGAGACAAGTTGAGCATCACTCTCCATCCAGCATCCAGTCTCTAAAAGAGGGCATTCTTGAAGAATGGAAAAAGATAGATGTTGCAAAATGTTGCCAACTTGTTCACTCCACGCCTAGAAGACTTGGTGCTGTCATTAAAAATCATGGAGCCATACAAAGTACTAGATGTAGTAGTTTTTATTGTGGGGTGTACTCATTTTTGCATCACCATAATTTGAGTAAAACTGAAAAATGTGTAATCTAAGTTATATTATTAACCTTACTTTCATGTTATAAGTTAAACAGATGTTATATTAAACTTAGTCTTGTCAACATTTTGGAAATTGTTTTTGTGTTCATTAAGATAATAATTAAAATGTTACTTTTCAAAGGGGGTGTACTCATTTACGCTGAGCACTGTAACTAAGGTTGACAAAGATGAACAAATACAGTAACAAATGTATTGCTCGTGGTTAGTTTATGTTAGTTAATGTATTAACTAACATGAACTAACCATGGGCAATACATTTGTTACTGTATTTGTTAAATTGTAAAGTATTACCACAAATTCAACACAAATAAGATGCTTGAACACACATGTAAGATTCAGACAGGGGAAACTAAATATTTTTGTAAGTTGGATTCATAAAGACTTCACTTGTTTCTGAAAGAATGATTCAGTGATAGATACATTTTTAACAGTAATTTGTTGCCACCCAGTGGCATAACAATGTAATCGATACAGTCGTTATTTGAAGCACCCATTTGCTTTCAAAAGGTGATTATTATTCTATTTTGATCGGTAACGTAGACATCAGTGTTTATATCTGAATAATAAACTTTTGTATACTTCTGTGATAATTGGAATATTTATAATACAGAAATAATGATACTGTGTGTTTGAAAAGATTGTTCGTGAAGCTGTTTATGTCTAAACATGACAACTGCTCTCTAGATCAACGGCAGCGCAAACGCAGATTGTCACAATATTTTTGTCAAAGGTTTAATTTGACAAATTAAGGACATTGTTTAAAGTTGACATTAAGGAATTAGAACACGTGGGTGATTAAATCGAGAACACGATCTTTTAAAGATTATTCGTACAGATTTGTGCATCTCTCTCTCTCTCTCTCTTTCTCTGCATTGATATCTGATGTATATGAGTAGCGCAAGGGCTTTTCAGTGCTTTCATTGCTATAATATTCATGAGGTTAGACATCTCTATTAAAGGATACGCTCCCCACACTTCACCCACCCATCACACCAGAAAAGTTTTCGAAACCGAAACTTTGAAATTTTGCACGGTTCCGGTACTTTTCGAAAAACACTACCGGTTCTTGGATCCCAACCCTAATCAAGACCTGGTACTAACCTGGCAAACGGACACACTCATCTCTGTGGCGTTCATCCCATGCATTCGTTTTGCAGGTCTTGCTACAGTAAAAGACCTCATGACAGCGGCTACAGGCCATAAGCTGCACACCCACCGAACGGCCGCACTGGTAGCAATATTTGAAGCGAGGCTTTCTGAAATAAAACCACAAATAGACACGGATTTGAGGTGTCACTCATATCCACGGCAGAAAAACACTTTGATTTGCTATAATGAAGTACCTCTGCACTCTCTGACCGATGCATTTGTTAAAGGAAGTCTTGCTGTTCTGTTCAGGAGAGCTCAGGAGACTCGATGTGGCCCCTGCTCCAGTATACACAAACTTCTCTGAGGGACTGACACCTTAAACAACCAACAAACAAACACACATTAGCAACCTGTGATTTTCAATCACACTTTGAACGGATGCACAAAACCTGAAGACAAAACTGATAAAGCATTGTGTATTTCTAGTAACGATCAGCCAGTCTCACTGAGTACGCCTTGGCTCCTTTCTTTCTCCATGCGATGTGTTTCCATTCTGATCGCTGCCTGTCTCAGCAGATCTCCCATGAGGCCTAGCAACTGCCGGCGGGCATTATAGGCTTGTCTCTCATACTTGTTGAGGGCATGATAGGGGGTGTGGGCCATGCGCTGGTTCTGGTGGGAAAGCAGAACCGGTCTGGTGAGCGGATTGATAAACAAGATTTCAGATGATCTGCAACGCGGGATGAACTGGCGATGAAAAGCTGCACCTGTTGGAATGCACAGTGCGCATAATCCACGACTGTTCCCACAGCGCACCTGCGTCCCTCGCCCACCACAACAGGCATGAGGATGTCAGCACCGGATTTGATCAGCTTTTCCAGCTTAATGAAGCAAAACAGAAACAAAAAGAGCAGAGTGACTAGGAATATCTATATTTATTTTTCCCTATTTATTTGATTGACAAGTCTCTGAAGTACTAAATTGTTTCTGAACGTGAGTTGACTGGTAATTCAACCTGATCTTGTGAGGAAAAACATGACTGGGCATATGTTTGCTGCCAAACATGCCCTATGTACCAGTGTCAGAAATTAACTTTTTTATTAAGAGACAATATTTGCCCCCTGAAGTTTTATCTTTAAAGCGTAAAATTAAATACAAATTAAAATCAAATAATCATTATTATATTTTATAGTATTATATACATTATATATTATACATTATATATATAAATATTTATTATTATCCTAAACATATTACTGAATCATTTTGTTAAATCAATGAACAGAAGTACATACTATATATACATATATATAATAGTGAATAGTACTTAAAAATAATTTAGAAAAAAATATTTAAATTAGATAGAACAACCATACTTATTTTAATTTTTACCAAATTTACCTATGAAATATATTTATTCTATTTATATAATAATTTAGATTGATTTGTTAAATTATTTTTTTTGTATTATTATATTATTAACTATATATATTTTTCTAAATATATTATTAATATAATTGGATTCTAAATTTAAATTTAAATTTAAAAAATGTTATTTTGTAATGCATAGTGTAACTACAGAGCCACTATGCAGTAACATATTTCACACATGCACAGCCACATATTTTCCCATGAGACCAGGCAGAATAATTAGTTGAAGGGGCTCACCAGCTTGACTTGGTTGCGTGGATGTGGCCCACGGTTGTAGTTGATGTTGGCAAGGGCACAGAGGGCGCTGCCCACATGACGGGTGAGAGGAAGATTAGGATCAGCCCCTCCGGCCAGCAGTTCATCCACAGCCTAGGAAAACAACATTAACACACACTGCACGTCAATGCAATGCCATCGAGTTTTCACACTCATCATTCAGTAATGACTTATTATTCCACAATCGTTCTGTGTTTTGGAACAGACAGTATTTAATTATACCCTAAAAGATGATTTGTTGCAAATAGCTGCACTACAAATGATTTAGTCGAAAGAAGTGATGTCAGCACTGATTACGTACAAGGTCGTTGCCACTTGCGATGGCCAGAGACAGGGGTGAATGGCCACTCCACACATCATTGGGGCTTGCTTTGTGAGAAAGGAGAAGCGCAACCACATCTCTAGCATTCTGAAGAAAAATAAGCATATATTAGATAGATAGATAGAATACTCATTCTAATGAGTATCATGTTTCAGTGTATATATTGTGTTCTTACTGCATAATCGCTGTCTCTTTGGCAGGCCACATGTAGTGGTGTCCTCCCACCTTCTTGAGGAAACTCGACGGGGGCTTCGTTGAACTTAGCCAGGGGTCTAGAGGCCATGAAATGCTGATTCTCAAAGGCCTGGTGCTCAAACGTGTTCTGAGGGTTTATATTTCTTTCATTAGAGTCATTAAAAAAGGTTGTGGGGCAATAAATTTATACAAAACTTGAGGTTTGCTCAGACCTTATCAAACTCGTAGACTTCATTGGCATCCTGAGCTTTGACGTCAGGGTCCGATAGGGCGTGCAAGAGGAGCTGTGTGATTTCAGGGCCCTCTGCTCCAGGCAAACCCGCCGCTATGTGAAGGGGGTACAGACCCCTTTGCTGTCACGGACAGAAAAAGGAGGACTCAAACTAAATCAACCAGATAGATGTCTTGCTGTTAATATTCAAATTTTTTTTTTTAAAGGTTAGTAAGCAGAAAATCACCTTTTAAAATATTGTAAACTAACTTGATTATTCAGGAAAGAAATCTACTTTGTAGATTAAACTAGATGAGTAAAGGTTGATGTCAAACTTTTATGTTGGCTTGACAAAGCCTGGTCTGAAAGTTTGAAATAACGTTGAAAAGCTTGACGTTTGAAGATTTTACTCAAAGAAGCCAATAAAATGTTATTAACATGTTCTAGCACATTGCTAACATGTTTTAGCATGATTTAACACATTGCAGGCATGTTTCTTTCATGAATTAGTACATTGCCAGCATGATTTAACATGTTCCTAACATATTTAACACATTACAGTACTAACGTTTTAACAAGTTGCTAGCATGATTTAGCACATTGCTAGCATGTTTAACATATTGCTAACATGATTTAGCATGTTGCTAGAATGTTTCTAGCATAAAATTAGCACATTGCTACCATGTTTTAACATTTTGCTAACAAGATTTAACACATTGCTAGCATGTTTCAGGCATGAATTAGCACATAACTAGTATGATGTAGTACATTGCTAGCATATGTCTAGCATGAATTAGCACATTTCTTGCATGAATTAGTATGGTGCTAACATGTTTCTAGCATGATTTAGCACACATTGCTAGCATGTTTTAACATGTTGCTAGCATGATTTAGCACATTGCTAACATGTTTTGACGTTGCTAACAATTTAACACGACAACATTTCTAGCATGTTTAGCACATTGCTAACATGGTTTAGCATTTGGCTAACACGCTTTAACACGTAACTCACGTTTCTAGCATTATTACCACACATTGTTAACATGTTTTAACATGTTGCTAGCATGATTTAGCACATTGCTAACATGTTTTGACATTGCTAACAATTTAACACGTTGATAACATTTCTAGCATGTTTAGCACATTGTTAACATGGTTTAGCATTTGGCTAACATGCTTTAACACATAACTCACATGTTTCTAGCATGATTACCACACATTGCTAGCATGTTTTAACATCTTGCTAACATAATTTAGCACATTGCTAACATGTTTCTAGCATGTTTTGCACATTGCTAACATGATTTAGCACCTCTTTTAATGCCTCTTCCAAAAGACATGAACGTGCACAGCAGAGTCTGCAAAGTGTCACGAGACCAATTTACCTCATTTCTCAAAGCACATAACATTAAAATAATAATGAGCGTAAACAGGTTACAAAGCTTTGACCTGTACCACCTGACTGCTGAGGATTCATTTCGGCATTGATGGTGTTGTCATAGAAACACAATAAATGTGAGTCTGAGGACGTGAACAACTCCATCATGACGCCATCTTGTAATTATTGTTATGACATGTCATGAACGCAACATAAGCTTGTTGTTTTGGTTCAGGAGGAACTGTAAAAGGCGGCTGCTGTTTGTTTGCAGAGCTTGGTGACTGTCTGTCTACAACTCTGCATAGCCTTACTGAATGTGCTGATGACATGTGATGTCAACGCGAGCAGGGTGAGCGGAGGTATGGAAATGAATGCAATGAGTGGAGGAACATTTTTTGGTCCTGAGACTTGCACATAAGAACTGGAAATGAAGAATTTTGTTTAAAATATTATTTATTTTAGTTTAAAATATTATTTATTTACTTCAGATGAATAATTATATGGATTAAATGTATTTTTTATGCATTTAAAATATTAATAATATGAATTAAAGCTCAAAAACTAAACTAAAATAAAAGAAAAGAAAAGAAATTGAGAAAGAAAAGAAAAGAAAATAAATTGTGAAATAAAATAAAATAAATTGAGGTACCTCTGGAAGTAGAGGTATGTCTGTACGAGCCCCGCACTCCAGTAGACGACGGACGCCCTTGACATGGGCAGCTTTGATAGCCAGGAAGATGACGGGCATGGGGACAGTAGAGGCATTTGGGTCTGCTCCTCTCTCCAATAGTAGATTAATTGTAATCCATCGATTCCGATGTCTATCAGACCAGACAATCACCAGTCACAAAAAAACAATTTTTCATTAAAATCAATCTCATTACTGTAATACAAAAAAAAAAACATATATATATAAAAGCACTATAATTATAGCATTCCTTTTGATCAAAAAAGTAGAGCATGGCACTAGCAATGCTAAAGTCATGGGTTTGGTCCCCAGGGAATGCATGAACTGATCAAATGCAAACCTTGAAAGCAATGTAAGTCACTTTAGATAAAGGTATCTGTCAAATGCATTAATGTAAATGTAAATAATATTGTACAACATTATTATATATTTTATATAATATTATATCATTTATTTTATATTATAAAATTGTTGTTTTATTGTTGTTTTTAATTAGTATTATTATTATTATTATTTAAATAATTAGCTTAATATTATTTTAACAATTAATTTATTTAATAATAATAAATACAATTATGTAAATTAATTAAATAATTTTGTATGTAATAATTGTATTATTATTATTATTATTATTATTATATTATTAAAATATTTATTCACATCACATTAATAAGAATTTTTGGGGAAAATATGCTTGAACATGCATAAACATTTTTTTTTTTTTTAAATAAATCAAATAAAATGAGATATGGCCCAGGAATATTTTTTGTGATATTCACCTAAATAAAATTAAATTTTATAGAAATTTACTCTGTTTTAAGAAGTGCAATTTTCCGGACCGTCTCTTGGGTGTCTGTCGGAGTCACTGTTCCTGTCTGACACAGGATCTCAGCACTCTTTTGCAGGATCTCCTCTGTGACGTCAATGTGAAAACTAGCCAGAGAACATGCAGAATCAAAGGAAAGGTCATCGGATCTGATGCTCCTCTCTAGTTTTTCTTCAAACTCCAGATTTGTCACCTCTTCTTCAGAGTCAACAACACTCTTTGCTTTCCTCTCTTGCCACAACACAGAACCCACTGCAATTGTACCATCAAAGACTTGAATAGATCTTGAAATTATATCATGTGGTTCTACTGATGGTCTGTCTTGTTCATGTTCAGGGTGAAGAACTATCTTCTTGTTTGGGTCAGTATTTTCATTGATTTGATAATGAACTTGAGGTTCCTCAGAGTTGTTGAGGCCTTCTGGTTGGTCAGGTTGATCTTCATTTATGACCTCAGTGATTTGCTCTTGAGCTTCGAGTTTCTCCAAGTTATTGAGGTTCTCTGGTTCAAGACTTTGGTCAGCCTGGTTGGTCTGTCTTGGTGTCTCAAATGTCTCTTGGTCACTTTCATCTTTGGGTGTTCCTGTCATTGGATCTGGAGAGGATTTATGGGAGACATCTTCCAAAGGCTTGATCTTTAGCGTAACAGACAGCAAAAAGGGAGGAACAAGAAATGAAAGAGAAAAATGAACTGACTAACTATAAGCATACCAAAATACAGTGCAAATCTCAGTATTCTTACCTGTGGCTCTGGGCTGATATTCTGGGTCACTTTCTCAGCCAGTGTCTCATGTAAAGACTGAAGTGGGTAGTAGAGGACATTACAGATAGCCAGAGCAGACATGCCTTCATCATTTAGTTTATTAACATCGGCCCCACTGTCCAACAGCATGTGGATGACATCGTCATGACAATGCACCTACATAGACATGCAACAAACCTCATTTACATATTGATCATCAGCACACATGCAAGTTGTACTGTGTGGTGTTATTCAAGATCTGAAACCAGTAGTTTTCCAAACCAATGCTGCCATCTTCTGGCAAATATTGCTTACTATTTATATGACAAGAAGGCTCAAAAATAGAATTTTGCTACAAAATGGACATTATGAACACCTGAACAACTATTATGAAAAGTAAGCATATATACAATTTATGTATATACAATAATATATATATATATATATATATATATATATATATATATACTATAAAATAATGCATCATTTTTCAATGCATCATTTCCAATATATTATTTTTATTATTCATTATATAAACATTTGTAAATACTTTTAAAATAGAATATAATTATAAATATTTTCCCCATTAGTTTCATTAGTTTAGTGTGCTGTTTTTTTTAAAGTATTGCATATATGTATATGCATATATATACCTTTATAAGAACAACCATAAAAATATATTTTAAAATAAATATAATATAATATTGTATCATAATATCAAATTGAACATTCACATGTGAAAAATATCATATTAATATATATCAAAATAAACATATAACAAATAACTAGTGGCTATTTTCTACTGAGTTAGATTTGTATCTTGTTAAAACAGAAGCTTACCGTGGCTGCTATGAGAGCTGTATGTCCCCGTGCGTCACTCACGTCGGGATGGACTTTTCCATCTCTGAGGATTCGATAAACATTCCTGCATTCACCATGTGAAGCTTCCTTGATCAGTTTCTCTGAGTTCAGTTCCAGGGGACCTTTGGGTCCAAACTGAGTCCTGTTCATATTCAGAACTGCAGTTACATCCCAGTCTAATGTTTCTGTCTCAAATCTGCAGGGAAAAAGAAAATGATATGGGTAAAATAAAGGTAAAACAAAATAAATAAAATGTATTATCATTGTGATAAATGTTTTTCTCCAAAACACATTGGCCACAATTATTGGCACCACTAGAATTTTTTTATGAGTAAAATATCTCTGAAGCATATTCCCATTCATATTTACATTTTTTTAGCACACCAGGGTGATCATGAACATGAAATTGTCCAGCCATGACCTCCTGCTGGAGAATCACAGCTGGAGAACTGCAGAGATTAGTTGAGTCTTGAGTCCCAGAAAGCCTAAAAAAAATGATCAAACAGCACCTACATCCCCACAAGTTGTTCGGGACGGTTTCAAGAAAAGTCCTCTGCTCTCATCCAGAAACAATCTCCAGCATATTCAGTTGTCAGACAAAACTGGAACTTCAAACATGACCGGTTCCTATGGTCAGATGAGACTAAAAAAAGAGCTCTTTGGCAGCAAACTCACCAGATGGGTTTGGTGCACACAAGGATAAAAAGTACCCCATGCCCACGGTTAAATATACTGCTGGATCTTTAATGTTGTGGGCCTATTTTTCTGCTGGAGGTCCTGGACATCTTATTCAGATACATGCTATCATGGATTCTATCAAATACTAACAGATAAAAAATCGAAACCTGACCGCTTCTGCTAGAAATCCAATAATGGGCCATGGTTGGATCTTCCATCAGGACAATGATCCAAAACAAACATCAAAACCAACACAAAAATGTGTCACTGAGCACAAAATGGAGCTTCTGCCATGGCCATCCCAGTCCCCTGACCTGAACCCTAAAGAAAATGAGTGGAGTGAACTGAAGAGAAGAAGCATCAACATGGAGCTGGGAATCTGAAGGATATGGAGAGATTCTGCATGAAGGAATGGTCTCTGATCTCTTGTCAGGTGTTCTCCGAACTCATCAGGCATTATAGGAGAAAACTCAGAGCTGTTATCTTGGGAAAAGGACGTTGCAAAAAGTTTTGAATAAAAGGGTGCCAATAATTGTGGCCAACGTGTTTTGGAGAAAAACATTTATTTCATAATGTGGTTTTCCTCCACTTTCAATTCTTTTCCTTCAATGAAAGGTTCGATTTTTGCTAATTTTATGAATTAAATCAAAATCAAAAGGATAAACAATGCAGATTTATTTTTACAGTCATCTTTGATCATATTTATCAAGGGTACCAACAATTTTGTCCATGTCTGTATATTTTCCCTTTTCAGCTCATTAGATTAATACTAATATTAATGCATTTATTAAAAATATTTACTAAATTAAACCCTTTGGTTACCTGCCCAGGTTAATGCTAAGCAACAATCTTCTTACCTGTGTCTCTGAATGTGTGCATTCATGCGCTGCTGTAGCGTCAAGGCTGTCAATGGTGATCGCTGCTCTGTGCTGATGTCACTCCTACCAAAAAAGTGAAGGTCCAGGTCCTGGCGTAAACACCTGGGGATGGGCAGATGGTCTGAGTCTGTGGAGTAGCTCTCAGTGTCTGGAGGCAGGATGAAACGTTCCTCGTCCTCTGATAACCCCTGATCGGACTGGAGGGGGCCGCCATCTGTACTCCACCCCACATTGGGAGGAAGGTGAGGTTGTTTCAGGTGTTTTTTAGGCAGTCTGGTCATGTGTTCTGGAAAGTCCTCCAGACTGAAGCCATCCTCCAGTGTGGTGCATATTCGCAGTAACACCTCTCTGTGCCAAAGGCCCACATCCTGCCGCCCATCAAGGTATGTCATGATTCCAGGGCCAAAGCGTTCATCAGCATGATACAGACCCTGTAGATGGGGAGAAGAGATTTTGCTTTATTATCTATTATACAATAAAAGTAAAACATATTGTTAATGAACTATGGGAATTATGAAACCTCAAAGGTTGATCTGTCTGGGAAAACTTGCACTCCATATCCTTCTTTTCGGTTCAGATAAAAGTTTCCTGAGTATTTGGATCCATCCGGCCAGGAATACATTCCTTTGCCATGCCGATAATCCTTAAAAAATGAACCTTTATAAAACTGAATAAAACATGAAAATAATTTGGTGTCAAAGTGGCAACTACTCTATGATGATTACAGTGGAGAGGGGAGCAATAAAAATGATTCAAAATAATTAAAAAAAAAAAAATAATAAAATAAAATCAAAGGGTGTATTTTTTGGCACTTTCCACAAAAATAAATGTATTCATTCATTCATTCTTTTTTAAATTTAAATACAACTAAATATTATCTGAGTTTATTTTCTATTAATTTCCTTTCATTGATTTTCTAGCAATATTTAATGTTCATTGGTAGAAAACTGAAAATAAATGAATGAAAAAAATAAAAATAGGGTATGAAAAAGGCATGAAAAGAAATAAACTCATTTTCACCTTCAACTACAGTCCAAAAATTCCAAACCAAACAAACCAAAAATTATCGATATTGATATTTTTATATTTATATATATATATATATATATATTTTTTTTTTTTTTTTTTTTTTTTTTACTAGTGGGTATAGTTAATTTATGTAAGTGAGGATAGCAAAATAAAGTAAACTGTGACATATTATACCCAAAAATTCTTCATACAATTAAACTGATAAAAAATTTGGGACCAACAATTATTCAGACACCTGACCATGTTTTGCTTAAGTGTTATTTGACATAATTAAGATTAATTTTTTCTGACACAGTTTAACTCTGAGATCTTGTCATATTTTATTACAATTTTTTTAAACTATAATGAATAAACTGTATTAATAAATGAAAGTTCAAGGTGTCTAAATACATTTTGGTTTGACTGTAAGTATTATCTGAGCTGTTTTATTATTTTTTTTATTACAATAAACTGAATTACTGAAGTAGACTGTCAAAATTATGACACTGTTGTATGATTTTAATTGTTAGATACAGGCAAGGTCTCTGATGAGAGATTGACCAAAATACACATTTTAAATTGGAATACTGACATTTGATATCTTTTCATGATAATGTTACGTTTTATAATGCCAGTGTTTATTAATGACTTACATTTCTATACTTAAACTTTATCTTAGAACCAACAGACCATATGGTATCTGTTACATATGACATGAAACGTACCTCTCCATTTGCCCATGTGAAGACACCAGTGCCATGCTTCAGGTTATTTACGAATTCCCCCTCATATTTACATCCATCGGGCCATTCCTGGATTCCATGTCCATTTCTTTTGCAAGCAATACCCCTTCCCCACATTACTGTTCTATTCTTCTTATTTAGTTAATATCATGACTTTATAAACGTTTATTTACACAGCGCACGACTTCTGAGTGACTTTATTGTTTAACTTCGGATGGTTACCATGACGACGCGAGAATTCCTAACTGCATGTCGTAAATTTACATCTGTCAAAGTAAAAAGCTACACATCACGCAGGGAAAAAAGTCCTCATTAAATTAACTGCAATTACTCCAGTTCCTCTATGAGATAGCTGGTACTCCAGATGGTTTATTCACAACATAATATACATGACAAAGGCCGACGACCCTCTTGAAATAAACACGTGTTCCTCGTTGGTTTGTTTTTGTGTTTCAAGTGACCTGCTACAGTAGTTAAACACCGCGCAACTAAGCAACCGCAACGACCCAGGGGCAGTCGAGAGCGCGCGCTAGCTTTTCTCGCTCTTTCTCTCTCTCTCACACACACACACAAAAGCCCACACTCAACCATATCTGCGATAATAATGTGTTTCAATACATTACTAACTAATTAATCTCTGTTTTCTTGACTTATTTGACGGCTGTCAGGTGTGCACCAAAGCATCGCGAGCACAAAGCTCCTCAAGCGCGTGCTCTTGAGCGCGCGACACATGATATGTGGTCGCGAATAGGTTATTCATTACAAGTGGCCTTCCAAAGAGATGAACGTTTAATTAAGAGTCAATGATCTTCTGAGAACATTCGGATAAATAATTACAATGAAAACTAAGACACTTAAAATACTTTCCGCTTAAGAAAAATACTTAAGGTGGTTTGCTGGTCTTAGGTCTAGTTAGTTTTATAGGGGGTTTAGGCACTTGTTACAAGGCTGGAACGCCAGGTAAACCATCATAAACAAGCTTAAACCAGCAAAATGATGATCATAATCCTGCACAACATGGTATTTTAAAGTATTTTGAGAAAATTCTTGGGTTTCTTGGATTGTCTGTACATTTATTGACCAACTGCGGTAAAAAGCAAATATTTACAGTGTAAATATATCTCCTGATATGTACAGTGCTAGATTTTAGGAAGTAAAATCTGGAAGTATAAAGAAATTCATTCCCACAGGCACAACACATTCTGTCATTGTTATATTGAAATATTTTACAGTGCCAAACAGGTTTTTCCAGATGACAAACCTGTGTTCGGAACATGATGTGTCAGAAATTTAAATACATAGTGAAAAAGGACATCACAACTAAGAGCTATTGACACTATTCAATGGAACTAAAACTTCAAATAAAAACACTCATCTTTATGTTTTTATCTAGTAGCCAGGTGCAAAAGGAGGGGGATTTAGGTACTCCAATGGTAACTCTATATCTGCACAGTTGGGAATACCGTCAGATGACTGACATTCAGATAACTCCTGATACTCATTTTCCATCGTTTGTTTAGGGTTCATGGTGCTGCTCTCCAAAACAGGAAAAGTCGGATCCTCCTGACACGCATTGTTAGTGATCTCCTCATACGTGTGCTCCTCTGAGTGCTTCTTTTTAAGCTTTTTCTTAATTTGTGCCAGGCTCAAGACCACAGGTTTCAACTGTTGTTGGATTTTCTGTTGGGTACGGCCTTCAATGGGTGAGTCAGCTGCGATTTGATGTCTGTCAGGGCTCCCAGACATCAACCCTTGAGATCTGTCGGCCTCCGCTGTTGCTTGCGGGCGACTTGGCAACCGCATTCTGGGTGGTAACTGTGGTGGCGTGTCATGAGTTGTGGAAGCAAATGCTGTTCTAGGTTTTGGAACAGGCTTTGTTGGCTGATCCTGAAATTAAAAAAAAAGTATTATTAGCCATTAGCCTGTTAACTGAACATAGATGTGAAAATGCACTATCCAAACATAAACAGTTGTAATTCATGAATGCTTTGAAATACAGACACTTATTTTATTATTGCTGAAAGCACTTAAAAAAAGAATGTGTAAAAAAGTTACAGAAGTTAAAGTGGTAACACTTTACAATAAGGTTTCATTAGTTAACATTAGTTAACTACTTTAGTTAACTAACTAAAAATGAACAATACTTCTACAGCATTTATTCATCTTAGTTAATGTTAATTTCAATATTTACTAACACATGGAAATAAAAAGTTGTATTAACATTAATTAATGCACTGTTAACTAACATGAACAAACAATGAACAGCTGGATTTTTATTAACTAACATTAACAAAGATTAATAAATACTGTAACTGTATTGCTCATTGTTAGTTAATACATTAATGAAACCTTATTGTAAAATGTTAAAACTGTTAAAGTTTACTTTAAGCAAATATACTGTACCAGTCATTTATATTTCATTCAAAATATATATTTTACAAAATAGTTTGGACTCTATAAAATGGACTGCTATAAAATTTATGTTCCAAATTTGAATTTGGTATCACACAAATTGAGGATCCTATGAGAGTTTGTTTAGGCGCTATATCAAAAATAGCCACCGGATGACACACATTCCATTGAATGTGATTTTAATTTTGATAAATTCTCCTGTCACAAATTACAACATTTCTGTCACAATATCACTTCTATCACCAAACAGGAAACCTTGAGTCTCAGAACTTTCCGACAATATACGTGTTTTGTCAAGATTAGAAAAACATTTGATTATAAAAAAAACAGTGTAGTAAATTTTGAATATGAAACATGACACCATACGGAGAGAAGCCTGCTTAAAGGTTTTAAAGTACAGTTTCCATGATAACACACTGTCTAATTTGAAAACGTATTTCAAAGGTTGAATTTTGAGGGTTAAAGCTTTCAAATGATACTTAATTTATGGTGATTACTAAAATATGTAATAAGAAAAATGGCAAAATAAATGCTAGAGGGACACACAGTTAGCAGGTTAAACAACCTTAATAAATAAATTCACAATATTAATATGTACATAATTAATATTTATGTAATTTATGTAACAATATTTATATAATTATAATATTCAAAATAATATAAATAAAACATTGTCATTTTAACCTCAAGGACATTATCATCTTGACAGTCTGTTGATGTCATATTACCATGCTCTGTAGATTCAAAGTGGTCAATTCCGTCTCCAGGCTTGGATACAGTCTAGCAGAAGGACTTGTAGGTTGCGCAGGCGATTCGTTTTGGAGCGGCGAAGTCGTGTTGTGTTCCAAGATATCTGAACGAGGCATATGTGCTTGTGGTGAAGAATTTATCCATTCAACCTGTCCAGTGTTTACATCTTTCTTTCGAGGAAATAACAACTCAGCGTAGTTATTTTTGCCACCCTGCACACAAAGATCACAGTCAGATAAACAAAGATTATGATTATTGTTGATGGTGGAAATAAACATTGCCTTTATCATGTTGTTGATGTGGTAAACAACAATTTTATACTATTTAACAGTGAAAAAGTGTGCAAAATTTACACACACACATAATATTTTAATACATAATTATACCATGTTTTCTATTAAGAGAGGGGGAAAATGTTTTAAAATGATATTAAAAGGAGGGAAGAAATTTTCATATTAGTTTTACGTTCCTGCTGAGCAAGTCACATCAACTTAAGGTGGTCAAGCTAGTTATTGGAACATGACAGCTGGTTTGGTAGTGGTCCATGGTTGCCTACCAGCTCTAACTAGACAGATCGACTTCTGTCTAGTCGATCTTGACGAATGACCATAACTTATCTGTTTGTGATGTAACCAACAACAATGCAGTTGTAACTCTATACCTGTTCACAAGCCACAGTCAGCAATTCATTGTAGGGTAAAATGGGGCTTCTGCGATGAAAGGCCACCAAGTCATGGAGAGAACGATAGTTTGTATTTTCTCCCACAATAATGAACTGGTTATCTGGCAAGACGTCAATCATGAAGTGTCTGCAGCGATCTTCAGCTCTAGGAGAAAGATATTTATAGATGACCCTTGGATTAGTGGACTTGTTCATGTACAGTAATTATGTGAATCAAACTTCCTTATAGTGAGTATTCATAACTGAAAACAATGGCCACATTTACACGGACTTACCGATAAGATAATGTATAACCCACTCTGCTCTCGCTAACACGAATGAGGAAGTAACCAGGAGGTTTGCAAATCAGCATTTCCTCTGCAACCCTACAATACAGAACTTTTTTATCTGACTGGTATCAGGAACCTGAGATTCTGCTCTTTGATATCATGGTAAGATATAGTCTGAGCATTCAAGCACATATTACACTTTTTTGTCTGCTTATCTTTGTGACATAATACAGTGTTCGGTCTATTACTTCCTGGATATTATGCCGTGGAACCATTCTGGAACAATTCCATTCTTCAAAATGCAGCTGCGCTGGAATTCTGTGAACCACCCGAATGCTGCATTACTGCTGTCATGAGATAAAGGCACAGCCATGACATCCAGTGTGTCCTAGAGGAACAAATAATTTAATTTCATTTCATTTAATTTTATGGAAAAATATATTAATCTCTGGTGTATTAAAATGCTTAAAAATACATTAAAGTACAATTCATTCAGATGAATGACTTGTATACAATACTTCTATGATGAACATGTTATCGATATCTTTTTTTTTTTTCAATTATCTGAAATTGATTTTAAATAGTTTTTTAAATTGATTTTAAATCTAGTTGAACTGTTCAGAGATTTTTAGAATGAAGAAAAAAGTGTGAACAAAAGGCTTAAAATTAATAAACAAAGGACTGTTAAAGTAAATTAAATCTGAACACGTCATGTATAGGCAGCTATAAATATTTCGAATAGTCCACACAATATATTGACAGTCCACGCATATATTTTTCATCGTAATGACTCACAAACTCGTTACTATTAAATTTCCAAACTTGTTTAATGTGGATTTTACACAACAAAAAAGGACGTTCCATTTCGCTTAGAAAACTTATTTACATATATTTCAATATTACAGTGTTGTATAAGTTACATATATTTGACAGGTGTCAAATATGTTACTTAAAAGATGCCTGTCACTATTACAAACAACAATACATAGGTAAAATATAATGTTTTCATAACGCACTCACCTGCCGAAGCACACGGTACAGTCAGTGACGGCAGTTGACGTGACCTCACCTGTTTAAAAAGTGTTGTGTGGGGTGTGGTTTAAAAAAAAAAAAAAGTAGCCGACACAATTTCAGATCATGAACTATATGAAATATCTACAGCTCTGTACTTTAAGTCATCAGTCAGTCTCTGGTAAAAACATTTAATCAGTTAACAGACGAGCATACAGCTGATTTGTGTGCGGGACATTCTACTGTTGCGTAAGACTTGATATAATGAATATTAATTACGTACTGTTTACCTTCCTGAAAACAGCCTAATTAATATTCATGAGGCAAGCCTCTATGTAAGCTGCACATTCCATTCAGCAAATCAGGTATGCCTGCTCGACAAACGTCACATAACGTAATTAATATTCATTAGACAAGACTTCCTGCTAGCTGTCCTGCGCTCGCTTAACTCAGCAAATCAGGTAGGTCTGCTCTAAGAACGTCACATAACGTAATTAATATGTATGAGCAAAGCTGTAGTGGGATTCGTAGATTCACGTTATGGACAGGTCTGGACGATACAAATCATTGTTGTTCAGTTTTGTGACTGGTAGTGATATACTTGATACTCATTTATTTAAAGTACCACTTTTGTGCGAGATGTTTCTCCTAAACTCCGTAGGAGAAATAAAAATAGGCATGATTTCTAACGTATGTAAAATCCATAAAACGTGGAACAATTGTGGAAAATAATGAAACATCTACCCCACAAACAGACTTTTTATAAAAATTTATTACACAGAAAATGGAAAAGAAACGTTTGAGGCATTTTGAAATAGTCATTTGACAGAAAAAAAAAGCGACAACGCATTCACAGAAAAAAAGGGAAGAGCTAATATTTCTTTGGTCTTTGTTTGGTCCCATTTCGTGGTGGTTCCACAAAAACATACAGGCACTTTGACAATTAGGCTACCGTGGTACTATGGTGCATGTCCAAAATACCATCGCATCAGTAATGTACTGCAGTGCATCATGTGGCCAGTAGATGGAGCGCATGATGTACTTATGAGAAACACGGCATTGAAAACACCTTCATTGACGTCTTCATTTGACCGAGATACATTAATTTCAAAACTTAAAATTAATTTCAGCTGAGCACATAAACATACTCACTTTCCATGTGGTAAGTCATGTATTAAGCTACTTATAACGTTGTATCAGTGGGGAAATTAGCACCTCAGGTTGTTTGGCTAACTTTTGAAAGCAGCGATGTCGAGCCAACTTGGATAAAAGCGCAAAAGAAACACAGACCAAAAAATTAAATTATTTTTTTTTTCGGTGAGAAAATAGGGCTCAATAGCTTGCGAGTTGGAATTAAGTAGAGTATTTGTGGAATGTTGTAAAAATGGACGTGGTTGTCTCTCATCGTCTCTTATAAGCTGTTCAGCTCCTGGAGTGTCTGATCCAGCACTTGATGCATTCCGAGGTTTTCTTCTTTTGCAGAAGATAATTTTTCTGTAAGCAAAAATGGGGGGAAAAGAATTAGTAAGATGCTATGATTGTTTAATAAGTATTTATACAATATGAAAATTCAGTTTAGTGCCCTAGTTTAGTGCACTTACTGTAGGGTTTTTCATCTAAGTGAAAAATAAGAAAAAATATAAAAATTTTATTTTCTTGCACTTGGTCAGTCTGTTAGTAATAATATAAGATTAAAACTGCATTTTTGTGAATGATTAAAGAAGAATCTTCCAGCTGTGATGATTAATAATGTATTTAATATTTGAGAAAGCGTGAAATCAGACAAAACTGAAATGTAACCTCACCTCTGTAGACATCAGAATATGAGAAGAGTATAGAAAACTGACAAAATATTTAATATATTCTAAAATATTCTAAAAAAAAATCACGTCATATATTTTGGTATATTTAATTTATGTATATTTAATACATGTTCCCCATAAGATAATATATTACATATATTTTCCATATATCTTACATGTATATTTTCTTCTAAGTTTAATGTATTTTTCTTCTAAACTTGCATTATAAGATCTGAGCTGAGAATTATTGAGCAACAGTCTGATATTGCTTTTGTGTAAAATTCCCAAATTTCCCAAAAGTTCTGACACTTTTTGACTGAATGAATTTCAATGACCTTTCCAGTCATTCATGATTAACGAATAATCATTTAAAAAAATCTATTTTATTCAAGACTGATTCACTAATGAATCATTCAGACAAATTTGAACAATTCATGAAAAAGGATGAGTCAAGAGAACAATTCGCTCACAAATCAGAGATTGCTGCTATGTTTTACAAGCAAGTAAAATATTTAATCTAAGAATAAAAACCTAATATTAAAATTCCCTGATATTTCCAGGTTTTTCATGAACGTAGAACCTCTTACCAATCTTCATAATGAAACAAAGAAACCAGAAGATTGAGAGTGAAATGAAACAAGAGTGTTTTATTGAGACTAGCGAAGAAAATGAAGCAAACATAAAGAAAGTGGCAAGAAATTTGAGAAAGCAGGAGATGCAGCAGAGCGGGACAGAGATGGATCTACAGGGAGGTCATGTCATTGAGAGCATGGTCCAGCTCCTCAGAGATGGCTTTATACTTCAGCTTCTGAGCATAGAGTTCATCTGAAGATCGGCGGGAAAAGCAGGAAAGCGAAGGATGAGAAGAAGCAATGGACAGAAACCAAAGGAAAAAGAGAAAGACAAAAAGTTAATGGATTTATGAAGACTAAACATGCTATGAAGCTCACAGAGGTCATGTTCTACCAGTAACAATCTAAGCAAATCATGTGCAAAACAACAATGACTGTAAAATTTCCATCCGTCCCGAAGAAGATATGCTCCCTAGTTACTTTTACTAGTCATATATACTTCTTTTATTAAGCAAATGCAGAGTTCGGCCTCATAGCTGACTGGCGCTGTAGGAAACAGACATACTTCATTTCTCTTGGGACAGAAGCAAAACCAGGCTTGTTCAAACCGATTTTATATACTGAGTCGAATATATCATCTTCCAGTGAAGGGTTCAAGCATTTGAAACATGAGCTTGCTGGAACTCTGACAAAATGGCTCTAAAACAATATGGTGTTGTGTGTTTCAAAAGATTTTATGGCCGTTATATAGACAGGGAGAATGACCCGCCTGTGACCTGTAAAACCCCATCCTCTCAGGACATTTCAATGTGTCCTGCTTCGCCACTAGTCATTTCTGAAGGTGAAAAGTTCATTTAGCCACTTCATTACCTTCACTGCAGTTTTCATAAGAACAGTTTAGTCTGTAGTGTTGTCAAACTGTAGTCAAAAATTACCATTTTGAAAAGCTACATCATAGGTTACTAAGAAAAAAAAAGCTACGTATATTAAATCTATTTAAGAAAACAAATGATTTTTTAATGTAATTTTTTCAGTATCGTAGTATATTCTTTTCTATGAGGATGACAGCGTTAAAGTTGAAGACAAAAATCCATGTAAAATGGCTTTTGTGAACTCGGAATTGAATGATGATTCGTGAATCAGCAAATCAGTTTGAACCAGTTCATTCCATCAGAACACAGCAATTCGCTACAATGAACCATCAAAATCATTCAAATCTAGTTTTGGAGCTAGTTTGTGTCATCTGAATGAAGTGATTCACTAAAATGAACTCTCCAAACCAATCAAATCTAGTTTTTGAACCAGTTCATTCCATCAGAACGAAGCAATTCTCTAAAATGAACTACCCAAACCAATCAAATCTAGCTGATTCTGACTGAATTAAATTATTTGCTAAAAAGAACCATCCAATTAACCGATTCACTAAAAAAAATCAAATTTCCCAGCATTTTGTCATGCTGCACCACTAATTATTGGACAAATTATTAATTATTGAACAAAATGACTAGTCTGATCTAACTGGTTAACTAAAATCATCTTTACCAATGTTTTTGCCACACTAACCTTCTAATTCCTGGAAAAGCAACAGTGTTTTGAAAACAGCTACTTGCACTTCTACTTAAGTTAAGTTAGCATAATGTTTACTCCCCAATATTGCAAAACAGTTGAACTTTCGGCTCCACAGAAAACCCTTAGAACTACTGAATGTGTTCATACCTTCCAGGTCATCGATAGATTTTTCCAGTTTGGTCACCGACCTCTCTGCAAACTCTGCACGGGTCTCGGCCTGATAAACACATTAAGGGTGTTGAAGGAGTTGAAAAAAGACATTCAGTATGAGAAAGGGCAGCTTATCTTTGACCTTGTCTCATTTATTGACTTCTTTACCTCCTTCAGCTTGTCACTAAGAACTTTGATTTCCTCTTCATACTTGTCTTCTTTTTCTGAGTACTGTAACATGCAAACAAAGACAGATACAGCAAATCCATTTCACTTTCCTGTCAACATTGAATAAACTTCGTATCGCTCTCAGAGCTATTGTGTTGTGAGAACTTTAACCGTAAATCCATAAATTACCATGTTTCAGTTTCAAAGCAATTATCAGGCTCTGAAGTTGAGTGATGATTATTATAGAGGTCTTAAATTGTGACTGAATATTAGCAGATAAAAGAGAGATGTTGACTTACTTTCTCTGCCTGAGCCTCTAGGGATTTAAGGTTGTTGGTAACATTTTTCAATTCCTCCTCCAAATCACTAGCTTTGCTGGAAGTATTTGAGCAGAAAACAATGTTTTAACTGGTCAAGCAACAAACATTCACATTTTAGTCTATTTAAAGTGTGAGAATGAAAGTGTGAGAATAGGTAGACGATACCATTCAGCGACTTCGGCTCTCTCCTCGGCTCGCTCCAGCTCACCCTCGAGAATCACCAGTTTACGGGCCACCTGTAGCAAAGATGGCGTTCAAATGAAGAGCTTCAAAAGTCAAACATCTGGAAGTGGTGTTCCTTTAGGTGCTTGTAACTCACCTCTTCGTATTTGCGGTCGGCCTCCTCTGCGATGTGTTTGGCCTCTTTCAGCTGCATCTCCTGGATCTCCATCTTCTCTTCGTCCTTCATGGCGCGGTTCTCAATTACCTTCATGCCTCTGGAGATGAAACAAGCGGTGAGTGACTAGGTCATCACTAGGAGACAGCATTGATGACCTCTTCAGTTAATGTAGATCAACAAAATGGTCCTGAAATCTGGAAATGGGAATTGGCCAATGGAAATTCATTGGCCAATTCCCATTGCATTTCCATCACCTTTCCAGTCGTGTGTGATTACTGTCAACTGATTATTTGTCAACTGGTTTGACCAATTCATGGAATCTTCAACATTAGGGTGATTTCCAAGCATGGAATTTATGAAAATTCATGGAAAATCATGTTAGTTGCCTGTTTGCTCAACTAAGCTTAATATGAATATCAATAATATATATCAATATCAATAAATAAATATTAATTAACATAGTAAAAGGTGGGGTAAGTCTGTTTCCATGGGTAAAACCCTCACCAACCACATTTTCTCTTAAAATTATATTTGAATTCCAATTTGTGGATTGTTTTCCAATGAGAAAAAGATGTTTTGGTCCACAGAAGCCATGTAGTTTGCACCCAAAGAGCACAGCAATTCATTCCTTCCACCATTATTCATAAATTAATGGTTTCCATTGACCTCTCACTCTCGTCTGCTGCTTTCTCCGCCTCTTCCAGTTTTTGCAGTGCAGTTCCCAGCCTCTCCTGAGCCCGATCCAGTTCCTCCTCCACCAGCTGAATTCTGCGGTTCAGGCCCGCCACATCACCCTCAGCCTGTTGACAAAGAAAAGGTCAAAGGTTACTTATATACAATTACATACCGACTTTCAATGTAGCAATAATATACATTTATTATATAAAATAATGTCCTGGCATTTTTTTTTTTTTAAGGTCCTGGCGTTTTGTTTTTTCTCCCAATGATGGTGTGTAATTTTCAACAGTTTTTGCACAAAGCACAATCAACTGCAAAAGAAAAAACATTTTTAGACCCTTTACGACCACCGCTACCACCCGTTGTGATTCAAACAAAGATTGGCCTCAGAATGAGCACAATGGTGCTTCTGTGACATTTCTCAGTTTTAAAGAGACCTCACAGCCAAACCGCCCACTTACTGCACTCATAATTGCAACTATAATTATGACAAATATCACCGTAGCTCTCACACTGCAGACGCGCAGCTGATCGAGCACACAGTTCTCTCAGAATGGTAGGAAAATCTCGCAGCCAGGAAACTGTATCTGGGTTTAAACTTTAAGAGGCATAGGGGAAAAGTCAAAGAGAGCAAATCGTCCATTTTCTAAACACATCTTTGTTTTGAGTCAGAGCTGCTGGTATTTACAGATTTCTACTGCTTTTGTAAGCTCTGGTGGAGCATTTGGAGCATGAATAGCAGTAAACAGATCATGGCTGATGTACCTCGCTACTTACATTGCTAATTCTCATAATTGCGAATTCTATTCTTCTAACTTTTTTCTCATAATGGTGACTTTATAACATGTCCGAATCAACTGTCAATGTAACTTTATGTCTAGAAAGTACAACATTATATCTCACAATGTGACTTAAAGGGATAGTTCACCCAAAAATGAAAATCATTTACTCGCCCTCAAGTTTGTCCAAACCTGTATGAATTTCTGAACACAAAAGAAGATATTTTGAAGAATGTCAGTAACCAAACAGTTGATGGACCCCATTGACTTCTATACTTTTTTTTTTTTTTTGCATACTATGGAAGTCAATGGGGTCCATCAACTGTTTGGTAACCGACATACAGGTTTGGAACAACTTGAGGGTGAATATTTTCAATTCTGAGTGAACTATTCCTTTAATAACTTGTTCAAACCAACTGTCAGTGTGACCTTATATCTTTATAAAATATAACTTTATATCTCGCAATTAAGAGAAATAAAGTTGGAATTGGAAAATATATAGTTATGTTTCAAGATTCTTGAAATTTATTCTTTAAATAAAAAAAAATCCAACTTTTTTCTCATAGTTGTGACTTTATCTTACAATGTGACTTAACTTGTCCAAACCAACTGTCAATGTGACTTTATATTATAAAATCTAACTTTATATCTCACAATTACAAGAAATAAAGTCATAACGTTTTATTTCAAGCTATAACGTTTCTTGTAATTGTGATTTTTTTCCTCATAACTGCGACTTTATATCTCAAAATATGACTTTATATTTTGCATTGTGCAAGTTTGTATCTTGCAATATTACTTTCTATCTCACAAAACGCCAATGAATATGCTATTCAAGATTGACATCATTAAAGAAGAGTACAAATGAACACTTATTCACACATATTTCACCAACACATCACCGGAGTAGGAAGTTAACCCCCTTTCGAATAAAAGAGAGCCAGAGAGGGGAGGAGAAAAATGCACAGGAAATGGACACACTCCACATCCTCTCCCCTCCCAACATGCTCATTCAGTTCAGGGTCAGGATACTCCCTCATGAGCCATGCCCTTTCCTTAGTCACTGCGCTCCCTAGCTGCTTTAGATGCAAGCCTTATATGGTAAAACAAGCTATGGAGAATGCAAGTGCTGAAGTGCCAAAAAGAATTAAAGGCTGAAAAATGGCAAAAAAAAAAAAAAAAAAAAAGCCATATGTTATCGAGAAGCGTCTGGACGCAGCCTTAAACATTTTATCATGTACGAGACAAACCCAAATGCGGCGACATTACCAGATCTATGGATTTTCGGGGCCCATTTACACCACAATACACTCAGATCTTGTTAGAGATGCAGTGACGTCCATGTCCAATTATACGTTTAGAGTTGAAATGTGGGGCAGTCACCTGGGACTTCTGCTGTCGACTTCCTGAGGCACAGCACTATCGTACGTGACATTGAGCAAACGCTTGAGACGAACACTATCAATGTAATGACCTTTTTATGGGCTGATATTATGAAAATAAGGCCTATCAGATGAAAACAGACAGTGGAAATGAAGTACAGGCTCCTTTTCAATCAATACAACTTAATATTCTAAGAGGTCTTACTGGTAAAACAGTCAAAGAGAGAGTTGCAGATGCAAATTTATTAGTTATTTCTAAACTAATGCAAAGAAAAGCAGAAGATTGTTGGAGTGTTTTGAAGTAAGCAACTACTTAGGTAACTAAACATTGAAAAGATATGCAAAAGAGGTCTTGATATCATTTTTAACACCATGGGAACCTGTCAATGCAAATTTAAGGAGAATTTCTTTCTCTTCATTTACTTATTTGTATGAAACTGACACATTTCCAATTTCCAAAAGTCTAATGGTCTTTGTACAGGCTTCACATATGCTCTTAGTCATGTTCTTGACTTTTAACCCCACTGTGAATTATGGCTTACATAAATTATGACCATCATGGAGAGGTCATTGGTCACGTCATGACCAAGTCCAGCAGCATTCTGTCACACTAAGGGTGGGAAAACTCCCACTTATGAAAGTAAAGTCAGCTAAATTTGTATTAGAAGCATCTGACTCAATGCAACACCCCAAAAGATAAAAAACAAGTTGATGTAGAAGAACGATGGGACCATGTACCTCCCAAATATTTCTCCATCAAACGAAAAAGGCAACAGATCCTAGACAAAGACACACTATTGGTCTACAAACACTAAAGGAACAGGACTTTTCTTAAGCAGTGCCAGCTTCCTGCATATCTGCATGGTCATTTGAGTACGAAGAGGGACCACAGGAAACTCCAACGTGGAACAAGAGACAACATCCTGACTCAGTTCCTTTGGGAGCTCAGGATGGGACATCCTTTGGATCGTTCTTGAATGCAACAAAAGCAAATTTTGAACTTCTACGAAAGATCTACAAACAATTATTCAGAAACAGGAGTTCAGATGAGAAGAAACAGACTCTAGGTTTCTGGCCATATTTTCTTATAGTAGCTTCACAAGGGATGACTCAGAAAATTGAATAAAATTGAGCATTTAAATCCTCCAAGGACTGTGGGGGAGGGGGCATCCTTAAGCATCTTAGTATCAAGGAAAAACGTCCTCACATACATTTTGTCATGTTCGTCATCTAAATTAATTGGTTTAATTCAAAATACTATTTAATATGACCCTATTACACCAACAGATAGAAAACAGTTTTACTGTCTGGTTGGATTGATGGTTTTATGGCTAAATACATTAAATTATACCTAAGAAGGTCAATTAATCTGTTCAAAGTCAGATTAAGAAGAAATATATCATAGATAGATACACAGTCTTTAAGTAATGTTTATGAATTATAAAAGTATTAAGCAGGTTAATTATAAAATACTAAGCAGGCAAATAATGCAGTTCTGTGTTAAACAAGACGCAAATGTATTGTTAGTTAAAACTAATAAATTGTTAATTGTGTAAATTAAAATGATTTTAAGAGTAAAATAACGGGTGGAAGTGTAATAAACGTGTATGAGAAATCAGTGAGGCCTAACAGCTGCCCAAAGGCAGATTTTGGGGTCGGACTGTCCCTTTGGACCAACGCCTTTCATTCCACAACCTCACGTCTGCATCCAGGTCTCACTGTTCACCTAAACATACAATTATAGTCTTCAGAGGAGCCCGGGAGCTTTTTGTATATCAGTTCACAGAGGGAACGCGTAAAAGAATCCGGAGAGTGTAAAGACGGTAAGTAAGAACAAAGAAATATGAAGATTTGTCTCACTTTCTCCCGGAGCTCGCGCTCATTGTCCAGCTCGCGCTGTAGAACCAAAGCTCGATCTTCTGCGTCATCCGCCTGCTGCTGCAAAGTCTGGATCTTTCTCTTCACTGCGTCCAAAGAAGTCACACCTGTCATTTTAGATACTTTATTATATTATATTTACAACTAGAAAACAAAACGAGCCGCGACTTTGGTCAGGAAAAAATTAAACGATGTGCAAATACAACGAAAAACTCAAAAAGCTATAAAAATAAATACTTAAAAATTTAAAAGCCTAATATATATATATAATCCCGAATATAGGGATTTTAAAAAAAAATAACGGAATGGCGCTGTAGTTGAATGGCCAGTGCAAAGGAAAAAAAGGAGTGAAAACGACACGAAATGTGCAATCCAAATTCTTCCCAGTCCGGATCAATACAAAACGGTTCAATGAACAAAAAAATGTCTTCGCAGGAGGTTACTTCTGTTTCATGGAGTCATTGGAATGTGAGAGAATGTGAGGCAGAACTTCTGCAGAAAACTTTCAATGTAACTGGAAAAGTGAAGTCCCTGTGGCGTCACTGTGGGCGGGGCTACCACTGAGTCACAATTCAGTCTCGTTTTATGTTCATTTCTTCTTTCTCTTGTCGAAATGTATACAAAAACGTACTTTTAGCGTTCGTCTTTATTAGTCTTATTATTAGTTTTAATCTTGACTTTTTTTTTTTTTACGTTTTTGTTAAAAAATTTTATTTTAAATATTAAATACACTGCCATATGTAACACTGTAAAACATTTTTAACCTAAATTTAGCTTGCAAATATATTTTAAATTAACCATAATTTCTTAATTTCTGACGTTTTAAAACTGTATAGTAGTTGTAGACCTTTATTTTAGGAGTTTAGCTATCATTTTAATTAAGTTACATTATTGTAATATAGCTAACATCCTATAAATAACTTTACATCATCTCTTGGGAGTTTTCTGAGACCCCTTATTCGAGAAACACTAATTTTTAAGGTTCAGTTTAGGTAGAAATAACACTTCCACTAATGTAACTTAATGTATTCTGGTTAAATCACACCACATTAAATAATATTTTGGAATAAAACCATGCAGTTTTAGATTTTACCGTTACCTAAAAAAATAACAGTATGTCCAATTTATTTTAAGAAAAAAAATATTTTGTGATATACACTGTGTAAAAATGATAAAAAAAAATTACTTATTTACTATTTTACTTGTCAGTAATTTATATTTCGATTCAAAATGCTAAAATTTAAAAATCAGTTCAGTCAAAAAGCATCTCACTGCAGGTTGTGACTTTGCCACCACTTTGATTTCACTTACAAATTGAAAGCAGCAAATACACACAAGTTTTCAATTACAACCCCCACAATTAAAACCTCAAATCTTGACGTTGCACACCACTTTGTCTGTCACACATTTTCCTCAGAAGTGTGCTTTTGTTCTAAAGACGAGCCAGCGATCTCGGAGCATTTATTTCATTAGTCACAGGAGTGTGGCCCTCTGTGTTTGCTTTCGCTACATTCTTGGGATTCCTGAGCTTCTACACAGCAACTGAAGTCCCAGTCTGCTGTTCCCCCCACCGTTATCAGTAACAGGCCTCAAAAATCCCTCACTCATTGCAACTATCTTACTTACTTCTTTGGTGTTGTGAATGCAGATGTATAATTAGTTTACAGTTTCCTCTAATGCATGACATGTGGCTTGTCTGGAGCACATTTTCAGGGCAAAGCTCCAAAGAACTCGAAAATGTGCTTGTATCCCCAGTTTCAGGCCTCTCAGTCTGGCTAAAAAAAAGCTAGAACATTCTGAAAATGAATCTTACACACGGCATTTGTACTACACTTAAAGTTTGATGTTACATTGTGTCCTGTAGAAGTATTTTGTGGTCAACAACAACATGAAGAACATCTCTCTTTCGCAAATGCATTTACCCCCATGCTGGAATCATTAAGGATTCACAAACAATCGATTTGCCCCTCCTCAGCTTCCTTCTCAAACTATGCAGTCATTTCCTTCGAGGTCGCATTGTGAGGAGTAACCTGAGCTTATCTGAGAAATGGACAGGATGGACCACTTCAGAACCATGCAGGTGTGATTACGGCAATTTTCTCACTCGTCCCGAGGCCAAACCCGTTCCTACAGGTGGAATGCATTGCGCTTTGATCCATTTCAACTTAAAAGTAACCAGTTTGTGCAATTAAACCTTAAAATTATCTCTTTAATGAACAATGTGTTTGTTTCAAGGCATTGCAGAAGTAAACCTGAGGAAAGAAGTATTTTAAGATTCATGTCTTGTGTTGACATGTTTTATTGAGGTAAAGCTTTTTATTGCCCTATAAATCCCAATTTGAAACACTTTGAAATGGTGCCGTGACCCTCAAATGGACCAGCTGGGTTGAGAGCAGCGGTGACAGGAAGTGTAAGCATCATAACAAAGCCTGAATGACTCAAGTTGTTTATGGTAAAGAAATCATGTCTGATTCTGTTTTATTGAACCCTAGTGGAATGCATCACTTACGTCAGCAGCTTTTTTCTCAGACAGTTCAAGTTTCTCCTGAGCATCTTTCAGGGCCTCTGAGTACTTGTCCAGTTCATCTTCGGTTTGTTTGAGCTTTTTCTGCAAGCTGACCAGCTCGTCCTCCAGCTGTGTGAGGGAGAGTGAGTAAACATACCACAGTTTAGCATAATTTAAGGGAATATCCCAGATATCCATTTAAAAAGGTGTCTAGTATGGGTTTGGTAATATTAAGAATATTATCAACCTCTATAATATTATCCATCATAATAATATCAACCATTTTATCACAAAATAACTTACCTAACCCACAATATATAATAGGCCTACTCTCTTTAGTAGACAGCAGTAACTAATTTTAGTCTGAGGTAAGCTGTCATATGGCAGTAAGTGAGATAAACACGAACACTTTGCTATCAGTTTGGCTGGGTTCTTGTGTTAAAGAGAGGATCTGTTGATCTACTGGGGTTCCAGACAGCCTGACCTCTCTCTCCATTTATAACCTTGAAAGGTAGAAGTCATACTAATGGATTGACGTATAATATTCATTTACTGAGGTATCTGTCTGTTCGCAAAGAGCAATATATTTTCCAAGTGTGTACACTTAAACACACACACCTATGCTCAATAAAACAAATATATTTTTACAAAATATATCATAAAATTACCTAAATTCACAATCTTTTACAGTTTATTATTTGTGATTAATGTTAAATTATGAATAATGTACATTGTTTCTTGAACTAATGTTAACATGCAAACATTTAATGTTAAAAATGTATTAGTATATGCAAGATTAATAAATGGCGTAAAAGTATTGTTCATTGTTAGGTCAGATTGTTACTGATTTTTTATAGGATTCCTACATAATTGTGGAAAATAAGTAGCCACTGCTGTGAAGGACCCAGAATTGCAGCTCAAATGCATACTTGGTTTTCAAGTATGAGGTCTTGGCAAACTTCTCCTTGATTACAATCGTTGAGTCCAGCCTTGACAGATGCTATTGCCAGCACTTTTGTTAGGACCTTCTCATTTTATTCTCCTTTATTTGGATTCCTGAATTTGTGGATTCTTACCTGCTTGCATTTTTCCTCAGCAGCTTTCTGTTCCGTCTCGGCCTGCTCTGCCCGGTCGATGGCATTCTCCTTGTCCAGTTTGAGCATCTGCATCTTCTTCTTGATGGCCTCCATGGTTGCAGGTTGATCTAGTGTCTGGGTCGAATATGAAATTCAAGGGAGCTACGAACGAGGTGCAGTTCTTGGTCCTTCAGCTGAAAGTGTGGTCAGACTAATGGATGCGAGGAGATTTAGGAGAGGAGAAGAATGCAGCTGATGCTGCCTGCAAACAAGAGCTGCCAGCAATGCTGGAACGCTCTACATAGCCCAACCAAAGTCTATAACACCCCCCTTCACTCCCCCACCCGTCTCCCTATCTAACCACTTGTGAGAAGGAATGGCCTGGACCAAACAGTCAGAAGCACTTCTCCTTATTTGGAGTGGTGCATATTGTTTTTAAAAAAAGAACGAAGGGATGGAGAGGTGAGCAGATACTGAAGGCCCTGCATCCAGATTTAACCCCATTAGGGTGAAACCAAGCTAATAAAATATGTTCTAAGAACGTTTCCCAACATTCCCATTAAGTTCTGAAAACATTATTTCTGAACGTTCTCTCAACATTCAAAACGTCCTGTTTTTAAATGTTTTATCACTCCATTTTGTCATTTTGCAAGCATTATGAGAACATTATGAAACAAGTAGTAACATTTACAAAATGTTAGACAAACATCCAACTAAGGCATTTCAGTTTTTGAGCTAACGTTTTGAGAACATCATTAAAGACTAGATAACTTTGAACAAAGGTTCTATCAACATTACTGTTCACAACTTTTGAGAGAACCTTGCCAGAATATCTGCTAAAGTTCTGAGAATGTTCCTTGAGAAGAACTTTCTTCTCAAGTCCATGTTAGGTGACATCCATCTAAATTGCCTTGTCCAAGGCAAGTATCAAAACTATTATTGCTAATATTTATGATAATGCACGTTTCAAAATCCCTAACACTAAGCAGACATGAATAATACCTCAAATTATGCAGTTTGTTGAGGAGAGGAGCTTTTATTTTTCTTATTATGCAGCTCTCTGGAATACTCGATTCTTATCAGTCAGTCATGGCATTTGAAGGTCAGATATTATTAATATTCACCGTTGTCCATGGCAACGGTAATCAAAACCGCTCAACAAAAAATGGCGATATTGTCATTTAAAACAAACGCAACTGGTGCCATATTGCATCTCAGTTATCAGTAACAATCGGACCTAACAATGAGCAATACTTTTACGGCATTTATTAATATTGCATATACTAATACATTTTTATATTATTGCAATGTTCGTTTTGTACATTATGTACTTTTTTCTTAGTGAAAGCTTTAAAATCAAATACAGGTAAAATTATAAAATAATTTCAAACTCAAACCAATATTTCATGTCCACTTTTTTTTTTTTTTTGTGAGTAGGTATATAAGCAGGATGATGTAATGCTCCACGCTGGTGTTAATTTTACAATACTGACCACTGATTATACATTTTCCATTATAATTTGTATTTTTAATCTGTCGGAACAATAAAAAGGCCAAAAGGCTTACAAAGGCTAACATTTGCAACACCACACCCTGGCAACCATGGAAAATATTAAAAACAAACAAATAAATTAATCGTTGAATAAAAATACGAGTAAATCTTTAAATCCAAAGGAGAAAAAAAGAAGGGTTAATCATACCTACATTAGAAAGCAAGCAAAGTCACTTTCTAGACCTTTCACTGACTTGTTCAATCAAGTCTGACGTAAAGCAATTGCACACACTTGATTTAGAGTTGTTGAGACCCAAAGTGCTAAATGGCGAAACCGTTGGGTCTAAGTGTTTTGGCACTGAAAAACAGAGTTGAAGTGCAACACTGTTTTCCAACTGGCTTTCTTAACTGCTATTGGACGCTAGCCCTTCCATTAGACATTTTGTGAATTATAACAAAAAGTGTTGTTTAGTTTCTTCTAAATAGGGTCTTAAGTTTTATTTCCTGTCATAAGCTCTCATTTTACACATTTTTAAGTAAACAAATGCTTGAATTCCCACCATGCCAAAAACCACAACTTTAGCATCAAGGTGGTAAAACTGTGAGACATGTTCAGCATGTACCTCAGACATACTTATCTGTCAAACGGATGATTCAATCTCCATAACACCTGGATGAACATTCTGAGAAGAGTTTCCAAAAACACCTATGCTTCAGACAAACAGTTCTCTGACGTCCTCCTCGTGTCATCGTTACATATGACATCATAGCCATTCACAGATGTTTGGCACCTGCAACCCACTCCAGTGTGCCCTGTCTTTGTTGGCCTCCCTTAGGCACTGTTGTAAGGAAAAGACGTAATGTGCTTTGGCGTTCGTTCAACATTACTTACTCATGCCTGCCCTGCTGAGCTTTAAGGATGAAGGGAAGTATGAATGTGTGTCATGTAATTGAGCAATGCCCCATCATAGTTTAACGGAAGAGTACAACACAAAGTGTACTTTGTAAATTCAACCAACGGACAAAAACATGCTATATGAATTAATTTAATGCAGATAGAATGCTAAAAAAAAGTGCTTAGAGCAATTTACTCCCATTACTAGTTTTTTTTCTGCGGTAATTAACATGCCACAAATGCTATCAATAGAAATTAACTTACCTTTAAACTAAACTAAGGTGCCGTTTGCACAACACTGTTTTCAACTAAAAATGTTAAACTTTTTATGCGTTTTGGCCGTTCATTTACATGACAACTGCATTTTGGGGGCCTGAAAATGAAAACTTTTGAAAACGATATCGTTATCGTCTCCATGTAAACAACAAAAACGTTATTTTTGTGAAAACAATGTGTTCAGCCTATAGGTGCGTAATATTTCTTTATAAAGCGACATCGCCAACTACTGGCCTGCCATTAATAATACAGCGTTTTTAGCTGTTTTCGCAAATCCATGTGAATGGGGATCGTTTTGACAACGTTGTCCTCTGTACGTGAAAAAAAAAGTAAAACCTTTTCCGTTTTTAGTACATTGTTGTCCTGTAAACACACCCTAAGCTAAATGTGCTGGAATGCATATATCGTAGCATAACAAAGTATTACGCTCAAAATTTTTGCTGCTACTTTCCAACTTTTTGCTGCTACTGTACTATTTGGCCGCTAATGTGCATATTAATGATTGTGAATGTCACTGACGCCAAGATGATGTTCCATGTCATATCATTTTGACATTAAAGAGCCGTTCACACCGATAACGATAACTATTAGTGTCCACACCAACACATAATAACATTCTGTGAAACCAGTCACAGTTTTGTCATCTGCCGCTTTAAATGCTTGAGTTTTGGTTTCTGATTATGTCAATCTTTTTATCATTCATCAGTTAAAAAAACAAACTCTGAAAGTGATTCAAAGGATAGCATTCCTCTGTCGTTATTGTTGTGGTGTGAACTCTGCTATTCTTTTAAATTTAGAAAGATTTTTAAAACTAAATCATTATCGTTAAAGTTATCCTTGATGTGAACTGTCCTTTTCAGTTTTTTGAAGGGGAAAAGTAAAAACCCTCATTGCTTTGTGTAAGTAGCTTTAGTTCTAATTTTGTTAGCCAAATACTTCCTTTAAAAGAGTAGCTTAACTAGGCCTATAGTTTAACTTCTTCACATTACATGCAGCTTATCAAGCCATTGTAAAGTAGCTTCTCAAACACTAGCATGCACATATGCTAAACATTCTCAACCCCAAACACACACACAGACATTTGTTTTAACTTCCCTCTGAACTGTCGGTGTATTTGTTGAGTGCATACTTTTAAGTGCAGAATGATCTGTTCTGTGGGTAGTGCAGGCATTCAGCTGGAGATAAGACAGAGGAGATGACTGAGGGAGTAATTGTGAGTGAGAGAGAAACAGGCAGAATTTCACAGGCCACTCCCACAGGAAACCATAGCTCAGCTCAGCATGACCTTTTATGGTAAAAAATCCCCAAACCTCTGGCTGCCTGTCTTGGGAATTAGCGGTTAAAAGATATAACTCGATTTAAAGAAACAAGAGCACAGAAAGCACAGCCACAAGCCTGATTTTAACAGTAGCAAAAAGACAGATAAACAAGAACATTTACCTAGTAAATAGTTCTGACTTTCTGGTATTTATTAAAATGTGACAGGATAAGCAACAGGTAAACAAGCTAGCTTTAAAACAATAATACAGCTACAACTCTATCTGGTTGAGTAATCCCATTACTTAGTAACCAGTTTGCTTTACAAATCTAGGCTACCTATAGGTTAAGGGATGTTCACCCAAAAATGAAAGTTCTGTCATCATTTCCTTGCCCTCAAGTTGTTCCAAACCTGTATTTATTTCTTTGATAGGCCCCATTGACTTCTGTAGTATGAAACAAAATACTATGGATGTCCATCAACTGTTCAATTGCCAACATTCAAAATATCTTCTTTTGTGTTCAGCAGAATAAAGAAATTCATACATGTTTGGAACAACTTGAGGGTGAGTAAATGATGACAGAATTTTCATTTTTGGGTGAACTATCCCTTTAAGTATTATTAATTATAGCCTAATGGACTATTTGATCATTATATTGAGGTTCAACCTCAACTGTCCCAAATGCTAGTTCACATCAATAAAACACTTTAGCTTATTTGAAACGCTGTTTGTGCAGAAGTCAGTATTGAAAAGTTGTCACTAACAGTTAAGGCCTATGCAAATTTTGACGACTGATTCCATCTAACCGTAGCGCTAGCGAAACTAATGTGCCTCCTTGTGGTAGCTATAGGCTATTAGCTATTAACACAGATGAGCTGACTTGAGAGAGATGCTATACTGTGGCAGGGTTGCCAGTGTGACAAAACTAGCCCAAAAGACAATCAAAAATAGCCCAAAAGTATCCCAATGACCATATCCCAAATATCAAAACTCAAAATATGCCATTCTCATACCTAAAATACATTGTTATGCAAAATGAAAACCACTATTCCGTATTACAAAACTTAACATCTAGCACAGTTTTATCATTGGCAGAATATAAAATATTTAAATACAAGCATTTGAGTCAAATATAATTTATGCAATATGTCAAACCGCAGCAGTTTAAAAGTAGGCTATCCCACAGATTCACATTTTCCAAGGCCAATCTCTCCATTTTCTGAATGTGAACAAAATAAATGGCTAGGCCTACATAATTTAATGCATTTAAAAATATTAAAATGAGATATTAGGACACTATATACATACATATATATATATATATATATATATATATATGCAACATCTGGCAAACGTTAGAGACTGACATATTCATGAGGCCATGTTTATAACGTGTCCTCTACACCGTGTCCTAACCAGACGCGACGCGACGCCGCAACACGCGATAAAAGGTATCTTTTCCATGTTAATCTGAGTTTTTGTCCTAACCAGCCGTGACGGCGACACGCGACGATTCTATTTTAGAAACAGTTTCTATTTCTCCGTGACGTCGCGGCTGGAACAGCAACAGAACGTATGGTAATGATAATATCAGGTACTGTTTAGGTGCTTTATTTAATGGTAAAAGCGTCTAATGTGAGTTTAAATATCATTCTGTGTTCCCAGCTTTTTAGTTGTAATGAAAACAAGACTGGCTAATTCACCTCAGATCTTGACGATAAATAAATGGGTACAAGAACGTTCAAACTGTCAACTCAATGTGCAAAAACAAGCATATTCTATGACACGTTAATTTTCATATGACCAGCAGAGGGAGCAATGACTCCAAGTATGCGTAAAATCTTGCTGCTATGGCCCTTTTTGCAACAGGTGATCTCTCAGATTTTACACATTGCTTCAAGGCGGAAATTAAGTAGCCTATGTAATATTAAAATATTAATAATAATAATAATAACTTTTGCTGGTTAATTCCACTAAAGAGAGCTTGGGAGTCTGGCTACCTGTTTGTTCAGGCAATGGCAGACAGGTAGAGCCATCATTACTTGCAGATGCATTTGGTGCAGCTGTTTAACACAGTTAATAAAGAAGAACATGAATAACAAAACAACATAATCAAAGAACTTATGTGGACTTGCCAACATAAATCCCTTCCAAATCTATCAACCTAATTCCAGAAGTTAATCCATCCTATTCCCAACTGAGCTCTCCACTTGCATGAAAAACATTCTTCCAGTTGCTCTGAAAACAATTCACCTGCATCATGCACAGCACACATTCAAACAGAAAAACATCAACTGATGTTCTCGCTGCTGCTTAAACCAGTCCTTCATACATTAGGTGACATGATGCACGTTATTAATGCAAAGTTGGATGTATTTTGCTGTGGCAGGCATCCAAATTGTTAAACATCAGAGAGTATTCTTGGACACAGCTATCCCAAGCTGTGAAAACATCCTTATTGTGTTTCTGTGGAATTCTTGGAAGGGAGCATAGAAAGACATATAGCTTCAGATTAAATAATGCAGAACCACAAGTTTCAGCTTTCAGCAGACAGAGAAAATGGTGCTTTTAAAATGGGCAGCATACCAAAAACAACACAAATCATCTGGAATTGAACTTGGCACGCTCTAATCAGAAGTATTGTGAAAGACGAGGAGGGAGAGATTGAGCTGCCATCTTCAGTATGATGCTCCTGGGAGCAAGGACTTTTGAAACATTGTTTGCAGTAGTCTTTGGTGAGGCCCCCGCTGAGCGAAAAACCTCCCGGGTGTGCCAAGTGCATTTGAGTTCTGTGGCATGCGTGGCCCATGAAAGCTGCTGCATCAGACACATCAAATGTTGCACGATTACAAATTAGCATTAAATCAGGGTTCCCCATCACTTTTGTGGATAATTTGAATCTGTAGGTTACAAGATAATGCTACTCATAATTTCAAGTTGTTCAATTAGCTATCCTGTAGAAAAAATTGAATCTGTGAGTCGTTTTTATTCGGTTCAGTTAAATGCACCGTGCGAGCAGCTACTTGAAATGAATCAATCATAAGACTGACGACTTTAGTGGCTTTTCCTCATACAAAGCTGGCTTTAAAAGACTTCGAATACCGTGGCAACTATTTTTATTGTACGTTTTTCTCCATTTGGAGTGTTTGACAGTGACATGGATACTATATTCTGTCATCCTTTATCTCTTTTTGTGTTCAAAACACGGTTTGTTCAACAGTAGTAGTGTCAAATGGCAACAAAAAAATGGGTTATGATTCGCGCTCTTTTTCAAATGGGGGACCGACAAAAACGATCCAAACAGCATTTTACAGAGATTTTTTTTCATTAGCAATACACACACGTTGCACTAATGTTGCAATTACATGCAGAGTTTCTCAAATTACAGTGAAATATTCGACATAGCACAGAGAGTTAAGGCAAAACATCCATGTGGTAATTATGAAGCTTTTCTTCGCGTGCTTTACGTACATACAACATGTGGCATAACAGATGTGGCATATGGAACAGGTCTCTATGCTCTGGTGGGAACGAGGGAAATGTACGGCATATCACTGACAAAAAAAAACATAACTCAGAGACCCCTACTGACAGCCGTGTTATTTCATGAAACAGCGATATGCCGCATTCAACGCCGCGTGACCTAACGTGTCGCATGTGCTTGTAGTTCAAATGAATAACCTTTAAAAGTCATAGGCTAGAACTGATTCATATCACAACTGGGATTAAAGTCAACTGTAGGTGTCTTTTTTCGTCTGATTATTCCGCAACATCGCTTTCAATATCCTGAAAATAATTGTGTGCAAAGGGAATCACATGGGTTTTCTTCATCAGGGCCCAGCTGTCTAGGAAAGATTACACACTTGGATTTCTCCCACAGTTCTCTGAAAACAGCGAGCTGACCAGCTGTTGCTCACTATGAAACCCTACATTTGGGACGTGTTCCCCTTTAACGAACCCAAAAAGAGCCACAACTGAATGTAGTACTAATCCACTGCATTCGCTGAGCTTCGCCATTCGCAGTCACGCACTTCAATGCAATCAAAACAATGAGGCTTATTTTCACACTGAGTGAAAGCTGTCGACAGCACGTGACTGGATTCTGCCGGAAGGCTTATAGCCTATATTTGCTCTGTAAAAAAGTCTAAACATCCTGAATAAGTTTAAATACATAGACATACATAAGGACATTGGGAATTTAAAATGTTAAGGTGTAGCAAACATGCACATTTTGATGAAAAAAAAAATGTATGGAGTTGAAAGCTGGTGTGGGGGCTATCTATGTAGGCTATGTATTCATTTATTTACTGCATTTAGCATTTCTTTTTTTTTCTTAGGCGACATATAGCCTACATTTCAATTTACTTAAAAGTCTTACTCAAAAGTTTTAAGTTGTCCCTGGTTATCCATCAACCTATCAGGCCTGCTAAATAGTTGGCTAGTAATACTAATTCTTTCCTTTTTATTATTTTATCTTAAAGAGCGATCTTTAATGTCAACCCTGTTATCATGATTTCTGTATACTGAACAGTTGTTTAAAAATGGCCTGCAGAAATATCAGCACTAAATTTCCTTTATATGAAGCACGTTGTAGTTTTATGACTTCAAGTACAGTGAATTAAGTTGCCGAAACACTTAAACATTATGTGTCTGATAGAATTTTAAAAATCTTACAGAATAAAAAATCACCTTGGAAAAGGCACCTGTTTCATAGTATAACCCATATTACATTTTCATCTGTTCCAATATATGAATAACAGCTGCCTGACGATTCATATTTATTCCACATATATGCTATTTGTCATAATTTGACATTTAGGAATTTCGTTATCCATTATTTCAACATGACTTCCGATGAGTGACTTGAATGCTGACAAAATTAAACATTCTATTTTAAAAAATGATGAATATAATAAGAAACCTCTTACAAAACGCACTGATTTTGAGAAGTGAGACTTTTGATTTTTATTATAGACTCCTTCTCACATCCTCTTAACATACAGTTAAATACTGTGGGCGAATAAAAATGACTAAATACGTCATTGCTAAATAACTAAATAACTGAATGCATTAAGTATTCAAAAAATATATATATTTAATAAAATATTTATTAATGTAATTATTTAAATACATTTTTATAAATACAATAATTAAATATTATTTATTTAATTTCTGCAACATTTATTAAGATTTTTTTCATTATTTGAATAATTTGATTAATGTTTTATAGGTTTAACAAAGTCATCAAATCTAAATCTTTCCAACTCCCACTTCTGAGGGTTTATAGGCAGACAGAGTTACAACATTCACAGCTGAAAGGGGCATTAGCTTCATGCCCACCGGGATCTGACTCTGCAATCCTAATGTTTCAACATGGAGCACAGTAGATGCAACTCAAGAGACTTATGCACTGGCCTCATTTCTGTAATCAAAAACCTTTGCTAAACTCGAGATGGGAATGAAGGATAAGACTAAAGAGATGAAAGCCTTGGAAGTTTGAGTCACAGCCTTGAGCAGATGGGTTTATTTAGTGCTCTCACAAACATTTGGAATCACTGTTAACATAATTCCCCAAACTGTGTAAGATAAATGTTTTCAAAGTTTTTGATGCAAATTTGCAATGTGCTTCATACATGCAACAAAAATGTGTCTTTAAATGGCAATTGTAGTTAAACATTACCATGCAAGTGCACACAGATATTCTCAATGCTTCAGAAATTAAATACACATTTAAATATAAACACATTTGTGGCTTGCATTGGAAATTTTATATACAAATCATAGTAACTAAGTTTTAAGAGGAAACTACATGTCGTTCCAAGAGCACAGCAAACTTCCAAATTTCAGTGTTGATTACTACGACTAAACCGTAACCATAAGTGGTTGTTAGGCGTTGTCTGCTTTGGAATTTCTGGGTTGGGTCATTAGGATCACCTAAGCGTTCTTCATTCAAGACAAAATACTATTTTTAACAGAACGATGCGTGAATCTGTCATTGCAATGGTTTTCCATAAACTAAGCATCTCAGGAAACATGTCTCCATATTTTAGCAAGCCACATTTTTAAATTAAGAGGATAAGTTAATTTCTATGTATAAGGAATGAAATAAGTGTCTCACGTTCCTGAGAAAGTTGACATAATGTCTACTGAATGATAAAGGTTCCGAAAGGTTTTTTTTTTTTTTTTTTTTTTTGCAGTGATGCAAAAGAGATGGCATCAATGGTTCCGTGAAGAACATTTATCATCAATGGAGACTTTCCAATTCACAAAAGGTTCTTTATCAGCTCCAATGGTTCCATGAAGAATCTTTATCATCAATGAAAACTTGCCAATTCACAAAAGTTTCTTTATCGGCATCGATGGTTCCGTGAAGAACCTTTATCATATAAATATTATACATGTGTAATCAAAGAGTGTAAAAGTTTAGATATGCGCATGTAGGAGTGTGTTTATGAAAGGGCATGTGCATGTGTTTTCCTGAATTTATTTTTAGCATTAATTCCAAAAACTGAATTGTATGTTTGTTTAGCACTTTCATAGATGAAGACAAACAAATCCAGAGAAGTGCCGCAATAAGACATTTCAGAATTGCTTGTGGTTAGTAGAGATATATGTGAGACACCTACACCTGTATATTTGTTCTCAAAAGCTAGTGATTTGCGTGAATTTTTTTTTAAAACTGTCTGTCTGCTCACTGCTGTATGGCCAATGAGACTCAAGGTGGCCAAACACTCCTACTGACCGTCGCCCTGAATGAAAATCACACTTTTTGTGACCTGCCAAGAGCAAGCGATTGGCACATATTATGTTGTTGGTATTCAAGTTGGCAAATAATGACACAGTTGTGTTTTAGTTCAGGAGGAGGCATTTGTGTATATAATGTTTCAATTTAAAGTAACATTTTAATTTGGTGCAAAGTGCTGATCAAACAATGATTTAGACTGTGGGCGATTTTATCAGCTTGTTGTGATAACCTTGGGTAGACTGTGGTGATCAAAAAGGAATTATTTACAGGGTTTCACAGCAAGACCCGCCCAATTGCTACTCAAAACTAGCCCAAAACAGCGTTTCACGGGGGGTCACAGGGTGTGCGAGTGTGTGTATTTCATGTTTTAATAGCTTACCACACGACTTAATTAAAAATAAAAGATTATGCCTATATATAGCTTTGTAATTCAGTTTTTTAATATTTATTTCAAGCTTTTAAATGTTTTTTTTAAGAATCTTACACCATGTAGACATGACTTTTATTTAAAAATGACCTAACTGCATTTAAAGGTAAACAATTAAAACTGTAATTTAATGAATTAAATAATATTTTATTTTTAAAACATATTCATCATACTATGTGTATTGCGTTTTTTGCATTTGTAATGTTAAGGGCGTCATGACTTTGACCCCCCAAAATAAGAAGGAACTGAAAGAAAGACCTTGAGAAATTGATTTGCTTGTAGACCCTCAGGGGCCTCACAACTTTACAGATTTGTAATTGTAAGTGATGAGTCAGTGTGGGGGTTCTTGGTTTTTTATTGGTCACATCAGGCCTTACCCTGCCTCTTTCGACCAATAGAATTTCGCTGAATTTGCATACGTCCCTCAGTGCGAGATAAAGACACGCTTGTAGCGGTACTGATTTAAACTCTTGAGAGAAACTCTGGATATAACACATCAGCAGCTGCTACCCCCAACTGGAATATTAATTCTGCTGTAACATTATAAATACCCTGGTCTCAACGGCTTCTAATACAAATTAATAAGTATCTGCATCCGTGATCATTATAATTCTATTAAAATGGGGAGAGTAAGCAGCGCTTGTTTTATATCATGGATGTATTTCGCCTACATTTGCTCGGGTTTTGAAACCACAATTGAGCCAACGAGTGAATCTACCGCTTTTAGTAAGTATAAAGCTTATTTGTTTCATAAAATCAAAGAATGAAACTTGTGTTTATAAAGTTTAAAAAGTGTTAAAAGTTCACTTTTCCGGCGCCTAGCTGACTGTTAATATTTTTGATGAGGCAGTCGCATAATAAATATCAATATGCACAAAAATGCACAAACGATCCTATTGGACAAGTGACCGCAAGAGTCAGGAGGCATGTGTTTATTTCTCCTGCACGAGTTTTTTTTTTTTTTTTTTTTTTTCTTTATATAAATGTATACCTTTATATTTACACAGAACATGTATATATATATAGACCATGTTCGGTGGTGCAAAAATATTAAGATTAAGATTCTATAAAACCCCATTTTTCTTGTTTTTATTAATCTTTTGTATTTTTAAGTACCATTTATTATTAATATATTTATTAAACATACCATTTACTAAACATAATTTATAACACTTATCTTAAAAACAAGTAGAATTTGTTGACTTTTAACGATATGCATAGTAATTATCTGTTAAAGGTAGGTCAAATGGTTGTTTGGGGCTTTGTTTACATGTATTTGACATGCTAGAACAGTGAGTTATGGAGACATACTGAAGGACATTATAGCAAAGCATTTTTTATGTATAGTCAGTCAAGCACTGGGAAAGGATCCAGGCTGGCCATTTGGAAATAATTCCTCATATAAAAAAAAGGGAAAAAGTCACATGCAAGATAAGCTTCTTTAAAACGTTAATTTAAATAATTATAAGCAGCTTACAAGTAAAAGCATTTAATATAAGCAGCACTTAGTGTGTAGTATATGGAAAAAACTTATTGTTGATCTGGTTTTGGACAGGTAACTTAATTGAAAATGCCACAGAATGGATGATGGACCTCACCGACATTGAGTCCAAGTTTTCCTTTAGGATTAGCGAAGAACCCGAAGAAGATCTGTGCTACATAGTTCCAGGTCAACCCCAAACAATCAAAGAGTGTAACTTCAATCCAGACTCCAAGACTTTCATAGTTATTCATGGATGGTCGGTAAGTGCTTCTGCTACACTTGTTGAAGACATTAAATGAACGTGCAAAGCATGACGTGAATGATTTCATCTCAGGTCACCGGTATGTTTGAGAGCTGGGTACCCAAACTGGTAACAGCCCTGTATGAACGAGAGCCAACAGCCAATGTGATTGTGGTGGACTGGTTGTCCCGAGCGCAACAACATTACCCAACGTCAGCCGCCTACACCAAACTAGTGGGCAAGGATGTGGCCATGTTTGTTAACTGGTTACAGGTATGTCAAACACTCTGAGATGTTTTGTGCTCTGTCAAGGTGACAAGAAAGAGCATTTAATGAAGATATAGAGTTTGTTTTCTGCAGTAAACTTTATCTTGCATGTCTCGTTTCTTAATCCAGGCTGAGATTGGCTATCCTTGGGAGAAACTGCATCTGTTGGGCTTCAGTCTTGGCGCTCATGTAGCAGGAATCGCTGGCCTTCTCACCAAACATAAGGTTAACAGAATCACAGGTAACTTGATTTTGTTTCTTAAGGCCCCAATATACTCACGGTGAAGTTCTTTTTCGTTCTTTGCTTAGGGGTAAGAAGAAGTTTAAAATACGTGAGCGGCGGTATACTGTTAGTGAACATCCCAATGTCACCCACACTGCTGAGAGAGGCGCTTAGATGAATATGTAAATATGTGCTGCACGCTTTCGTTAAAGAAATTACAGATCATAGTGACGTAAATATGTTTGCACCAGCTCTGCAGTTCGGCTCTCCAATCAAGTAACACATTTATTTTGCATCACATTTATTTATAGACTTCATACAATAGATTGCTTAAAATCAAGCAGTTTAGAGGTATTAAACATGAACAATTTGTGTTAGTGTCGCTTTCAATTAGTACAACTTCAATTTCTGCTATAATATTGCCCTCCAGTGTGATCATGTTTTTACTCGCATTTGACCTTGAGGAACCTAACAGAAGAAATGAACCAGAGAAGATTTCCACAACACAGAAAGCGAAGCCTCAGAGCCACGCCTACCAATTTTGTAATCGCTACGGACCAGTGGTAGTTCAGAGATGTTTACCAGCCGGAGTAAACTCTTCCTGTAAAGTTTGCTTTGGCGCAATATGCTACAAACTCCCGAAACAAACTTCATTTTGGCCTGATTTTGTTCGAAATGACATCACACTAGTTTGTTCTTCGATTTTGCTTGAAGTATATTGGGGATTTTTAGGGTGTCACGTTTCTATTTTAACATTCAAACCCTTAAAAATGCATTAAAATTAAAATAGGCCAATCTTCTTGGATTTTCAGGCATGGATCCTGCTGGCCCTAGCTTTGAGTACGCAGATGCCCAAAGCACTCTTTCCCCAGATGATGCCCTTTTCGTGGACGTTCTTCACACCAACACTCGCGGCTCTCCGGATCGCAGTATTGGGATTCAGAGGCCAGTGGGTCACATAGACATCTACCCCAATGGTGGAACCTTCCAACCTGGCTGTGACCTCCAGAACACTATGTTGATGGTGGCCACAACTGGTTTAAGAAGTGCGTTTGTCCTCCATTGTCCTCCTCAGACGTTCTTAGAATTCAAAATCACCAAGCTTATTTAATTTTTTCTCTGTTCTCCACAGACATGGATCAGATTGTGAAGTGCTCCCATGAGCGCGCCATCCACCTGTTCATCGACTCACTGGTGAACCAGGAGCAACAAAGCTTGGCTTACCGCTGCAGCTCCAAAGACAGCTTCAACAAAGGCATGTGCCTCAGCTGCCGCAAGAATCGGTGCAACAAGGTGGGATACGGTGTGAACAAAATTCGCACACGCAGGAGCAGCAGAATGTATATGAAGACCAGAGACATGATGCCATATAAAGGTAAGGAGCACCAAAGTTGAAGGTTTATTTATTTACTTGTGTGTGTATATATATAATATATGTATATCTTCTTTCTTAATATAACCATCTTCCCACAGTTTTCCATTATCAAGTGAAGGTCCACTTCTTCAGCAAGAGCACAATAAGCTACACCGACCAGCCCATTAAGATCTCATTGTATGGAATCCACGGCGAGAAGGAGAATATCCCTTACGTTATGTAAGTTAACAGCAGGTTCTAAATGAACTACCAAAAGCCTAAAAATGCAATGTTAAGATGTTTACTAAGATCCAGAGATTTTTCCTTGGTTTCACTGATTTCAGTGACCTTAAGTACCAAAAAAAAAAGGTCATGATGTTACAGATGGTTTTTGATTCCACAGGCCTGCTTTAAACACAAACTCCACGGTGTCCTTCCTTTTGACCACGGATACAGACATCGGAGAGCTGCTGATGGTAAAACTTCTCTGGGAGAAAGACTCCCTCATCAGCTGGCCCTGGTGGAACCCTGATACCTTTCACATTCGCAAATTACGCATCAAATCAGGAGAGACACAATCTAAGTAAGCAAATAGACTTTTTCTATTGTATTATTATTGTGCATTTTATTGCATTTATTTTTATTTTATACCTTTAATACTTAAGATTACCTCAAAATGTAAAATTCATGTCTTTTTTGATCCAGGGTCATCTTCCGTGCAAAAGAAGGTGAATTTTCCTACCTTTCCCGTGGAGGTGAGGCTGCCATCTTCGTGAAAGACAAAGAAGCCCAGTCGAGCCGCAAAAACCAGAGGTAAATTTCCATTCGCCGTCCACTCGATCTGTTGATACAGCTCCATAAAATGACCTTTCCCGTTCAGTTGTTATGTTCTTGTTTTATTTGTTGTGGTGGGTTTTGTTTGACTAAACCCTCCGCACTTTACTCTGGCAGATTGCACAAGTTGAAGATGCACGGAAGTTCGTTCAAACAGAACACAGAGTAAAGGCACACATCGAAATCCACCTCTGCTGGGATCTGGCACGGAATTTGCCAGGGAAACTGGAATGGTAGAAACTGACTTCTCCCATATATTCGGACTCGTAACCTTCACCCGACCCAAATCCAGAAACACATCCTGCAAGAAACCGCATCTTGAAAATGTTACTGCTGTGCAGTTTTAAAACAAAAAAATCACTTTGGATACTGCTCAAGACACATTGCAGGTCTTGTGAGACAATCTTTAATGAAATCATTTAATCCATAAAAAGATAATCATGTCTCTATGCAATATATTTATACAAGCAATCAGTTTTAGTCTGAAAGGACTTGCACTTAGTTAACAGGGTTTGCTAGTTGTCCACCAAAGAGACTTTCCTTTCTGGAGAAAGATGCCATTCGAAACATGTTACTATTCGTTTGGTTTATCAGTATTACTCTTGAAATTCTACTTGGAGACTAAACATTTAGGTTATTTAGCTGTTTGTTTGGTTGTACTGTGAATTAGGTTGTACCAAAGCGGTTTCCTAGCTATGCTAATCCTCTTTGCCTCAGTTCCGAAAGCAGAACTTTCAGATTTGCCTTTGCTGCAGTCAGTCTGAATGAAATGCTTTAGCAAAAAAAAAATGGGACCAGAACCTCTCTCTACTGAATGAAGATGAAATGATTACTGTAAATATTTGTAATTGTCATTATATATACTTTCAAACAGATCTTCAAATGTCTACCTTTCATTTCTTGGGTTATTGGGTCTGGCACAGGTCACTTTAAAGGCTTTGCCTCCATTTGATTCAGTTTTGTTTGGTAAAACGAGCAAAATCAACAAACAATTCTGCCACTTTTGTTTTGCTTCTCATCACCCCTTTCAAAGCACCTCAAAGGTTGTTTTCGTATGGATTTTGTTAAAAGTAATGAGGCATGAAACTACTTTCGTTCACACAGCCAAGAATTAAAACAAGCATTTAATCTAAAAAATAACGGGCACAGTTTTCCAAGCCTGACAGGATTGACTGCCCCACATAATAGCCACAAATACATCAAAAATGTACCTTTTCCCTATTTAATGAATGTATATATTTGTATATTAAGCACATAATATATGTATTACATGTTTCTGGAGTGCTCTTTTGAGTCATGCAGACTCTGTTTTTATAAACAAACATTGACTGGATGAAGTTACTGGAACTGATCAGTTTTTGGTCACTTGTTGTGATCATATGAATCTATAAGCCGTGCACTGTATGATGTCATTTTAATAAACATTACGTCACGCTATGTATGAGCACTTAAGATTTTTAATTTAAAACTTCACCTTCTTTATTTTATGTGTAAATGCCATGTCTGTATTAAAGGGTTAGTTCACCCAAAAATGACAATTCTGTCATTAAAGGTGGGATCAGTAGCTTTTAAAAAATGCTGTTGGACATTGTTCATATTTGAAATCAACCCAAACAAACCCACCCCTCTCTTCATTGTTCCGCCTCCAAAACCCACACTCCAATCCTAACTACGCTGCTCGGAATCGGTCTCGAACCCCGGCACGTCCGCTGCTGGCATACGAGGCGAATGCACTACCAATGACGCTAAACATTGCATTCTCTAACAGTCGTCAGTGTGCTGTGGTTTAACTGCAAAACACTCACTATCTGGCCACTGTTACACACGCAATGCGAGTGGATGTGTGTTTATCACAGCTGACGCGCAACAAAATGCTTCACGAAAAATAAAGTGCAGTTGATGAACGAACGACAAGGAAGCACAAAAAACGTATAGTACACAAGCGTAAATACAAAGTGTTCGTTGTTAGTCGCAAACAGCACAGCAGCTCCAGACAATCAAAACCGTATTACTCACATGAGAAGCGGGATCAAAGCAGCCTCTGCATCTGTTTTCAGGCCTTCCCGCTTAGCTCTCTCCAGCGCTGGAAAGCTTTTCTAATATAAACACGGGTCCTAAAGCGCTTGCCCAGGCATAAACCTTCATTCCAGTGATATTCTTTTGAGCTCTTTTGTATTGTGTCTCATCTCTCGTTCTGCAGTTTTTTTTTTCTTTCTTATTTTCAAATCTCCCTCTTGCTCATTCTCTCTCCTCGACCGTTATACGCCCCCTAATGCTGATTGGTTACACGTTTGATGTTGGTGTCGGCCCAACTAACTTCCAAACAGTGTATTTGAAATTCTACTGAGTCCACCTTTAATTACTCATCCTCATGCCTCAGAAAGGTAGGAAAGACATCATAAAAGTAATCCATGTGACTCCAGTAGTTTAACCT